>CM060689.1:13745000-14948750 GCA_030686995.1 Artemisia argyi | reverse complement strand
TTGTGCCCATCTCTATAAATTTTGACCTGGGTCACGGAGAGTCTGAGACCATGAGGTATAGAACAGGAACATATGATTCCTTGTCTAAAATAGTCAGAAATTGAGTCGATTCAACATCTTTAATGTACTAAACCCAACTGCTTGGCTTCCAGATGATCGATATAGTAGTGACTTATCTGCTTGATTCACATGTATATGTCAAGAGTCTTCTTCACTTGTGAGCAAATTAATTGTGCTATGATGGTATATAAACTGGATTAAAAAGACAATTCATAATCTTCTTTTGAGTTTAGATGATAAAATCTATTCACTCCAATACACTCCAGATTTATAAGCGCGTGAAATTTTGTTTGCTGCTTCAGCGATGTTACTCTATGTACAGGGGTTGTTTATTTACTGATCTTACTCCATGTACAGACGATCTTTTATATCTGAAAGCAAATAAAAATTTCAAAATATTACAGATGGGACGAAGAGTGAGGAAGTGTTATTGGGAAAGATTCTTGGAAAGCCACAATAGTATATTTGATCACAACGATACAATTTCCAGATTACCTGAAACTGTACTGCACCATGTCATTTCTTTCCTTCCAACTTTAGAAAAAGATCAGGTTCGGTTCCTGTCAAGAAAATGGAGACGAATTGCTGCACAATGACGAAAGGAGCTCTCTCTGAATGGACGCAGATTAGATGAGCAGGAATTGTCAAGGATTTTGGTGGATGACTTCCACTCGGTAGAGGTTCTTATTCTAAAAAGGTGCTCCGCGATGAAAACACTGAAACTAGTGAATTTCAACCTAAAAGCTGTTGAGTTGAAGTATTGTGGAAGCTTGAAGAGTCTAGAACTCAACACACCACATCTCGAGACTTTTCAATTTCGTGGACCCCACAAGAGGCCATGCAGAATCGAGCTTGGTATCTGCAAACAGCTGAAAATTATGGATTTAAGTGGGGTTGCCATGAACAACATGATGTTTATGGACTGCAACAAAACTTTTCCCCTTCTTCAAGTCTTGACCCTAAGCTGTTGTGATATGACGGGGTGTATAAAAATCTCAAGTAATTCACTCCATGGGTTATTTTTGTTGAAATTTAACAAGTCAATAGAAATCACAGTCACTGCCCCAAACCTGCATTATATCACTTACAATGGCAGTGCAATATGTTCTTTTTCCAATATGAATGTTGGCAGTCTCTATTCAGCTAATATTGAACTATACCCTAGTCAGTATGAAAAGCGTAATGATACATGGTTCCGTAGTTTGATTGAAATGCTTCAATGTCTGAAGCTTGCTAAAAGGTTGGTGTTTGAGACAGATTCTGAGAAGGTACGTTTTGGAAAACCTTAGTTCGTGAATTTATGTTTATGTATTTATTATATTGTTACACTTAATTTGGTCTTCTTGTTGCACTGTAGAATATTATAATACCGAAACATCTTAGAGAAAATCTTATGCCTCCACTGGAAGAAACTGACGTGGTAGTAGAGATCGCTTCAAGAACAAGAGATACTACTAATTTTGTTTATCTTGCCGATTCAATGCTTTGGATTTCACCTCGGCTTAAGCTTTTTTCTGTTTCTTTAGGGAATGTGTTTTTTGCAAGTCTGATGGTACTGTTTCTAACTTCTAAAATAAACACAAATTCATTTAAATAACAATACTGCAAATTATTGTTATAGCAAATTGTCAAATATGTGTTTATACCAAAATGATCACCAACTTAATTTGCGAACTACATTATTTTGTCACAAGTTTTGAACTTTTTTGAATAGAAGATTTTTAATTTTTGGAGAAATGCGCAAGAAACAAAGATCATATTTCGGATAGTTTGAGAAATTGGTTGTTATTTTGGTGTAAACACATTTTTGTGACATTTTGTTAAGAAAGCATTTACAACGTGTGACTAGTATAATAAATATCCCTAAAAATAAATAAAGAAATTTT
Source organism: Artemisia argyi (assembly GCA_030686995.1). NCBI lineage: Eukaryota > Viridiplantae > Streptophyta > Magnoliopsida > Asterales > Asteraceae > Artemisia > Artemisia argyi. The sequence goes on along the minus strand of CM060689.1, from coordinate 14,946,804 downwards.
TAAACTTTTTGCCTTTTGTAGTTGGTTCATGGGGATTATTCAAGAAAACAAGAGAATTCATGCAGCTTCTGCACCTCTCATCCCATAAGATGTTGGCGCCATTCAGTGACACATTTTAATGTATATCTTTTCGTCGAAGACAATGAAAACTCACTCAAGTGTTATCTCAAGGAAAATCTACAAAAGGTTGAACGCGTTGCCATAGATACCGATATTTTTAATGCAGGTTGATGGTGGCTTGTTTACTAGTTCTTGAAAGTTCAAACGATGTTTAAATTTAGACAGTCTTCGGATATTAGTACTTTAATTTTTGATAAGTTTATTGTGAAGCTTAACTGAATAAAGATGTTAAGAGGATACTTAGTTGTTATCAAACCATCTGATCAAAGTGATCATTTAGTATTGTACGTTAATCTCTAAATTATACTTAAACCGTTGGCACAATTTTTAGTATCTTTTTCTATATATTTGATGTGTTGAATCAATATCTATAATTTAATTATTTGATTGTTAAGTATATTGTAATACTATAGGTCGGCTTTTACCTGTTACTAATGAAGTAATTTGTCACCATTAAAATTATTTGCTAGTATAATTGATTAAACAGTACACATGGTGTACAATGTCAAGACATCAAACTTATTTGCTTATAGCCATATAGCATTTGAAATAAAATCTCATAGTTAATATAAGTAAAAGCCAATTTCAGCTAGCAATGTTTAAGTATATTTTTTGGTAGCGTACATAGCAACTTCCTTATTTGATTGTGAAATTAAATTTACTTATATACTAAAAGTGTTTTATGTTGGATCAAATTGGGGTTTACCACATTTTGGAATCTTAGGTGTTGTTTGTTTTTTTTTTAGTGCTTCTTTTCACTTCTTATATCTTCAAAAATTAGATATAAACTTTCATTTCTTCAACATAAACCCTATCTATTTTTCTTTAATTCTTTTCTTTCAAAAGTACAAAAAATAAATGATTTTCGTCCCTGCAGATGAACACTTTAGATGTACTTCTTCTCCTGTTGTGTAGAACATCTGAAGAACAAATGACACATTAACAACTTGTCATGGTGAGAAAAGTTGCAATGGAAGAATTTGAAGCTTATACATAGTATGTTTGACCTTTATTTACAATCACACCAAAAACATATAAAATCCCTATTATTAATAAAAGATTATGTATCGAAAGTTCGCCCAACTATTAAGTATTTTACTTTTAGTCCACTCAGTTTTTTTAAACTAATTTACGGGCGACCCAAGTATGTCATCGTTTTCCTTTCTACCAACCTCGTTCAAATTATTGCCGGATATTCATACAATTTCAAGAATAGAGCTAACTTTAACATATCATCACAATAAAATTGACAATTTAAACATAAAACATTAGTTAAATTATCTTAATTCACTTTCAACTAATTAAAGTTGCATTTAAATAATGGCTAAAACTGATATTTTGTATTTCAATACTCGTTTGTGTTGTTTTGATATCTTATATTTAGCTTTATTCTTGTTGTTTCAAGGTTTTCGAGATAAAATTATCCAAAATTGGTATAAACCAATGCAAAACCCATAAATCGGTGGCCTATGATAAATGGGTAGGATAAAAGTAAAAAGTCTAATAGTTAGGTGGCCTCCCAATACATAATCCCTATTAGTAACAAATTTTCTACATTTTTTTACCCTTTTGCCTTTTAAGACTTCACAAGTCCTGACCGGCCCTAAAGGTTCCTCGTACGCCAATGTCTCGTTTCTGGTCCAGTCCTTGATCCTTTTCACCTTTTCTATTAATTGCTTAGAAGTAGAAAATTGAGACATCACATCTAACAAACTGTTTGTTGTTTTGACTAGAGTATCAAGATGAGGTCATCAAGGGGAAGAAAGATGTCTTGGCAAAGATTTGATCGAAGTGCAAAAATTTTGAACTTAACCCTCAAGACATCTTTTCTAGATTGCATGAAGATGTAATTCAACATATTATATCGTTTTCTCAATTGGAAGACATATATCAACTTCGGACGCTCTAGAGAAAATGGAGGCTATTTTATCCAGTCACTAAAGGAACTCAAGTTCTCCTCTTGCAGACATGATGGGGAACAACTTTTGATAATTTTTCATGATTACTTTCCATCTGCCGAGATTTTCTCTCTAATAAATTGCTCGGGGGTAAAAAGTATGAAACTTGTAAGTGATAAACTAATGGAACATTACATTGTTCAAGTGTGAGAAAATGGAAAGATTATACTGATAGCACCAAATCTCAGAAAGTTTTGTATTCATTGGCATTGTTGGCAAGCCATGCATAATGGAGTTGGCTTCTAGCATACATTTGAAAAATCTTGAATTAGTTGGAACCTCCACCAATGAAGCCACATTTTCACACTGCGACGTTAAATTTCTGATGCTTTCGGGGTTGACTATCGGAGCCACTCATCGTATGCCAGATCACATAAACATATCAAGCCGTTCATTCAAAACCATAATTGTCATTTCTTTCATGAAGCCTATTAATATCACCACTGATGCACCGGAACTGGATTATTCTGTCATAGAGATCACTTGCTTGTTAATTCTATGCCACCTAAGAGAGCTCCTATGAGTGCGTATCGTAATGGAAAACACTTGGTCACTAATAGTTCAAACACTACCCTTCCTAAGGTCGCGAGAGCTACAATCAAACCGTACCTGAATGCAAACCACGAGTCTCATAAGTTGTAGTTTCAAAAACTTGTTGGTATGCTAAGCTTTCAGCCCGCTTATGACAATTTTTTGCTTATAGTTAATTCAGAAAAGGTATCATCATATAGTGTGAACCCGTTTGTTCATCCCTTTTGTGTTGTAAGAACTATATAGATCTTTTTTGGGTAAAAGGTCAACGACTCGGTAAATATATTACTCCAAAAAACATTTAAGTACAACGAATATGAGTGAATCCCATATCTCAGCCCGTTACATAGGCGAAAAGCTTACATAACAAGATACTTCCTATTTTCTAGATAAGAAAACAAAACCACTACCACATAATATTTAAAGACTCGGACAAACATATAAACTACTTCCTACGACCTTGGAGATTAAAGCCATAGATGGCATTAAGAACATCCAATTCCCCTGGAAGATCGTAAATTTGCTTCGAGTAATCATCATAGTCATCAAACTCATCTTCACGTTCATGACCTCCACCAAAAAGGTTTGCTGATTCGTCGAACGTTTTAAGAACCTCCTCCTCTTCACTATCAGAAACCACAACTTCACCCACCTTGGAAAATGGGTTAGCCCTCTTAGTGACAGAGGGACGGAATAGGATGACCTTCATCATCCACAAGAGTAGCTTTCCTATCGATAAGTAGCTTTTCAAGCTTACTAATTTTATCAACTATAGGAGTAGAACCAACTTCCTTAGTTCCCATTGAATCACTTACAAGCGGTTCTTGTGATGTAGTACCAGTCTTAACCGACTCATCCTCATTAACATCCATTGTACGGCCAGCATCCACATCCTTGTTGGTGTCATAAGTAGGAATACCAAAAGTATCCGTATCATCCATATTAAGAGCATCAAATTGGTTAGATGTAGAAATCTTAGTACCACTAGAACTAGCCACATCAGAAGTCTTCTTGTTAGTGCCACCAGCTTTCTTAGGTTCAGGAGGAGTCTTTTTGGGTTGATACTGAAACTGCTTACCCACAACCGGTTTAGTAAACCCCCTTGACCCAGAATTGTAGGACTTCCTTGCTTTCCTTTCTTCTTGTGATTGACAGTCTTGAAACTATCATTAACAGGCTTAGTAGGCTGAACAGGAGGTATAACAACTGTAGGACAATCAGTCAGAGTATGACCAAATATCTTACACTTGTCACAACGGGGTGGTTGCCACTCGTATTCAACCTGTATCTTCTCAATAGTCGAACCCGTACTAACAAGTAATGGTATCTCAACAGTGAGGCTGTCCCGAAGCACCTCATCCGATCTCACTTCTATCATGCATCTTGCAAAACTACTACGGCCCCAGGATTCCTTACACATTTGGCTTGTAAAAGCATCTAACCTTTTGGGCGTGCCAATCAGTGTGGCAAGAAGACTGAGGCCATCATCAGAAAACATTGCAAGGGGAACATCATGGAATTTAACCCACACCGGGATGTTAGTCAAATCCTCTTTAAGTAGATTAGTGTTAAAAGTCCATGGTTTAAGAATAATAGGAACATTTCTGATCAACCAAGGACCGTTTTCAAGCACATCATCAACACCTTTCTTCGAATTGAACTTAAAGAAGAAGAATCCCTTTGCATTCATCATAACCTCTTGCACACCAAACTTAGCCCATGCATTGCGTACATAGTAATCAACAACAGGAAAAGCAAGGCGTTGGCCAAGGAAATAACCGTAGAGAGTATTCTCAAACCTCATGTTTACCTCTTCCACTACTTTCAATGGAACGGAAAGGTCAACATCATCCTTCTTTTTGCTACATTCGAACCTCCGAAAATTAGAAACATGTTTCTGAGGTTCATTAAAAGTAGCAACCGTGTAAGAAACCGACTTCACTCCACTAGTAGTATCATCCTTAAAAGCATTAGGACTCGAATTAGAATTATGCCCATTACCACTTAAAGAGGAAGCCTTATTAGCAACAATCTCCCGTTGAATATTAGTCATGGCTTCATCAAAATTCTTATGCGCATTAGATAGCAAGTGCTTCACATCAGCACTTGTAACCGGCTCCAAATCGTCACCATGTGATGTATCATTCATAAGTGGAATCGGCTCCACTTTCTGAGTGTCATTCATAGAGCAATCAGGAGCATCATCCATATTCAATCTAACACTACTAGGGTTCATCATTGAGGGTGTACTCAACTCACCAAAACTAGTAGTGGCCGATTAAATATTACCAAGTGAAACCGGCTCCACCAGGTCATGTTTGCTCCCAACCAAGTTAGTTTCAATCATACCAGAGTCAGGACTAAGGTTCTCCAAAACCCTAGCAGACACATTCTTCTTGCTAAGAAACCCTTTATTCAATTCTTCAATATAATTAACAGGTTGTGTTAATGTATTATCCACGGAACGAGTAACCTCAGATGTACCCTTCTTGTTAAAGAACCCTTTTTCCATCTCTCTCAAACCCACAAACAATCCAAATAATCAGCACCAACAGCAGGACAATACCACGCATGCACGCACACCCAATAAATTAGAAGAATAAAACCCTAACTACAAAGTTAGGGTTTCAATCGTTAAGTACCAAGGATCAACCCCCAACCATGCTGATTCAACATGTGATAGAAAAGTGGTAGTAATGAGAATTAGTTATAGCAGAACCCCGAATGCAAACAAATCAAAGCGAATAGCAGAACCCTAACTACAAATTCAGTATCACATGCAAACAAATCAAAGCGAATAGCAGAACCCCGAATGCGAATAAACAATTATAACAACACAACCGACCCACGATAGTAATTAATATTGAGGAGCAAAAGAGAATCCAAAAGCAGACCCATATGTTACCTCAAATTAATAAAATAATAATGATTAGCAAGAGAATCGATTAGAGATGCGATAAAGTTAAAAACGATTTAGGGTATTGGGGTATCGCTAGTCGCCAGAGAGATTTAGGGTTGGTTGTGAACTATATAGATCAATATAGTTACAACCGAAGGAGTACTTTAGATATATTGGATTTGTGGTTCACAAATCGAGAAGGATTGAGGATGATGGGTAACACACCGTATACAAGCAAGGTGGTTGAAGTGGAGAGCGGCCACATGAATCCTTTATGACAAGAACGTCCTTCTAAAGTGTGGCATTTCAAAAATTTCATGTCATTAATCTTAATACTATTTAACTATTCTATTTTTAAATAATTAACTTCGTCTGAAGTTATCCATGTTTTGTCATAACACGTTCAATTAATTCAACTGCGACTAGACTACGTCCATTCTACACTTTTTTATGCATCATTGTTTCTTTACAATCCTATTTTAAAAGTCACTTTTCAATTTTTCCATTTTTACATAAAACTTGCACCTTTACGTTTTACCTGATTTAAATTTACGTTTGAAGGTTTTGACAAAGTGAACCAACTCTAGACTATGACAATTTACATATTTTATGAATTTTTAAACTATTTCATGTTTACTAAAGAGTTTTATACTTGTCGTGTCATTTTTATAGCTTACGTCACTTTTATCAAGAACCGGTGTCACCAAACGTGTTTTCGACTCACGGTTTCATTTTTAACGACGTTTAAACACTCCGATAAACCCAAGGCTCTCATGAAATATTAAAATTAGCCATTTTAACACTTCATAACAACTTCATAATATTTTTTTAACACTTTTCTAAAATTCAAGTTTTCAGGTCACACGGTATTGTGTAATTCGCGTTTTTAAGACCGTCCGCTTGATTTAAACCTCACAAACACACTAATACACCAAATATTAATCAAATATCAATAAAATCTGATTTTTTTGCTTGCCTTGGGACCCCCAAAAATGTCCACCCCTTTATACCCCAACATACCACACACTTTATCATTTTCAAGAAGATCATTCATTGATTTTTACATGCAATCTCACCAAACTCAAAATAACCATCCATCTTCTTCCTCCTTGCTCCTTGCTGTCGAAAATCCACACAAAAATACCCTCATCTCATCAAGTTTTTAATCATCTCCACAACATTCTCTTCAAGATCCTTGCAAAAGATGGTGATTTGAATCGAAGTTTGGAAGGGTTTTCTTGGTGTTTCTTGGTGTTTTCTAGATGTCTTCCTTGAAGTCTTCCTCAAGGTTATTTTAGATCCATCTCCACAGCCCTCAAGCTTGATTTGAAGAGTAGAAGAGAAGGTCCAAGCTTGTGGTGGTGTCTCTTGGTCGTTTTTAATCAAGCCCTAAAAAGGTTGTTGGTGATTTTTCACTTCTTGTAAGTCAATCTTATCATTTCCTTTGGATTTCTTCACATGCAAATGTTTTTTTTTTTGTTATTTAATTAATTATGGGTTTTCTGATTTTCGATGAGCTTTAATGTTCTTGATGTGTCTGTGATGATTCGCATGGCATTAGAATGATGTTAGGATGTTAGAAACACTAGTTGGGTTGTTTAATTGAAAGTTGTTAGGATAGATAAATTGGGACAGCAGGTTGATGATGTGATGTCGAAATATTTTTGGCTTAAGACCTGTGATTTTATGACTTAGTTGGGTGGAGCAACATACAAGGTGTATGTGGTGATTTGGATGGAGCGGTAACTCATCCGGATGACCAAGTTATGCCCAATTTAGTGAAACTAGTCCAAATGGGTGACCTATAGATATATTGTGTTTTAATGAGTAAATTTTGGCTTGTAGCCTACTGAAGATTTTCATAAATAGATAGTATAATATCTCAGGTCCTAGTGGTGAGTTGGCCGAAGCACCAACTATTCCGGATGGTCGAGATACGACCAAAACCGTGGAAACATATTTAGTGTGTACCCAGAAATTGTAATGCAGATTGTTTCACTTGTAATTAATAAATTTTGAACTAGGGGCTACTGGGTTTTTACATGGGAGAATGGTACAACATATGAGGACCATGTGGCAAATTGGAGGGTTTACCAATTCCTTCGGATGAGGGAGATTTGGTCATTTTACGAAAACTAGTCAGTTCTGAACTACTGTCTGAAAAAGGAGTTTAACTCCAGATTTTGTGCTATAGTGTTGGGTTTTAAAACTTTTCTCAGTAGTGGACATCTTAGGCTAACACCTCCAATTGGTCTCACTTAAATTGCTATCATAGTTTAGGATTTATGGCCATTTTCGTAAGAGATTAAAATTCAGAAAATATTATGGGTGGGATGTTTAGGGGTAAAATAGTCTTTTCACATGATTCTTAATCTTTCAGAAGTTGAGGCCTGGATTTTTGAAAACTAGACTCAAAGGGCTTTCCAGGGGTGAAGGTCTTGTATTCATATCATTTATAGATTAGGAGTTAGGGGTCTATAAAATAAAGTCAAATCCAGAATTTAATATTTTACGTCTTGTCTTGAACTCTAAAACGTGTAGATACACATAGGTAAAATAAGAATTGAGGGATGAAACTTGGTAGGTGCTTTATTACCTATAATACCTGGTCGAACATCAATCTTAGAGTGAAAATATCTTGGGCTAAGTCTTAGTGCAATGCCGTGCTTATCTCGGAAACATATCTCGTGATCATTTGATTTACTTTTTCATATCGCTCTTCTTCATCATTCTAAGTCGCGTCACATCTTTTAGGTTGTGCTTAGACGCTTCGCACTCGTCCGAAGATCCATTTTACTTCTGATCTTGTTGCTCTTAAGGTGAGTTCATAGCCTCGCCTTTACTTATTTAAATGTTTTTATAAATCTCGCGAGGGGGATACATGCTAGTTTTTACAAACTGAATACAAGTAGTTTTTGGTATATTGGACCCGATTACATGATTATAGTGATTGAATGCTTCTTGCCAATTAAGTACCCACCATGAAACCGTTAATTCCGTAGGGAAACGCTATTATTATGGATATGCATATTAGGCTTGGCCGGCTTTGACTGGGTACGGTCACATAATCTTGAGAGTTTGGGGTAAACTGGCAATTTTTACCTTGGGGCACAAAATCATGGTTAAGGTTTCGGTTTCATAATTCTCAATACTATAATCTGATTACCCGAAATGTATTTGTTATATGTCTATTGATAAATAATGCTTGTATTCAACTTATTACTTATTTAAACTCTATGGATTCACTCAACATTATTGTTGACTTTTTAGCATGTATTTTCTCAGGTATTTGGCTAGGTGAGCATTGGGAGCAATCGGAGTCGTGTGGATATCAAATATTGAAAGACTTGTTTTCTACACATTCGATAACTTTTTATCTTTATAATATACATATGAGTCATATTTTAACTCTTGTAACTTCAGTTTTAAATAAAAATTGTTGGGACCTTTGTACTCTGATTTATCAAATCGAATGTGACATTTTATTAAACGTCTCTTTTGAGGTCGTTTTATGTAACTTGTTTTTATGAACTATGAAGTGACACCCAAATTGGTATTCCGCTGCGTTGTAAATTTTTAGGGTGTCACATAAAGTGTGACAACTAGGGAGACTTTTAAAACCCACATTACGTTAAAAGTTGGATTTTTAATTATAGTTTTGGAATTTTATTCGTAACGAATTTGTGAAATTGAACCGATGTTTTAAATCTTGAAGTTTATGGGATTTTGAATTCGAATTGTTGATTTGTTATGGAATATATATTGTGAATTATTGTCGAGACGTCTTTTCTGCACTACGTCCACTCCGGCACTAGGAAAACCTAACGAACTTAAATCTTTTGGATAACAGTCGCGTTTATACGCTAAATGAACGTTTTGTTATTTATATATTTCGAGAAGTGTCTTTGGAAAAATTAATGGCGATGTGTACGAAAATGTTTGGCGACATTTAATAATTTTGAGAACGAGTAATCGTGTTACGGGAAAACCGATTAATAGCATTTCTTAAACACTAAAGTTTTGTGGTTAATATTGAGAAAATGAAACTTTAGGGACCATAGTTGCAATTTTCGGGTATATAACCCATTCCCCTAACCCTAACCCTCATTAATATTATCACCACCCACCTCTCTTCTCCCTCTCCCTTGCCGCCGCCAGCTGCTACCTCCGACACACCACCACCGTCGGTTACCACTTAACACCACCACCACCAAAACACTCTCCATCTACTCCTTGTTCTTGTTGAGTGATACACGCACCCAAAAGAGACCCCCTCCTCCGTTTCCTTGTTGCCGCCGCATAAAAACACCAAACAACACCACACCACTATTTTTCTTGGTTTTCATTTGATTTGAAGGTGAGAAAAACGCGTGTTACGCATCGGGTTTGACTAATTCAAGTCAAACCTGGATGTAATATTTGATTTGGGTATTGACTTAAAGATGCAAAATGGGTTTTGATATAAAAATTGAAATGGTATCCTTGGGTGTTGACTCACATTCAATTGGTACTTGGATTTGATAGTTTGGATGCGTTTGGTTGCGTTTTGTGGCTCGATGGAGTTTAACCGAGACCTTGTGGTCTCGGTATTGTGGCTTTTGGCTCATTTGGGAGCTCAACGTGACCATCTTGGTCCGTTGGATGTGGTATTAGCTTGTGTGAGCTCAAAGCGACCTTAAGGGTCCGATTGGTTTTGTTATTATGGCTTGTGTGAGCCTAACGTGACCCCCTTGGTCCGTTTGGTTTTTTTAAATTTTTGGGTTTAGAGCCTAGCCGAGACCTCAAGGTCTTGGGGTTGGTTTTCGTAGCTCGAATTATGGATCGAGACCCAAACGGGTCTTCCGGTTTGAAATTGACTCGATGTGACCCATTTTAGTTGTTATTTTTGATGTTTTCGTTGTTGTAATTTTAGTTATTATTGTTGTTGTTGTTACGTTTGGGCCGAGAAGCATTGCAAGGCCGAGACCTTGTGGTCTCGACAATGAACTTGTTGGTATTATGCAGTTGTTGTCGAAGGTATTCGGGGACTGATTGTGAGACGGTCAATTAGTTTGACGGAGATAGGATTAGTCAGGTGCCGTAGTCAGACCCTATTGTTGTAGTTTGTGATATGGGACTTGATGACGGAGTTGTGATATTGACGATATTGCTTTGGACTCATGGTTGTGCCAGTTGGAGTCACGTTGACTTTCTAGTCAATGGTTGACTTTGGCAAACGCCTTGACTTTTGGATTTGGACAATGAGCCGAGAGTGATGACTCGGACATGTGACTCGTATTTTATAACTCGAAATAATTAACAATTACACAATTAATAAAACTCGTAATAACTTATATATCGGTATAAACATTTATATAAATATATAAATGTGAAAACATATATATTTTTATATAAGTGTGTATATAATAGATAGGTGATCACGAGTAACAAAAATAATAACGTTTACGATATATATTAGACTATGAAAATAGTATAATATCGTCGGAAACATTATTATAAATAAACGGTTATAAGTAGAAATATTAATTGATGCGAATCGTTTGTAAGAAATAAAGCAAGTTTTGAAAATAAAATGAAATGTTGCGAGTTATAAAGTAATCGAGGGCACTTAAATCCAAGTTTTGACCATTTATAAGTGGTTGACTTTGTGCTTGTCACGGATATGTGACGTTAATATATTCATTTTATATAACTACGTAACTTATTTAATCGACGGATTAAATAGGGCCTATTTGGTTATATAAAAAGGGTTTATTAACGGGTATGGTATCCTACGACGCCCATAGGTTGTGGTAGGTGTACGGGAATAATAAACTACTAAATATCTCGTGAGGTTTACCGAATTGACGAATTTGGTAAGTTTGACGATATATTTAGGAAACTTATTAAACTTTCAGACTTACCATATAGTATTCTACGTGCTATGTGATTTTGGATTTGGTATGATTTTGGAATAATATATTAGGTAAATCAATTGTTGAGGATTACCAAGTCGACGGATTTAATAAAATTCGAAGATTTTTTTAAATAATATATTGGGCCAATATTAGACCTGTAGATCGTTATTATTATTTCTTTCGTTGTGATTTCTTGGTTTGTGTTGAGTCAACCTTCCACCCACATGGATACCAAACGCCAAACTAATATGAGAATAATACGAAAAATGGATTTTTGGAAAGTAAAAAGGAATACATTCGAGATTGGGAATATTTGATTTTGAGGAAATGAATCGGAGAAGAGTTTATATTGTTAGGAAGTGCCAAGTCCGTAGTTGCTGTCTTTTGAGTTGCTGTACTTTTTGATTCTACTGGTTTCTTTGTGCTGATATCTGGACTTGAGGTGAGTCATAGCCCCACTTTTACTTTTGAAATCTGTTTTCAATACTTGGGGTGAGAAACGTACAAATTGTTTTATGTGGACTATTATTACTGTTTGATTCAAAACTTGCTATGCTTATAGAACTAGGTAGTGTAGAGCATGTCGCATCCCAGCGAACGCATATTGAATTGATTGGTTGAGAAGCATGTCGTATCCTTACGAATGCAGCGCATGTCGTATCCTTACAAATGCAAGAACATGTCGTATCCTTACGAATGTTAGGCATGTCGCATCCTTGCGAATGCATATTGATTTGATTGGTTTTGGACTATAGTGTGCCACCTATAGGTTTGGTTTAGTGATTTGAGGCCTAGTATAGCTAGCAATGGTTTTGCATATATGTCCACTTGATTGAATTAAGAATCTAATCCTATGATCTCACCAGCGAAAGCTGACTTTTAGCGCGTTTTCTTAGGTAATTAATTGATGGCTTTGGATGCTTGGTTCGGAAGGCTTGGCTTTGGCAACCTGGTTTAAGGATCTATTTTCTCAAACTCTGATATGTAATTGTGGACCTACGTTTACTCTATTTGGGCCTTACTTGAATAATTTGGGATGAATGTAAACTCTAAAAACCCCGTTTGGTTTAGTTTTACTTATGTTTACTTTATCTCGTTCTTTTATGACTTGTGATGGATACCAATCCACGTGGCACCACGAAAGCTTGATTAGTATTCCGCTGTACCAAATTTTGGGGGTGTTACAGATTGGTATCAGAGCCAAGGTTATAGAGAACTAGGTAATAAACACCTAAACTATAACCGACTTTTATAGAAAATGATCCTCGACCAATGCCCGCCAGCCCGCCAGGCCGAAGCTTCTTAGATTATGATTGAGATATTATGAGATGATGATATGATATGAGATTTTGAGATGAATTGGGAATTATGGATATGTTGACTATATAATATGATGGCGTTTGAAAACTTATATGGTTTAATTGTTTTGGAAATGTTTTAGTAATGCAGTATTTGAAAATTCTTTCTTGGAATGATATGATTGGGATTATAGGATGATTTTAGTTCGGTATTTTGAGTTTCGTGGTTTAGTTGTTTTGAAACACTTACACCTACCCTACGCCATTGTCACAGACCATGGCCTCCCATACGTTTGATGTTTCTAAGGATCTTCTTGCGGATCCATTCCGCCCAGCACATATCAACATTGCTCCTGATGATCCTTATAGGATTGCCATGCACCCAGCTACTTCATCACCGACAGTAGTTGCTTCTGCACCACCTGTTTCAGCTACTTCTCAGGGACCCTCATCTTCTTTGGGGCTTCCTGGTACCTCGAGGCAGCTTACACTTAATCAGGCTTTGGCTCGTGTGGCTCCACGTTTCGCCCATCGAGCTACGGCACGCATGTCTGTGCGCCTTTTGTCACCACCTATGCACATTGATGCTCACACACTTCTGTCAGATGCACCACCCACATCAACCCGTCGTCGTCCTAGATCACCTACCCTATCACCACATGGTTCACCTATTCGGAGACGACGATTGATGGAGTACCCCTCTGATGATGAGGAGGAGGAGTACGAGGGTGAGGAGGAGGCTGATGACCATCAAGAGGTTGAGCAGAAGGATGATGACCTACAGGAGGGTGAGGAGGATGATCCTCAGGAGGAGGATATGCCTGATGATGATGGTTCGCCAGCACATTCAGCTCATTCTGCAGAGCCTGATTCTCTGACACATCAGTTAGAGCCGGTTTCACCTGATCACCCATTTTTGTTTGGTTCTCCACCTGGCAGTCCCGTGGTGTCAGACGCGCCATCTGAGATATCTGCTGAGTCTACAGATTTGGGTGAGACTGGCAGGATTTGGGCTCAGATTACGTCACAAGGTGAGAGGATCTCGCAGATGGCCGAGCGGAATGATAGATTGAAAATTGAGTTTATCGGTGAGTTGAGGGTGGATTTGGTTACTGTCGAGAGGAGGACGACAACGATTAGTAGAGGTATGATGGAGATACATGAGCAAATGGAGAATTTGCAGAGAGGTTTCATCACGGCTCGCGAGGCAGATCGCAAGCTGTGGCAGAGGAACATGGAGTTAGAGAAGGAGGTTGCAGACCTCAAGAGGGATAGCGATACTCACAGTGTCAAGTTGGGATCGTTATGGAGAGAGTTAGATGGTCTGAGAGCTGAGTTGAGGAATCTACGCCGACATGATGGCTAGATAGTTTTGGACTATGTTGTTATGTTGCTTTCTAAACCAGGGGAGTGCTTGGTTAGAAAAGCTAGTTATCTTATCTTTAATTTATTTCAGTTGTATGTTCGTCTTGTTTGGAACGATTGGTATCCTTTATATCTTTGGTAGTTGGAACGATGTTTTGATCGCTATTTGTAAGGATGATGGTTATTTTGTATGATGTTATGTGGTTTTGGTTGTTATGAAATTACGTTCCTGTTTGTATGATTTATGTCTTGTGGTGAAATGTTGATATTCTACCGATGTCTTGGCTTCATCTACCCAATTCTTGTTGAGCGTACGATAAATATATCAGAGACTTATGAACCTTGTATTGTGTTTCAGATCAATAACCCCACGACGAAACCCTGTCAGAGCTACCCGAACTGGTCATGCAGTGACTACCCCTGGTCGCCGAGGATGCCGCCCTACACGAAATGTTGAAACCCCTACCCCCGACAACCTGGACACCACCAATCGCAACAACAGGAATCAAAATGTCAATGTCCAGGGAGACAATGATCATACTCCACAAAATGCACCGACTGTGGATCAAGCTATGATCAATCAACTTGTGGAACAAAGGGTTGCTGAACTACTAGCTGAGTCGAACCATTCCAACAAGTTAGATGGAACCTTTCCACCTGTTCGTACTACTAGATGCAACTACAAGGAGTTCCGAATCTGTGGACCCATTGAGTTTGGTGGAACTGAAGGAGTGGTCTACTTAGTTAGGTGGATAGAGAAAACCGAGTCAGTGTTCAATGTCAGCAATTGTGCGGAGAATTCAAAGGTAAAGTTTGATACTTTTACTTTTAAGGACGAGGCATTAACTTGGTGGAACAATTACCGAAATTCGGTTGGGAGTGAAGTGGCCTATGCCATGACTTGGGAGCAGTTCAAGTCCTTGCTGATTCAAACTTACTGCCCAAGGAATGAATTTAAGAAGTTGGAGATTGAGTTTTGGAATCAAAAAGTGAAGGGTACTGACATGGCAACTTACAATCGTCGTTACCAGGAGTTAGTTCTGCTTTGCCCAGATATGGTTAAGACTGAGACTTAGAAGATTGAGCGGTATACTAATGGGTTACCAGTGGCTACAAGGAATGATGTGATTGCTGCTAAGCCTGCTACCATTCATGTGGCTATCACGATCGCTCAACAATTGATGGATTCGTTGAAACTGGAAAATGCTGAGAAAGAAAAGAATGGAAAGAGGAAGAGAGACAATCACTCTAAGGGTAATGATCACCGAAACAAATGACAGGCAGTTGCCAAGGCTTATGCTATTGGGGATGGAGATAAGAAAAGTCATAATGGAGATTCGCCCAAGTGTGGCCGTTGCTATAAGAATCATTCTGGACGATGTACTGTGATGTGCAAGAACTGCCCAGAGATTGGGCACATAGCTAAGGACTGTAGAGCTCGACCACTTGCTATGGTTCAAGCTACTCCTGAAGCTATGAGTAAGGCGAATGTTACATGCTTTGGATGTGGGAAGAAGGGACATTATAGGAATGAGTGCAGGGAATTGTGGAACCGAGGAAATCAAGGATCGGTTGATAATGGGTACAATCATGGAAACCGTGGAGCTGGAGGGAACCATGGACGTCATGACAATGAGAACCAGCGTGTGGAAGCAGGAGCTGCACATGGGAGAGTGTATGCAATTGGGAACGAGAGAGGAGAAGACCCGAACGTTGTTACTGGTACGTTCCTTCTCAATAATCGTTATGCTTCCATACTATTTGATACTGGTGCCGATAAGAGTTTTGTGTCCACTACTTTTGCACCCTTATTAGAAAAACCCCTGATGGCCTTGGGAATTGGTTATGACGAAGAGTTAGCTAACGAAAACATAGAAAGGATTAAAACTATCATCCGCGGTTGCACGTTTAATTTCTTGAATCACCCTTTCAACATAGATCTTCTACCCGTCACGTTAGGAAGTTTCGATGTCATCGTTGGTATGGATTGGTTGTCGAAGTATCGTGCTCACATACTTTGCGATGAGAAAATCGTGCGTGTGCCTTATGGCAAGGAGATTTTAAATATACAAGGCGATCGAAATGGTTTGAAGAGCCCATCCAGATTAGCAGTCATTTCTTGCACTAAGCTACCAAAGCTGATGGAAAAAAGATGCTGCCTTTTCTTAGCTCAAATTTCTGAGAAAAGAGGGAAGGAGAATAAAGAAAGATGCATTGGAGATGTGTCTATAGTTCGTGACTTTCCGGAAGTATTTCCTGATGACTTGCCGGGAATCCCGCCCACTTGACAATTGGAGTTTCAGATTAAGTTGATACCTGGTGCTGCACCCGTGGCACGGGCACCTTATCGACTCGCACCGACATAACTAGAAGCGTTGTCGAAAAAATTGACGGAATTAGCAGAAAAGGGGTTTATACGACCAATTTCTTCACCTTGGGGATCCCCAGTTTTATTCGTGAAGAAAAACGATGGATCGTTTTGTATGTGTATTGATTACCGAGAGCTGAACAAGTTAACCGTGAAGAATAGATACCCGTTACCGAGGATCGACGACTTGTTCGATCAGCTGCAAGGATCGAGTGTGTATTCGAAGATCGATCTGAGATCGGGGTATCATCAACCTAGAGTGCGGGAGGAAGATATTCCGAAAACGGCTTTCAGAACCCGCTACGGGCATTACGAGTTCCAAGTGATGCCGTTCGGGTTGACTAACGCACCGGCGGTATTCATGGACCTCATGAATCGGGTGTGTAAACCTTACTTAGACAAGTTTGTGATTTTATTCATCGACAATATTCTAATCTACTCGAAGAACGAGAAAGAGCATGAGGAGCATCTGAGACTCATCTTAGAATTGCTCAGGCAGGAAAAGTTGTATGCTAAGTTTTCCAAATGTGAGTTTTGGATTCCGACCGTACAATTCTTCGGTCATGTGATTGATAGTCAAGGAGTTCATGTAGATCCCGCTAAGATTGAAGCCATTAAAGATTGGGCCGCACCGACAACCCCAACTGAAGTTCGTCAATTTTTGGGTTTAGCCGGTTACTATCAAAGATTCATTGAGGGATTTTCGAAAATAGCAAAGCCGTTGACCAAATTGACTCAGAAGAATGTTAAATACGAATGGGGAGATAAAGAAGAGGAAGCATTTCAATTACTTAAGGAAATGCTATGTAGTGCTCCTATCTTAGTGTTACCTGAAGGTAGTGAGGACTTTGTTGTTTACAGTGACACTTCTCATAAAGGCTTGGGAGCTATGTTAATGCAACGAGAGAAGGTGATAGCTTATGCTTCGCGACAACTCAAGAAGCATGAGAAGAACTACACTACCCATGATTTGGAGTTAGGTGCTGTGGTTTTTGCCTTAAGAATATGGAGACTGTTGAGACAACATGATCAAGATCTCTTTATGTTTTAATGAAGACAAATAAACCATCGAAACACATAAAATAACAAACGTTAGCTCAAAATCGCCGAAGCCAATGTCTGCTCCTGGCGCGCTGCCCGCGCGTCAACGCGCCAGGACACTGTATGGTTCCAGGCGAATTTTGAAAGTCGGCTTTCCCCTTACCCGAAAAATGTGGATCTTTCAATATAGGTATGAATATGTTATATGCTTAATTGAGAACACTTGAAACGAGTTATGAAACTTGAGAGATCCTACTTTTATAGTACCCATTTACGGGAAAACGCCAACTCATGTTTTCTAACTATCGCCTCTAGCTAAGGCTTTTCTAAACTTAGGGAGCTTGTATATTTCACGTGACATCGTGTTAAAGCATCCATATGCTCATATCCCGTGCTTACGTCTTCTCTAATTACGTAACGGGTTTACTCCCTTATTGGTCAAACTAAGTCAAAGGTCACTTTGCGTAAACGCATCCTTTCCCACTTGGAGTATGCTTTACATCAAGGCAAAGCACTTAACTTGTTTGATCCAAGGTATTAGTTGAGAACGTCGAGTCGTGGAAAGTCACGAGATATGAACCTATGGATTCTCGACGTTGTGTTACTTGAACTTATAAGTAACCTATGATTTTCTCAACTTATAATCCTAATTGTCAAAACCTTTTCTTCTTAATGACAGTTAGATTACTTCCTAATCTTCTCTTAATCCCATTTATACAAAAGACAAAACCAATCATATCCAAATCAAATATTCTCTTACACAATCTCTTACACTCTTGCATATTCCCTTACACACTACATCTTAACCATCTATTCCCTTACAACACATCTCATCCCTTCATATTTCCCATATGCCAATTGTTTGAATTCCAAAGGAAGCTCCCTTTGATCTCAACTATTGAATTCAAACCAAACACATCTCAACCATCCATCTTATTTCTTCTCCCCATGATTTGGAATATTCCATTAGCATATTCTTTCTTCCTCTCCATTCCATCACATGTGTTGGATCCTCACCATCCATTTCAAACCAAAACCATTTCAACCATTGATCTCTCCTTTCCCCCCAAGCAAAGCATATTCCTTTGGAACATCCCTTCTTAATCCAAACACAAGGCATCTTTGATCCTAGCCATCTATATCAAATTAACACATCTCAACCATCCATATTTCCCACATGCCAAATTATTTGAAAACCATAGGAGGCTCCCTTTGATCCTAGCCATCCAATTCAAATCTTCTCATCTCAACCCTCACTACAAGAAAAGTGGCTTTTTAGGACCCCCATAAGCGTCATAAAATGGTACTTTTTAGGACCTTTCATTTAATAGGACCAAGGATGAAAGCGTTTCATGTAAGGCGGTTGTAATAGGTCCAAAGCGTCCTAATATCTCAAATACCCTTATGAAACCAATTTTATGGTCGTATTATATGTCTATGAATAACCCAAATAGCGTCCTAATAAAACCATATTAGGACACTTTTACATTGCTTTAACATGTGATTACCTACTTTTAATCTTTTGAGACACATAAAAACGTCCTTAAAAGTATTGTTAGTACGCTTATGATGTAACATCATAGCTATTTTAGCAACCAAGAAAAGGGTCCTAATAACTCAAATAAGATTATGATACCAATTTTATGGTCGCATAATAGGTCTATAAACAACCCAAATAATGTCCTAATAAAAACATATTAGGACACTTTTACAATGTTCTAACATGTGGTAACCTACTTTTAATCTTTTGATACACATACAAGCGTCCTTGAATGTTAATTCTTAGGACGGTTATCATATACCATTATAGTTACTTTAACACCAAGAAAAGTGTCCTAATATCCCAAATACGATTATGAAACCAAATTTATGGTCGCATAATATGTCTATGAACAACCAAATAACGTCCTAATAACAACATATTAGGACACTTTTACAACGTTGTAAAACGTGGTTACCTAATTTTTATCTTTTGATACACATACAAGCGTACTTAAAAGATAATTGTTAGGACGCTTATCACATAACATTATAGCTACTTTAGCACCAAGAAAAGGGTTCTAATATCTCAAAGAAGATTATGAAACCAATTTTTTGGTCGTATAAAATGTCTATTAACAACCTAAATAACGTCCTAATAACAACATATTAGGACACTTTTACAATGTTAAGCGTCCTTAAAAGTTAATTGTTAGGACGGTTAATAAGTTTAATAGGACAATTTCAAAGTCCTGACAAGTCATATGATAAGACGCTATTTTCAGCATGCACACTCTATTGTTACAATATGAATAAAACATCAACTAATTATTAAATAAATAAAACGAAATTGTATTTCAAATAAGCAATTGTCATAACAAAAGCACTAAACATAAATAAGGTAGACACTATCCAACATAAAGTCTTGTAACATTAAACAATAAATTAAAGCAACAAGTTTAGTCCGAGGTCATCATGCATCCTTTTGCTATGCTTGCACCAACATAGTCTTCAATTGTGGCAAATAACCCATATGGTCTCACCAACATTTCATCTCTTTTTGTTGGTACTTGAACGTTTACCTCACACCATCCTCGTCCAATCTCTGTACCACCAACTATATCATTTGGGTTCAAGCTCCTTACCCATCCTTTTGCTACAGTCTCGGTTGAGTTTAGAATGCTTTTAAGGAAAACTTCATCCCTGATCTAGATTTCAGTTTTCAACAAACATTTATCAATTTATAGTCAGACACATGTATGATTTATTAGAACCAATCACATTCATATATAACTTGATATGACCAAAACTATAGTCAGTTAATCACTTATGATCAGAACACCACCACATGGTTTTAGTTTTCCAAGCCCAACATCTTATAATAAACATTGTTAGTTAATCACTTATGTCAGTTAATCAAAACTACAGTCAGTTAATCACTATGTCATCTTATAATAAACATTGTTATAACTTGATATGACCAAAACTATAGTCAGTTAATCACTTATGATCAAAACACCACCACATGGTTTTAGTTTTCCAAGCCCAACATCTTATAATAAACATTGTTAGATTATTACTCAAAAGCCAACAAGCAACTTGTATAACTCTAATAACTGCACTGTTTTCCCTTTTCAAGTAATGTTGGACAAAAAACTCTACTAAGACGATTACTTTATCCAAGCTCTTTCACCATCAAATAGCAGTAGTATAAAACGCGTACAAGTAACATAAAAAGAGCTTAAATATCAAAGCCACATAAAGTAACACACGTATTTTTACGAGTCCATTCGCACCACAAATACCGTAAAACAGCAAAAAAAAGAATTTACTTACAAATTTGAAGTTGTTTGTATAACCTGTAGCACAACAAGAACACTAAAAGATTAATAGTAAACATCCATCTCATGGATAACCTCACGTTAAATCAAAGAACACTAAAAGATTAATAGTATTAATTGCCATATAGTTTTTCAGTGACTGATGGTGTGCCTGCAAGATTCAGTCCAGTTTCAGAAAAATTGGGTGCACATAAAGTAAACACAGCAAGAAATCAGGGCACACTTACTTCTGTAACCCAATAATGTTGATAGATCTCATCAACATATTCAGCAACTTCAAGTTGATTGCTATCATCATAAATCTTGGGCAGGGTCTCTTCCTTGGTGGCATTGCCATGATCCTTTAGAAGCTGCAGCACAAGATATTGTCATCATTAAAACTTTATATATTATAATATAAACATATACAAGGAAAAAAGAATTTATTTTCAACCTTTGTGCTTTCGATTAGCAACGATGTGTAGGATTTTCGGTGACCAGGTTTCCCTTTGGCAGTGATGCCTGATGTACTAGCATATGTGTTTTTCTCGCATGAAATAGAATCAGTGGATTTAGAATATGAACATCATGATGCTGCGTCCTTTTGCTTGGATGAAACAAGAGTTTCAGATGTTGATTTGGTAGAAACAGAAGCGCTGATTGATGCCCTTTGAGCACGAGGAATGCCGGCTGTAATTTTCACGGTTGGCTGGTAGCAAAATGAGGTCACAGTATGTTAAGTATACAAACTTATTAATGCAACAATCGAAGTTTGAAATTGAAGATCTATCAAGAAAATGATAAGTAACTGGTGTACCATCAAGAAAATTTTCAACATACCTTCATTGATATTCTAGACAATCTCTTTGCATCCCCCGCCATTGGCTGACCTTGTGACGCCCTAGATCCAGATTAAATTCATAAACATTAAACATAGTGAAGGCCAACTAATTCATCTTATATATAGCTATTGAAGACTCGTTTACTTATTAATGGGTCAATTTAGGATAACCTGACGTTAATTGAAAAACTTAAGTGACAACAAGAACACTATTAATTGCCGTTTTCTTCACTTTTATGAAAATTTGAAGTTGTTTGTATAACCTGTAGCACAAAGAACACTAAAAGATTAATAGTAACCATGTGAGAAGTTTGAAACTCAACTTTCAAATTTAAAGCCACCTCCGAGATGGACATTTTTTATTATATAAAGCTAAGACTCAATTGACTACAAAACAAAGAACAATGGTAATTTAGCTCAAGACATCTTTATATGTTAATTTACCTCAAGTCAGAAAAATGAATAACCTGTACAAGCACAAAAATGTTAGATCTTTCAAATATTAAAATGCTTTGACCTGCAAGTCACGAAATTAAAATGCTAGATCTTTCAAAACCTGTACAAGGACAAAAATAGCAGACAAAACATAAAAAATTACAATAATATATATAAACAACTAATCGATCTAAAAATAAATAATAGAAAATAACAAAAAAGAATGTACTGTTGACGTTTAGTGGTGAATGGTGGTTAGCGTTAGGTTGTGATGGCAACGATGGTGAGGTTATTTGGTGGTGACAGAGGTGTGGTGGAGAGGGTGGCTAAGATTTGGTGATGAAGTGAGTGACGATGGTGGAGTAGTTTGGTGTTAAGTGGGTTAGGGTTTGGCAAATAACTGAAGAGGCGGCTAAAAAAGGAGAATTAAGATAAAAAGTAGGGATTTTGAGTTTGGGTGAAATTAAGAGCGGGAAATGGAAAGCGGGACTTTTTTTTTTTTTTCATTTTTGGGAAATTTTTATCTAAGCACTACCAAAAACTAATACTCCGTATTTACATATCTATATTCTATACAATGGCTATGTTTGGCTAAGGGATCGTAAGGGGTTTGGTCTTTTCAAAAAGTCGGCTTATAAAATAAGTCCTATTTGTCACAAAGGCTTATGGAGGCTTATGTTTTGTAAAATAAGTCACAAGCCTCCATAAGCCTAAGCCTATAGAAAGGGGCTTATTGCTAGTTAAATTACTTAAATACCTTTAAAAATATAATGAATTATAAAGTAAAAGCTGAAAATATATGTAAATTTAATTTGATGTATTTTTATATAATTTTACATTAATAAATTTCAGCTTCAACTAATAAGCTAAATAGCTTTATAAAAATATAAACTTCAACTTGCGACTTATAATATAAGCCTCAGCCCCAACACATTACGCCCAACATACCATATGGGTGTGTTTGTTAAAATTAGCAGTGAGCTCATCGCTTCTTAAATAAGCATTGAAAAATTAGCTTTCCTAAAATTTAGCAAAGTTCACCGCTCTTTTACCAAACAACCAGTAAAATTCAAAATGTTCATTGCTCACCACTCATTGCCCCAAAAAGCTCCACACTGTTTCGCGCCAAATATACCCTATATATAAAGGAAAAACTCATATTCTTAAAAGTGAAAATTTAAGAAAACTATATATGGAAACCATAAACTTTTATTATTTTTATTCAGTTTAAATCATGTTTAATCATCAAATTCTTAAACTATTATTATTCTTCGTTTATAACTCATACATTTTTTTATCATTATAACTATATGCCGCTATAAAATTTCGTTGCTATGCATGAGTACTCATCTAATATTAAATATGCACACATTAGACTATAATGTTGTTAATAAATAATAATTCATTCACTTTTTGGGTTAATTTAGAACACATATACTATTTGTGGGAATTATATGGTAACAAAGACACAAAAACGATATTATTTGTGGGAAATCAATAGCTAAACTACCCATGGATTTACTAAATTGGTGGGTAATCCGTTGGAAATTTTTGTCCACAATATTAAGCAATAAAATAATAATTAATTTGGTGATAAATTTTGTCAGATTTCCCACAAAAAACTTGGTCAATAAATTAATGTGTAACTTATCGTTAATCCATGGAAAATTTGCAACTGATTTCCCATGGAAGTTTAGTTAATCAATCCCATGGAAGTTTAGTTAATCAATTGGTGTATAAATAGTAGCTTGTCCATGGGAAATTTCTGACGACTTTTCTCCCGTGAGAAAAATCGGTGGGAAAAGACAGGTTTTGTAGTAGTGTTTGGCACCAACAGTAGATAGCATTCCAAATAAATACACAAATTTGGCACTGGTGGTACCAACCGTCCCAAATACACAAATATTTGGCACCGGTAATTGTAAATGTTTAAAAAAAGGTATTGTTAAGAAGATTTTTAATGGTGGTTCTAAATACATATTTGTTGGCAATGTTTACAAAATGTTTGAAGTTCGCGGACATTTGGCACGTTTTTTGTAAATCGTCTAAAAAATGTATGTATTTGGAACAACTTTACAATAGTGGTCCAAATGCATCAGTATTTGGCACGGTCATAACAAACTATTCCAAATAAGTATTCATTTGGCACCGTTTCTAAACATTGTCCCAAATACATAAGTTTTTGGGACGGTTTTTTATTAGTGGTTCCAAATACGCATCTTTTTGGCACGGTTATCATAATTGTTTCAAATACAAGTATTTGGCACGATTTCATGGCCGTTCCAAAAAAAGCCATCCCAAAAACCCCTTTTTCTTGTAGTGACATCCTTAGCTCAAGTGGTTATTGGGATTTTCGGCCAGATCTTCATGCACTAGCGAAATACCCGTAAGACCACCTCTGAGCGAATGAGGTAGCTACAATGGCTTTTAGTATGTGACGGTTTTTGGGATAAGTTCTCAGCCTGTCCTTGTCTTGGAGTTTAGTTCTCCAGGCAATTAAGCATACTCCTTTCTAGCCAATGTTTGCCTTGGAGTTGATCTTCTAGGGGACGGTACTGGGTTTTTGGCCTTATGGACTGGTTATACTTGTATGGACTAACCTAGGGTTTCTTCTCATTTTCTTTTAACAAACTCTAATAACTGCCTCCTCCTCTCTCTCTCCCACTTCTGGCGCCGCTCCGTCACCACCGTCCAGATTCCGGCCACCACCATTTAGCACCGCCGCCTCATGACATTGTCTCCATCGTCAACAACAAGGAGACCCAGGAGGGATCGTGCTTGGATCAGGTTTTAGTGAGAAGGTCTCTTAGGCTGTTGTGGTTCGCGTATCACCACCATCATGCCACCACCTCTATCTCCCCATCTGCGTCTCGTCTCTCGCGTTCTGTTTGGGTATGTCGAACTCCTAATCAAATTTATTATTATTTCGTATTTTTTAACCGATTCATAAATCCTTGTTACATGTTATTCGTGGAATAAAACATGTGTAAAAATGATTTTTATAAAAACATCCGTGTGGTTTTAATCAAATTAATCATGTGTTGTTGTTCATTGGTTTTGTTCTCAGATCGGGTATGCAAAACCCGTATGGGGTACGGGTTGAACCGCATAGTAAATCGGGTTGGGTCATACCCAACTGACTCCGGATCTGTTTGTATTTGATTGTGGTGTCATATACTGATGTTATTGTGAATTTTGTATACTCGGTTATGAATTGGATTTGTATTTCTATTTGGGTTGTATGGCTTATTTGAGGTTTTTTTTATTTTTTTTTTGTGGTTCTCGATGTAAATGGCACACCCAAAGAGGGTCGTTTGGTTGCTCCAGAATGAGATGGGTATAACCCACAAAGGGTTGTGTTGTTGCATTCGTGTTCGTCCTCCAAATACTCAGGAGGGTGTATGTTTTGTGTTAGTGTTCTGGATCCATAAGGGTGCGTTTGGATTTAATGTGGCAACCCTTTATTTCAGCATATGTTATTATGTTTTTTTTATTTTATTTAAAGGCAACATCTATTATAATGTGTACACAAATTGATAGTTGCTTGCGCAAGACCTTCAATTTAATTGCACATTTTTTGACATATAGTTACGTGTTTATTTTAGCAGCTACAAGTATGTTCTTTTGAAGAAATTAAGATATCAACCGGTGTATTTGGTATTGAAAAGTTTAAGCAAGAAGACACGAAGGCTACTTAGGTGCTCGCTATGTAGCAACCTTTCCCCTAACCATCTTGTGTTAATTTTTTGTTGCATTTAGTAAACTTTGTAGTTACGCTTTGTATCTGGTACAATTGTGATACCGTAATACAATACTTTAATATCAGTATGATTATAATTTGATTTGGATTGTGATGATTATTAATTTGATTTGGATTGTGGTTTGTTTGTGTATCATTACAAAAATATTAGTAGTTATCTGTATTAAATTTTGCAGCAGATTTTTGGTTGCAAAATCACTTTCTTTAAAGTCGTCGCAAGCTTATTACATTGAATTAGTATTGGCCACGTGACTAAATACCTAAAACAAAGATGATTAGTGTGACTAAATATTAGAAAATGTAATACAAACATATAATTCATGTGGCCATTGGATGATCAATAGTCACACAAAACACACATTTCCTAACTTTAAACATCAATATGGCCACACTTATTCACACTTTTTGCCACTTTATGATTTATTGTATGTGACTAAATACCCAAAACAAAAATGCTTTGTGTCTAAATGTAACAAAAGGCCACACAAAAATAAAATTCATGTGGCTATTGGATGATCAATAGTCACACAAAACACACATTTCTTCACTTTAAACACCATATGGTTACATTTATTCACACTTTTGGCCACTTTATGATTTATTGTATGTGACTAAATACCCAAAAGAAAAATGTTTTATGGTTCTAAGGTGGCTTTAGTTTCACCTATGAGAAATTAAAGTGAAGTTTGATGCTGTATATATGTTTTATGGTTCTAAAGTGGGTAGAATTGAGTGGGAAACTGGTCTGAGGGAACCAGAATTATTTGATGTCGATTGGGTAATGCTATTGGGCTGTAATGAATGAGCCTGATCACTGGACTACGAGTAAGTAAGCAGCAGCAGCTGTTATGACTGGCGATAGCCTGGAAGTAGACAGATCTGGGGAGATCAGGGTGGGGTTAGGATCATTTTGAAGTAGACCAACATGGCGAGTCAAACCCAAGTGTTATTATCCGAATCAAGTTAGATGATTAGGCTAAATGACAATTGATTGGAA
Organism: Artemisia argyi; assembly: GCA_030686995.1. Taxonomy (NCBI): domain Eukaryota; kingdom Viridiplantae; phylum Streptophyta; class Magnoliopsida; order Asterales; family Asteraceae; genus Artemisia; species Artemisia argyi. The sequence goes on along the minus strand of CM060689.1, from coordinate 14,919,995 downwards.
TTTCTCAAAGCTTACCACAGGTTTGTTGTTACATCATTTAGTTTAAAGCGAACACATAAAAAACTTTCCCAACTGATAGTTTGATCATCGATAGTTGCTGATAACCAACCCGTTACATGCTTTTGTAAGACACGATAGTAGCACCAAAAGAACCAAGTTCTCTTCTTACACGCAGAAACAATTTTTTTGTTGAACTTCTGACTATGCAGCTATAAGAGTTTTGTTTAAAGTTTTCATCAAATCTTTATTAGTTTAGGCATAAACTTACATACTCAAAATTGACCTTTTGATATTGTATCGTTCATGATCAGGTTTAATGTACTTTGTTGGTAAATTCTTTTTGAAAACTAACCCAGAGGTTAGTGTGACCACTTGAATTTTTGTGTTTAAACCGAATAATTTACAAGAAACTAACTCATCTTTGACTCATATGAATTTTAAATTTGTATGCTTATTTCTAGTTTCCATCAATAGTTGTAGTTTTGAAAAATTCTTATTCATTAGTGCTTTTCCTATTATGGTGTATCAAGTTTTGAGACCCAAGTATCAAAACGTGTCATATTAACTAATGTTTAAATAAAACTTTTGTAAATAAGCGTTCTAAAAAACTTATGTTTTATGACAAAAATAAGAAGTGTTCTATTATGGCGTATGATAATAAAACCATAACAAATAAGCGTACTATAAAGGTTAATGTTAAAAGACACAGGTGTCAAGGGTCCTATTAAGTTTTGTTAAAATAAAACTTTTGCAAGTAAGCGTTCTATAAAACTGATACTTTAAGACTCAAATTTCAAGTGTCGTATTATGGTGGATGAATTTATGAGACCCAAGTGTCAAGTGTCATATCAAGTTATGTTTTATAAAACTTAATTTGAATAAGCATTATAAAAAGCGGATGTTTTACGACTCTAAAAAGAAGTGTCATATTATGCTGTATCATAAAAAAAACCATTATGAATAAGCGTTCTATAAAGGTTAACGTTATAAGACCCTATTGTCAAGGGTCCTATTAACTTTTGTTATAATAAAAAACGTTTGCGAATAAGCATTCCATAAAATGATGTTTTATGACTCAAATATCAAGTGTCCTATAATGGTGTATCAATCTATGGGACCCAAGTGTCAAGTGTCATATTAAGTTATGTTTTAATAATACGTTTGCGAATAAGCGTTCTAAATAATTAATGTTTTATGACTTATGTATCAAATGGTGTATTGTAATAAAACTATAATGAATATGCATCCTTTAATGGTCTATTAAGTTTTGTTATAATAAAACTTTTGCGAATAAACGTTCTAAAATACTGATATTTTATGACTTAAAAATAAAATGTCTTATTATGATGTATGATACTAAAGCCATTATGCATAAGCATCCTATAAAGGTTAACATTATAATACCCACGTCTTAAGGGTCCTATTAAGTTTTGTTATAATAAAACTTTTGCAAATAATCGTTTTAAAAAAATGATGTTATATGACTCAAAAATGAAATGTCCTATTATGGTGTACGATAATAAAACCATTGTACATAAGCGTCCTATAAAGGTTAACGTTATAATACCCACGTGTCAAAGGTCCTATTAAATTTTGCTATAATAAAACATTTTGTGAATAAGCGTTTTAACTAACTGATGTCTTATGACTCAAAACTCAAGTGTCCTATTATGGTGTATTATAATAAAACCATAATGAATAAGCGTCCTATAAAGGTTAAAGTTATAAGACTCAAGTGTCAATGGTCTTATTAGGTTATGTCATAATAGGACATCTAGTGATCAAGTGTCGTATTACACTATCACATAATGGGACACCAACAACTAAATGTCTTATAAAGTAATTTATCAGGATCCATATTTTAAGTGTCCTATTAAGTTATATGATAATAGGACCCCAAATCATCGACCATCCTATTATATAACTTTTTAGGACATCTCCTAAGTAGCAAATATTTAAAAAGGACCCTAGACGCTCATATGTCCTATTAAACAGTTTTTTAGGACTCCATTATCATACCGTCCCACACAAAGGGTCCTAAAAAGCCACTTTTGTTGTAGTGCCTCTATCTCATTATTCCCCCAAGCATTGGAATATACCTTGGCATATTCTTTCTCTCTTTTTTATGCCATGTGAGGAGATACACTTCTACCCCTTCCAAATTACCTTATCTACACTTTATACCCTTGGTAATTTGGTTTCTCTTTAAACACTTCACAAATAATTTCCAAATCGGCTATTTGAGTTGGTAAACCTTAGAATGATTAATATTAAGGTTTGGTGTGAAGTACAATTGAGGGTTTAGCAAGGATAGGTATTTATAAGATCCAAACACCCAACACTTGGGAAACATTTACGGACGCCTGGCGAGCTAACCGCGCGTTGACGCGCGGGTGACGCGCCGGCCTCGGTAAATTTTCCCAAGTTTGGGTTCTTGGCCTATAAATACCATCTTTGCCTTTTGTATTCCTCACCCCTTGCCATTATTCTTTCTCTCTAGATTCTTTCTTCCTAAACACTCTCAAATCTCTCTATCTCTAATCTTGTGTTCTTGATTTTCATACTAACATCTTTGAAAGAACACATCTATTTGCAAGGGAAGAATCACAAGAACCTAATCCACTCTTGTGATTGTGTCGAGGGTCTTCATTCTTATACCCTTTCTACTAGAATCGAGTCTCAAGTTTAGGTTAGGGCTTGGTTGAATAAACTCATATCTATTCATTCAATTGTCTGTAAGGGAAGTCTTGTGTCTTGGTGACCAAGCCTAGATCATTGGGGATCTAGTTGGGATTTGATACTTCCGGTGGGAAGTCTTGGTAGTGGTCTTGGTGACCCTTAGGTGAAGTCAAATCGCAAGATTCTTTTGGGTTGTTTCCGAGGGCGGAATACCGTTGGGGAGTAACTCCTTCTTTGTGAGCATCGATATTGGTGAATATCGGTGGAGTGAATTGTAATGGTTTGTAGTCCACCGAGAGGATTATACTAGTGAATTGTATCGGAGTCGCGGATTCGCAACTGGACGTACGGATGGTATAAACCCCCATCCCGAACCAGTATATATCGTTGTGTTCTTTACTTGCTTTATATACTTTGGTTGTGTTATTGGTTGTTGGTTTATTATACAACCACTTGGTGTTTTCTTTGGCTTAAAGTTTTTAAACATCCAAAAAGCCGAAGAAACCGTATTAACCCCCCCCCCCTCTACGGTTCTACAATTGGTATCAGAGCGGTATACTCAAGTTTTTTATCGTTAAAGCCTTCCCGAGAAGTCGTTTATGTCAAAAACTTCTTTCCCAAAAATCTAAAACCTAACTAGGATTTTTGGTAAAGTAGAGTATGGATCCATGGCTCAACAGAACTATGTTGAGGGGTGTTCTATCAAAGACCACCTTTGCTAGAAACCGATGGGTTTTGCTTTTGGAAAACCCGATTTGAGACCTATGTTAGGTCCAAAGATCTTAATTTGTGGGAAATAATTCAAAATGACAACTTTGAGTTCATGGTGGAAGACCCGGAAACAAAGTTGTTGGTGAAAGCCACATTTGGATCTTAATGATGATGAAAGGAGAAAGCTTGGTAAGAACGATGCAGGCAAGATGTTGATCTATAATGCACTACCTCGAAAGGAGTTCGAGAGGGTTCATGTTTGCAAGACCGCCAAGGAAATTTGGAACTCTCTCATCATCACTCGTCAAGGCAACTCTCAAGTAAAGGATTGCAAGATCGATATACTCATACAACAATATGAGAAGTTCTCGATCTCGGATGAAGAAACCATTGATAATGGGTACACAAGGTTCAATGTTATTATCACTAGTCTCACGGCTCTTGATCCTAGCTTCTATAACAAGAACCATGTGAGAAAGTTTCTTTGAGCACTTCTAGTAAAGTGGAGGCCAAAGGTGACGGCCATAGAAGAAGCCAAGAATTTGGCGGAACTACCTCTTGACGAGCTCATTGGAAATCTCAAAGTCTATGAGATGATTCTTGAGAAGGACAAGCTAGGAAGTACCAAAGACAAGAAGGAGAAGGTTAAGTCTTTGGCTCTTAAAGCTAAAGTCATTAGTACTCAAGCTAGTTATGATAGTGATGGTAAAGAGGATAACAATGAAGAAAATGATATGGATGACAAAGAATATAATCTCATGGCTAAGAACTTTCGGAGGTTCTTTAGGAAAGGTGGTAACTTTGGTAGAAGAAATCGGTTTGGAAACCGAGATATTGGTGGAAGGAACAACTTTGGGGGAAACCGAAGTGGTGACAACAAGGTTGGTGAAATGATGAGGCGAAAAATGAACCATTTTTAGGGGGTCATTTAAGCCCGGAATTGAATTTATTTGATCAAATATTGCCCTAAATCGTTCCTTTTGTGATTTTAGGTACTTTGGGAGAGAAATCTGGAAAAGGAAGCAATTCGGACGTTTTTGGAGCATAAAAGTGAAGAAAACGCCAAAGTCTTAATTTTCCTTGCTGGGAACAGTAGGTGACGGCGTCAAGAGTAAAATCCTGACGGCGTCAAGAGTAATTTTCATGACGACCCAGTACAGAATTGAAGGCGTCACGAGGTAGAGCGTCAAGAGTAAAATACGTGACGGCCTGGAAAATGTTATAACGTGACGACGTTAGAAGTAGATCAAGGCTGTCCGAGAAGTATTTTGGCGGCGAGATGACGGCGTCACCAATTTGGTCTTGACGCCGTCAGCCTCAATTTCCTATATATAGTTTTCTAATTTTCATTCATAAAAAAAGAGAAGTTTTGGAGAAACCCTAAGGCCGAACTTAGTCCGAACTTTACAGGTTTTTCAAGGGTTCTCAGCCCTTGAACCCTTTCATGTGTAATTGAGATAAGTGTTCTTTTAATTCAATCAATATGTCTATGTGTTGGTTGTCTATATCTTGTTCTTGTCTTAATTCCATCATGCTAGGCTAGATCTATCTTGTGTTTGCTTAGATCTAATGAAACCTAGATGTTAATTATGTGTTGATTACTTGTTTATGGTTCTATTGGATGAATGATTTCGATGTTAGGCTTAAGAAAACTGGTAGATCTCCAAATGGTAACATGCTTGAACGTCTTAGGAAACATGAACTGATGTGCACTAGGTTTTATTGGTTGTATTTATTGCATGAGTAAATTCTAATGATCCCATGTTAGGAGCTTCTTAGCCGGCTTGACATAGGAGTGAAGTAGGCACTCATAGGATTGGGGAATTAAGTGCGCCACCCCATGAATGGTATTAAGGAATACAATCCGTCATCCACGCAACTATAACAAGTAATTAACATGTAAAAGATATCTAGGGAGTAGTGAAATCTAGGTAAACACAACTTCTCCACTTATTGCTCACAACCTTAGTTTAATTTAGTTTATTTTCATTTCTAGTATTTTATTTTGATTGCATCGTTAGTATTGGGTTAGTTGACTAGCAACTAATTCCGCCCAAATCCTTCAAACCCGAGATTTTTACTTGATTTCTAAAAAATATAAAAATACAAAAAATAATCATCCTTCATCTCTAGAACTAGTATTTAGGTTTTCTAATCCTAGCGACACTATTCCTAACTGAACGATCAATCCCCCGGTACTTGTCACTATACTATACTACAACGATCAGGTACACTGCCTGGTGGGGGTTGTAAGCTTCTCAAGATCCCTTGAGAGGTAAAGCCTGGTGCGATTCCCACGTATCATGAAAGCTCAAGACGCACCCAAGGATGTTACAATTGCGGAGAGAAGGGTCACTTTATCAATGAATGTCCTAAGCTGAGACTGAACAAGGCATTCGTTGGAGGAACGTGGAGTGATAGTGAAGATGAAGACCAACCAACAAATGACGCTATGTGTCTTATGGCTCATGAAAATTTTGAGGTTTGTCTCAAAAGTGATCTACAACCGGATGAGTGGGTAGTGGATAGTGGTTGCACTAAACACATGACCGAGAATAGAAGATTGTTCACATCATACACGGCGTATAATGGCAATCAAGTCATTTTTGGAAGCAAACTTAACGGCAAAATTGTCGGAAAAGGTAATGTCCTTCATGACTCCATAGAAATCTCCAATGTTTAGCATGTTAGGGGTCTAAGTTTCAATTTGATTAGTGTGAGTCAATTGAGCGATGATGATTGTGAGGTTAAATTTACTAAGGTAGATTGTACTATTAGTAAGAATGGTGTTGTGTTAGCAAAAGGTCATAGGAGAAATAACTTATATACATGCCAGTTGGGTGATAACTCTAAGCAAAAAATATGTCTTACGTCCATGGTGGACAACTCAACACTTTGACATAGGAGGTTAGGTCACCCCAATATGAGGTTAGTTCAAAACCTAGCTTCTAACGAGCTAGTGCAAAATTTACCAAAGTAGAGCTTTGAAAGGCATTATTGTGACACATGTCTAGGGAGTCAAGGTCAAACCAATAATAGAAATAAAAAGGAAGTGACAACTAGTAAGGTTTTAGAATTGATTCATTTGGATTTGTATGGTCCATCTCTGATTCAAAGTTATGGAGGAAACTTCTACACTTTAAGGATCATAGATGATTATTCAAATACACTTGGTTATTATTCCTAGAAAACAAGGATGGAGTCTTAAATAAATTCAACATTTTGAGAAAGAAACTTGAAAACCTACTTGATTGTTCAATTGTATCAATTAAAACAAATCATAGTAGCGGATTTGATAAAATGCAATTTGGAACCTTTTGTGAACAACATGGAATATCTTATAACTTATCAGGCCCGTTCACTTCTCAATCGCATGAGATTGTTGAAAGAACACATCATAAGTTAAGAAAGATAAGTTGTGCAATGCTTGACGAGCAATCCATTTCATAAAAGTTTTGGTGTCATGCCCTAGATACCGCTTGTTACATTTTAATAGAGTCTACATAAGAAAGTTAATTAATAAAACACCTTATGAAATACTTAGGAATAGAAAGCCATCCCTAGAGTATTTTAAAATATTTGGTTGCAAAGTATTTATACTTAACACCAAAGAATATCTCAACAAATTCGACCTAAAGTCGTACGAAGGTGTGTTCCTAAGATACTCTCAAACTAGAAAAGCATACATAGTGCTTAACAAGGAAACAACGAGGATTGAGGAATCTCTCAATGTGACCTTTGATGAGAGCATGCCCGAGCCTAAATCATCTCTTTCGGTAGAAGATGATGTGATCAATGAACCTTTAGTTCAAGATCAAGAAAGGTCGCCAACATTACAAGTTAATGTTTCGGATGAAGGCAATCCTAAGGAAGTGAGAGAAGTGAGGGGTCATCCTATACAACAAGTCATTGGTGACTTGAATAAAAGGACACTTAGGTCACAAAACAAACAAGTCTAAGTTTTGGAATGACATTTTTCAAGAGTCCAAATTGCTTTGGGATAGGTTTTGATGCTTAAACATGCATCTTAGGAGAACAATCTTTAGGTGCTATTAGAGCTTCTGTGATTAAGGCTTATGTTGAGGCATGGATGGAAGATCAAACAAATGTCTTCCAAGAGGAAAGATATGTATCAATTCATTATTCAAACAATGATTGATAATATGCAAGATTCTACATGTCTATACAATGTGCATTGAACAAGAAAAATTTGGCACAATTTATCTTGCTTGATCTCGATAATATTGATTTTGTCAAAACTTCCAAGATTAAATATGATATTCTTCACAACTCACACTTGTGTTAAAGATCTTGTATCTAATTCTTCTTGTTCACCTTATGTGATATACTACATGTTGCATGCTTAAATTAAATTGAATAATGCTATCTCCTAATAATTAATTGCTTGTAGTTTCATGCATAAGTTTGATGCATGCATGATAAAATTATGTGAACTATCATCTTTCTTTTATTCCTTACACCATCACATGCTTAATGACATATTAGTACATGATTTAGATGGGTTAGCCATCTCTTCAAGCATCCTAGTAGTTGAACTCATCATGAACATGAAAGACTAGTTTCTTTACTCGTACCTACCACCCTTCTTCCATCCTATATAAATCACATTATTACTTGCATCTTCACATACTTCTTTTTCTTCCTTCAAAACTTAAATCACTTACAAAATTCTCCTCTCTAAAATGAGTAATGCTTCAAACAATGACTACAAGGGTAAGTCCATTGTGGTTGATGAAGAACCAAATGATGAATGGGAAAATCCATCATGTATTGATAATCAAATACTTAGGAATTATGTGATGAAATATTTGTGGAGTGATCCCATATAGTACAAAACTGGGTACCCTCTCCCTCCCAAACTTGATGCTTCAACTCATGACCATGCACGAAGGTGTAAATGTTGTGAGAAAATAATCAAGATTGAGAATGATGTTAAGGATCTTCAAGAGGAGATGAGGGAGTTGCATATTGCCTACAAGAACAATTTCATGATGTTAACAAATGTTGTGAAAGGTCTTGCAAAAGTTGCGGCTCAAAAGCGTAAGAAATAGGTACGCTTGGGCAACTTTTGTTGTAGGTTATGTGTGATATAGTTAGTCACCATATAATATAGTGCTAGAATAACGTGTTGAAGAATGTTTATCTAACTTGTATTATGAATTGTCTTTGTTGTATGCTTTATGCTCTTATATGTGATATAAAGTGGATTATGGGTTATATGAGAAATTCATGTTTAGTTCAACTCTATCTTTATATAGTGCTCAACATTTGGATAGTGGAGTCATCTTGGACACTAATATATATATATTGATATATGTGAATTAACCCATGTTGCAAGTCTTCAAATGGTAACCTAACCCATTTTGGAAATTTCACATGCGAGGATTTCTTGTTTGTTGCATGTTGTGATTTCTATGTGTAGCTAGGCCACCGCAAAGGTGAGGCTCTTGACCAATGGATCCCCGCCTTGAAACAAGGGGGATCAACGATCTAGGGGGAGCTATGTTCAAGGGGGAGCACATTCGGGTGCACATACAAGCTAGCTCATTTTTCCCACAGGCCCAAGTTCGAAACCTGGCTTGATTGGAAGTCACGCCTTTTTGATTCACAAAAGGGGGAGAAAGAAATCAAGAGCGTGAAGACCATTCAAGAATTGTTAAAGGCTTCACCAAATTACAAGGCAAAGGTCAAGACGCAAGCTACACCAAAGGCGCACTTTGTCTTCGCTAAGTTTTGTAATTTTATTTGCTTTCGGTTTTTATTTGTCATCATAAAAAATGGGGAGATTGTTGAGACAACATGATCAAGATCTATTTATGTTTTAATGATGACAAATAAACCATCGAAACACATAAAATAACAAACGTTAGATCAAAATCGCCGGAGCCAATGTCTGCTCCTGGCGTGCTGTCCGCGCGTCAACGCGCGGGTGACGCGCCAGGACACTGTATGGTTCCGGGCGAATTTTGAAAGTCGGCTTTCCCCTTACCCGAAAAATGTGGATCTTTCAATACAAGTATAAATATGTTATATGCTTAATTGAGAACACTCGAAATGAGTTTTGAGAGATCCTACTTTTATAGTACCCATTTACGGGAAAACACCAACTAATGTTTTCTAACTATCGCCTCTAGCCAAGGCTTTTCTAAACTTAGGGAGCTTGTATATTTCACGTGACATCGTGTTAAAGCATCAATATGCTCATATCCCATGCTTGCGTCTTCTCTAATTACGTAACGTGTATACTCCCTTATTAGTCAAACTAACTTATAGTTGAGAACGTCGTGTTACTTGAACTTCTAAGTAACCAATGACATCGTGTTAAAGCATCAATATGCACTTAACTTGTTTGATCCAAGGTATTAGTTGAGAACGTCGAGTCATGGAAAGTCACGAGATATGAACCTATGGATTCTCGACGTTGTGTTACTTAAACTTATAAGTAACCAATGATTTTCTCAACTTATAATCCTAATTGTCTAAACCTTTTCTTCTTAATGACAATTAGATTACTTCCTAATCTTCTCTTAATCCCATTTATACAAAAGACAAAACCAATCATATCCAAATCAAATATTCTCTTACACAATCTCTTACACTCTTACATATTCCCTTACACACTACATCTCAACCATCCATTCCCTTACAACACATCATATCCCTTCATATTTCCTACATGCCAATTGTTTGAATTCCAAAGGATGCTCCCTTTGTTCTCAACCATTGAATTCAAACCAAACACATCTCAACCATCCACTTATTTCTTCCCCCCATGATTTGGAATATTCCATTAGCATATTCTTTCTTCCTCTCCATCCATCACATGTGTTGGATCCTCACCATCCATTTCAAACCAAAACCATCTCAACCATTGATCTCTCCTTTCCCCCAAGCAAAGCATATTCCTTTGGAACATCCCTTCTTAATCCAAACACAAGGCATCTTTGATCCTAGCCATCTATTTCAAATCAACACATCTCAAACATCCATATTTCCCACATGCCAAATTATTTGAAAACCATAGGAGGCTCCCTTTGATCCTAGCCATCCAATTCAAACCTTCTCATCTCAACCCTCCATCTCATTCTTCCCCCAAGCATTGGAATATACCTTGGCATATTATTTCTCTCTTTTCTATGCCATGTGAGGAGATACACTTCTACCCCTTCCAAATTACCCTATCTACACTTTATACCCTTGGTGATTTGGTTTCTCTTTAAACACTTCACAAATGATTTCCAAATTGGCTATTTGAGTTGGTAAACCTTAGAATGATTAGTGTTAAGGTTTAGTGTGAAGTGCAATTGAGGGTTTAGAAAGAATATATATTTATAAAATCCAAACACCCAACACTTGGGAAACATTTACAGACGCCTGGCGCGTTGCCCGCGCGTTGGCGTGCGGGTGACGCCTGGCGCGTTGCCCGCGCGTTGGCGCGCGGGTGACGCGCCGGCCTCGGTATATTTTCCCAAGTTTGGGTTCTTGGCCTATAAATACCATCCTTGCCTTTTGTATTCCTCACCCCTTTCCATTATTCTTTCTCTCTAGATTCTTTCTTCCTAAACACTCTCAAATCTCTCTATCTCTCTATCTCTAATCTTGTGTTCTTGATTTTCATACTAACATCTTTGAAAGAACACATCTAATTGCAAGGGAAGAATCACAAGAACCTAATCCACTCTTGTGTTTGTGTCGAGGGTCTTCTTACTTATACCCTTTCTACTAGAATCGAGTCTCTAGGTTACGTTAGGGCTTGGTTGAATAAACTCATATCTATTCATTCAATTGTCTGTAAGGGAAGTCTTGTGTCTTGGTGACCAAGCCTAGATCATTGGGGATCTAGTTGAGGTTTGATACTTCCGGTGGGAAGTCTTGGTAGTGGTCTTGGTGACCCTTAGGTGAAGTCGAATCGCGAGATTCTTTTGGGTGGTTTCCGAGGGCGGAATACCGTTAGGGAGTAACTCCTTCTTTGTGAGCATCGATATTGGTGAATATCGGTGGAGTGAATTGTAACGGTTTGTAGTCCACCGAAAGGATTATACTAGTGAATAGTATCAGAGTCGCGGATTCGCAACTAGACGTACGAATGGTATAAACCCCCCATCCCGAACCTGTATATATCGTTGTGTTCTTTAATTGCTTTATATACTTTGGTTGTGTTAGTCGTTGTTGGTTTATTGTACAACCACTTGGTGTTTTCTTTGGCTTAAAGTTTTTAAACATCCAAAAAGCCGAAGAAACCGTATACACCCCTCCTCTACGGTTCTACAGAGACATTATTTATATGGAACCAAGTGTGTTGTGTACACTGACCATAAAAGTCTACAACACATCTTGAATAAAAAAGAGCTCAACATGAGACATCGATGTTGGATTGAGCTGCTAAGCGATTATGATTGTGAAATTCGTTATCATCCCGGAAAAGCAAACGTTGTTGCTGATGCTCTTATTCGGAAGGAGAGAATACCATCGTTACGAGTTAGGTCATTGGGAATGACTATCGTATCGCCGTTACCGTCTCAGATATTAGAAGCTCAAACGGAAGCTTTGAAAGCAGAAAACCGACCTGCTGAAAATATCTTTGGGATGGCAGAAAATGAGAAGGGATTTGTTAAGCTTTCTGATGGAATATTATGTTTTGGAGACCGAAGTTGGGTACCCTTGTACGGAGGAATTCATGAGTTGATTATGCATGAGTCGCATAAGTCAAGGTATTCTATTTATCCTGGGTCTGACAAGATGTACCAGGATCTGAAGAAATTGTATTGGTGGCCAAACATGAAGGCAGATATAGCATTGTACGTCAGCAAGTGTTTGACATGTTCAAAGGTTAAGGCAGAACACAAAAGATCGTCAGGGTTATTGACGCAGCCAGAACTCCCAGTTTGGAAATGGGAGAGGATCACCATGGATTTTATTACCAAATTACCAAAAACAGCTAGCGGTTGTGACGCTGTCAGGGTAATTATGGATCGATTGACTATGTCTGCTCATTTTCTAGCGATTAGTGAAGATGATAGTGTTGACAAACTTGCGAGGTTGTATGTGAAAGAAATTATTTCTCGTCATGGTGTTCCAATATCGATTATTTCGGATCGTGACAGTCGTTTCACGTCAGCTTTGTGGCGATCACTTCAAACCGCTTTGGGGACGAGACTTGATATGAGTACAGCATATCATCCCCAAACCGACGGTCAGAGTGAGAGGACTATTCCAACTTTGGAGGATATGTTTCGTGCATGTATAATTGATTTTGGTAAAGGATGGGAGAAGTACCTACCTCTTGCGGAATTCTCCTATAACAACAGCTACCATACAAGTCTTAAAGCTGCACCATTCGAAGCTTTATATGGTCGTAAATGCCGTTCGCCGATTGGTTGGGCTGAGGTTGGAGATAGCCAACTCACAGGCCCCGAGCTTATTTTAGATACTACTGAGAAAGTGACTCAAATTTATGATCGGTTACAAGCAGCTCGTGAAAGGCAGAAAATTTATGCCGATCAGAGATATAAACCACTTGAGTTCCAGGTAAGAGACAGAGTGATGCTCAAGGTCTGGCCTTGGAAAGGAGTGATACGTTTTAGAAAACATGGGAAGCTCAACCCCCGCTACATTGGACCATTTCTAATTTCGGAGAGAATTGGGCCTGTAGCTTATCGGTTGGAGCTACCACTGGAATTGAGTAAAGTTCATGATGTGTTTCATGTGAGTAATTTGAAGAAGTGTCTTTCTGATGAGACACCGGTTATACCGATGAAGGATATTCGTGTGGATGAGAGTTTGGACTTTGTGGAAAACCGATTGAGATTTTGGATCGAGAGATTAACCGACTCAAGCACAGTTTTATTCCACTCATCAAGGTTCATTGAATTCCCGTCATGGACCAGAATTTACGTGGGAACATGAGGATGAGTTTCAGAAGAGATATCCTAAGATTTTCACTTCATAAATGGATTGTTCCGAGAGAAACCCGGGACGAGTTTCTTCTGAGGCTGGGAGGATGTGACAACTGGAAAATTAGGGAGACTTTTAAAACCAGCATTACGTTAAAATTTGGATTTTTAATTAAATGTTTGGAATTTTATTCGTAACGAATTTGTGAAATTGAACCGATGTTTTAAATCTTGAAGTTTATGGGATTTTGAATTCAAATTGTTGATTTGTTATGGAATATATATTGTGAATTATTGTTGAGACGTCTTTGCTGCACTACGTCGAGTCCGGCACTAGGAAAACCTAACTGATGCGTGGGAATTGCACCAGGCTTTACCTCTTGAGGGATCTCGAGAAGCTTACAACCCCCACCAGGCAGTGTACCTGATCGTTGTAGTATAGTATAGTGACAAGTACCGGGGGATTGATCGTTCAACTCAGGAATAGTGTCGCTAGGATTAGAAAGCCTAAAAACTAGGTCTAGAGGTGAGGGATGATTCTTTTTGTATTTTTATATTTTTATAAAAGCAAGTAAAATCTCGGGTTTTGAAAGAGTGGGCGGAATTAGTTGCTAGTCAACTAACCCAATAACTAAGATGCAATCAAAATAAAATAACAAAAATGAAAATAAAGCTAATTAAACTAGTGGTGTGAACAATAAATGGGAGAACTATGTTTACTTAGATTTCACTACTCCCTAGATATCTTTTGCAGGTTAATTGTTTGTTACAGTTGCGTGGATGACAGGTTATATTCCTTAATACCAATCGTGGGGTGGCGTACGTACTTCCCCAACTCTATAAGCTCCTACTTCACTCCTATGTCGAGCCTGCAAGAAGCTCCTAACATGGGATTTATAGAATTCGCTCATGCATTAAATATAACTATAAAAACCTAGTACGCATTGTTTCATGTTTCTTAAGACGTTCAAGCAAGTTACACTATGGAAGTCTGCCAGTTTTCTTAAGCCTAACATTGAAATCATTCATCCATTACAACTATAAACAAGCAATCAACCTATAATCAACATCTAGGTTTCATTACATCTAAGCAAACACACAAGAGATCTAGCCTAGCATGTTAAAATCAAGACAAGCGTAAGATATATTCAAACAACACATAGACATATTGAATGAATTGAAAGGATACTTATCTTAATTGAACATGAAGGGTTTCAAGGGGTGAAAACCCTTGAAAATACTGTTAAAAACGAGCTAGGGTTTATTCAAGTCGACCCTAAAATTCTCCTCTCCTTAGAATGAAAATTACAAAGACTATATATAGATTACCTAAGGTGACGGCGTCAAGAAGAAACTTCTGACGCCGTCAACCCGCCGCCAAAAATAAAATCGGATTGCCTAGATCCAGATCTGACGCCGTCATGTGTAATGTTGTTCTGGGCCGTCACCACTTTTACTCTTGACGGCCATGCTTTGACGCCTTCACATTTCCACTGGACCGTCACCATTTTTGCTCTTGACGCCGTCATCAAATTGCTCTTGACGCTGTCAGGTACTGTTCCTAGCAAGGAAAATTAAGACTTTGCCGTTTTCTTCACTTTTATGCTTCAAGAACGTCCAAAATGCTTCCTTTTCCAGAATTCACTCCAAAAGTACCTAAAATCACAAAAGGAACGATTTAGGGCAATATTTGATCAAATAAATTCAAATTCCGGCTTAAATGACCCCCCTAAAAATAGATCATTTTTCGCCTCATCACTAATGAACTTAAATCTTTTGGATAACGGTCGCGTTTATACGCTAAATGAACATTTTTATAGTTATATATTTCGGGAAGTGTCTTTGGAAAAATTAATGGCGACGTGTACGAAAATGTTTGGCGACATTTAATAATTTTGAGAACGAGTAATCGTGTTACGGGAAAACCGATTAGTAACATTTCTTAAACACTAAAGTTTTGTGGTTAATATTGAGAAAATGAAACTTTAGGGACCATAGTTGCAATTTTCGGGTATATAACCAATTCCCCTAACCCTAACCCTCATTAATATTATCACCATCCACCTCTCTTCTCCTTGTCCCTTGTCGCCGCTTGCTGCTACCCCCGACACACCAACACCGCCAGTCTCCACTTTACACCACCACCACCAAAACACTCCCCATCTACTCCTTGTTCTTGTTGAGTGATACACGCGCCTAAAAGAGACCTCCTCCTCCGTTTCCTTGTTTGTCACCACGTATAAACACCAAACAACACCACACCATTATTTTTCTTGGTTTTCATTCGATTTGAAGGTGAGAAAAACGCGTGTTACGCGTTGGGTTTGACTAATTCAAGTCAAACCCGGATGTAATCTTTGATTTGGGTATTGACTTAAAGATGAAAAATGGGTTTTGATATAAAAATTGAAATGGTATCCTTGGGTGTCGACTCACATTCGATTGGTACTCGGATTTGATAGTTTGGATGAGTTTGGTTGCGTTTTGTGGCTCGATGGAGCTTAACCGAGACCTTGTGGTCTCGGTATTGTGGCTTTTGGCTCGTTTGGGAGCTCAATGTGTCCATCTTGGTCCGTTGGATGTGGTATTAGCTCGTGTGAGCTCGAAGAGACCTTAAGGGTCCGATTGGTTTTGGTATTATGGCTCGTGTGAGCCTAACGTGACCCCCTTGGTTCGTTTGGTTTGTTTAAATTTTTGGGTTTAGAGCCTAGCCGAGACCTCAAGGTCTCGGGGTTGGTTTTCGTGGCTCGAATTATGGACCGAGACCCAAACGAGTCTTCCGATTCGAAATTGACTCGATGTGACCCATTTTAGTTGTTATTTTTGATGTTTCCGTTGTTGTAATTTTTGTTATTATTGTTGTTGTTGTTACGTTTGGGCCGAGAAGCATTGCAAGGCCGAGACCTTGTGGTCTCGGCAATGAACTTGTTGGTATTATGGAGTTGTTGTTGAAGGTATTCGGGGACCGATTGTGAGATGGTCAATTAGTTTGATGGAGATAGGATTAGTCGGGTGCCGTAGTCGGACCCTATTTTTGTAGTTTGTGATATGGGACTTGATGACGGAGTTGTGGTATTGAAGATATTGCTTTGGACTCATGGTTGTGCGAGTTGGAGTCACGTTGACTTTGTAGTCAATGGTTAACTTCGGCAAACGCCTTGACTTTTGGATTTGGACAATGAGCCAAGAGTGATGACTCGGACATGTGACTCGTATTTTATAACTCGAAATAATTGAAAATTACACAATTAATAAAACTCGTAATAACTTATATATCGGTATAAACATTTGTATAAATATGTAAATGTGAAAACGTATATATTTTTATATAAATGCGTATATAATAAATAGGTTATCACGAGTAACAAAAATAATAACGTTTACGATATATATTAGACTATGAAAATAGTATAATATCATCGGAAACATTATTATAAATAAACGGTTATAAATAGAAATATTAATTGATGCGAATCGTTTGAAAGAAATAAAGCAAGTTTTGAAAATAAAATGAAATGTTGCGAGTTAAAAAGTAATCGAGGGCACTTAAATCCAAGTTCTGACCGTTTATAAATGGTTGACTTTGTGCTTGTCATGGATATGTGACGTTAATATATTCATTTTATATAACTACGTAACTTATTTAATCGAGGGATTAAATAGGACCTATTTGGTTATATAAAAAGGGTTTATTAACGGGTATGGTATCCTACGACGCCCATAGGTTGTGGTAGGTGTATGGGAATAATAAACTACTAAATATCTCGTGAGGTTTACCGAATTGACGAATTTGGTAAGTTTGACGATATATTTAGGAAACTTATTAAACTTTCAGACTTACCATATAGTATTCTACGTGCTATGTGATTTTGGATTTGGTATGATTTTGGAATAATATATTAGGTAAATAAATTGCGGAGGATTACCAAATCGACGGATTTAATAAACTTTGATGATTTATTTAAATAATATATTGGGCCAAAATTAGACCTGTAGATCGTTATTATTATTTCTTTCGTTGTGATTTCTTGGTTTGTGTTGAGTCGACCTTCCACCCGCATGGATACCAAACGCCAAACTAATGCGAGAATAATACGAGAAATGGATTTTAGGAAAGTAAAAAGGAATACGTTCGGGATTGGGAATATTTGATTTTGAGGAAATGAATCTGAGAAGAGTTTATATTGTTAGGAAGTGCCGAGTCCGTAGTTGCTGTCTTTTGAGTTTCTATACTTCTTGATTCTACTGGTTTCTTTGTGTTGATATCTGGACTTGAGGTGAGTGATAGCCCCACTTTTACTTTTGAACTCTGTTTTCAATACTTGGGGTGAGAAACGTGCAAATTGTTTTATGTGGACTATTATTGCTGTTTGATTCAAAACTTGCTATGCTTATCGAACTAGGTAGTGTAGAGCATGTCGCATCCCTGCGAATGCATATTCAATTGATTGGTTGAGAAGCATGTCGTATCCTTACGAATGCAGCGCATGTCGTATCCTTACGAATGCAAGAACATGTTGTATCCTTACGAATGTTGGGCATGTCGCATCCTTGCGAATGCATTTTGATTTGATTGGTTTTGGACTATAGTGTGCACCTATAGGTTTGGTTTAGTGATTTGAGGCCTAGTCTAGCTAGCAAGTGTTTTGCATATATGTCCACTTGATTGAATTAAGAATCTAAACCTATGATCTCACCAGTGAAAGCTGACTTTTAGCGCGTTTTCTCAGGTAATTAATTGATGGCTTTGGATGCTTGGTTCGGAAGGCTTGGCTTTGGCAACCTGGTTTAAGGATCTATTTTCTCAAACTCTGATATGTAATTGTGGACCTACATTTACTCTATTTGGGGCTTACTTGAATAATTTGGGATGAATGTGAACTCTAAAAACCCCGTTTGGTTTTGTTTTACTTATGTTTACTATATCTCGTTCTTTTATGACTTGTGATGGATACCAATCTACGTGGCACGCCGAAAGCTTGATTAGTCTTCCACTGTACCAAATTTTGGGGGTGTTACATAAAGCTAAAAGGAAAATTTTATAGGTTGACAATTCGACCAGCTATGTCGTACTGGTCAGAGTTTTGGCCATTAATGTAGAGTCAAGCAAATTGGATGGAAGTGGTGGAAATGAGGATGCTAAGGTGGACTTGTGGTAAAACTACATTGGACATTATCCCGAATGGAGTTTTTCGAAGAGAACTCCAAGTTACGACTATAATCAACAAGAGGAGACCATAGTCAACAACTGTTAGGAGAGTGGAGTCTATTATTGTCAATGACTAGAGGAAAAGGGGTAGACCAAAGCTCAGGTGGGAGGACAGACGGAAGCTTGACATGAAGGTGTTCCTATTGTCCGATGACATGACGTTTGATAGGAACGCGTGGAGAACTAGGATTAGGGTAGATGAGTAGGGTGCATAGGTGTAGAGATGCATGGTAGCTTGAATGTAGGCCATTTTAGCCTTTTAGTGTTCATTCATATGGGTTTTCTTGCTTTGATGCATTTTCGGTTTTTGTATGTTTGTTTAGTTCTATCTCTTTTTTTTGCCAATATAATTGTTTCCCATAGATGGATTTGTGGTTTTTATGCATGTTTTTATTTTTATTTTTATTTTTTTCTTCATATATGCTATTGCGTTTTTAATACTTATTTTTGGTTGTTTTGTGTGCTTTGATTTATCTTTTTATTTTTTGTCTCTTTGAATTTTGTTCTTATATGCCCCTAGTGCTTTTTTTTTTTTTCCTTTCTTCTTATTTTGGCTTGCATGTTCCCTTGTTTCTTTGTTTGTATGCGTTTATATCTTTTATCACTTGTATGTTTTTGCTTTATATGCTTTTGTTATGTTATTGTCTCTCTTTCGTTTCTCGCACCTTACATTTTGTCTATTTGCTTGCGCGCGCGCACATACACTCTTACAACAGGTCTTTCTGGAAGTAATCCCTTTATCCTCAGGTAGAGGTGTGACTGTCCACGTCTCACCTCCCCCATACCTCGTTTCAGCAAGACTGGGTATTGTTTTTGTTGTATATTTTCTTATTTGTTGTCTCTTTGAATTTTGTTCTTATGTGCCCCTAGTGTTTTTTTTCCTTTCTTTTTATTTTGGCTTGCATGCTCCCTTGTTTCTTTGTTTGTATGCGTTTATATCTTTGATCACTTGTACGTTTTTGCTTTATGTGCTTTTGTTATGTTATTTTCTCTCTTTCCTCTCACACCTTAGATTTTGTCTATTTGCTTGCATGCACGCGCGCACGCACACACACATACGCTTACCAGAGGTCTTTCTGGAAGCAGCCCATTTACCCTCTGGTAGAGGTGTGACTGTCTACGTCTCACCTCCCCCATACCTCATTTCAGAGGATTGGGTATTGTTTTTTTTGTATACTTACACTTTTAGTTTCCGTACTTAAATGTAGAGTGTCATATTCTCATATGCACTAAAAAGACTGTCTGAGAGACCTAATATAGTAGTGATACAGATTGATAACCCACCAACTTATTTGGTTGATCTTGTAGATACCATAATATGGATTTCTCCACGTGTGGAGTGTTTGTGTATGATAATAGGACTTGTGATCGAGTCTTTATGGGTACGAAGATATATGTTCCAATTGATGTACCACCTTTAGGTGGCCAGTGAGTTTATTTGAGACTACAATAAAACTTGAGACCGAGGCTACGAGTAGGGGCTTTTATATCAAACAATCAATGGTCCACATTGATTCCAATTGATATGAATTTAAAATTTTGTAAATCACATGTAAATGATCGTATTTCACAATTTTCAATCATATGTGATTTAACACCTAATCAACATGCAAATGTGCAGGATGGTCTCAAGTTTTAAGTGGTCTTAAATGAACCTCCACCCTTGTATTTTTTTTTATGAAGGCATCTATTATCTCACACAATATCTTACACATGTCTCAAACGAGACTTAAACCACAAACTTTTGGTTGATAGACCACACACATATATTAACTGATAAATCAGCAAAGGGCTTGTGTTCCAATGGTACCCCTTGTTGTGTGAGAAGCTTCCCAACTAAAATGGTTGTGGGTTCAAGTCCGGCTCAGACAAGTGATGTTGATATAAATAATGCTTAAAAAGGTTATTAATATCTCTCAATAAGCCTATGTTTTGATAATCACAAAACTTAAATCAAATTAAGTCAAGATTAAGAAGTAAACAAGTATTTGGTAACAAATATTTACTTCTACATCTAATATCACTTAAGGTATGCATAAACTAAGCATCTTATGCATTACATGATCAAAGGAAATTTTGTCTCAAGACATAACATCTTATAAAATGATATAAACATTTTATATATATTTGTAAATCATTTTTGGTAATGCTATATTAAACCACAAAGATATGATTTCAAATTTCCAACCAAAAAGGGCAAATTTTATCCAGAAAAACTTTTCCAACGTTCAGGAGGGCGGCCCCCTTAATTTTACTAGGCGGCCCCCTTAATGATTAAGGGGACCGGCCTCTAATTAAGGGGACCGGCACGCTCCCGAACAGTAAAATCTGGCCCTATAAATATTGGATCATTTCACACATTTTCCTTACCTTTTTGCACTATAAACTTTCTGATCCAACTTCCATTTCTAGATCTAAAATCCTTTGATCATATAATTCATAAGTCTTTGTTTCCAAGTGATCCAAAGCTTCATCCATTCAAGTGCAAGAAGAAGAACACTTCTCTACATCCATCAAATTGTAGTAGTGTTGTGTATAGCTAGTTTCATATTGTAGTTGTGTTAGATATTTGTAAAAGTGTTGTGTAAATTTGTTGATTGTAGAAACTAGGTGTGTTGTAAAGTAGTTTAGTAGTTGTGAATTAGTTGTGCATAGAAGAAGTTGTGAAGGTGTGAAGCCTTGAAGAAGTCGTGAAGTTGTGAAGAAGGTGTGAAGCCTTGAAGAAGTCGTGAGATTGGTTCTAGCTACAATTCGACATTTAGCTTAGTGTCGTTAACTCGTGTAAGCCAAGGTGTGTAAGGTTTCTCCACCATAAGGAGTTTGTTGACATAGTGAAGAAAACTCTCGAGTGTGGTACTCGGGGAGTGGAGTAGGGAAAGGAAGGTGTCCTTGTAGCCGAACCACTATAAATTCGCGTGTTGTGGTTTGATCTTTCTAACTCTATCTTTTCTTCATTACATTTCAATACTTTCATTATTACATTAGAATTGCTTATATTAGTTGTCATTTGAAGTCACTTGAGATCGAATCGAAAGTTTTTAATAAGCTACAAAATATTTTGGTAATAAACTTTTAAAATGACGTAAAACTATTCAACCCCCCCCCCCCTTCTAGTTTTCCACAATTGGTATCAAGAGCCACGTCTAGCAAGATCTTTAAAATATTTTGTATTTTAAAACTTGTAATGATCTATGGAATCTGAAAAATATTTAGAAGGACAATCTATGCAAAGACCACCACTATTTGAAAGTGATGGATTTTTATATTGGAAAAATCGACTCGAAACTTATGTGAAGTCAAAAGATCTAGATCTTTGTCATGTTATTACTAATGGTGATTTTTTGCCTATTCAAAATAACCCGGAAACTAAGAAAGATGAAATCGTACCTTTTAAAAAACAAAATGATGATTTAAAAAGAAAACTTGCTAAAAATAATGAAGCAAAAATGGTTATTTATAATGCGCTACCACGTAAAGAGTACGAAAGGATCTTTATGTGTGAAACCGCAAAAGAAATTTGGAACTCTTTACTAATAACTCACCAAGGTAATAGTCAAGTCAAAGATAATAAGACAGATCTACTTGTTCAACAATATGAGCAATTCACGATTCCGGAAGAGGAATCAATTGATAATGCTTTTTCTAGATTTCACACTATCATCACAAGTTTAAAAGCACTTGATGAGAATTTTTCTAGTAAGAATTTTGTTAGGAAGTTTCTTAGGGCTCTTCATCCAAAATGGCGAGCTAAAGTGACGGCTATTGAAGAATCGAAGAATTTGTAAACATTGCAACTTGATGAATTAATTGGAAATCTAAAAGTTTACGAAGTCATCATTAAGAAGGACTCCGAAATGGTCAAAGAAAAATGAGAGCAAAGCAAGTCAATCGCCTTGAAAGCTAGAAAGGAATCTAGTATCGAAGATAGCTCATCTTCCGAAAGTGATGACGAAGAATACGCCCTGGCCGTAAGAGATTTCAAGAAATTCTTCAAAAGGCGAGGAAGATTCGTAAGACAACCGTATGATGAAAAGAAAACATTTCAAAAGAGTAAAGATGACAAGAACAACAAGATTGAAAGAAAGTGTTTCAAGTGTGGTGATCCAAATCACCTCATCGGAAAATGTCCAATGATGACGATCAAAATCAAAGAGCCTTTGTTGGAGGTGCTTGGAGTGATAGTGATGAAGATGAGAAAGAAACGACAAAAGAAGAAAAGTGTCTTATGGCGAATATATCAAATGAGGTACGTTCCGAAACCGAATATTTTAGTGATGAAAGTTTATCATTAGATGAAAAAGATCTAGATAATGAATATAATAGGCTATGCAAATTAGGACAACTAGTAATGGCTAAAAACAAATCACTAAAATACATAAACAATCAATTGGAAAATGAAGTATTTGAACTAAAAATTAAAATATATCAACTTGAAAAAGGTAAAGAAATTTTTGAAGAATGCAAGTCATGTCAAATGCTTAAAGATGAAAATGAAATACTTAGGGAAGAAATTAGCAAACTTAATAAATTTGAAAATAGTAGTCGCTCACTTAATAAAATAATAAGTGTTCAAAGAACGTTCGGAGATAAAACCGGTTTAGGATTTAACTCAAATGACGCTTCAACAAGCGAGATTAAAAATGTCAAATTCGAAAATGAACCTAACGAACAAAAACCTCTAAAATCTAATCCTTAGTATATACTTGTAAATGATAGAAAAATACCTCTTGCCAACAATGAAGAAGTAAAAGCTTTTTATAAACCGTCTTTAAAAAATGAAGTAGGATCTTCTAAATCTAAGACAAGATCTAAAACACCACCACCTAGAAAATCAAATAATTCTAAACCTAGTTCTAAAACACCTCAACCAAGAAGAAACCAAAATAGGCAAAACTATAATAACAATAGTAATCAAATGTGGAACTACCAACAAAGCTACAATCCTTGGGGTATACTACAACCTTTCATGCATCCTAGTCAAATGTTAAACATGTTTGGACCAAACAACTTTGGACCAAAGAGACAATGGGGATCGAATGGCTAGATGAACTTTCCTTGAGGCAATCTTGAAGTTTCTCTCAACATAGACTTTTTCAAAGTCTATATGTCATATTGATGATTTTGAAGATTTTTTGAAGACCACCGGGTACGCCATTCTTTCATAACTCATTGCCATGCTTAGATAAATATACTTTAGTTGATTACATTGTTCCATAGATATAGTTTGCTTTCTTCTCTCTACTTGTTCGATCATATATATACTCTTATACTTAATACATATATATATATATATATATATATATATATATATATATATATATATATATATATATATATATATATATATATATATATATACTAGCTTTCAAAGCCCGCCCGATGGGCGGGCATGACTTATAAATATCGTTGGCATATTTTTCTATAGCGAAAGTAGGGTGGTAAAAATGGTTGAAAAGTGTATGCGTTGAAAGTATGGGTCATAAGCTTATGAATATTTTGTGGTTTTTGTTCTGTTACTTGAAAGAAAATGCCAAAAGAGTAGTTACATAAATGAGACAGATTAGAGTTTATAATTTATGCAAAGTAACAAATTAATGAAGGAATGTTGTACGGATATGTGAATGTAAAATTAACGATTGGCTCAATCTTTATAGGATTCCATCCCAGTTACAACGACGTTAGGGCTTTTGTTATGAATATCCAAGGAAAAACTAAGTAGCGGTTAATCAATTACAAACATCGTAACAAATTTATTGAGTGAATTAAGAACGAAAAAGAAATGAATGTTTACTCGATAAGAGAAAATAAAAGTTAATAAATTGTGTCTCTTGTTAATGGTTTACTTGTTATGGCAATTAAAAAGTGAAGGTATCAAATTGTTAGGACGGGTAAAAAGACCATGAAACTACATTAATTATATCACTTTCATAAAAAAAATTTAAGAACTTCTAACTTATCTAGATGTTGAAGTAATAAGGTAGACGTGGCCACTTGAATATTAAAATAACCATAGCTTAAGCAATTCGTACTTTTTATTCACTGTATTAGGGATATTGTATCTTAATATCATCATAACAAAGCCCATCATATCTTACTCCTATTGAATTAATTAATCACATGAACAAATCACATCATTTCTTAATCCTCTTGAAATTAAACTTCATGGTTAATGCAAAAAATAGATAACCATTATATAGTGTTGAGATAAGTGTCGCAACACTATCACTATTCTTATTTGTGAATGTTCGTAAATTGGATCAAACATAACATAAGACATGAAGACTGCCACCACCATTGTGCTTATTTGTGTCCCAGCTTATATAGCATAAGGACTTGAATGACTATCTCAATTGAAAATTCTACTCCTACCTGCAGTTACCATCAGTTGCTAATAAAAGATGGGTGGATAAATGCATTACTATAGCTTGTGCACCAGATTCCAACTTGGGTAATAGTTAGCCCAAACATCGTCTATATGCACCAGTGTACGACCACTTATTATTGCTCTTAACAGTTGCGTTTTTTGAATGCCTTGGCCTATTCTTTGATGTAGCAACAATATTTGGTGCTAAAAATCACAACACGCGAATCCTTTTTTTTTTGGTCTTGATAACATATGCTTTGTGTATGACTCCCCACTTCCTCTTGTCAACCCTGCTTGAAACCATCCAACATTCAGTAATAATACTTGACCCAAATTCTAAACAACTACATGATTAATAATTCCTACTTATAACGATTCTGATGATAAGCACTAAACTGAGCAATCCCAAAAAACCTATTATATGATCCCTACATTAAACACTTAACTTTTTTTGTTGTATCTACTTCTATAACTTTTTTTGTTGCAGCTACTTCTACACTAACTATTTGATTGTACACGAATACTATAAACTAATCATATACTAATTCAAAACACACTAATCAAACAATCATAAACCTTTCCACGAGATGCCAAAGGACCCCCAAATTCAACAATGTAACTGGTAACTCACAAAGGAGTAGAATGAAAGTATGTGAGGAGTACCATTTCTTGCAGTATAACAAAGTGAGACTCACCGGGTATGTTTGAGCTCAAGTAATAACCATCTTACCTAAGAGGTTGTTTGTACCCTCTAAAAATTTAGCTTGTGCATAGATTTCATTTATTTCCTTCTTGAGAAAATATTGAGACTTTAGTGGTAGTAGCAACAAAATCAAGAAGTTTTGCTTCAAAATTATCAAATGCATTGGCTTTAGTTGATACAATGTATAATACATATTCATAGTTTTTATGGCCATGAAACATAGGAAAAATAATAGCTTCCTGCAATGCTTGTCAAAAGGCCTTAACGAAAACGACAAACTATTAATATGATAAACCGATCTATGATTTGTTTCATTAAAAATAGATAAAGACCCGACATATTCATATTTCTTCAATTTCTTAGTTGGAATTTTAGTCCATTTTGTGTCCCAAATCTCGAATGCATGTCCACCTGATATGTATCATGTTCTTTATTTATGAACATTTAGTATCATTGACTCGTGATTAGCATAATATTTATCTACTTTATAATATAGCTGAAAAGCGGTTAAAAAGTTATAACTGACTAACCTGTATTCATGGTATGAACATTTTCTGTATTCTTGGTAGTGGAGACTGAAGTATTGACGTTAACACTGACCACTTGGCTTTCCGTTCTATCATTGTCAACTGAATCTAGAGGTATCTCTCCCTCCTTTTCCATATTTTGTGTAGCAATTGGTGACTTTGGCTACACTGGTTCGTCTAAACTTTGTGATTTGATCCCTTACTGAAGTACATAAACATAAAGAGATCATTAGTTTAGAGTCTACAAAATGATATATTCCATAAAGAATAAGGGCACTGACCTGAGCATGAACACGTCTCTTTCTCCTAATCAAAATGAAATATTTTTCTCCTAACCAAATAGGGCCAAATCAAATGTTACATTTATTTTTGGGTTCATACATAGTATATAAATTACTGATTCCACAAGAAAAATATATATTGAAGAGGAAAAAGTTTATTCTTAACACACGTCTCTATCCCAACGTAAAATCATACCTCTATTGTGCACTATGGGATGAAAAGCCTTCGAAGCTACATGACCACATAATGGTTCAAAAGACAGCAAATGGCGATGATTCTGAAAAAAATCAATTAAATCATAATAAATGTTGTTATTAAGCAAGCACAATAATAATAATGAAACATTTATACCTTAAAGTTGTTAATAAGAGAATTTGGGCGTCAACTGAATCATGTGTTTATTATTCTTGACATGATAAACATGAGAACTATGCAAAACTACTTTATCTTTCAACCTCTTCTATTCTCCTAATCTAAGATCAAAATTTAACAATTAGATGGCAAGCATGACTTATAAATATCTTTGACATATTTTACTATAGCGAAAGAAGACGGGTAAAAAAATGGCTTGAAATGTGTCCAAGGAATAAATTAAGAAAGAGTTAATATACTGTGAATAAAGAACAAAAAGTAATGAATGGTAATCGGATAAGAGAAAATTGATCTTATTAAATTATCCGCCATTTTTCCCGCAAATGTGTATCTTTCTATTTTTGTATTATGGTCAGAGTTGGTTATCCATTCAAAGGGACTTTGAACCAATGTAAGAAAACAAAAAAAAAAACAATGCATAGTTTAATGAAGTTAATTGTATGGCTTGTCACCAGCTTCCTCATTTTAATATAATATGGTTTATTTAAAGCTAATGAAAAATTATAACGAAAGTTTTCATTCATACACTACATGGAACTCTTGGTATGCATATATAAACAAAATGACATACAAAGAGTATAAAATACATTAGCTTTATTTTTCACTAAAAAGTTGTTGTATAGATTTCTTTGTTTATAGAGAATGCTATTCTATAGCCACTAATAAAGCTAATGTTACTTTTTGAATATTGGTAATAATAATCATGCCTGAAGTTGCATTAAAATTTGAGGTTTATGTATGCGTCTCTATTAGGAGTTAGGAAACATGACCAATGTATTTAGGTTATATAGAGTTTTTAAAATGGTAAGGAGGTTGACCACACACACCTTCACATATCCGTTTCTGGTTCAGAAGCCACGTCAAATGAGCTCTCACTGGAATATCACCATTTCTGTCTAATATACAATAAGTCAAAAATTCAGTGATTTAATAAGACGGTGGCATGTTTGTTACCTTTGATCTGACCTTGTGGTAACACGTATTCATTCATTTTGATCAGAAGCTCATGAAGTTTCACCCATCGAAAGGACTGTGAAGAACTTGCGGTGAAGGCCACTAATGGAGCAGTTCATGAAAATAAAAAGTTCTTAACATATTAATGTGTATGCAAGTAGCTAACCCATAAGCTTTATAGTATATGCGTTTTTCAATCATAAAGAGGGTGTAAAGAGACCTTAAACACAACTTAAATACCTATTTGCTAGAAGCAACATTATGCTTTGTTTCCTGTTAAATCTTTCACATAAATTCAAAATTGGTACGGTTCATGAAGAGTTTTGTTATTGTTTAAGTTAAGTGGCTCGTTAAACTCATGAGCCTTTATTGTGCTTGTGTCATTTTACAATTTCACTCCTATTGTATATGACATTTATATGAGTACCCTATAATCCAACCGAGCCGAGCTTGAAAATACACACTCGCTCAAGCTCGAGTCAAGTTTCTATTAGATTGATATATAAAATTGACCCAAGTCTGGTTGTGGGGCTCTGTCTATTAGCTTTTCCTTGTATTTTATGAACAATAAGAGGATCAGACCTATACAAATTATAATGAGCCGATCCGTTAATAATTTCGAGCTTCAAGTTTTTTTAATGAGTAGAGACGGGGCTTTATATTGAATCAGTTCGGCTCTACTCTACATAAGTTGGGTTGTAATTTCGGCCCTTTGGGAATTTCAAAGTAACTTAGACATATAACTTTTTTTCTTCTCTTTTTTACTATCTTAGCTTCCTAGTTGGTTATATCATGAGTAGTATGCTTTCTGTAAGGAAAGACAACAGCAACTATTGTAAACATTGACAAAGAACACGTTTTCATAGAGTATAACCATACTGATCATTATCGTTTTATAAAAGGATATACTTTATGTCTGCATATATAACTTTAGCCGATCAAGTTAAGTGTTGGTGCAGCTGAAGCATATCTATTCGCCCATTTCATGATTGTTCTCAACAGTAAACATAAAGCTTGCGACAATAAACTAACAAACAATATGAAAAAGCTCCACAAGCAACAAAAATCTTAATAAACTTATGCGTAACATGATAATTAAATAAAAATTCATAAACATGTTCAATCAATTACCCACTGAGATATAGATTCACTCATCCTCTTCTTAAACTTAATCACCTAGCCAATTAAAAAATTACTAATATGGAACTTTTGTAAATTGAACGTTTAGTTGCTATCTATTCTACTCGTCAATTGGCTATTTCGGTCGATCCACAGCTAAGTTTGTAATGGACAAAAATGTACTTGATAGATGTGTAAAAGCACAACTAAGTTTGTCTAACTGGCAAGCAAAAAAAATGTTGTTTTTGTATACCAACAACCTAACTGTTTTCATTTACTCCGAACAGGAATAACTACATATACACGATTATAAACTAAAATGAAATTGGTGTAGAAACTGTTAATTTAGTGGTGTTTGAAATTACCTCTAGAAAATTCTTATCATTTTGTTTCATGGTGCACAACATCATCCCCTTCTTGCGCTTTCAATCCCGCAAACTCGTTACTTGTAGCCGTTATGCCATTTTCTGGTGCACAACATCAGGCCAGTCTTCCGCACCGCATATGACAGAAATAGTTGTGAAGTAGACAATAACCTAAGAAGCATCATCATACTCACGGAAACTTTTGCTTTAAATCTGCATTAAAATTTAAAAAAATAAGCAACTCCAAGCCGCTACTTACACACTTTGGTTCTATATTTCATAACAATAACAAAGCAAGTAACAATGATCTGTGTACACACAAAACTTACTGTTTAATACATAAGCAATACACGACTGCCCTTTTCCTCCAGAAGGTCAAAGGGTCCAAAGGACACGTAGCTGGGGGCGAGTTAGAAAATATCCTACTACATTTATCATGTACAAATTTTTTGAAAGAAACCATTAACGAATATGTATTGTCAATGAAAATCGTTGAACATATAATAAAGCAAATATTGGAAATAAAGGCCCTATAATACTTATAAAGATACAACTTTGTACCTCAATTGTTATCAATCCTTGGCATTCTAAGTGAGCTAACATTGGATTTCTCTAGGATAGAAAAGACGATTCAACACAAGAACTTGATGTTATGAACGATAATGCATAATGCACCAGACAAAAGATGAAACAAAACTCCATACGGTCAGATAAAGACCCATTTAATAATAAGTGAGTCGATTCAAATTTCTTGTTCTTCCACAAGAAGCGAGTAAAAATAACACATTTAGTTTAAAAAGAACCGGGTCTGACAGGTCAAATGGGCAAAACTTGATAGTTGTCCACAATGTATATTTAAAGCATTAAATCAATTTATAAAAATATACTATACATACTGTAATAATATATTTTTTAACCAAATTCGACATTTTAACTATTTATTTTATTTTTCTAAAAAAAGTGTTACGGGTGAAATCAACCAAATTTCTTTCTTGAAATATCAATGTTTTGCCGAACATAAGTGCTCGTCATTTTAACCGGTGGTGGCACCCATTTGGTAAGACTGTATTTAAAAGTAAGAATTATGAAGAAACACACATAATGTATACTAACTATGAAAAACCATCGCTAAGCTTAGGACAAACTAATAAGTTTTGGTAAATCTCTTAAATATGGCCTCAAGATATACTGAAAACGACAATAATATACAATTACTTAAGGTAAATAAATGGACCTTCTTATTGGCGTGGGGTACCATTAAACTCCTTGAACCAATCATGGTGAAGGTTAACTTTGAGGAATTTTATGGCTAAGAAAATAGCCCATGTTGCGATCAGATGAGAATTAAATTACAAGCAGAGTGATGTCTGAAGCCTGCGCATACCTCTTTTGCATGTCAAAATAGAAAATAGGAAGATCAAGACCACA
Organism: Artemisia argyi; assembly: GCA_030686995.1. NCBI lineage: Eukaryota > Viridiplantae > Streptophyta > Magnoliopsida > Asterales > Asteraceae > Artemisia > Artemisia argyi. The sequence continues at coordinate 14,889,368 of CM060689.1, read as the reverse complement.
CAGGCTGGCATTTTAACAAAAATGAAATTATTACAGCATTACCTATCGTTGGCTAAATTCCATGCAACATGAGCAAGGGCATTTTGAGCAACTTTGAACCTCTTGATCGCCTCTACTAATGGGGTTTATGGATACACAAAGTATCACATACATATGAAGATATATCATATACAAAAGCAATCAGTACCATTACGTACGATATATGTTATGCTGCTAAAACATATTTTGATAAAGCCTCCTACATATTATAAGACTTAACTGTTGCAGTAAAATGTTTGTCACTGAGCTTGTGGTTTGTTCACCTACAGGCAGGGATTGTAAGAAGCCAAAAGAGGTTCCCTGAAATTTCATTTATTAAGTTTGAATGCACTATGTGTTCTAAACTATAATCTAGGTTGCTATAATGTATCACCAGTTACAATGCATATTTAATGACGTTGACAATTTGAAGACTCTAGATCGAGTTGTGAACTAATACCTCATGTTTCACTTCGCATTCTACATTCAGAAAACAAACTCGGTTGTCGTAGCAACGAACTATGAGTCACTGCGACGACACAAGTGTTAATTGTCACAGGCCTATAATTCTGTAAATCGACAAAATATGCTAGCTACAAGTGTTAATTGTAGTAAGCTAGCAACCTGAAAGTTGTGTTACTTGATCGGGTGTAAGCATGGCAGAAAAGCCTCTAAAGCTTTTAGTATAATGGTGGATCGATGCTTCTTCTGCTCCATTATAACTACAAAATCAAATAAGCGCTTAATTTGTCACAAAATTCAATCTCAACCCGCGGGTTGCATGAACATATGAAAACGATGATACACAAGAAACGAATGAAAGGAGTATATGTGCTTGCCTTTCAAGTACTGACCTTCTCCATTACACTTCAAATTCAGTTTATAACAAAAATGACCTGATCATACATAAAAAAAATTCAGTACTCAATAAACATTTAAGCAAACATTAATTACGCTAAACAAATATCAGAATTTAACCTAATTTTGGCTGCATCAACATCATTGTGAACCTGTAAATACAAATTCAGGCATAACATGTACATATTAAAACCTGGCACTTTTACGTACACGTAAAACCAGGGTACATCATATCAATACCCCAATACCGTAAACCATGTGCCTATCCTTGACATGGAACAGTATATATATTACCTAATCATTACACAAAAACTAATATCAAATTAAAACTAAAGTAAAGATTATTATACCTGATCTTTAAGATGCAACACCATGGATGAAGATGAAGGTTGTCAAGAATTGGTGGTTGGGTTCGAAAATGGTTAAGAAGCACAATATAAATAATTACTTGATCATCATCATCATTAAAAACCTATAAAAAACAAAAAGCACTATCAGTATGAAAAAAAAAAAAACGAATGAACATACTGGATATTGAATTTTGTTTTTTTTGTGTGTGAGATGGGATAATGTTTTAGGGTTTCACATCTTGTATTCCGTAAGTTTAGTACAGATAATATCGTGTTTTAAAAAACGAATATACAATTTTTAACATGATCGTATGTTTTAGAGTTTATGGTAAAGATTGTGAAAAAACGAATATACACGTTTTCTCTTTTCCAGTATGTCAATGATAATTCAAAACAATTAGGTAATCTTTATCAAGTTTTTCTTGCAAAATATATAACAAAAATTGCTTTGCTCAAGTGGTAGAGATGTTAGCTTATGTTTGTAGACCGGCCCATGTTCGAACCTTCTTAAGTACATTTTTTAATTCCAAGTTTAATACATTTAAAAAATTTCGAAATATAATTTTAAAAAGATTATAAATATTGCTTACATGGAGAGAATGTGATGACATGGCAGAAAATGAATTACGTGGCAATGACTGGGCAATGAGGTGGCAATACGCGTGTAACGCATTCTGTTATATATATATATATATATATATATATATATATATATATATATATATATATATATATATATATATATATATATATATATATATAATTGCTTGCACATAACCTAGATACGTCATTAGTTGACTTTCTAGAACTCCAGGAAATCATTCTTTATCGAACCCTTTCCTTCCCCCCTCGCGTTAGTCTATCAAGTCCTCTTTTAGGAGACTCATGATGATGAAGGGATATGAGTCAAAGTGGACTTTTATCATGCAAGAACGCCTTCGCACGCGAACACTATGGATGAAACAAACTCCTCTCGCCGACGTTATCTTATCTCCGCTACTGTCTTTCGACCCATTTACATCAACCCATTTTTCACTCACATTTATACTTTTATATATATATATATATATATATATATATATATATATATATATATATATATATATATATATATATATATATTCACATATTCCCGAACACACCTCAAACCCTTCATCAACTTAACACTTTGATCATTTTATCCAAAATTGTCAAAGGTATATTTTAATTATCGAAACGGTAATTAAAAATTGTTAAGAATTTTCTCATCGTGCCAATAAACGTTTACGTATTTTTGATATATTATAAATCTAATTATATACGTATAAATATTTTTGTTCCAGAAACTAATTCCGCAAAATTTGGAAAATTTCAAAGGCGGCCCCCTTAATAATTAAGGGGACCGGCTTGTTATCGAGGGCGGTCCCCTTAATGTTTAAGGGGACCGGCCATCTGACACTTCTAAATCCGTTTCTCCTCCTTAATTCCATTCCCAAACACTCCATTTACTCATTTGTTCTTCCCCACTGCTGCTGAGTACGAACCAAAACACCCAAAAAACATCAAAATCCTCCATCATATCACCAATCCGGGGTTGTTTCGCAAGGGGCAAACATCAACCAAACATATAACAACATCTTTTGTAAGTTTTTCAACATGCATTTCATCACATTTCATTCGATTTGGTGTCTAATCAATTATTATGCATTTTATTAAAATTTATTTTAATTCGAATTTAAGTGAAATAGAAGCTAGAAATTGAACTACCAAATGCTTCCCATAGGATTAGAATGATGTATTGCAACTCAAATTTAGTATAACATATCATTTTGTCAAAATCATTAATCGCCCATAAACCCTTGTTAAATTTTATTTTTCAAGAGGCACATTGTTGATATAACTCTCAAAAACCACTTAAAACTTACTATATTACATTGTTTTAACGTCCTAAACAATCAAAACATACTTTTCAATGTGTTAGAAAATGGTTCATGAAGACATCATGGGCGTTTGGTTCATGAACAAACTATAACTATATGTAGTTATTTGAAACTTAAAACTTGTTCATAAAACTTGTTAATACTACTAAAATCAATAGACGTCATCAAGATATATAATCAATATATATATATATATATATATATATATATATATATATATATATATATATATATATATATATATATATATATATATATATATATATATATATATATTGATGTTTTATGATGTTTTTATCTAGTTAAGGGAGCGTTTGGTTTATCTCGAAAATAATATTTTTGAAAACTAAAATTCGCATTTTAATCTTTTAAACAAGCTTATGTTATGTCAAACTCTTACGAAATGGAAGATATATAATCTAATATATATCTAGCCGTATTTCGAAATGAATTATGATATCATACTCCTTGATATTATATATTCTAAACGAGTTTAAAATCAAAATAAAAGGAACATTATGAAACTACTTCATTGAATATTTTTTTTGTGTCGAAGTAGAATTTCGTTCCACATAATTTGCATATAATTATATATACATATATATAACATATGCATGATAGTTGTTTTTATATTAATTCTATTTTTGTTGTTATATTGCTTAAGTGAAAATGCCTAAGACCACGGTTGGTGATGTATCCAAAACCAAACAATACATTCCAAATGTCTCTTCTACTCCCGGCATGTCTCCTTCAGTTGCATGTTTCTATCGTCCTATTGAAAATAGAAACATTCACGAAGGAAGAATTGTCGATCCATCTTTCTATGAATCTGATGACACCGAACGAATGTTCTCCAATATTCGTTTTGAATGTCTTTTCCAAATCAACGAACCTATCATTCCTCGTTTTATCCTCGACTTCTATAGCCAAGTGACGGTGCAAACCGATCCCTATGGTCATCTCCTCATTTCCTTCATGATTTAAAATCAATTCATTACTCTTACTCTTGCTCAATTTGGACAAATTCTTAGAATCCCATTCAACGGCCAAGCCGTTTTCTCAAATGAATAGGATCTCTCCACTCTTGAAAGAAATCATCCTCAGGATGGCCCCTACTATTATGAGATTCCTAGTCCTGAAGATATCCGTCGAATGCTTGAACTAGAACGTCGTATGACTAGTCGAGTAATCAAGTCGAAGAATGTCGATATTCATGCCAATCAAATCCTCCTCAAAGAGCTAAGCCAAGATATGAAGAAGTGGGAAGAACTCATTCGAGAGAATGCGTTTGGTACCGGTGGTCACCGTGATCATGTCACGGCGAGCATTGCCCACATGCTTTATTGTGTTATTTCTGAAGAGCAATACAATTTGGCTTATCTTTTTGTTCATCGAATCATGTCCGCCAAAAACACCCCAAATGCCAATCTTCCTTACGGTATGTTTCTCACACGACTTTATCGTTATGTGATGGAACATTACCCACATCTTCAAAGTGACTACTACGTTCATATCCTTCCTACTTTGAACCAACTTACTTGTGTTTGTACTCGTCGTCCTCGTAGTGACAAAGGAAAATCTCGTGTTCCTTTGTACTCTATGGCTCGTGGTTCTACATCTCATCGTGATGACGATGATGAGGAGGAGGAAAACACCTCACGTGTTAGTACTCCATCCCCCACGACCTTTGTTGAAGATCTTTCCGATATTGATGATACCGAGTATCAAATTCCTCTTCCTCATGAACGTACCGATGAGCTTCTCTTCACTCGTCAAACGTCTATCATCAACCGTCAAAAACAAATGCATGAAGAACTTCGAGGAGGATTCAAATCCGTTGGGAAGATGTTTAGGAAGATGCTTGGAAAGAAAAAGAAGTAGAAGATATTGACATGTTGCTACTTGTTATTGCTTGTTTATTTTAGACATTTGTATGGTTTGCTATTTGTCCGATTTATTCAAAAATACTTGTGTTATTTGGAATGATGTTTAGACTCTTATTATTATCATGTTTCTATCATAATATTATGCCATGCTTCTTTTCAAGATAGATTTTAATATGTTAATTTTCATGCAAAATTTGATTATATATATGTTTATATACCATCATTCCTAGAGTATGTACTTCTAATAGAGCTTGCTGGAAAAACACACTTGAAAAATCACCAAATTTTGCAAATTTTGGGTTTTTGGTCGTCTGGGAAAACACTAGATGGGCGGCCCCCTTAATTCCCTAGGCGGTCCCCTTAATTATTAAGGGGGCCGGCATACAATTAAGGGGACCGGCCATCTGGAACTGGATTTACTGTTTTCTTTTGCATCTTGTGAACCCTTTCTCTAGTTTCAGCTACCATTTCCCATTTTAACCCAACTGATTTTAGAATCTCATTCAACCATTTCAAATACATACCTAAATCAACCATTTCCATACTATAAATTCCCTCCACAATCACCATTCTTCATCTCATCACTCACCATCTTAATCATCATGACTCCACCAAGCACCTCACACTCCAAAACCTCCAAGAAACAAAAACTTGTGGTCATCCCCCCAAAACAACTCTTCATTGACTTAACAAATGAAGACAACAAAACACTATCACCTCCACCCAAATGCTCATCCCCAAGTGCACCCAATGCACCATCTAAAACACCTTCCACTCATGGAACTTCCTCATCCTCCATACCCTCAACCTCATCAATCAATGACTACATCAACTCACACTTGTCACCACAAGTATCATCACCACCTCCTACACAAGAACCCATGTCCACCCATCTTACCATCTCACTTTCACCAATAACAACACTTGATGCTCATCTCTCATCCCCACCAATTACACCTCCATTCTTTGCCAATCCCATGCCTTGGAGGCTACTTGAATCCCATGGGGATACTTGTCTTTGTTGCATCCACAACCGCACGGTCATCTTTGGCCTTAGAGATGAAATTCAATATATGTTTTCATATATTGAACATTTGCTTACCAACCCACCACCACCACCAACTCCACCATCCTCTCCAATAATTCCTCCACCACAATTCTCACCCATTCCTTCACCATCACCGTCATGCTCTCCTAATTAAGCATCTCATATGCTTAATAAATAAAGCCTCTACCACCCTTTTGCTTGCAAGCTCTATGAAGACCATGTACTTTTTGCATGATGATGTATTTTCCTAGTTGCTTAATTGTAAACTAGCTTTTCTACTTGTAATTCCCATTGCTAGTTGTATGTTGTGTCTTGACACAACCACTTATTTAATATGAATGCTTTCTTTTCAAACATGCTTTATTTTTTTTATCACCTTATACATGTTTGCATGCATATACTTGTACTTCTAATATATTTTTTTTGCAAAGCATTCCATAGCTCGTTCTCTTGGTGCCCCCAAACGAGGGGGAGTACACATCAAGGGGGAGTTTCTACCCGTCAATTCTTCACGTTCGAAGATTGTCAACAAAACCTTTTTGATTCTACAAAAAGGGGGAGAAGTAAATATAAACTCACTAAAATACTTGCTTAAAAATTAATTTTTGAGTTAATGAGTTTAAGTTTTGTAATCATCAAAAAGGGGGAGATTGTTGATATAAATAATGCTTAAAAAGGTTATTAATATCTCTCAATAAACCTATGTTTTGATAATCACAAAACTTAAATCAAATTAAGTCAAGATTAAGAAGTAAACAAGTATTTGGTAACAAATATTTACTTCTACATCTAATATCACTTAAGGTATGCATAAACTAAGCATCTTATGCATTACATGATCAAAGGAAATTTTGTCTTAAGACATAACATCTTATAAAATTATATAAACATTTTATATATATTTGTAAATCATTTTTGGTAATACTATATTAAACCACAAAGATATGATTTCAAATTTCCAACCGAAAAGGGCAAATTTTATTCAGAAAAACTTTTCCAACGTTCAGGAGGGCGGCCCCCTTAATTTTACTAGGCGGCCCCCTTAATGATTAAGGGGACCGGCCTCTAATTAAGGGGACCGGCACGCTCCCGAACAGTAAAATCTGGCCCTATAAATATTGGATCATTTCACACATTTTCCTTACCTTTTTGCACTATAAACTTTTTGATCCAACTTCCATTTCTAGATCTAAAATCCTTTGATCATATAATTCATAAGTCTTTGTTTCCAAGTGATCCAAAGCTTCATCCATTTAAGTGCAAGAAGAAGAACACTTCTCTACATCCATCAAATTGTAGTAGTGTTGTGTATAGCTAGTTTCATATTGTAGTTGTGTTAGATATTTGTAAAAGTGTTGTGTAAATTTGTTGATTGTAGAAACTAGGTGTGTTGTAAAGTAGTTTAGTAGTTGTGAATTAGTTGTGCATAGAAGAAGGTGTGAAGTTGTGAAGGTGTGAAGCCTTGAAGAAGTCGTGAAGTTGTGAAGAAGGTGTGAAGCCTTGAAGAAGTCGTGAGATTGGTTCTAGCTACGATTAGAACTCGACATTTAGCTTAGTGTCGTTAACTCGTGTAAGCCAAGGTGTGTAAGGTTTCTCCACCATAAGGAGTTTGTTGACATAGTGAAGAAAACTCTCGAGTGTGGTACTCGGGGAGTGGAGTAGGACAAGGAAGGTGTCCTTGTAGCCGAACCACTATAAATTCGCGTGTTGTGGTTTGATCTTTCTAACTCTATCTTTTCTTCATTACATTTCAATACTTTCATTATTACATTAGAATTGCTTATATTAGTTGTCATTTGAAGTCACTTGAGATCGAATCGAAAGTTTTTAATAAGCTACAAAATATTTTGGTAATAAACTTTTAAAAGGACGTAAAACTTCAACCCCCCCTTCTAGTTTTCCACATGTGAGATAGTCTGTGGTGTGTATATTATGAGATAGTTAGTTGCTGGTTAATAAGAAAAAAAAATTATAAATACCTTTAATTATGAGGTTCATTTATGCATCTTTAAGAATTTTCTGAACATCACAGTCAAGGCATGGCTAAATCTCAGGCATACCGGATTACAAGTCAAGTTGCACCCCTTATCCTGCAAGAGGTTGCCGTCATTCGTTGGTGGATAACGGGTTCCGTAGGCTTGATGAAATATGGGGAGATGATTTGGTATCTAATTTCGATGGGAAATATTGTAAAGGTTGGTGTGATGCTATCAAACATGATTTCTTTGAGTAAAACGTTAAAGAATGTCTTTTAACAAATAGTTTGTGTCGTTATGTTATGAAAACTCTAATGAAGCAAGATGGTCTTTTAATTTCAAGTACTAAATAAACGACAGTAGTAATCTATTTTGTTTATGAAGATTACTGCTATATCAGATGAACTCAGATATTACTGGTTGTTGGTTGTTATTTGTAAACAGGTTCCCAGATTAGGGTTAAGATAATCAATAAAGGTACCGGATATTCACTTGAAATCGTGGTATCACTTTCCAATAGAAACTATTCGACCCTATGCCTGGGTTACACTAATATCTCTATGGGATAAGACCAAGTGATGTTCTTGCTTTAGGCACAAACCAAGAACCAAATGCGTATTGAAGTGTTTAGGGTTTTTTGTTAATCGTATAGTCAATCGTATATACATGCAGAATGATGTGACCTCTATTTATAATAGAGAATACTCAAAACCCTAGCCCATGGAATTATGTATAATTAACGGCCCATTAATTATATCATAATAGTTTCCATAATAATAGGGATCAGTGGTTATCAGTGGAAACATTATCACTAGCAGTGGTAATGTTAACACTATCAGTGGAAACAATAACCCTTGCAGTGGTAACGTTAACACATCAGTGGAAACGCTAGCAGCAGAATCCCACTATCAGCAGAATGCTATCAGCAGCAGAATCAGCTATCAGCAGGATCATGCTATCAGCAGAATCCTAGCAGCAGATTCACAATACTAGCAGTACCTTGATCAAGCAGTACCTTGATCAATACATAACCACTATCGAGTCAGGGGATTCAGTGACCAAATGGGTGTATACTCCATACCTCCAAACCCATTACCAGGTGTAAATTGATCTCTCAAGTGCACTAAATTTTCCAACAATCCTCCCCAAATTTAGTTCACTTCCTTTGCATGAAAAATCAAACACAAAACAAAACAAGTGCATAAATGAAAATATCCTGAGGATTGAATTTCCACATTAGTACATAAACTTTCAAATATTCGAGAACCAGGGTGTTCTAAGAATTGAACCCTTCAACCCATTTGAATACCTGATGATAAATACACACAAGTTTTCAAACACTAAAATACTCCTGACACTATACAAGCCATGTGTCCATATCCAATTCATAAATGTTGTAAAAGCTAAAAGTCCAAAACTTCCTGAAGCGGCAAAACTTCAACATTCACATAGGTGGTTCATCTTTAATTCATGCTCCTGCTTAGCACTTTTTCAAAGAAAATTAACCATTAAAAAGTGAAGACTTCATCCTCCTTTCAGCAGGTAACAAGCACAACCTTGGGATGTTTGTGATACATGTGCTTCAGTCCACTAAATGATCAGCTTTCCACATTGAACTCAGCTTCCAAGTTTCCTTAGAAGGGAGTTGGGTATCCTTGCATTCAGTGACTAAGTTGGACTTAAACCCATCCCTTTAGCAGACTTCAAAACCAAGTCTCTAGCCAAACCCTTCGTCAAGTGATCAGCTAAGTTTTGTTGAGATTTAAAAAACACTATAGATACCACCCCATTCATGATAAGCTCACGAATCATACTATGCCTAACACCTAAGTGTCTAGACTTCCCATTGTACATCTGGCTATAAGCCTTTGTCAATGTAGCAGCACTATCACAACGGATAGAAATAGGTGCTATAGGTTTAGACCACAATGGAATCTCAAGAAGCAAGTTTTTCAACCATTCAGCTTCTTTGCCAGCAGCAGCTAAAGCCACAAATTCAGATTCCATGGTTGAACTGGTAATGCAAGTTTGTTTCTTGGATGCCCAAGAAATTGCACCTCCACCAAGTAGGAATACCCAGCCACTGGTAGACGAATTGTCTTCAGTGTTACTGATCCAACTTGCATCAGTGTATCCTTCTAATACTGAAGGATAACCAGTATATGAGAGACTATAATCCATAGTTCTCTTCAAATACTTAAAGACCCTCTGAATTGCTTGCCAATGATGAGCACTAGGATTACTAGTATACCTGCTCAGTTTGCCCACAGCAAAAGCAATATCAGGTCTTGTACAAGTCATGGCATACATCAAGCAGCCAATCACCCTAGAATACTCAAGTTGAGATACAGCTTTGCCAATATTAGGCATTAGCTTCTCACTTGTATCCATAGGAGTACTCACTGGAGTACAATCAAAGTAATTAAATTTCTTTAACACCTTCTCAATGTAATGAGACTGAGAGATAAAAATTTTGTTACTTTCATGTTTAATCCTAATGCCAAGGAAAACATCTGCCTCCCCCATATTCTTCATGGAGAACTTTGATGACAAAAATTCTTTTGTAACATCAACTTGATTTTGGTCAGTGCCAAAGATCAACATGTCATCAACATATAGACAAATGATGACTCCTTTACCAGATTCATCAAATTTGCTATATACACATTTGTCAGCTTGATTAAGTAAATAACCACTAGACAAAACCACTTTATCAAACTTTTGATGCCATTGCTTAGGTGCCTATTTTAGTCCATAAAGAGACTTAATCAGTTTACACACCTTGTTTTCATTGCCAGGCATGATGAAGCCCTGAGGTTTGTTCATGTAAACCTCCTCATCTAAATCACCATTCAAGAAAGCTGTCTTCACATCCATCTGATGAATAATCAGATTGTGAATTGATGCCAAAGCAATTATAAATCTTATGGTACTGATACGTGCCACTGGAGCATAAGTATCAAAGTAGTCTATTCCTGACTTTTGTTTAAAGCCTTGAATAACTAATCTTGCCTTGAACTTTTCAACAGTTCCATCTACCTTCATTTTCTTTTTGAAAATCCATTTGCTACCTAAAGGTTTGCAACCAGGTGGTAGATCAATCAACACATAAGTGTTATTGCCCATGATAGAGTCCATCTCATCATTAATTGCTTCTTTCCAGAAAGCAACATCCTGTGACTTCATTGCTTCTTCAAATATTTTGGGATCATCCTCCACAATGAAGCAATAAGAGTATTGGTCAGAGACCTCACTCCTTGTACCTTCAATTAAGTATAATTGAAACTCAGGTCCAAATGACTTTGGAGTCCTCACCCTATTGCTCCTTCTGAGCTCAGGTTTAGGTTGTTGTTCCACAACCTCAGCAGGAACCTCATCAGCAGGAACCTCTGAAACACCATTGTCATTGGTTCCATTTGGAATCCTTTGACTTGGTCTTGGGATAGATGAGAATCTATTCTCATCAAATAGTGCATCCCTTGATTCAATTATTGAGTTAATTGAAACAGACTCATTAGGTTCTATAATATAAAACCTATATGCCTTGGAATGCTCAGCATATCCAACAAAGATGCATTCAATGCCTCTTTCACCCAAAGTTTTCTGCTTTGGATCAGGGAGTCTTACAACAGCCCTACAACCCCATATCCTAAGATAATTAAGGTTAGGTTTCTTTTTAGTCCAAAGTTCATAAGGTGTAACTTTGTTCCTTTTGTTGGGAAGCCTATTTAATAAATAGCAAGTTGTTAACATAGCTTCACCCCGGAATCCTTGACTCAGCCCTGAATAGGACAACATGGAATTAACCATCTCCTTCAGCACCCTATTTTTCCTTTCAGAAATACCATTTTGCTGAGGAGTATAAGGGGCAGTCGTTTCATGGATTATACCAACAGACTGAAAATACAGAGTATCTATGCACTCACCTCCCCTATCAGTCCTTAATCTTTTGATTAAAGACCCTTGTTGCAATTCAACTTCAGTTTTAAATACTTTAAATTTATCTAATGCTTCATCTTTAGAATGTAATAAATAAACATGACAAAACCTAGAAGCATCATCAATAAAAGTCACAAATTATTTCTTATTCCCCAAAGAGGGAGTAGCATGTAAATCACAAAGATCACTGTGAATTAACTCCAAAACTTTAGTTTCACGTTTTACTCCTTGAAAATGTTTCTTAGTTATCTTGTTCAATATACAAGTTTTACATTTTTCAGTGTTCATATCAAAAGCTGGTATTAACCCATCCTTGGACATATCTTGCATTCTTTTAAAATGTACAGTGTCAAGTCTTGCATGCCATAGGTTTGAATCATAAAGTTTAGATGTAGATATAAAAGCAAAATCAATATTATAATGAACAATATTAAGTCTGAACATTTGATTACATAAATAACTAAAACCAATAAACACACCATTTTTAGACAAAACAAACTTATCAGATTCAATAACCTGTTTATAACCACAATTATTTAAAACACTACTAGAAACCAAATTCTTTCTAATATCAGGAACATGTAAAACATTAAATAAAGAAACAATCTTTCCAGAACTAAACTTCAAATCAACACATCCTTTTCCATGCACCAGGGCAGTTGACTCGTTTCCCATATGAAGAATAGAACCATCATTCATTGACTTATAGGTCTTGAACCAGCTTCTATCTTTACACACATGAATTGTTGCTCCATAGTCAACCCACCACGCAACATCATCATCCTGCACAAAGTAAATGTCAGATATATATGTAACATATTAAATCTTAAAAGACTTATTAAACACATTCTGACCTTTCAGAGAATTGGTGTTACCATTCCCTCCACTTGTGCCTGATCCATTGGATTTGTTTCCAACTTTACCACCCTTGCAATCTTTCCTGAAGTGTCCAGGTTTCCCACACTTCCAACAAGTCACCTTAGGTTTCTTGTTAAGATCAGATTTGGTGTTATCTTGATGCTTACGCTTGCCCTTGTTGTCATTGTACTTGGTGGAGTTGTTATGCTCCACCATATTGACAACTGATGGACCATTAGCAGTGCTACTCTTTGGCTTGTCAATGTATTGAGCTTTGAGTGAATCCTCAATGCGCAAATGACTGCCCAACTCAACAAGAGTTAACTCCTCCTTCTTATGCTTAAGCATATGCTTGAACTCTTTCCAAGAGGGAGGTAGTTTATCGATGATACAAGAGACTGAAATAGCCTCATCCATGTTCATCTTGTGTTGTGTGAATCGACCAAGTATACTAAGAAGTTCATTGAATTGTTCCATGACAGGTCTAGAATCAACCATTTTGTAATTGTTAAAATTACTTACAAGGAACTTCTTACTTGATGCATCCTCACCCATATACTTGGCTTCCAAGGAATCTCATAGTTCTTGAGAAGTTTCAACATTCTGATAAATATCAAATAGAGAATCATACATACCATTGAGAATTAAACCTCTGCATATGTAGTCATCATTCTCCCATTTGCTCCTTGCCCTCATCTGATCCGTAGTAACATCATCTCCATGATCTTCTGGAATCTCAGTCGTGAGAACATACACCACATTCATACTTGACAATAAGAAGTGCATCTTCTTTTGCCATCTTCTGAAATCAACTCCTTCAAACTTTTCCAACTTGGAAAAGTTAGCAGCCATTTGTCTCATAGCAGCAGCCATTGATTATCACAAATAGTTTCTATTGATTGTTGGTTGTTATTTGTAAACAGGTTCCCATATTAGGGTTAAGATAATCAATAAAGGTACTGGATATTCACTTGAAATCTTGGTATCACTTTCCAATAGAAACTATTCGACCCTATGCCTGGGTTACACGAATATCTCTATGGGATAAGACCAAGTGATGTTCTTGCTTTAGGCACAAACCAAGAACCAGATATGTATTGAAGTGTTTAGGGTTTTTTGTTAATCGTATAGTCAATCGTATATACATGCAGAATGATGTGACCTCTATTTATAATAGAGAATACTCAAAACCCTAGCCCATGGAATTATGTATAATTAACGGCCCATTAATTATATCATAATAATTTCCATAATAATAGGGATCAGTGGTTATCAGTAGAAACATTATCACTACCAGTGGTAATGTTAACACTATCAGTGGAAACAATAACCCTTGCAGTGGTAACGTTAACACATCAGTGGAAACGCTAGCAGCAGAATCCCACTATCAGCAGGATCATGCTATCAGCAGAATCCTAGCAACAGATTCACAATACTAGCAGCAGAGTCTACTAGCAGTACCTTGATCAAGCAGTACCTTGATTAATACATAACCACTATTGAGTCAGGGGATTCAGTGACCAAATGGGTGTATACTCCATACCTCCAAACCCATTACCAGGTGTAAATTGATCCCTCAAGTGCACTAAATTTTCCAACACTGGTTAGGTTGTATTTATGAATAATTGATCTAAATTTACTTAGAAAACATGACCTTCCAGTGGATAGTGTACAAAGATACTCACGATATCTTACTTCACAAATTGAATTGATGCCTATATTCCTTGGGTACTCGTTAGTTAGGACGCGGTGACATATCGATGGATTGGCTAAGCTGGTAATGTAATTTAGCTGCTAATCTGATACTTTTGGGGCCGTTTAAAAGTATCTATTTTACATATATATCACTGTTGTTTCTTTGTTTAGACATTAATGCGTCACATATTATAAAAGATAAGTCAGATACTGTTCGTCTGCTGTTATTCAAACTGAAACTAGGATGTTATGGTATTATATACTAATGTAAAGTACTCAATGATGATATTGATCACCTATTTAGATGAGTGAAATTACTAGATGACTGATCACTGATGACAGTACATCAGGGGACGCCTAGGATTTCAAAGTTTGCTTCAGTTCCATCATATCAAATCCATCATTTAATTGATAATGTACTTCATTGACAAGAGGTAATGTCATCCTATTATTTTTTGTTTAATTGGAAGCAGCTTGTAAAATAGCTAACATCTGTCTCTAGCTAGTTCCTTGCTAGAGTTTTTAATGAGAATTTCTGATTATAAAAAGTATCATTATGCATGTTAGTTTGTTTTTAGTGAGAACTTTTTAGTGTTTGGAAGCAGCCAAAATGCTTGAGCTAATCAAATACTTTTAGCTGTTTTGGATCCGCTTATTTGAAAGGGATTGGCTCATATGAAATAAGCTGATAAGCAAATCCAAACGCTATATCTCGCATCATATTTCGATAGTACATAAGATGATAACCTGTTTCGTAAAACATGAATGTTATTTATTTATTTATTTATTTTTCTGTCAATTGTGTGAATAAATAGATCAAGTACTAAAATGATGATATCTGTAGTGGAAGTATGTGAAAGAAATTGTCTGTAATATTAATATTGTTTTTTTCGGGAACAAACAAACAATGAATTTAATATGAAATAAATTTCATTAGAGATATGTGAAAACGTAATACGGTTTCATGTAATAAGCTAAAGATTAAATGATTACTAAATAAGGGTGCTTGCGAGTCGGGTTTTGATTCGGATCCAAATTTGGTTTTTGGCTCTATAGATTGTGTTATATTGTGGATTTTCGGGTCATTATGTTAAATATTATATAAGTTCAACTATTCATTAGACTGTCCTAAAAATTCCCCTCTTTATAAAACCCTAGAATTCAGTTCCGACGAGGTAAGTAAATCATAGGCGTGAGCATTTACATCAAACCTGGAGTTATAATAGAAGGAAATATTTGGCAAGAAGCTGCATTTGGATTAGTTTTGATCAAAACTGTAGAGCTGAGTTTAGGGGAAAGGATTTTTTAGTAGATCCGAGAAGGTGAAGTAGTTTCATTCCGTTGAGTGTTGACAAATCGCTGATAAGATTGTTTTGTGGACTTAAAATCGTGCCCTGTAAGTTCAATCATCATTAGTACTAAATTTATGTCCCATTTGGTAATTAGTTTATGATTCTTGAGCTTGATTGTTATGAGTAATTAATTATAGTGTATGAGCGTGGCATATATATGTTAAAAAGCAATCGATCCATGGATTCATTAGATGCAAATTTTTCATTCAAAATTTCAATTTTCAAATTCAGTTTCATATATGATCATGCTAGTTATATATAGTCTTGGTAAATCGGCTTGAGGTTGTGTCTTATATCACTGATAAATTGAATTTGTGTATCAATTTTGTTGAGGTGCACTCTTTATTTCATTATTTATTTATTTATTTATTGGTCAAATTTTGAGTATGTCATATATGAAAGTCCTTGTGCTTGCTTGAATTGATGACAGTTATTCCGAAAATGATGTGGGGTCTAAGGTATTGGGTAATATATCTAAAAAGTAAAATTGGGTGGCCTAGACGTATATAGTAATTGGTTTCAGTGGATTAGGGTAGTAAAATATAGTGGTTCTTATGTGACATACTGATATGAGGATAGTAATCTGAAGTTTAATAAGGAGGTTGATGAATAGATGGCTCACGTTTTCACATTCTTATCTTATTTTTCATAGGACCAAGATAATAAGTAACTAAGAAAAAGAAATTTTAATGAAACATGACATTTCTGCTAGTAAGGAATAAGGATCTTGTAAGTTGCGTACATCATGCACCAAGCCAGTTTCATTCGATGGGGATCAATTAAAGCACAACTATAAGATAGGCTCGTAATTTTCTTGCTGTAATTGAGGGGAACTAATTTGAAATAAGGTCCAAGTAGCTTCTCATAAATATAGTGGTTCTTATGTACCCATCTCTATGAACTTTGACCTGGGTCACCGAGAGTCTGAGACCATGAGGTACAGAGCAGGAACATATGATTCCTTTTCTATAATAGTGAGAAATTGAGTTGCTTAAACATCTTTAACGTACTAAACCCAACTGGTTGGCTTCTAGATGATTTATATAGTGACTTATCTGCTTGATTCACATGTAGTAGTATATGTCAAGAGTCTTCTTAACTTGTGAGCAAATTAGTTGTGCTATGAATGGTACATAAACTGGATTAAAAAGACAATTCATAATCTTTTTCTGAGTTTAGATGAGAAAATCTATTTTCACTCCAATACATGTCCTCTTAGTTCATGTTTTCGGAAAACTACATACCTTCATTTAAGGCATGTAAAACTAGTTAATATTGAATCCCAGATTTATAAGCACGTGAAATTTTGTTTGCTGCTTCACTGATCTTACTCTATGTACAGGGAATATTTATTTACTGATCTTACTCCATGTACAGAGGATATTTCATATTTGAAATAGAATAAAATTTTCAAAATATTACAGATGGGACGAAGAGTAGTGAGGAAGTGTTCTTGGGAAAGATTCTTGGAAAGCCACAATAGTATATTTGATCACAATGATAGAATTTCCAGATTACCTGAAACTGTACTGCGCCATGTCATTTCTTTCCTTCCAACTTTAGAAAAAGATCAGGTTCGGTGCCTGTCAAGAAAATGGAGACGAATTGCTGCACAATCACAAGATAGGCTATCTCTGACTGGACTTAGATTAGATGAGCAGGAATTGTCAAGGATTTTGGTGGATGACTTCCACTCGGTAGAGGTGCTTAGTCTAGAAAGGTGCTCCGGGATGAAAACACTGAAACTAGTGAATTTCAACCTAAAAGATGTTGACTTGAACTATTGTGGAAGGTTGAAGAGTCTAGAACTCAACACACCACATCTTGAGAATTTTCAATTTTGTGGACCCCGCAAGAGGCCATGCAGAATCGAGCTTGGTATCTGCAAACAGCTGAAAACGATGGATTTAAGTGGGGTCGCCTTGAACAACATGATGTTTATGGACTGCAACAAAACTTTCCCCCTTCTTCAAGTCTTGACCCTAAGCTGTTGCGATAGGACGGGGTGTATAAAAATCTCAAGTAATTCACTCCATGAGTTATTTTTGTTGAAATTTAACAAGTCAATAGAAATCACAGTCACTGCCCCAAACCTACATCATATCACTTACAATGGCAGTAAAATATGTTCTTTTTCCAACATGAATGTTGGCAATCTCGATTCAGCTGATATTGAACTATACCCTAGTCGGTATCAAAAGCGTAATGATACATGGTTCCGCAATTTGAATGAAATGCTTCAATGTCTGAAGCTTGCTAAATGGTTGGTGTTTCAGACAGATTCTGAGAAGGTACGTTTTGGAAAACCTTAGTTCGTGAATTTATGTTTATGTATTATATTTGTTACACTTAATTTGGTCTTCTTGTTGCAATGTAGAATATTATAATACCGAAACAACTTAGAGAAAATCTTTTGCCTCCACTGGAAGAAACTGATGAGGTACTAGTAGAGATTGCTTCAAGAACAAGAGATACTACTAATTTTGTTGATCTTGCCGATTCAATGCTTTGGATTTCACCTCGGCTTAAGCTTCTTTCTGTTTATTTACAGGGTGTGCTGTTTGCAAGACTAAGGGTACTGTTTCTAACTTCTAAAATAAACACAAATTCATTTAAATAACAATACTGCAAATTATTGTTATAGCGAATTGTCAAATCTGTGTTTATACCAAAATGACCACCAACTTAATTTGCGAACTACATTATATTGTCACAAGTTTTGAACTTTTTTGAATAGAATACTTTTAGTTTTTGGAGAAATGCGCAAGAAACAAAGATCATATTTCGGATAGTTTGAGAAAAATTGGTGGTTATTTTGGTGTAAACACATTTTTGTGACATTTTGTTAAGAAAGCATTTACAATATAATGTGTGACTAGTATAATAAACTTCCCTAAAAATAACTAAACCAATTTGTAAACTTTTTGCCTTTTTGTAGTTGGTTCATGGGGACTATTCAAGAAAACAAGAGAATTCATGCAGCTTCTGCACCTCGCATCCCATAAGATGCTGGCGCCATTCAGTGACAAAATTTAATGTATGGGTATTCGTCGAAGACAATGAAAACCCACTCAAGTGTTATCTAGAGGAAAATCTACAGAACGTTGAGCGCGTTGCCATAGACACCGATAATATTTTTATGTAGGTTGATGGTGGCTTGTTTACTAGTTCTTGAAAGTTCAAACGATGTTCAAATTCAGACAGTTTCTGGATGTTAGTACTTTAATTTTTGATAAGTTTATTGTGAAACTTAACAGAATAAAGATGTTAAGAGGATACTTAGTTGTTATCAAACGATCTGATCAAAGTGATCATTTCGACTCGAGTATTGTTAATCTCTTAATTATATTTACTTAAACCGTTGGCACAATTTTTAGTATCTTTTTGTATATATTTGTTTGTTTAGTAATTTGTCTAAAAGTAGTACATTCTCAGAGTTCTTTGAAAAATTTAAACCATTCATTTATGATTTTGTTATATACAAATCTATATGTCTACATCATAGATGACATGGCGGCACCGTCCAGAAGATATACATCAATAGTTCCATACATGAATTTCATTGGTCGAATAAGCAAAAACATTACAAGATGTCACAACCACAAAAATGTCAAAATATATTAAAAATATATATATATTCCAGCTTAACAAAATAAAAAGAAAAAGACATACAAGAAGATACAACATAGTAAAACGAGGTCTCAAAGCCTAATAATATAAAATTTCATTTTTTTCTGCATGGCAACAGGTAAATAACTAGCAAAGCAAATAATTAACTCGTACAATTCTAACGGTGGTGGCTTTAGTGTGTCTAAATTAACGGGGCAGTAAAAGTGGCGGAGCTAGAAAAAAATTTGTGAGAGGGCTGAAACAATTTTTTTTTCCCGAAAATATATTAGATGGGAGGGCCGAGGTGAAACAAAAAAAAAAAAATTTAACACATGAAATCGCCGAAAATTACATTAACGGGCCTAGACCTAGGGGGGCCGAGACCCTTCCCAGTCCTCACTAAGCTCCGCACCTAAGTAAAACCATTGATATGTAAATAAGTTGGTTCATGTCAATTGCCAAACAATTCTAATATAATGATGGATGCTAACATGTTAGCCATCCACATCAGTCGGCCTATTTTAGCCGAACCTATCTACCGACTAAACGGCTAACAACGACAACATACAACTCATCACGCCCTTATTTTACAAAAATGGTCGGTTCATTTCTGGGCCCATTAAAGGTCTTGCTACTTGTCTACTTCAATTATTGTCCAGGGTGGGCCCATGACAAACAATAATTAATAGAGTTATGTTTTTATTTCTTATCATTAGTTTGAGTTGGAAGATTATCAACCGTGTATTTGAATTAATAAACCCTCATTATCTCTAGTTTAAACTGGATTATTCTATTGATTTGGTAGACAAAGCTTGTTAACTTAACACGTCACACAATAAAACAAAACCTTATAATTGTGTGACTTTTTGTTTTAAGATAAAGAAGAGTTATCGACGTCCCGTGAATCACATAGATTTTTCTAGCCGAGTGTAAAATCTTTTGAAAAGATAAGTATATTTCCGAAATGAATATTATTATCAAGAAAAGAACTGTGTTTACTTGTCGACTTTAGTTTTAATGAAATGCATCTCATAACATTTATTCATGTGTTCGTAAATCAAAACCGAGTCTATAAAAAATTATAGTGATTACCTATATACGAAAAAGTAAAAATCTGTCACTCATTAGTCATCACTCAAAGAAATATAATACTAACGTGAACGTTAACATTTAACAAAAATAAATGCATGTTGACAAAATAAGACTACTTATCTAATACTTTATTGCAAATGTCCTAATACCACATAGCATACAACAATTTAAAAAATCGTAGTGTCCCATTATTTAGAAAATTTTAGTATATATAGGCTCTTCTATATTTCACCTAAGTCACCATTTCAGCACTCTCTCTCACTCATAATTTAAGAGTAGCTAGCTCCCATTATTTTTATATAAAAAAAAATGCCTGGAATTGCCTTTGGTGGTTTTGATGATTCCTTTAGCAGCAGCTCCATCAAAGCCTACATTGCTGAGTTTATCTCCACTTTGCTTTTCGTCTTTGCTGGTGTCGGCTCTGCTATCGCTTTTGGTACGAATTTTTTAAATACTGCTAGGCCTAAAAGTCCACTGGTACATGCATAACATATAGTTAACGTGTTTTTTTTATTTTATGCAGACAAATTAACAGCAGGTGCCGACTTAGATCCTGCTGGTCTAGTAGCTGTGGCTGTTTGCCATGCACTTGCACTTTTTGTGGCTGTGTCTATCGCTGCCAACATCTCAGGTGGCCATGTGAACCCAGCAGTCACCTTCGGGTTGGCTGTTGGCGGCCAGATCACTATCATAACCGGCGTGTTCTACTGGATTGCACAACTCCTTGGGGCTGTTGTCGCTAGTTTCCTTCTCAGTTTCGTCACTGGAGGCCTAGTAAGTATAGTATATATATTATAGATGTATATGTGGATATTCCATATTTTATATTATGTTAAATACTAAGTGGTGCTTTTTTGGTTTTTTAGGCCGTCCCTACACACGGTTGTGCAGCAGGAGTGGGAGCAATTCAAGGGGTGGTTTTCGAAATCATCATCACATTCGGGTTGGTGTACACAGTGTACGCCACCGCATGTGACCCAAAGAAGGGTGCAGTGGGAACCATTGCCCCTATTGCAATTGGGTTCATTGTGGGAGCCAATATCTTGGCTGCAGGCCCATTCTCCGGTGGGTCAATGAACCCAGCCAGATCTTTCGGGCCTGCTGTGGCTAGCTTCGACTTTTCTCAGCACTGGATTTACTGGGTTGGACCTCTCATTGGTGGTGGCTTAGCTGGACTTATCTACCCAAATGTCTTCATTACTAGTGAACATGCTCCCATCGCCGACTACTAGAATTTCAAGTGTTTTTTATGTTATGTGTAATGAATAAAATTCTAGGCACTATCAGTTTTAAAAGCATGAAGAAATTACTTTCTTTGTATGTTATTTCATTTTTATGAGATGTTTATCAAAGTTATTATTTTTTGTTATTGGTCAATAATTTGATTTGAGTTTGTAGAAACTAGAAAGAGTATCCGGGACCACAATGAGTGTGTAATTTGGTTATGGGTCATTTTTGGGTTGTTTTTTTTGGTGAGGTTAAAGAAAACAGAATATAGTGGGTGGATGGGCCAATATGACTCAATCAATCCATGTCATTATAATGTGGATGATATATCTCATATCTTCAAAGCTGTATGATGTACTAGGGGAAAGATTTCGATTTTGTCGTTTGGTAATAATTTCATAATGAGTCTCACAGGTTGCATGTTTACAAAGGAATTGAAGTGTTCTATTTACTTTATATGTGTCTGAATATAAATTTTGATCTCTAGACTTACCTTACCTTGCCTAAATTTACAGGGTCATATTCGGTTTTACTGTACGTGTCAAAAATAAAATCGAGTGTTAGACCTCATTCTTGAGTACAAGTAGACGTTGGTTTATAGTTAGTAATTAAAACATATATCTTTTTTCATTTTTGATTACAAGCCAAAATGAGAATTAGTATAATTACTTGAAAATAGTTGTTTGATTTCTCGTATTGGGTTAAAGTGAGTCCAAACGCTAGTATTTACTTTGTCGTCTTATGTATATAAGTATGAGCATTCACTAAATTGTTATGCATACAAAGCTTAACAAATTAAATACAATATTATCACCTTAAACATGATCATGCTTACGGGATCAGTCCTTTGGAAGGCTCACGTAGACCCGATCAGTTGTCTCTGCACAACTTGGGGCTGCTTACTTGGAACTGATTTATGATATTAAAGACTGGATAATTATTGGGACTTATACTCACTACAACAAAAAAGGCTTTTAGTGACAACACGATTATGGTCACTAATAGTAGATATTTGGTCACTAAGCTGATTTAGTGACCATATCAAAGTGGTCACTCGTCGTCACTAAAAGTCGGTCACTAAAGGTAATAGTGATGACTTATGAATATGGTCACTAAATAGTGACCAAAAATTTGTTGTCACTTTCATTTGTGACGACTAATTCTTGGTCACAAATTGTAAAAGTGGTCACTGAATTTGGTCACTAAATGTAAAAGTGGTCACTATTTTAGATGAAGTGACCAACAATGTGGTCACTTGTTATCTACTACACTGGAAAAGTGGTCACTTTTCTTTGAATTTTATGACCAAACAGTGGTCACTAATTGAAAAAATATGGCAAAAAAAAAAAAATCTGCTTGTAATCACTAATACGGTTATTAATATTCAAAATTAATCACATCTACATAATCTATATTTCTTTATTCAAAACTTAAGGTCAAGAAAATTAACAAAGAATCAACAATTACAAAAGCCATTATATTGGTGGTGGAACCGGAAAAGGGAATTGGAAGACAACATAGATATTAAACACAATGCTTTAATAAACGGAGTAATAATAGAAGGGTGATTTAGATATTAAACGAACAGTCTGAGATTCAATCAAGAGTAGACTACATGCCTGGTAAACATCACAATTTCCATGGGATTGAAGGAGCAGCAGAATTATGGCAACTATCTAGGGATTGGTTTGACTACGGTCAATAGTGAGCATAGAATTTGGTTGCTACACACAGACTTGACAATCTTGAATTCATTCATCATAGTTCCATGTGCTTTTCTCTCATTTGCCACACCACTATGGATCTCAGCAATGAGCAACTCCAGTCCTCTGACTAAAGTCCAAATTGTCCAACCTGAGGTCACATATCCAAAACTGACAATCAGCAATTTCCATAAAAAAATGATAATCAGTATAGTTCTGTAATAAATTCACTATAAGCCGACTATTTAATTTTTTGAATTCTCACTCCTTTATTCATCAAAAGTTAAACATTCGCTAACTTTTTGGTGGTATTAATTTGCAATTTTCTCATAAGATAGATCGATATAATATACTCCCTCCGTCCCACATTAAGTGTCCATAACAACAAAACACAAAGTTTTAGGTGTAATAAATTATTATAATTGATTGTTAACCAAATGACAATTATACCCTCAATTAATATAAAAGCACATATTTTTAGGTATAGTAAATTATTACAATTGATTGTTAATTGAAGGACAAAATTGTAAATTTAGTCCACAAGATTCCTTCATTTATTGCAATGGACACTTAATATGGGACAATCAAAGATACCATTGTGGACACTTAATATGGGACGGAGGGAGTAGTAATGAAAATATTGCAAACATTCTTATACTTATATAACATACCAGTGGTGGCAAACGAGGATCCCCAAGAACTGGAGGAGTAAAAACTGCAGGAGTTGTTACAGTTGATTGCCACGGGGTAGATGGAGGTTATGCACTCGCGCTAATGGGAGAACCACCTAAGTTGTTACAGTTGATTGCCACGAGGAGTAAAACGGTTATTTTCTCATTTTATCGGGCTAATATTTTACCTAGGATGCTTGCAGAGATACCCTTTCACAGGAGTTTTTATCCGATATTGACTGTCAATTAAAAAAAATTATATTAAAATATCTTTATTCCTACTCAGTAACGTATATTTCTTCATGATCATTTGTGTGAAAGATATTGCAGTTTCTTTGACTTACCTAAGTCAAATATTGCAGTTTCTTTGACTTACCTAAGTCAACTTTTTCAGATTTGTGGAGGATTAGGAGATGATATCAAATTCATGATAGCTATGGCAAGAATATATTGTCTTGATTTTTTTCAAAAAGAAACAGAAACCGCCAAACTGTGAAGTCTTAGATAAAGCACACAAAGATACACTTTTATCAGAATTGAAGCAACAGAAATGTAAGCATACCTTCAAAGTCCCCAAATACTTTTAGTAGGTTTACTCCATATTTGATCATTTTTGCCACGTTTGATGGGAGTATGGACATGAGTGATCACCTTAGGTAGAGGTGGCAATTTCAACCCATTTACTTATCATATATATTGATCTCGGGTAGTCTTTTATCTCGAATAGGTCAAATAGTAAAATGTTAGCTTAAAAAGGAATGATCAATGGGGTTAAAATTCGCCCAAAGTCTATTCTTATTTATATGTTTTAAAAGTAACGTGCAAACAATTATTTGCAGGCCAAGTCGACCTGACCCCCACCATCAAATTCCAAAGATCAATTAGCTGAGTTACCAGCTCTTGAAGCTGCACAAGTGAATTATAGTATGTAATCATATCTAAAAACTATTTTTTATATCAAAAATACTAAATATTTTAAATAGGAAGTGTTTCGGGGCCAACCAAACTGACCAATTTCAACCTGTAAGGCTGTACCAACGTAAAACACTGTCTGATTTTGACCCACTGCCCAACCAACCCATTTTGCCAGCTCTCATCAGTTTAACCAACTCTTCACCTGTGTACGCAGTGAACCAGGCAAATGACTTGGATCCTTGTCAAACAGTTTGAAGAGTATTCTCCCGGTGCGATCCTATAAAAACACCAATATATACAATTAGTCATGTTTCCTGCCGCAGGTAATTTTGAGGCAAGGTCAGCTGAAAGAGGTAACGATTTTATATTGTTAAGAATCTGCATAAGCTGATCCTTGTTAGGCAATGGTGGAGGGCTACTGGTCATGTCCTCAGCGTTCCCTAATATTAAAAGCACACGATATCATTTTATTAAAAGACTATTTCTCATAACTTATTTCCTGGGTGCACAAAATCACACTATTTCTCATATCTGTAAGGAAACTTTGATATACGCATCATTTGGTATCAAGTAATGCTACACACCCTTCTATACTTGAAAGAGACCGACGCTACAAGATTACAATTAATAACAAAATGATAGGACAAATTACCACAGGACTGGACCAAATAGAGTCACCGACACTACAAGACTACATTGCATATTTAATCATGTAAGAACTGGACCCATCAAGCCATAGGACCAAGACGGGTTATTAAAGTACAGCTACTATAAACCCTACAGAAGTGCAAATGCATAAGGCGTAAAGGCGTCATGAGATTAAAGAAACTTTGTGAAAAACATATTTTCATATCCTGGAACATTATCTAGATCAAACCCTTACACTGTAACATATGTATCCTAAATGCCAACAGCAACAACTGAACATAAGAGATTAACAAATTAAACATTGAGAACGAATAAACACTGAGATACTTTAGGACATAAGCTAAACATACTGAATCAAGTAAACACCGCAATCGAGTAAACAAATAAGCTAAACATAATATGTAACTCTATTTCTTTTCACATCTATGAATGTAACTCTATTCAAACATACTGAGATACTTCAGGACATAAGCTAAACATACTGAATCGAGTAAACATTGAAATAAGCTAAACATACTGAATCGAGTAAACATTGAACAAATAAGCTAAACATAAGCTTATTTGAACAAATAAGCTAAACATACTGAATGCGCATAAACATTGAACAAATAAGCTAAACATACTTCAGGACATAAGCTAAACATGCTGAATCGAGTAAACATTGAACAAATAAGCTAAACATAAGCTACCTCAGCAACAACAACAACAGAATCGACTCAATCGAGTAAACACCGCAATCGATCTCACCATTTCACGAATCTAACTCAATCGGTTATTAGGCACAAAACGTGTTTTGAGATTATTAGGGCATAAAGTGATTGATATTGAATTGAATTAAGATGAGAAGAAGAAGAAGGCGTTTGGGAAGAAGGAGCGTTTGGTACTGGTCTTACATCATGAGATGGGAAGAATAGAAGGAGCGTTTGGGAATGTTCGATTAAAGAAGGATAGAATAGAATGATAAGGATAATTTATAAATAAGGGTTTAGTTTTTATAAAAATGATAAAAGGATAGAATAGAATGATTAGTTTTTATAAAAATGAGATTGGATAATTTATAAATAAGGGTTTAGTTTTTATAAAAATGATAAGGATTGAATACAATAAATTGATTTGCACACATTTACTTTTTATTGAAGCACCTTAATTATCGCATCCTGCTTTGATTATTTTTTATATATGGGCTTATGAGCTTATTGACTTCGACTTATATTTTATAAGCTCCAATTTTGACTTATTTTAAGACTTATGGTTTATATAAGTCATCATATTATAATAACTTATATAAGCCCACAAGTCTCAAAATAAGCTAAAAATTTATGACTTATTAAAATATAAGCCGAAACACAAATAAGCTAATAAGCCACATATAAGCTTAAACAAACATTTTTCACCATTAACTTTTTAAAAACTTAGTGACTTGTAATGTTAATCACTTTTTTTATACCGAAAAATATCGCATATGTATAATGACGAAATTAGTGACCACTTTTGAGTTTGGTCACTAATTGTTTACGGATGACCAAACATTAATGTTCATTTACTATATGGTCACTAGCCAAAAGTTCTTTATAGATCTAACTTTTACCATATAACCCATCAAGCAATCTTAGCCACTCATTTTTTTTTATCATAATAAAAAATTAAATTTCCACCCTTTTTTAAAACTTAAATATTTCGCAAACTGTAAATCGTCAAGCTGCAAAAAAATACCATCGCGACGAGAATTAAATTATCTTTCTATAGACATGCATTGTTATATACTTTCGACGAACTTTTTTTTCGTTGAACTTTTTTTTTTTTCGCCCAGAAAAATCATATATGATTCGATTTTAACAAATCATGTATGATTCTTATGAATCATATATGATTCGTAAGAATCGAATCATATATGATTTTTTACGAATCATATATGATTTTTACAAATCATATATGATTATTTCTGGGCGGAAATTAAAAAAAAAATCGTCGAAAGTATATAACAATGCATATCTATAGAAAGATCATTTAATTCTCGTCGCGATGGTATTTTTTTGTAGCTTGAAGATTTACCATTTGCAAGATATGTTGCTTTGAAAAAAAATGTGAAAAATATAACTGGATGGCTATGATTGGTTGATAGGTTCTATGGCATGTATGGGTTCTTCATGGATCTCAACTCGACTATTTTGCCCAAATAATGACCAAAACATAAGTGGTCACTGAATTTTGGTCACTATAGGCACTTTTTCTTGTAGTGACTGGGTTGTTGGAACATGACTTGAGCAACTAACTTAGGACAGGGCCCTCTAGCAAACGGGCCTAAGCTAGGACAAGGCTCGCTGACTTCTTCCTAGCTAGTGCAACTTGCAAGAAAATAAATTTCAACTCGATTGTTTTGATGTAATGCGAAAACTAACTAATAACTCAGCTGAGTGTATAGCAATCAAGTATATATGTATCATTTATTATAAGGCTTGTAATTGGTTAAGAGTTGTCAAAATTTTCGGATACATCTCGCCGAAAAGGAATGGTAGCTTGAAGGCTTCGGTTTGCTTGAAGGTCTCTAATCTCTTCTATGGGTAGGATGTTAGTGTATGAAAAGTAATTTATGTATAAATGACTTATGTTTATAGTGAAGCTTTAGTATTATTATTTTTAATAGCTAGTTCCTGTTTACTTGTGATGTGTTGTATTGTAATGGTAAAGTTGACATATAAAAAAAAAATTCAAAAAGAAATAGATGTCGACAACATGAAATTGTAAATTTGTACGTACTTTTATTCAACAGTAAACCAGTAACTTTGCAACAACAGTAAACTCTCATATATCCATGTCATCATCGTAAAGTTATATGGAAAAAATTTAGTATATAAAGACTCTTCAGTGTTGTCTATAGAGTATAGAGCATCACTTTACTCTCGCAACCAAATTGGCATATAATCAAAATTTATGAAAAAAGTTAGAATTAAAAAAATGCCTGGAATTGCCTTTGGTAGTTTCAATGATTCCTTCAGCATCACCTCCATGAAAGCCTACATTACTGAGTTTATCTCCACTTTGCTCTTTGTCTTTGCTGGTGTTGGCTATGCTATCGCTTACAGTACTTACTTTCAAACTTTACTTACTATAGTATTAATGTTTTTAACGACAAACTCACACATTGGAAATATATCTTTTAGCATAATTTTTGTAGTGAACCTACTTGAAAAAAGTATGCCAGACCAAAGTCATATTAATATTCATGTGCCATGCATCTATGATGTTTAATGGTCATAAAAACTTATAGTAAAACAAATCATATAAATTGTGTTTGTTGTTGATGTGATACAAGCAAATTAACAGCAGATGCGGCCTTAGACCCACCTGGTCTAGTAGCTGTCGCTGTTTGCCATGCATTCGCACTTTTTGTGGCTGTATCAATAGCCGCCAATATGTCACGTGGCCACGTGAATCCAGCTGTCACCTTTAGGTTGGCTGTTGGAGGCCAGATCACCATCCTATCTGGACTCGGCTACTGTATCGCTCAACTTCTTGGCTCCATTGCCGCGTGCTTTCTTCTAAGATTCGTCACTGGAGGCCGAGTAAGCATAGGATAAAACAGATAGAAATGCCAATATTTTTTTTGGTGCGAAATAGATGATATTGTTAGAAGTATGTTTAACATGCAAACTCATGTGTTATTATATTTCAGGGACTAATCTTGTCATTTTCTCTAACTTGGTAACTTTGGTGTTTGTTATGTAAAGTTTGATTCTACAGGGTCTGAAGTGAAAGAAGGCTGGATATAAATACTCCCTCTTCCTAGATCTAGGGTTAACTATCTCATTCCATCTATGTTTTTCAACTCCATAGCCTCTTAATCAAGCGTCTGGTTTTGTATTAGCTAGTCTTGTGATCATCTTTATCATAGTTTGTATTGAGTGTTGTAGTTAGGTTGTTTGTATGTGTGTTGGTGTATTTTTTTAGTTGCATCTGTTTGGAGTACACTTAGCTTGTTTCTTTTGTATGTTGATTGCACTCGTTTGAGGACAATCGTACTGATTTAGTTATAGTAATGTGATATCACCTAAGATAACATACACGACCAAAGCCCCAATTACAACAAAAAAACATAACCACCACATACCAAAGCCTTTGTGAGTTTGGACTTGACCACAATCCAAGATACAATCAGCCTCATCATGTACCATATGAAACTGACCAAATGTGTAGGAAGCAAATGGAATCACACTAAACATTTACAGAAGCATTTGAGAGCTGTAAATCGCTCAAGCATATGAGACAAACCATAAAAAAATAATGTGCGACTTTACATGACACATTCGAAGTGTTGGTTAATCAGACTTCACAGGTTGTTAATCTTCTTGAATCGAGTATGAATGAACAGGAAGATTGGGACAGAAACTTGTATTGATCAATTGAATTTTTGATTATAGAACTTGACATATATATACTAATTGAATCGGTGCCATGATGAAGGGGTATACCGATTCACTAAAAGTAAACGTTATGATTCTTCTAAATCGGTTTATTCCGTTATCTCTGACCCAGGCCAATACTAATTTCTATATATACCGAAATTACATAAATACATAATAAATACATACTAAACTACCCTTAACTTTGCTTCTATAACATTATTGGTCCAAGATTCACCCCTAATGTTATAGACCGCAATTGAGTCTTCTTCACTTGCCTTCACAGCAATGTGGGTTCATCGTCAGTTTCATAAATGAGATGTGACTCTTCTTGCTTGTCTTTATTGTATTTCCACTTCGTAAATTCCTTCGCAAAGTGGCCGAAGTCACCACATTCATAACATCTGAAAGTGCTCTTGTCTTTATTTCCTTGACTCGTACTTGTCCCACGTGCATATGAACTATTCTTCCATTTCATGCTTTCCTTGGCTTCTTTGTTGAAATTTTTATCTCACCCTTTACCACGACTTTGGTTGTTTGAACTTGCCATCACAAGTTTGTTTCGATAATTTTCTTCCGGTTCATCTTGACTTTGAGGCATTCTTCAAAGGTTATTATTCTTCCCATTGCTTCTTCAAATGACATATTATAAATCTCGGAATATTACTCGATAGATGCCACAATTGGTAGGGACTTCTTTGGAACCGAGTTCAGTAACTTTCTGACGAGTGTTTTGTCTTTAAGAGTTGAACCAGGACTTCTAAATTTGCCTCTTATGCTTCCCAATTTTCCAGCAAAGTCGCTTACGGTTTCGTTGTTTTTCATTTTCAAAGTCTCCAATTCGCTCCTCAAAGTTTGTAGCCGTGCTTTCTGAACTCGGTCCTCTCTTATATATCGTACCTTAATTGATTCTCATACTTCCTTCGCTTTCGAGTATTGTGCAACTTGCATTAGAATATCTTATGGTAATGTTGTGAGGATCATTGCTTTTGTTGTATTCATCTTTTTTTCATCTGCGACTTCTGTAGCTTCAAGTGTTTCCTATAGACCATAAGCTTTTAAGATTGTTTCCATCATAATTGCCCATGTGGTGTAATTTGATTCATTCAGTTTCGGACATTGAAGTACTATATTTTGCTCACAAGTTGGTGTAGATGTGTCTCCTATTTTCATGCTTTGTTGGTTTCTTACTTACGTTGCTTCTTGCTTACTTACTTGCGTACTTTCTTACAATCAGAACCGAGATGGTTTCTGGTTTTCTTGCTCTTGTGTTTGATCAAAAGATCAAAACTCTTACTTGCTACTGGCCAACTTGCTAACCAAGTTTTGTTGCTAAACTTGCTCAATATTGACTAACTTGCTGATCAATATTGTGCTTTCCAGACCCACTTGCTAATCTGGCTCTTGCTTGCTTTGATCAAAATAATTGATCCTTTCTTGCTGATATTTAAAACCCAATGATTCTACTTTCTTTCTGGTTTGGATCAAGGGTTCTACTTACTATTTGAACCTTAAGGCTCGGAAATTGCTATGAACCTAAGGATTCGGTCTTGACTTGCTAAGAATCACTAGGATTCGGTTTAACTTGATATGAACCACAAAGGGTTCAAGTTTCTTACTTTTCGTTACTTATTCCAATTAGTTTAAAACCAAACTAATAATAATATAAGAAAACTTATACAATTATGCGACTTTTGATTATACCAAAACATTCCCTTTTTCTTAGTTTCAATTCGATCGTCGCCTCTGATCATTTTTTTTTCTCTCTTCAATTGTTGCTTACTGTTGGTGTTCAATCCAATCAAGTCTTCCTTCTTCAATTAGGGCAAACTTTCAATCCCCTCTTTCTTTTCTGATTATTATCGACACAAAAGAACCAAACCCGTTTCTTTTTTTCCCGGAATCGATCTTGCTCTTGATACCAAATGTTGGTTAATCAGACTTCACAGGTTGTTAATCTTCTTGAATCGAGTATGAATGAACAGGAAGATTGGGACAGAAACTTGTATTGATCGATTGAATTTTTTATTACAGAACTTGACATATATATACTGATTGAATCGGTGCCATGATGAAGGGCTATATCGATTCACTTAAAGTAAACGTTATGATTCTTCTAAAACGGTTTATACCGTTATCTATGACCCAACCCAATACTAATTTCTGTATATACCAAAATTACATAAATACATAATATAAATATATACTAAACTACCCTTAACTTTGCTTCTATAACATTATTGGTCCGACACGAAGTTCATTTGGTCCTATGTGGTCAATGATAATTTTTTTCCGTGAAAAGTGAACATATATTAATAAACTCTAAAGATTACAATCAATAATGGAGATGCCCATCCATAATGCAACTTCTAATTCTATGACAGAAACCAAACAAAGTAAGTCTAATAGACATACACTTTTTGTCCCATAACAGATACCACACAGCATGATATCTGATAACACTAGTCAAAATACATCTGATGGAGCATACACTGCAACTGCTGCATAACCAATTCAAACCAGAAGCCAATGTTCACCTTTCTACCATAGATTCATGACTACATTTCCTGATCAAAGGGACACCAAACATCATTCAACCATCACCCACAATGACATATGGCTACCTCTGTCAGGCTTCATCATGCAATCTATAGCACCCGTACTCATCAAAGAAGGGCTATACCAATTGGCTACATTTCCTAATCAATTATCCTTAATCTACAATAGCAGCTACATTCTCACTATATATAGACCAAAGATAAGCATAACAAGGTATCACCAATTAGGGAACACACACCAAGAAGAAACCAACATAACCTCCTAGGATTGTAATGTTAGGACCAAGAGGCCTCATCTTTCACGACCCTCTATTCCTAACAACTTAAAATCCCACACCAAGCTCATTATACCCTTCTCATTTTGGGAAACCTACTTTATGAGAAACATAACAGTCAAAAGAAAGAACTATGCTAAATAACTAATACATACTTCTCCCAAGACCAGTCTGCATCAGCTATAACCATAGAACTCAAAATGCAAATAGTTCATCTCTTACCAAAAATTTACATTCCATATTAAAGAAACCCGTCAAAAAAAATAATAATAATTCTTCAACTAAACCCTAATATTTTCAACAAAATCACCAAAAGCCTCAAAATTATATGAAATTATAACACTTAGCAAATTGATTTTGGTGGATGCAAACAATAAACATATCTTCAATCTTCCACAAATATCCCAAAATTTATTCTTACACACAATAAACACCAAAATAAAAATATTGATTGTATAGTTCAAATTCAAAATCTTGATGTTACATTTTGGTTGCGGATGAAGATCAGCCGCTGCCAATTCTTTATTTTAGATCAACACTTAATCTCCGTTTGAATATCAGAGTTTCAGAGGAATCCAGATGGAGAACATGCAATTGTGATTTGTGCAAAAAAAAAAAAAAAAAAAAAAAAAAAAAAGAAGAAGAAGAAAGAAATTGATTGTATGAGGTTAAGTGAAACGGGATAAGAACGAGGCTTAAATTTTGTGATAAAAAAAAAAAAAATATTAAAGCCCCGTTATATTTTCTGTAAGTGTATTATAGTTTAATTTAATGGAAGTGTTTTATTTATTTCTAATGTGTTTGATATTACTTTTGTTTCTCTAGACTTAAAGTGCCTAGAATTACATGGTCATATTCGGTTTTACTGAATGTGGCAAAGATAATATAAGATCATGTGTTAGATCTCTTTCTTTAGTATGCGTAGATGTTGGTTTATAATTACTTGAAAATAGTTGTTTGATTCTCGTATTAGGTTAGAGTGGCGAGTCCAAACGCTAGTATTTACTTTCTCATCTTAAGTATATAAGTATGAGTATTCACTAAATCGTTATGCATACAAAGCTTAACACATTAAATACGTCCAATATTATCTCCTTAAACAACCTCATGCTTAGGTTTAGCAAGGAAGACTCACCATACTAGCATGTTGAAAAGTCCAATTATGAGATCAGTCCTTTGGAAGGCTCACGTAGACTCGATCAGTTGTCTCTACCCACCACTTGGGACTGATTTAATTTCTGGTATCAAAGACTGGGTTTATTGGGCCTTAGATTGGGTTGTTAGGACATGACTGGAGCAACTCACTAATTAGAACAGTGCTCTCTAGCTAACAGGCCTAGGTTAGGACCAAAGCTTGAACAACTGACTTCTTTCTAGTGCAACGTGCAAGAACATAAATTTCAACTCGTTTTGGTGTAATGTGAAAGCTAAGTAATAAATCAGCATATTCTAATTAGCAAAGAATGTGTCATTTTTACAGGGCTTGTATCTGGTCAAGAGCTTTAAATCTTTTGGATAAACGGGTAAATGGATGAGAGGTTAACCCGGGAGGGTGTGTCTTTGACTCGAATGTATGCAGCCTAATCGGGTATCCTCGTGACCATTTACGGCCCTTCCCAGTCACCCCCAAATGTGTATCGTGAGGTTTGAACTTTTTACTTCTTGCGAGTAGTTCAAGTGCCTTACCACTAGACCATTTCGTGGTGGTTTTAGATCTTTTGGATAAATGTCCCTAAAAAGGAATGGTAGGTCATTTTCTTGAAGGCTTCACTTTGCTTGATGGGGGTTACTTGTATGGGTAGGATGTTAGTATATGAAAAGGAATTTATATATCATGAGTGAATAATGGTCATAGTGAAGTTTTAGTACTACTATTTTTCATCCAATCTATAGAGCTAGTTCCTGTTTACTTGTGATGTCTTGTTTCGTAATGGTAAAGTCGACATATTAAAAAAAAAAAAAAAAAAAAAAAAAAAAAAAAAAAAAAAAAAAAACTTTTTTAAAAAGAAATAGACGTCGACAACATGAAATTGTAAATTGTACATACTTTTATTCAACAGTAAGCAACTATACAACAATAGCAACAAACTCTCTTATATCCATGTCATCATCATAAAGTACTAAAATTATATAAAAAAGTTTTAGCATATAAAGGCTCTTCAGTGTTGTCTATAGAGCATCACTTCACTCTAGCAACCAAACTGGCTTATAATCTTAATATCTGAAAAAACTTGCATTGAAAAAATGCCTGGAATTGCCTTCGGTAGTTTCAGTGATTCCTTCAGCATCACCTCCATGAAAGCCTACATTGCTGAGTTTATCTCCACCTTGCTCTTTGCCTTTGCTGGTGTCGGCTCTGCTATGGCTTACGGTACTTGCTTTAGACCTCACATACTAAAGCAGACTAATATTTTTTACGACAGACTAACCTAGATAAATATTAGTTACGAACCTACTTGAATAAAGTTTTGCTAGACTGAAATGTTATTCATGTGCCTCTTATGTGCTGATATTAAACAGTCATAACGCATAATTACTTGATTTGATACAGGAAAATTAACAGCAGATGCGGTCTTAGACCCACCTGGTCTAGTAGCTGTCGCTGTTTGCCATGCATTCGCACTTTTTGTGGCTGTATCAATAGCCGCCAATATCTCAGGTGGCCACGTGAATCCAGCTGTCACCTTCGGGTTGGTTGTTGGAGGCCAGATCACTATCCTATCTGGACTCATCTACTGTATCTCTCAAATTCTCGGCTCCACTGCCGCATGCTTTCTTCTAAAATTCGTCACTGGAGGCCTAGTAAGTATAGGATAAAATAGATGGAAATGTCTATAGTTTTTTAGTGCTGAGTAGGCGATATTTTAACATTCTAGTGGGCATATTTCAGACTATGCAAAATTCTAAGGGGTGTTTCTGTATTAAAAAAATTGCAGGCTATCCCCACTCACTCTGTCGCGCTAGGCATGGGATCGATTCAAGGGGTGGTTATGGAAATCATCATCACATTTGCGTTGGTGTACACAGTGTACGCCACCACATGTGACCCAAATAAAGGTGCATTGGGCACAATTGCCCCTATTGCAATCGGGTTCGTTGTGGGTGCCAATATCTTAGCTGCAGGCGCTTTCTCTGGTGGGTCGATGAACCCAGCCCGGTCTTTTGGGCCTGCAGTGGTTAGCGGTGACTTCTCTGGACACTGGATCTACTGGGTTGGACCCCTTGTCGGAGGTGGCTTAGCTGGAGCTATTTACCCAAATGTGGTCATTACGCAACAAGATAAACGACATTTACTGACGAAACGTAAGCGTCAGTAAGTAACATTTCAGTCACTAAAACTATTAATGTCATCTCCCACTAAAAAACAGTCACTAATGAAGCCATCAATATAGGTCATTTCTCACTAAAGATCTAGTCAGCAAAGGGTTAAAATAATTAAGGACTAAAATCTTTAGTCAGCAAAGGGTTTAAATTGTAGTGCCTGTCTATCTTTTAATGACTGAAAACTTCCGTCAAATAACTCTTCAATAAAGAAAAGCGCTTTTTTACCCTATGCTTAACCCTTTTATTTTTATGCATTTGTTTTTAGCTTTATTGTGTGTATGTGTACTTGATCTTGATTATATTATTCCATGTTTGATTTGTATGTGATCATGCTTTATTTTGCTTTTGGCCTCGTCTTAGTGGTAAGTAAAGGTATTTTGCATCAAATAAGTGTAGGGAAGTTCATATATGATTTTAACCATTTTTCAAATATGTGATGATTTGTACTTAATTTCAGTGCATGCTTAGTTTCTTTGCTTTTAGTTGTTTTTGTCAATACTTTTAGTTGTGTTTTATGAATTCTTACAAGAAATTAGACATTTAAATTACAGGACTTTTCAGAATTTTCCAAATAACAATTAAAAAAATATATGTCAAGCCATTCTAACAGCGTCAGGGCTTGAACATGTCGCCTATAAGTCAGAAATCTTTTTTTTATTAAATTTGAAAATTGTTGTATTTTCCGGTATTTTCTTTTGTTATATACAGCTGCAACGATTATAGAATTTTAACTAATAGACAATCATATTACTTGAAACATATATAACTGACACAATGCATTTTTGTTCATGCTCTTAATCAAAAGAACGAATTTGCTACATCACTAAACATTTCACTACACTAATAGATGATCTCTCGCGTATTTCATCACAGTAGTTTTATGTTTCTCAAGACTTCTACC
Source organism: Artemisia argyi (assembly GCA_030686995.1). Lineage (NCBI taxonomy): Eukaryota > Viridiplantae > Streptophyta > Magnoliopsida > Asterales > Asteraceae > Artemisia > Artemisia argyi. Next base: position 14,852,146 of record CM060689.1, on the reverse strand, counting down.
GTTCTGACTTTTGTCATCGCTTGACTGCATTAAAAAGGAAGAAACTGATTATTAACATCTCAAATAAGGGAATCACCAACAAATTTTCCACCAGCAATATGTAAACGTATAATTATAAAGGCCATATTTAAAAGAAAAATGTGGCTCTTCTTCCTTTGTTATTATTTTGCAGCATCATGTTTTCTAGAATCTATATCAGATAAAAACATCACTTGCAGGCTATAGCGATATACATATGAAATGGGTTTGGAAATATTTGTGTCGAAAGAGTTTGTTTACAATCTTTTTAATTTGAGGTAAATGGTAATAGTGGTGGTGGTGGTGGAGGAGGAGATGTTGAAGAAGCGGGGTGTTTAGAGTAGAGTTTGTTTTTATTTTATTTTTATTTTTATTTTTTTTACTTAATTTTTTGGTTTGGATTAAATAATTGGGAATGTCAAGGACCAACGGTGTCATAGGGTGTTTGGATAAAATGGTAAATTTCGGATATATCCATCATGTGTTATGCACGTGTGGAGACTAACGAGAAAAGTAATGAGTGTTAGGGTTTTTGGACCCCAACGAAGCAAAATAAGGATGTTGGGGACTATCGGTGCAATAAACCCAAGAATTTGATTGAGTTCAAGGACCAACGGTGTAATTTACTCTACATATTATTATTATTATTATTCATCACGTGTTTTATTTTTGGGGCATTCTTTATTTAAAATGATTTTTAAGAGAATCGGTTTTGCTAACATCATTTCTAATAAATGCATTGATGTGAATACTTTGCATCGAGAACTCTAAACAGATCAATTGACATGCCTTCCTACTTATCACAAACTTAAATATAGATAAGTAATCAACCAAGGTTGAGAATGCATCCCTCTGCGCAAACTACTATACCACTTCAATAGCTAATCAGTGTTTGCTTGTGCATCTAGAATCTAATATGAAGTTAATTAAAGTATATGTGTAAGCAACCTACGTATATCATATGGAAACAACACTAACCACATGTATCTACTTGTTTCTACAGTCAAAATCATTTGGGAACACCACTATAGAAACATATACAAACTAACATTTGTAATGGAATCAAATTTAACCCTGATATTAGGTTAAATTTTAACTTCAAAATTAAATGAACCCTAATATTAGGTTAAAAATAATGGAATCGAATTCAACCTGATTTATTAAATCATCGATAGAATATAGCCGGTAGGAAATTGTCGTCGCAGTGGAAGATCGCCTGAGAGAGGAGTTGTCTGCTAGGGTTTCAATATTTTTTAGAGTAGTTACATAAATAGTCTTTGTGGTTTGTTGTGTATAACGGATTAATCTCTAGATTTTTTTTCTCGGATCCTCTTTTGTGGTTTTGGCCCATAATGGATTTGGTCCTTTTGATCAAAATTTTTGTTAGTTTGACTGTTAAACACTTGACTGTCTAAACACTTGACTGGATATCTAACAAGACAAAAATAGCCATTATATCTATCGTATTTACATAAAATGCCACTTGAGGTCTACCCTCCACCTTATTTCATCTTCTTCTTGAACTTAACATTTCCAGCCACTTCTACCATAAAATACCAACTGATAAACAAAAACCCATGAGCCATACACCCTCCTTTATCATAAGCTTTACTCTTCATCATCAACATCAAATAAGAAAAGATGAATTTTATGTGTGGTTAGTGGTTTTAGTAGTAGATGGTAGTTATGTTTTTTCATTTATATTCTTACAAGATTTGCCACTTTTAACTTGAGTCAAGAAAATCTGTTAAGAAATTGCTTCAATATATATGGTTTTAGTGAAAAAAGAAAACAGTAGGAATAATATTTATAGTACATGTTTGTTGTGAAAGTATAAATTTAAAAGCTGAAAAAATATACATAACATAGGACTATAAAATAAATTGAATAACAAACTTATAGCTTAAGTAAAATAAATTGAATAACTAACTTAGAGCCAATGGGTGACTCTATTTTATGAATATGAGATTTCTACGAGCCATCATTCTCTATGCAGTTTTCTATACCTGTCATCTACAATAAATTCTAAAAATAATCAAAGTTTTATAATCATTAAAACATATTCAACCTGTCAGTAAACCACATTTCGTAAACATACTAGGCTCAAATGTCATCTCTCTATTTCTAAAGAGGCCTGCATATATTACACAAAGCACAACATTAAGCATAAGAAAGTGTCATAAATTGCTAAATAATGAAAAACATAAGATAGTTATGTACATGTGTTAAACATGGTCATATTCGGCTTTATTGAACGTGTCAAAGATAAGATTCAGTGTTAGATCTCACTCTTTAGTATAAGTAGACGTTGTTTTATAATTACTTGAAAATTGTCAACAATGGTAGAATCAGAAAACAGTTACAGAACACAAACGAAGAAGAAAGTAATTTGGAGGGAAAATTAGTCACTATTTTGATTAACTGAAATGTGAGATGTGAAATGTTTACAAAGATATTTAGAGACACAGTTTTTACACAATAGTCCTACTAGTCTACTACATTTACATTATGAGTCCCTTGACTATCCTTTGCCTTCTCTTTCACACTCCCCATCAAGTGGAGAGTAAGATGGAACACATACTCCCAACATGGACAACAACTAACTTTGCTCATCCACAATAACTACTTTGGTGAAAACATATGCTAACTAGGATTTGGTATTGACATATGTTAGTTGGATTGATCAAACCTTCTTTCACCTGATCTCTCACATAATGACAATCCACTTCTATATGCTTTGTTATGGCATAGAAAACATGATTTGCATCTATGTAAAGAGTAGCTTGGTTATCACTATACAAGCCTAAAGGCTGCAAATCTTTGATTCCCAAGTCTTTTTGCAAACTGACTAGCCAAGTGACTTCACAGCAAGTTAAGGCCATAGCCCTATACTCTGCCTATGATGAAGATCTTGCCACCACAACTTGTTTCTTAGAATTCCAAGAGATTGGTGGATCACCCAGCAACACACAATATCCAGTAGTTGATCTTCTAGAAAATAGACAACTGGCCCAATCTGAATCATAATATGCAGAGTCTTTGGCTAAAAGAATCCCTTGACTTGGTGACAAACTGATGTATCTAAGTAGGTGTTTCACAGCTTGATGTACTGATGTTGGGGATTGCATAAATTGGCTAAGCAACTGAACTATGTAACATATATCAGGTCTGGTAACGGTTAAGTAGATTAGTCTGCTAATGAGTCTTCTGTACACTTCTAGATCAGAAAGTGGAGTAGTTACATCAGCTTGAAGCTTTAAATGAGGATCCATAGGCAACTTGTAAAGTTTACTAGACAAAACACCTCATTCTTTGAGAAAATCCATTGCATACTTATACTATGAAATGAAAATTCCTTAAGCTGTTTTAGAGACTTCACAACCAAGAAAGTAATTCAATTCTCCCAAATCTTTCATATGAAACACTGGGCTAAGTTGAGACTTGAGTTCCACAATTTTTTCTTCATCATTACCAATAATCAACAGATCATCAACATACTAAAACTGTAGTGAACTTTGTACCATTTTTTCTTTGTGAACAATGAGTAATCAGTCTTTGATTGAAGAAAACGAAATGACACAAGAGCTTATGACAACTTGAAAAACCATTGTCTAAGGCTTGTTTCAAACCATACAAACTTTTCTTCAATTTCCAGACCAAATTAAAAGGAAGAGAAGTACTTGCCTGCACAGACTCCCCCTTACCAGAATACCCCAAAAGAACTTTCATGTAAACCTCTTCTTCCAAATCTCCATGTAGAAAGGCATTAGACATATCCATTTGACACAGATGTCAATCCTTTAATGCAGTAGCAACTAAAAGAGATCTCACTGTAACTATTTTGGCAACAGGAGCAAATGTTTCTTGTAATCTACACCATACTTTTGTCTATTCCCTTGTACTACCAATCTTGCCTTTTTTGGTCTGCAGTTTCATTTGCTTTGAGTTTGGTCTTAGAAGTCCAGTGACTGCTAATAGCTTTCTTTCCTGGTGGTAACTCAGTTACTTCCAAAGTACCATTTTCATCCAAAGCATCTAACTCAGAATCTATGGCCTTACACCAACCGGGATCTTTGACTCTTCATGAAATGACACTGGATCTTTCTATGCTATCAAAGCTTTTACAAAACCTTGAAAATCTGGCAAAAGGGGTGTTTGGCTTACTTGATTGGCTCTAGGAATATGTGGTAAAACATAATCTTTCAACTTTGTAGGCAAGTTAGAAGTTCTAGTTGACCTTCTAATAGATGGTTCATGAGTTGAAGTGGAGGAAGATTGTGCATTTGACTGTGATGTAATATTAGGAACAGAGGAAACTGACTGTGCAGGGTTAGTATCAGCATTTGCAGGTTGAACATTAAACAGAACTTCATTATCTACAACATGAGTAGGAGCAAACTGACAAGGGAGTGTTGTTGGAAGTGGAGACAAAAACTGCTGGATACTTTTGCAGAGTATGGAAATATTTGTTCAGGAAAGACAGCATCTCTAGAAACAAATGAAGTATGAGTAACCAAATTATACAACTTATAACCCTTTTGAAGATTGGGATATCTAAGAAAAACATATGGAATTCCCCTGGGCTCAAATTTGTCTGTGGTTCTAGTTGGATTACTTACTACTGCAAAGCATCCAAACACCCTCAAATGATCATATGTAGATTTCTTAGCCAATAAAACCTCATATGATGTCTTGTTATTGAGTATAGAGGAAGGAAGAATGTTGATTAGATAAGCTGTCATAGTGACACACTCTCCCTAAAATCAAGTGAGAATACAGTCTTAAAGCTCTAGCAGTATCAAGAATATGCGTGTGATTCCTCTCCACTCAACCGTTTTGTTGTGGCCTATCAGCACAAGAGGGCTGAAGTTCAATTCCTAGTTTAGACCAATAAGCTCCACATTCTCCTTTCATAAATTCCAAAGCATTATCTGATCTTACTACTTTCACCTTTTTGTCAAACTAGTTTGAAACATAACTAAGAAATGATTTCAAAGCCACAAAACTATCTAACTTATTGACTAGTAAATAGGTCCAAGTCAACCTACTACAGTCATCTATAATTGTCAAGAAGTACCTAAATTTGCCATCAGTAGGTATTCTATATGGCCCCCAAACATCCATATGAATCAATTCAAAAATATTTGACTTATGAGAAGTACTCAAAGTATAAGGCAACTTAGAAAACTTAGCCATAGGACAAGACAAGCAATTATCTACATTAGACTTTGATAAAGAAACTGGTAAATCTTTCATCTACTTCAACTTTGAGTCAGAAACATGCCCAAGTCTATGATGCCACAATCCAAATGAGTCTTTATTAACAGAAACATAATGACTTACAACATATAGAGATAGTGTACCAAGAGTAATAGTAACCAATGAAGTAAAAACACTATCAACTTCTTCTAGAGGTACATTCACAAGGTGGTACAAGCCAGCTATCTTCTTACCCAGATCCTTCACTTTCTTGGTTGCCAAGTCCTAAACAACACAGAACTGTGGAGAAAAAGATACTACACATTGAGCATCTTTTGTCAATTTTGGTACAGACAACAAGCTAAATTTGAAAGATGACACTACCAGAACATCATTGAGCAATAAACCATTTTTCAATTAAACTTTTCCTACATTTGAAATAAAAGAAGTATTACCATTTGGAAGTTTTATTTTTGGCTTAATCTTGAGCAAGTATGGATCAAAATTTGGTCATTTTCTGGTGTCATATGATCACTAGCACCTGTATCATAAATCCATTCTTCAAGAAATTCTAGCATATCTATTTCACTATTAAGACATGCTATACCTACTGCAAACTGATGACCAAATCCATCATCTGCATCAAACAACACTCCTCAACTGTTGCACACTCCTCAAAAGCCGTTCAAACAACTAAGGTGTGAAACTGATGTTACCACTTTCCACATGAGCAGCAGTCTTAGGAGCAACTTGAAACTTGTTCTGACCATTTTGACCATTTGGCTTGAGAACCTTACTAACATTCATCTTGGACTTAGGATGTCAAGCAGGATACCCAACTTTCTCCCAACACCTTTCAGGAAGATGCCATTTGAAACCACATACCACACTTGTCTTTAAACACACCTTTGCTATACAAAGCAGTTGATTCAAAAGAACTTGATCCAAACAACACCCTCTGAGACTCCTCTTGTTGCAACATAGAACAAGAATTCTCTATACTTGGTTATTGAACCATCAACAGCAATTGAGTCTTCAAGTTACTGTAATGATCATCCAGCCCATTGAGAAACTGAAACAATCTTTGCTCCTCTTTCTGTTGATTCGATGCAGTCAAGAACACATATATCTATGAAGTCACAGTGATTCTTGGCAACACATTCACATTATTAAGCTCTTCCCAAACACACTTCATCTTGGTAAAATACTCACTTAGAAATCCACCAGACTCATTAATTGCATAACAATCCTTATTCAACTTATACTTTCTTGAACCATCACTCAATGCAAATATTTTCTCCAATTGTGACCACATAACACTTGCACAATCAAAAAACATGATAGATCTAGCAATTGAATCGCTAATTGACCCCAAGATCCAACATATCACCATATTATTACACGTGTCCCACAATTCAACAAGATTGACATTAGTTGTAGAACGAGTAATAGTACCTCTGATGAATCCCAACTTCCTTTTGGTAGAAAGCCCAATCTCAATAGCTCTACGCCATGCGCGATAATTCTAAGATCCAAGAAGCTTTTCTTGAATGGTTAAAGAACTAGGTCCATATGAAGGATGAAGATACAATGGATTTTGGAAAACAGCAAGAGCATTTTTATTAGCAGCATCAGACATCTTGATTGATCAAAGAAATCCCCAAATTTTGACCTAATTTTGAATAATTTTGGTGCGGAAACAAGAACACAACAAACATACTTTGTAACAAACACCTAATAGACTACTCCGCCATTGTTGATTAGCTCTGATACCATGTCATCAATGGTAGAATCAGAAAACAGTTACAGAAGACAAACGAAGAAGAAAGCAATTTGGAGGGAAAATCAGTTACTATTTTGATTGACTAAAATGTGAAATGTTTAGAAAGATATTTAAAAACAGAGTATTTACATAATAGTCCTTCTAGTCTACTATTTTTACATTATAAGTCCCTTGACTATCCATTGCCTTCTCTTTTACAAAAATAGTTGTTTGATTCTCATATTGGGTTAGAGTGTTAGTCCAAACGCAAGTATTTACTTTGTCATCTTAAGTATACAAGTATGAGTATTCACTAAATCGTTATGCATACAAAGCTTAACAAATTAAATACAATATTATCACCTTAGAGAGCACGGTATCATGGCACAAATGGGGCACCATTCATATGTGACAAGCCAGATGGCGTCGTCGTTCAGGCACCCCCTCCCCCGACGCCAATTCCAGCGTGAGTACACACTGCCCCAATTTGCTTTTCTTCTATTTTTTTAAGTAGCCGTTGGTTGTGTATAACTGTTAGAAATTTGATTTTTTATCCCACCTTTATAAAACAACCCACATTTAACCATTTTTCACACAACAAACAAATTATCTTTACCTAAAAACACATTCTCTTTACCAAAAATGAATCCAAATGATGATAATCAAAACTTTTCCGATGACGATGATGAAAGTGACATTTACTTTTTTACACAAGCTTATCAATATCAACAAGTTGAAACTTTACAAATGCGTAATCCAATATACCGTGAACCTAATGTCATTGAAGCACGTTTGTTAGCCGACTATTTTGGTGATTATCCAAAGTATCAGGATGCCTATTTCAGACGTCGATATCGTATAAGCAGGAAATTATTTTTTAGAAATAATCAAAAGGTATTGAAACTTATACTTACGATCCTTTTTCTGAGCATTTTCAATTCTTTAAAGTCCGACCCGATGCTACGGGTCAAATGAGTTGCGGTGTTATTATGAAATGCACTTTCGTCATACGCCAATTGGTATATGACACAACACCTGATGCATTTGATAAATATTTACAAATGGGTGAATATTGTGCACGTAGTTGTCTAGATTTTTTTTAACTATGTGCATTATTGAGTTGTTCATGCCTGAGACCATCAAAATTTATATCCAGCACATAAGAGGGTTTATGGGTTTCTGGTAATGCTCGGAAGAATTGATTGTGTTCATTGAGAATGGATTAAATGTCCAAAACTATGGCACAGGCAATTTGGAAGAGGTGATAAAAATATCCAACTATAATGCCTCTTTCGATTTGCGTATTTGGCATGCATTTTTTGGGGTAGCGGATGCAAATAACAATCTTACCGTTTTACATAATTCTCTATTATTTGACGACCTTATTGATGACATCGCCATTGTGGCTCCGTTTCAAGTAACTGGATCTATATATGAAAAAGGGTATTACCTAGCTGATAAAATTTACCCACAGTGGGCCACTTTTGTCAAATTATTTATGGTGGCACAAGACAGGAAACATAGACGCTTTAAAAGGCGGCAAGAAGGTGCACGAAATGATAATGAACGAGCTTTTGGTGTCCTCCAAGGACGTTGGGGAATTCTACAACAACCGGCGCGTGCTTACACTATCAACAAGCTACGAAGAATCATGTACACGTGCATTATATTGCATAACATGATTTTGAAGGATCAAAAAGTTTGTGATACGTGAATTCAACGAATTCTATATTAGTCGCAACAAAATATGCAACGTACTTGGATCAAGAGATACGCCACACAACGGAGGAAGCCAAAAAATTACGTGATAGACAAATACACGAACGTCTTCAACGAGATCCTATAGAGCATCTTTGGCAACGATATAAAAAAATAGTTTATTGCAATTTGATGTATTATATTTTGAAAGATCAAAAGCTTGCGAGAAGTGCATTCAACGAATTGTATGTTACTCCACAACAAAATATGCAACGTACTTAGATCAAGAGATGGGCCGTACAATGGATGAAAGCCAAAGAATTATATGATAGACAAACACACGGAAGTCTTCAACGAGATCTTATGGAGCATCTTGGGTAATGATACCAACAAGACAATTAGTTTATTGATAATTAGATGTATTATATTTTCGTTATGCTTTTATTTATTTTTTGTATATTTAATTTTTAAATTTCATATGTTTTTTTTTCATATTGTAATTTGTATTTTTGTTTGAATCAATGGAAATTTAATTTGTTTGAAAAAAGTGAAAAAGAAAATAAAATAGTGTGTCCCAAAAAATAAAATGGCTCAAGCCATGAGTGAAGAGGTAATTTGGTATGTGAATGTGAAAGGTGAAATGCTGAGGTGATGTTGAAGTGACAAAATTGTTGAAATTATATAATCATGACATGCATATAAATAAACTAATAACATCAAGTAAGCATATGCAGAAGCGTTATAATAAGATCATATAACATGTAATTAATTAATCAATAATAAATAGTAAACATACCTTCGTGATTCTAGCCCGAACAAAAATCAATAAGCAATCTTCAACTTATGAACCCTAATTAGGGTTTATGTGGATTGTAAGAATAACCCCTTACCTTTTTGTTATTCAATCCAAGATATAACCAATAGTGTGATTATATCACGTTCTTGTACACACGTACTATTAACAAATTAAAGTAAATGCTAGTTTAATAATACACAGAACAATTTTGACTAAAGAAAATAAAATACTAAAAAACTCTTTTGTGCTATTATTGTTGTCGATTCACATAAAATAAAGAAAAGAAAATAACTATATTTTCCATGCACATATATCATATACACATGCATGCAAATCATGTTACTATGATTATTATCGAGAAGTACAAAGAAAGAAAAACAAGGTTTTTGGATTTAATATGTGTACAAGAGATACAAAAAATAAATCTTTGACTTTGCTTTTATAGGATATAAAACTTAGGGAACAAGTTAGGGCATGGGTTGGGCTTCCCCACCCTTGGCCTGTCGAACATAGCAACCCATAAGGGTTCTAGATCTTTCCTGTTATCTATTTTTTTTATCCATTGTCCTTATCTTTGTACATTAATCAATTTTCATTAATTACTAACGTTCATTATTTGTTTTGCGTAATTAATAATTAAATATAACTTTTATATTAAATTATTAAACTTTAATTCTCATACGTAAAGTGTGCAATCCCGTTATCTCGAGTTCGATCCTAACATACACTATTAATTTATTGTCCATAAACTAATAGCTCCCACTTGGACATATTTTAATAGTGTAATCACATCGGGTAGCGTCTAGCAACACTTCGATGCCTCTAGTACAAATCGAGTAAGGCTCCTGAAAAAACCTTTTAATAATTTCTCATTATTATTATCCTTTTGTTTCTAATACCACGTTAATAAGGATATGGATCAAAGTCATTCCTTAATTAACCATTCTGTTTCTCGTTGTTTGTGATTGAGTAAGATTACCAAATCTTATGAACATATTCAGGGGAGATTTTGGGTGCGGCCACACATACATCTCACCAACCCTACGAGGGGCCCATCAGTATTAAACTCTAAAATAAGTTTGAAGGAACAAATTCCATCTTGACTACAAGCAAAACCCACAAACTTTGTAACACTTTCGAAAACAACCCTTATGACTACCAGTTACGTATAGCGTTAAGTTGTTCCACAAAAATGTACTACATTCATGACACTTATCTTGCATCTCAAGTATGAGGATAACTTCTTATGATTTACTTAATGACAAGATCCATAAAGTAATATCATGTAGTTGGGATAAGTCCTATATTCGATATCATTGAATATCATCTGAAATGGCATGACTACGCATCAATATACTTTAAGTATATTATACCAACCTTCAGATTTGTCTTCATTTAATAATATTCCTATATTATTAACTGACAACGGACAATTTAGAATAACCTTTATTCATGAATTTAAACATGCAAAAAACAGGACACAATATATTATAAATTAAACATGCCATGTATTTAAATTTATTATAATAATTGTTTAACATCTCTTATCCAAATACTAAATAAATCAATGCATGATAACTCTTGTTGATGAATTATGTCTCAAGTAATAACATTCATACTTGTTAATAAGGCATAAATCATCCAACTTTGATCTATTGCAATTTTAAGAATACTTATTTCAAGAATTCAACTATTGAAGTTTTTATATGTGCATACTCAACTATTTTGATAATGCCATATTTCATAAAAATGTGTGACATCCTTAACTACCAATTTATGATAATCAAACTTCCAAACATTTTAAAGTTTAAAGTATTCTTATTCTCTTAATGTATAATGCAACTATGCTTTTAGTAAGCATAACTAGTACTAGCCAAAGATGAAATCTTTACCATAACTAGTATTGAGTGTCACCTCAATTTCATTAGCATTATTGTATGCAAACAACAATATACTATTAAAAATTTCCCGTAAACATTAATATCTATTGTGTAATATTTGATGCCCTTCAAACTTTCAAGTTTGTTGGCTATGACAATTTTCACAACAATTGAAAAATTGTTCATCTATAGAATTTGGAAGCTGTTCTAGATTTAGGATGTGATTCTATAATCAAACATATTCTTTTTAGAATATTACACAAGTTATCTAATAAATTTTAATTAGATATTAATATTTCCAAATCATCTTGTAATCAAGCATGATACAACAAAACATGATGTTCATGAAAAATCTTTGAGTCATACTTAGATTTTATTCATGTTATGCATATACATTCAGACTTTCTAAATGATATATCATGTTATATTAGATTTATTTACTGCATATGTTTATTAAATAATAAACTTTTATTACAAGGTTATATGTTTTATTTTCTAAACTTTTCAAGTAAAGTTTCATTCCATTCTAAGACTTAACATTTACTCATATAGAATATTACTTTTTATATGTTCTATTACATATATGATTTAAGAAATTAAACATAATACTCCCACTAGCTTTAAGGAATATTTAGAAATTATCTTATTTTAATTATAAATCAAAACAAGAATTTAATAATTAAACATAAGGATAATCTTATAGATGCATGCATTTATCCATCCATGGATTATTGCACTTTGTACACTTCTAAAGATTTATTTGAATTCATAAACTCCTTTTGATTACTTATCGTCCTCGCTCAAGTAATCACTCAAGAAAGAGTTTTGATATTCCATTGTCAATTTCATAAATATGACAATCATAATCTTTATATATTTAATGTGTTTAGAAAAGAATATTCAATCACAGTTAATTGCTTAAGTGTAATTAATAATCTTGTCATATGACATGCATTAAATACGTGCACAATATTGTCCATATGATTTCTATATAAAGATTTAAACCACAAAGGTTACCTTATTTTTGAAGAAACTCATCTCCATTTTCTAGTCTAACTATTAAGATAAACCACATTTCTAAAATTAATTATCTTTATGGACAACATCTTAATCATTCATATCATGTATATTTTACCCCAATTTCATATTTGGTAATGTATCATAATGATTATCAGGTTTACAAGAATCCTGTAAATCATAGCCCTCAGCATATTAATCAAATATCTGAGATATATTGCTAATCTATGAATGAGAATTCTATCACCTTGAGATTTAAAATTTTAATGTCAACCTCATCATGATATTTACTAGTGTATTTTAGAATATTATGTATCTTGTAATTTTATCTTTTAAAGATCAAAACTCTCACTTGCTTTTAGTAATTTAAAGACTATCTTTAAATACTTAGCAAATAAAGCAACAATACAATGTTCTCTTTCGGAATATTACAAATACTTATTGACAGTTCCTGACTTTACTTTGTTAACAACCTCTTCATAAGCAGTTAAACAAATTTGGAACTTCAATTTAAGACTTAATGCGATTCATCACATTCCATCATATGATAATGTCTTATTAATCTTCTATGTTGGAGTTTTATTAAGTATGTCAAAGTCATACTCAAATTTCTAACCTTGATAACTTTTGCAAGAAAAGAAGTCATAGTTATCTTTAATCAAACAATATAACAAGAGTTTGATTTTTCTAACTGAACATACCATAAACATTTGATATTTCATTAGTATTAATATTGTAAGACAATCTAACAATATTTAAGATAACCATATTTCCTTTTGGCTTTTCTATTTACCAACTAAGCCATTTTAATGGTATAATAGTATTTTCAAGCCAATTACATGCTTTACAACACAAGTACTTTTTACAAAGTCACTTCATGTCCATGTCTCTACAAGAAAAACATAAACTGTTATAATTCCACTATACGTTATAAGTCATTTAACAATTTAATAACTTCATGTATATGTCTTAATTAAAAAACATAACAAGATAACGTCTTACTTTATTATAAGTCTTGTAACAATTAAAAGACTTTATGTTTATATCTTTACAATGAAACATAAACATGTTTAACTAAAGTAATTATGAACACCATCTTTTGATTTCAATAGTAATTTAAAGTTAGTATATTACTTCACAATAAAGTAAATAACATTATTTCTTCATTTATTTATGTCATTCCAAGAACACATAAATATTCAGATTGAAGTAGCATTAGATTACTTTATTAATTTATGTCATTCCAAGAATTCATAAATTTATAAATTAAAGTAGTCTTGATATCATATTGACACATGTTCTAATAGGTATCTAATTTATAAATTGCAAATTCTCATAGTTCCATTACATCAGTTGATATGCTAGTAATGAAAATATGAAATTCACCTTGTTGTTGCAATCTAGCTAAGCTCTCACATAACATAAATTGTAACACCAAGTGTTTCTTGAATTAGATTAGTATAATTCATATTAGAACGTTATTCTCTTACCTTGCAGTCAAGAGAATCCATTAAATCATATCTTTATGAGTTGTTTCTTGCACACATTGAAAGATAACATTTCTCCCATTTGTGCATGGAACAACCTCATATAGTTGATAAACAACACGCCATGCATTTGTTTATGTGATCAATATGACTGTGTCATAGATTTTAGCATAACAAGTAGTTATATCACAACAATGTCTAGTAAGGAAACGTACAAGACTATCCTTAAAAGTATAAGTGTCTACACTTGGAAAGTAATTATCTTTAACTACCAAGATGTCAAAGCTTGTAACTCCCACTGAATTGAAGATCATTGCAATAATTCCTTATTCAGTAATAAGTACACAATACTCCCACTGAATTGACAACATTGTAAATGTTTCATATCTAGTGAAAGAAAATAGTGTGCTTTTAACTTTCCTACACCTTTGAATATACATATGTAACAATTACTTATGCACTAAAGAGTGTATTTTACTACGTAAATGATGGACTATCTATCAAATGCTATTAACTTGAAAAATTGGGTATGCAATTTCTTCCTTAACAGGTCTACCATCCTACAATGTATGTAGCACCTTTTAAATAGCCAACACAACTAGATGAATAAACTAGTTTATCTTTTACCATTTTGCGGTAATTAGTCTAGCTTCTAATTATAATAACCCATAAAATGTCATACATAATTTTCCGTTAACCAAATTTCATATTTGTTACTAAGAATTTAATCACCGAATGAGGATGATGAAATCCTTATGGAAAATATGTAATTATCTTAACCATTAAAAAATTTGTTATGAGTTATATTAGAATTTTAGATATATCTAATATTCCTATTATCCTTTTCAATCATGAAAAGAAATAGGATTGTGTCTCGCTCTTCTTTCATAGAAAGGAGACTTCTTTTGTCTTTTAAGTAAATTATTCTTAATCAAACAATTGTTTGAAAATAGAACGGGATCAATTTACCAAAGCCTAAAGTGCGTTTACAGTTTGAACGTTGCATTAATACATTAAAACGAATTACAAAATTCAATTTCAGTATTTTCGATAATTAGATTTTTAAGAAAATAAAATACCCATTGGTAAATATTTATATAAACCATAGTATTTTCTTAAAGCTAGGATCCTAATTGACATAGTACCATTACATCAGTTGATCTGCTAGTAATGATAGTATTAAACAAGGTAATTGTCGAACAATAATTGCCAATATCATATTGCAATTCCTAGATTTATGGGATTTACAATCACAAAACTTTTGTAATGTAAGCATGTTTGATCCCCATCTTAATGCCTTTAGTCCAAGCTCTCACTCCCTACTCAATTTAAGTCGTCTAACTTAAAAACTACAAACTCATAAATCTATTACATCAGTTGATCTGCTAGCAATGAAATTATGAAATTTACCTCTCCATTGCAATCTAGCCAAGCTCTCATATGGCGTAAACTACAAATTCAAGTGTTCTTAATTAGATGGCATTCGACTTAATTTTATAAGGATATTAATTTTGACGTGTAATCAAAATAATGTATGAAGAAGCATGCATACAACTTCATAACATTGGTTTTATAAAATAATTTTATTACCAATTCACTAAGAGTAAAATAGCAAAGTTTTGATTGATGTATCGGGTTCACCAATTAAAGAATTACCAAAAATTATCGTCTACTTATATCGTACTTTTACATAAGCCCTAAAGCTTAGTGTTTCGGATAATCATTGTGGTCAATTCACCCTTAAGACGACAGTGTACGTAAAATAGTGATATAGGTAAGTCTATAATCGGCACACAAGTGGTTGTAGAGAACCGGTAGTTGCATGGTCTTTAATAACCCCCCTCTACAAGCACATTGTATGGCGACTTTCGGTCCGCCTTTCGCACACTATGTACAAAAACATCAATCAACCAATCCTTTGAAATTTAACTCTTAAAACCAAAACAATTTCGCCATTTATTTAGTCCATATTATTTTTCTATTCAAAATTACCCTTTTTCGTTTATAAACATGTCTCACATAATAATAAGCAAAAACAAGTAATACATAATAAAAAATAAAACAACCAAATAAACATATACATAACATAACAATTAAATGTGTATAAACATGTAGCCACATGCAAATTTATTCAATAATCCTATTAATAATCAATCTAGATGTATAATGTATTTATTTAGTTAGGGCTTTCTTCTTCAAAGGAAAAAGATTCACATACATCGATAAATCGATTGCGTAAGCCAAAACTAAACAAACACCACATAGCACGTAATTGATTACTTAATATTGGAGTTTTCCCCAATTCGACATCTATTAATAAATTTACATGTTCATCTATTCAATTTAAACAATTTAAATTAATCACACAATCAAATCCATGCAAATATGCACTTTTCATGGATTATGCTTAACAATTAACATATTGTACCAAGATCATTTACTAAACGCATAAACAATTACATGACAATCCTAGGGTTTCTAATCATATTAAAAATCAAAACCAAAACCCTAAAAGTCTATTAGGGTAAATCGACCATTAAAAAAATTAGGGTTAGGATAATGAAAACCTAAAAACATGTAATTAAACGAATCAAAATTCAATTTTTATGCGTTTCGATAATTAATTACACATTACAACGGCTCATGATGCCACTGTTGGAATTATATAATCATGACATGCATATAAATAAACCAATAACATCAAGTAAGCATATGCGAAAGCGTTATAATAAGATCATATAACATGTAATTAATTAATCAATAATAAATAGTAAACATACCTTTGTTATTCTAGCCCGAACAAGAATCAATATGCAATCTTCAACTTATGAACCCTAATTAGGGTTTATGTGGATTGTAAGAATAGCCCCTTACCTTTTTGTTATTCAATCCAAGATATAACCAATAGTGTGGTTATATCACGTTATTGTACACACGTACTATTAACGAATTAAAGTAAATGCTAATTTAATAATACACAAAACAATTTTGACTAAAGAAAATAAAACACAAAAAAACTCTTTTATGCTATTATTGTTGTCGATTCACATAAAACAAAGAAAAGAAAATAACTATATTTTCCATGCACATATATCATATACACATGCATGCAAATCATGTTACTATGATTATTATCGAGAAGTACAAAGAAAGAAAAACAAGGTTTTTGGATTAATATGTGTACAAGTGATACAAAAAATAAATCTTTGACTTTGCTTTTATAGGATACAAAACTTAGAGAACAAGTTAGGGCATGGGTTGGGCTTCCCCACCTTTGGCCTGTCGAACATAGCAACCCACAAGGGTTCTAGATCTTTCTTGTTATCTATTTTTTTTTATCCATAGTCTTTATCTTTGTACATTAATCAATTTTCATTAATTACTAACGTTCATTATTTGTTTTGTGTAATTAATAATTAAATATAACTTTTATATTAAATTATTAAACTTTAATTCTCATACGTAAAGTGTGCAATCCCGTGATATCGAGTTCGATTCTAACATATACTATTAATTTATTGTCCATAAACTAATAAAAATGACTCAAACCATGAAACCTTGTGCTCTTAAACTACCAAATGCTTAGGTTTAGCAAGGACAATGATTATGAGATATTGAGATCAGTCCTTTGGAAGGCTCACTAGACCAGACACTAAAAGAAATGTCATTGAGTGACACATAAAAAAAGTGTCACCAAAAGCCAAAAAAGTATCACTAAAAGTAAAAAAGTATGACCAAAAGCACAAAATAAGTGTCACTAAAAATTTTATGTGCTTCTCCCATACTTAAAAAATGTCCGTAGAAGTCTATGTACAAGTCTATTTATGGTGACATAAAAAAATGTGAGTAATAAGGGTGGAAATTAGCCGAGCCGCTCGTGAAAAGCTCGGGATCGGATCGGTAAAAGGCTCGAACATGTAGAGCCTAAACGAGCTCGAGCCCGAGCTCGAGCCTAAGTTGCAGCTTGTTTATTAATCGAGCTCGAGCCCGAGCTTTACATAAAAAGCTCGTTTTGGTTCGCGAGCCTAAACGAAAATATGATATTTTAAGTATTAAACTTATATATGAGCCGAGCTCGAGCTTATTAACGAGCTCAATAAAGATATAGTACGAGTCGTGCTTTGACTTTTCATGGCGAGCCGAGCCCGAGCCTATATAACATTCCACGAGCCGAGCTCGAGTTTCAAAAATTTAAGGCTCGAAACAGGCCGAGCTCAAGCTCGAGCATTTTAAAACTTAAACGAGCCGAGCTCGAGCTTTGGCAGGCTCGGGCTCGGCTCGGCTCGTTTCCACCCCTAGTGAGTACGTAGATTTTACTTTTTGTGACATAATTTGCTTAAAAAAATTGTCATTAAATATCAAAATTTTAGGTTTTTACCCACAGTTTTAAATAGTTGTCATTAAAAGGTTAGATTTAATGACATTTTTTTGTGTCATTAGAACCTCTGACACTAAATATCTATTTCTTGTAGTGCGATCGGTTGTCACTGCACCACTTGGGGCTAGACCGGGCTTTATTGGGTCTTGGACTCGGTTGTTAGTATATGTAAAGTAAATTCTATATATGAATGACTTATATTTATAGTGAAGTTTTATTTATTTATTTATTTTTTAAGAGAACGATAACTATTTATCTCATACAATACGCATTACAATCAACCTCACACGTTGTAAGCAGGACTTGAACTCACAATCAATTGGTTGAAGAGTTTCTCACAACAAATAAGATACCATTAAGACACAAGTCCTTGGTGTGATGTCTTGTTTATTACTAGTGATGCCTTTTCGTAATGGTAAAGTCGACATATATGAAAAACTTTTTCAAAAAGAAATAGATGTCGACAACATGAAATTGTAAATTGTACATACATTTATTCAACAGTAAGCAACTATACGACAATAGCAACAAATATTCTTATATCCATGTCATCATCGTAAAGTACTAAAGTTATATGGAAAAGTTTTAGTATATAAAGGCTCTTCAGTGTTGTTTATAGAGCATCACTTCACTCTCGCAACCAAATTGGCTTCTTAATATTTGAAAAAACTTGCATTAAAAAATGTCTGGAATTGTCTTTGGCAGTTTCGGTGATTCCTTCAGCGGCACCTCCATGCAAGCCTACATTGCTGAGTTTATCTCCACTTTGCTCTTTGTCTTTGCTGGTGTCGGCTCTGCTATGGCTTACGGTACTTCTTTAAGACCTCACGTACTAAACAGATTAATATTTTTTAACGACAACCTCTCACATTGCCAAAGTAATTGTTAGTATAGTTTTAGGTTGAAAGCACTTAATTTATCGACAAACCTAGATACCTACTTGAATAAAGTTTCGCTAGACCAAAGTCATGTTACTCATGTGCCTATTAATTATGTGCTGATATTCATAACGCATAATTACTTGATTTGATACAGGAAAATTAACAGCAGATGCGGCCTTAGACCCACCTGGTCTAGTAGCTGTCGCTGTTTGCCATGCATTTGCACTTTTTGTGGCTGTATCAATAGCCGCCAATATCTCAGGTGGCCACGTGAATCCGGCTGTCACCTTCGGGTTGGCTGTTGGAGGCCAGATCACCATCCTATCTGGACTCATCTACTGTATCGCTCAACTTGCTGGCTCCATTGCCGCGTGCTTTCTTCTAAAATTCGTCACTGGAGGCCTAGTGAGTACAGAATATAAAATAAATAGAAATGTTAAAATGTTTTCTAGTTGCTCTTTTCTGACCAAGTAAAATTCTAAGGGTGTTTCTATGTAAAAAAACAATGTTGCAGGCTATCCCCATTCATGCTGTTGCGGTAGGCGTGGGATCAATTCAAGGGGTGGTTATGGAAAGCATCATCACATTTGCGTTGGTGTACACAGTGTACGCCACCGCATGTGACCCAAAGAAAGGTGCAGTGGGCACAATTGCCCCTATTGCAATCGGGTTCATTGTGGGTGCCAATATCTTAGCTGCAGGCGCGTTCTCTGGTGGGTCAATGAACCCAGCCCGATCTTTTGGGCCTGCAGTGGCTAGCGGTGACTTCTCTGGACATTGGATCTACTGGGTTGGACCTCTTCTCGGTGGTGGCTTAGCTGGAGCTATTTACCCAAATGTGTTCATTACTAGTGATGATCATGTCCCCCTCACCGACGACGAATAAATTTCCAATGTTGTTTTATGTTATATGTGCTAAATAAATATCTAGTACTATTCTAGGTTTTAATAGTTGTAAGAATATGAAGAAATCACTTTCTTTGTAGGTTATCTCATTTTCATGAGAATTTATGTAAGCTGTTATGTTATCGGTTAATGCAGCAAATGCTTGTTTGGTTTGAACTCATAGAAAAAGGACCGGACCAGGGGCCACAGTTAGTCTAAGTGTGTAATCTAGTTTACGGTTGTTCTTTTTGGAGTTAAAGCAAATAAGAATATGATAATTGATGGGTGGATATGACTATTTGTGTCAATCAGTGCATGTGATTACAATGTCGATATGTTCGAATCTGTACTATGTACGTGACAAGTAGTTGTCGAATCTGTCTCTGCATGAGATTGACTCAGTCACTTGGCAATTATTTCAATAAGGTACACAATGGTATGTGCTGTATAAAAAGATATAAAAAATGGACATCGAATTTATATGTATGTTATCATATATTTGTGTCGGTCGCCTAATTATATGACAGAGTCCGTTCTGGCCTGATCCAGTTGTGATCAATGAATCCAAAACAGGCCCAGTTCGAGATTACACGCCGAGCTTATTCATTGCTAGGCTTGCCAAGACTGATCTTATTTAAGCTAGTTAAGCCAAATACTGTGTGAGCCAGTAAGATGATAAATCGAAACTGATTCTATAGTATTCAAGAATGTGTCATTATTATAAATTTTATAACACTATAACAACTGTCATGCTCATCATTTACAACATTAGATATTAAGAAAACAAATTCAGGAACAAAACCTAAGATTCTGGAGGAGGTTCCTTTCCGAGTGTCCATTCGTGCCCTTTCCATTCTGGTAATTGCTGAATCACAACCTGCGTTTTCATCAACCAGTTTTCCATAAGATATATATTATGAATATATGATTAGAAATCTGTTAACAAAATACAAACCATGCCCGTGGAATCCGGTTTCCCCACTGTTGTCTGACAAGCGAGCCTCCAATTCTTTGGATTCTGCAGTTCACATTACAAAAAAATTTTACTTTCAGAAAGGTTTAGTCAGTTTCCATTTCGAAAATTGGTATAAGTTTAATTAAGCTGAACTGTTTTTTTTTGCATCAAGATTATGCAAAAAGCATACTTTATGAAGTCATTAACTGATCTTGAACATATAGCAAGTCAGATGTGGCAATTTCAACCCATTTAGTTATGACTTATGAACAAGTAATTTGGGTCAAACAAGCAGCATCACCTTTTAATTCATAGAAATTTCTTAAATATTTCTATTATGAGAGATAATAATTGCAATATTTCGGTTTTGTAAAAATTTCTAATAAGCTAACCATACACAAGAGAACTTTAGGAAAAATAAAATAAAAAAATAGGATAATGTTTCGTGTAGCACAGCTTGTCATAACCCATTTTGACCTCAGAAACATTACCAATTAACCAACCAGCCCGACCCGTTCATTTTGCTACACATACCCGATTGAGTTTCTCCTTCTCTTTGTCTGTTCTTGGACTTAGCAACTCCTTTCCTTCAATAACCTGATAAAACAAGTCAACTAATTTAACACAGTTTGACATACTAATTAGTTTATAAACTCAGTTTTTAAGTTGGTGATCAAAATTCAAATACCTCCACCATGCAAGTAGCACAAGTTCCTCCTCCAGCACAATTTAGTAGAGGTCTAGACTAAAATTGCCGAAAAAGAAAAAAATATTATGATATCAAATACATTAAATAATTCACAAAAGAACATCAAAGTAGATATCCTTACATATGGTCCATATAACTCGATATTCGAATCCAGCATTATGTCTCTAAGTTTCTGTCCACCAGTCGCATTTCTAAAATGTACATCAGGCGTTCCATCTGGTAGCAGCACAGGCTGCCATTTGACAAAAACATATATAATTTCATTACCAAAATCTAGTAATCAACTTACAATGTGCATGAAAATGACATGGTTAATGTTCATGACTTACACTAACAAATGCGAAATTGATACAAGGTGGTTCTTGAGAAGGCACGGCTTCAGGTGGACCGTCACGAAGCGTGGTCATGGCTCGGATTCTTAATTTAGAGTAACTGTGACACTTTGTAGAGGGTCTTTGAATGGTGCTAATTGTGTTCTTGAAATTGTACATGCCATAAGTATTCATGGGTTGAATCGTGCCCATTTTCGAGCTCCGTTTAAGACTCTTTTTTTTGTCTATAAAATAGACATTTTCTAGCTAAGTTTAGATGATTTTCAGTTGCATCAAGGGTTATAGGTTTTTATGTGTGTGGATATGATACATCTTATCTGCTGCGAATGATATGGGGAATGCACCCTGTGGTATTTTGTTCCTTCTTAAGTCCAT
Organism: Artemisia argyi; assembly: GCA_030686995.1. Lineage (NCBI taxonomy): Eukaryota > Viridiplantae > Streptophyta > Magnoliopsida > Asterales > Asteraceae > Artemisia > Artemisia argyi. Next base: position 14,829,774 of record CM060689.1, on the reverse strand, counting down.
ATCGTTTAGTTTACCATTTTACCCCTTTAGCTAAAATCATCAAACTTGTACATAGCATTTGGTACCTTACATTTTCGCTTTCGAACAACTCCTTAGCATAAATTATACACATTATGAATCATTAAACTATATAAATAAAAGTAACCAACCTTCTGGCGGCCCATCGACCAATCTCACGTTCAACATGTGAAGGGTAAATCATGTAACATCATCACTAAAGATACACAATGACATGACTTTTTCTTTATGTCACATGTCCTCTACCATTGGGTTACCATGACAGAGACGAGTAACGAAAACTATATACTAACCAATTACAGAAGTAATTTTGATAACACCAATGTACAAAGTATAACGATTCAATGTAATACTTTCATATCGACCAAGAAAATGAAAGTAGATGTCAATTAGTTTTCACTTTTAAAATACTAAAAAGTAGATGTGAGAGGTAAATCACGTAACATTATGATTAAAGATACACAACAATAAGAGGTTTTTTTTTTTTTTTTTTTTTTTTTTTTTTAAGTCACATGTCCCCTACCATTGGACTATCATGACACAGACGAGTCATTAAAACTATATACTAACCAATTAAAGAAGTAATTTTGATAACACCAATGTACAAAGTATAAAGATTCAACATAATACTTTCATATCGACCAAGAAAATGAAAGTAGATGTCAATTAGTTTTCACTTTTAAACTACTAAAAAGTAGATGTGAGAGGTAAATCACATAACATCATGCTTAAAGATACAAAATAACATAAGTTTTTCTTTATGTCACATGTCCCCTACCATTGGGATACCATGACAGAGAGTCATTAAAACTATATACTAACCAATTAAAGAAGTAATTTGATAAAACCAATTTACAAAGTATAATGATCAACACAATACTTGCATATCAACTAAGAAAATGAAAGTAGATGTGAAGTCAAAACCGACCCGAACCAACCAAAACCAAACCAAATCGAAAACCGATTTTGAGGAAACTATGAACAGAGAACCAAACCAATTTTTGAGGTAAACAGTGGCTCGGTCAGTTTTGGTTTTATGTCTGTGGGTTTGGTTCGGTATAGATGGTTCGGGTGGTTTTTTCTAGGTTTTGGACCGAACCGAATTGTACCGAGCCAAACCGAAAACCATAAGTAAATAAAGCCGAAAACCGAACCTAGTAAGGTCGGTTCGGTTTCAGTTGAAACCAGTTCGGCTCGGTTTTCCGGTGTGATTTTGCTCAGTCTAGATGCCAATTAGTTTTCACTTTTAAAGTACCAAAAAACAAAGAAAAAAAAATTCGCTAGAAGGAGGGGTCGAACCTCCGACCTTGTGGTTAACAGCCACACGCTCTAACCAACTGAGCTATTCCAGCAACTTGTTCCCTAAAACCACTTCAAAATACATATCACCAACAAACACTCACTTCCACTACACCTCCTTCATCCAAAAAAAAACTCTTAAACCCTATTCCATATACATCTTCTTAGGGCACAAGAATCAACCACAATGCCCTTATTTACACACAATCTTCGCCTACTTTTCTTAAACCCTAACCCCTCATTATTTTTCAAATTCACTCCTAACAAATACCCATTATTCACTTGCCTCTCATCTCCACAAAACCCCAAAAAAACCTACAACCAAACACGCAGAATAAGCACCACAAGGATCAAGAAAATGGAAGAAAAAGATGAAACAAAAGTTGGGTTTAATAGGAAAAGAGCAGAGGGGAAAGATAAAAGTAGTAGACCTAAAGATTTGAAGCTTAAAGCAAGAAAATTGAATCCTGTTAATACTATTTCTTATGTTCAGGTATTAACTTTTTTTTTTTTTTTTTTTTGTAAAGATTTGATTTTTATGGTGATTTGTGATATGGGTTTTTGATTTTGAGATGTTATAAAAAATGGGTATTTGTTATTTTGTGTTTAGTTATTGTATTTAGGGGGTGTTTGGCTAAGCTTATTAAACATAAGCCCATTTGGGCTTATTTTTTATAAGCTCCGATTTTGTGGCTTATTTTGAGACTTGTCGGCTTATAAAGATTAGGTTTTTAGGGTGATTTGTGATATGGGTTTTTTATTTTGGGCTGTTTTTGAAAAAGGGTATTTGTTATTTTGTTTATGGATTTTTTTAGTGATCACGATTGTGTAAAAACTTGGTTTTAGGGTGATTTGTGATCAAGGTTTTTGATTTTGGGTTGTTATTTTGTGCAGATTTTGGGAACTGGTATGGATACTCAAGATACGTCGTCTTCGGTTCTGTTGTTTTTTGATAAGCAGAGGTTTATATTCAATGCGGGTGAGGTAAGTGTTTTGATGCTGTTTTTTGCGTTGTTTGTATATTTGAAAGTGATTATTGCGCCTTCGAGTAATAGATAAGAGACTTGTTTGGATAATTTAGAACTGATTATTGCCTTTTACATGATTATCTAATGCCGAATGATTAGTTTAGGGTCAACATGTCTTTTTAGCCTAGGATGATTATTCTGATTTAGATTGTTCCTATAGCATACGATGCCAGACACTGGTGTAATTAGTTCCATTTTAGTTCTATGCCTGACCATGAATTATCCGAGAATGATTTGAGTAGGCTTGTATGGTAAAAACAACTCTCATGATCCTCGATTTCTGGCTTTTTATTAACTTTTTTTGATTTGTTTAGGGACTGCAACGATATTGTACAGAACATAGGATTAAGTTGTCTAAGGTACAATTTTCCTTACAAACATTTCAGATTAACGTCTACGTTTACTCTATATGCTAAAATGATTAACTGAGAAGGGCTTGATTCTTCTGTTTTTAGATTGATCACATATTTCTTTCGCGTGTTTGCTCTGAAACTGCTGGTGGACTACCAGGTTTGTGCATCATATAAATTCTAAATTTATTTGTGACTTTACTCTAGTTGGAATATCTTAATCGTAGCAATAATCAATTTGTAGGTCTTTTATTAACACTGGCTGGCACTGGCGAAGAAGGGATATCTGTAAGTACTACGACGATAGCATGGATTATTGTTTTAAATGTATAAGATTAACAGTAAAAGTGTTTTGTTTTTGCTAATATGGATTTATGGTTGATATTTGAAGGTAAATGTATGGGGACCCTCAGATTTTAAGTATTTAGTTGATGCAATGAAATCATTCATACCAAATGCAGCCATGGTTCACTCACGATGCTTTGGCCCATCACCCAATTCTGATAACGTTTCGTTAGATAATCCTGGAAAACTTCATGATCAACTCAAACTTATTGACGATGAAGTTGTCAAAATATCAGCTATCTTATTGCAGCCAGCAAGCCATGGGCTCAAAAAAGACAAGAATGCATTCAAGTCTAGTGATATTTCTGTTTTGTATATCTGCGAGTTGCCTGAGATTAGGGGTAAATTTGACCTGGAAAAGGCCACAGCACTTGGATTAAAACGTGGGCCAAAATATCGTGACCTGCAGGAGGGTAAATCTGTGAAATCAGATACAATGGATATTATGGTATACTTGCCACCTTTTGTTCTAATATAATATTGCATATGTTCTTCTAACTTGATGTGTAGTAAAGGTGTCTATTTCAGTTTTACTGGGTTGATTGGGTATTGAATTATCTCAAATGGGTCAAATAAAAACTTTGGCTAAAGGGAAGCGGGTTAAATAGGTTAAACGGGTTGAAAGTTGCTTGAATTTTGTTATTATTGATACAACCACTTTAACTGTTTTATCTAAAGATTTTGATTATTATTAATACCATTGTCTTGTCCAATATTATCAAAAAATTACTAAGCTATGTAAGTTTCCAAAAGTGGACAAATTAGTGTTTGCAAGTCAACCCTTCATGACCTGGCCCGTTTTGACCAGTGTTAAAAATTGACCCTTCTAGCTGCAACTTGGTTTGCCCGTTTATCTCCAATATTTATTTTTGTTTGTATTTTTCAGGTTCATCCTGATGACGTACTTGGTCCTTCGCTTCCTGGGCCTATTGTTCTCCTAGTAGATTGCCCTACCCTCTCTCATTTTCAAGAATTATTATGTGCAGAATCTCTCAACACTTACTATGCTGATATACCGAGTATGCCAGAGGAGAAACGCAAAACTGTTAATTGTGTAATTCACTTAAGCCCTTCATCAGTTGTGGATTCTAGTGACTATCAAAAGTGGATGTCAAGATTTGGTGGGACCCAACATATTATGGCAGGACATCAAATGTAAGCCTCTCTGCCTTATTCATATTTTCTTGAACAACCGAGAATAGAAATTTAACAAAAAATAGTCCTTGATACTTTCACAGGAAGAATATTGAGATCCCAATTTTGCAATCAAGTGCGAGAGTTGCAGCCCGTCTTAACTACTTATGTCCTCAGTTCTTCCCAGCTCCTGGTTTTTGGTCTCTTCATAAACAGAACGGTCCAACCATACCCTTCACAAATGAGGTATTGTTTTATGACATTATAGAAAGAAGGGTTTATTTTCGCATAAAATACAAACTTATTAATTCGTCCTGGTTTAGTCATTATTACTTCTTTTTTTTGGAAAGGCATCGTTCTTTTTTCTGCTTTGAAGTAATAAAAAGATGGTTTTGTGGGTCATATGTAGTCCATATTTTTGGCATTTTTACGTATAATATTTTACAGTGGTATTCTACTTACAAAAATCCAAAAAACAATTAGTTATCGGAGCATATCTATCTACTTATAAGCTTATTTATTATGACTGCAGGATACCGATTCAAGGCTTTGCGAGACTATTTCTGCTGAAAATCTCCTCAAGGTGCTGATATTGTAAATTAAATTATTTTATTTTCTGTTTTGCAACTACTGATCACTCTCTTAAACGATATATATATTTATTGAAATTTGTTGAAACAGTTTCGTCTGCGTCCTCATGCACAACTTGGACTAGACAGATCTGGTATTCCGACTAAATCGGGTCCTATTCAAATAATTGATGACCTACTTTTAGAAATTCCAGAGATATCAGATGCTGCTAGACAAGTTGCTCAGCTTTGGGAAGGGGGTGAAGATGAAGGAGAAGGGGTGACATCTATGGAAGGTGAAAAGAATGTGACTGAAGAACCTTGGTTGAATCAAAATAGTCTTCCTGATTGTTTGGAGGATATTACAAGAGAAGATGTCGAAATTGTTCTTTTGGGGACTGGCTCATCTCAACCGTCCAAGTATCGTAATGTTAGTTCTATCTTCATCAATCTTTTCTCTAAAGGCAGTGTTTTGTTAGACTGTGGCGAAGGAACGCTCGGTCAGCTCAAAAGAAGGTAATAGTAATATGTCCATTCATGAATAGGTCAATTTGGGCTGTGTTCTACTTAAACGGGTCAATTTAAGAAATTAGCTAAAAGAGAAACCAATAAAATGGTGAACAAGTTAATAGTCGCCTAAATCGTTTTTTTCTTCAGTGATTGGGGCTATTATGGTTACAATATTAGTATTTTTCTTGGTCATAACTGATCTGTTACTTGTATATAATTTTTTTTTTTATCAAACGGATAAAAAAGTTGGTTGCTGGTCAACTCAACCTGAAGCATTCTATTCTTTTTGGCCCCATCACCCAACCCATATCTAATTTCTGGTTTACTAATTTTTCAATGAGCAGATATGGTATTGAAGGCGCAGATAATGCTGTTAGAGGTTTGAGATGTATCTGGATTTCACATATCCATGCAGATCACCACACGGGTTTAGCTAGAATACTTGCTCTCAGACGCGATCTATTAAAAGGGGTCCCACACGAACCCTTAATTGTCATCGGCCCAAGACAACTCAAAAGGTTCCTTGATGCATATGAAAGACTTGAAGACTTGGATATGCAGTTTCTTGATTGTAGGCATACAACCGAAGCTTCTTTAGCTTCTTCCAAATCAAACAATTATGAACCTCCAAATGAAAACAACGTTGATTCTAATCTGTTTGCTAAAGGAAGTCAGATGCAAAGCCATTGGAAAAGAACAGGTATTCCTGTGGATAGTATAGTAGCGTACCCGATTCTTAAAAACTTAAAAGATGTGCTTGGAGATGCGGGTTTGGATGATGTCATCAGTTTTCCTGTTGTGCATTGCCCTCAAGCTTTTGGGGTCGCTTTGAAAGGTGCTGAAAGAGTTAGTAGCGATGGCAGAATAATACCCGGGTGGAAGATTGTTTATTCTGGTGACACTAGACCGTGTCCAGAACTAATTGAAGCTTCTCAAGGTGCAACAGTTCTCATACACGAGGTAAATTGAAGCAACTACTCAAGTGGGTCCTTAGTTATGTGTCTTTTTAACTATTTATCTCATTTTGCTACTTGAAGCCACAATGATCAAATATTAGTGTTCAGAAAAAAGATTCCGATTATGTTGGTATCTAGGTCAAGTAGTTAGTTTAGAATAATGAGTTTCAGACCAGTTTTAACAAAACTATTATCTGATTTTAAATTAAAGTGACCTATTGTAACTCTGTTTTAAACCTAATTCTTGGACCGGACCAGACTGAACACATTCGGTCCGGTCCTCAGTCTAAAGTTTTGGGCTAGTTCGGTCTCGGTCCGGTCCGGTTTTGGCCGGTCCAGTCCGGTTTTGGACCGTTGATCACCCCTAAAATTGACATAGTTACCCCTTTTTCACAGTTAGTCCCATCTTTTTATTAAAATGTTGTTTTTTCTTAGTAAAATTGACCCCTTTTTTAACTACTTTGAGTCTTTTCGTGAGTGTTACTTCCTAAAACCTTAAATTTTTATAAACTTTTCTTTTGTAAAATTGAATTGACATGTTCACCTTTTTAAAACCTACCTTGAGTTTCTTACTCTCATTATGAGACTATTTTCCGCAACCTGTTATCTTACAGTTGAAGATAATATACTACTTTATCAATACCACATAAAACCTTACATCTGAACACCCCCTAATACGGGTTCATGAAAATTGTGATTTCAGGCAACTTTTGAAGATGCGTTAGTGGAAGAGGCAATAGCAAGAAACCACAGTACAACGGAAGAAGCCATTGGAGTGGGGAACTCTGCAGGAGCTTATCGTATCATCCTTACTCATTTCAGTCAAAGATACCCAAAGATTCCAGTTTTCGATGAAAGTCACATGCATAAAACATGCATTGCTTTTGACATGATGAGTGTTAACTTTGCCGATTTGCACGTGCTTCCAAGAGTACTTCCTTACCTTAAACTGCTGTTTAAGAATGAAATGATTGTCGATGAATCTGATGATGTCGAGGATGCCGTTACTTTGGCTGCTTAAACTTTCTTTGTTAGCGCTATAATCAAGTTTACTGATTCTTTTTAAGGCTCCTTTTGTTAGTTACATTCTTAAAGATAAATTTTGTATAGATAACAAATCAATTCAAACGTTATAGTTCATTAGTTTGCAAGACTTTGTTAGTGTAACATCTAAACTGTGAAAGTGTGAACATTCATTAACAATTCATTAAATCAGGTTAGATCTGAAATAACAACATATAAAGTATAAACCAACTTCACAATTCACTTGTATGCTGATCCGGGTCTCTTTAAAAATAGCTAGATTGAACTGTGAAACACACATGTTTTTTTAAACGAAAAGCGCACATACTTGTCATCTGTCATAAATGGTCTCGGGATTAACCTGGTGATGTCATGTAGCCAAAGGACTACTCGGCCTCCTTGTGTAACCTGAAAAGGTAAACCATATCTGGATGATAAGTTCTAAAAATAAATTTTCTTCTTTCTTTAGATTTAAATTTAAATTCTAGGAACTTGAACAATCTGTCAAAACCCTTTGGTCTACTTGGCCATTAAGATGGACACATTTAACTAAATTCATTGTCATTGTTATCACGCGGGAAATTAAACTCCATTGAATGCTTTAACAAATAATAATCACTATATATTAAACTTCATCTTCCTTCAAGTTACATTCATCCTCATGATATTCTCTTGACAGTTTTCCAGGTTAGAAAATTATTTCATATGAATCCCTTTTGTTTGTTTATTAAATTCTAGTGGCATGCAGTACTGTACGTGTACTAGTTTTTATATGTTTGTCTAAACAGGAGTTCAATCTTTCTTGTTTATCTCCACAAAGCAATATACTAAAATGGTATGTGGTAACTTATTTGTATCTTTTCATTTTTTCAGTCCCACTTGTATAAAACTTTTTTGATGTATTGTTGCAGAAACCAGGCACAAAAGCTAAGTTATTCAGATCTTGGACCGTCGATGATAGGGTTGCTCGTAAACTTGAAGGCACTTGCTTTCATCGGTTTATAGGCTTCCCTTTGTATGAAACAAAACGTATGTTTCTTGAACAGATAGCAAGGTCCTATTCAAAGCAACAACACACATTTGTTGTTGGTAATACACCTCTTTATCTAGGACTAGAGGATGTGTACTATCTGTCTGGTTTACCTGTTGATGGGCGCCCAATTGTAGGTGAAGTCGTTGCAAATCCGACTTCTTTATGTAGACACTTATTAGATGGTAAAGATGATCCAGGTAGGAAACTGACTGGTGGAATATTGAGATGTACTTGGTTGAAAGAAACGTTTGAGTTAGTTCCACAAGGTATTGAAAATGAACAGCTTGATGTATATGTTCGAGCTTATGTTCTTTTCATTATTGGAACAATGTTGCTTTCTGATAATTCATATAGTGTTGCGATCCACTATCTGCAATTTATTGAGAATTTGCACCCTAATTCTTTAAATAGCTATGCATGGGGTGTTGCGGTCCTTGCAAGGCTACATCAAAGCCTACAACTGACAAAAAAAAATTTAGGGGAGCAAGTTGGATTCTTGAGGTATTTTAATAATTCAATTGTATGTATAACAGCTCTTCTATACTTATTTTAACTGAAATCTGTGAATTTTTCTAAGCTCTTTTTTTTAGAAAGGGTTCCGTCCGTTGGAATAGCTTACTTAAAGGAACAACCAGAACTCACAAAAAAATTCCCCGCCTTTGTCGAATGGGGCAACCTGCTGTGCAAGGCATCTAAAAATAAGCGAATGACTATTGATTGGGGACATATTTTTGACAGTATACAAGCAGAGGTGCTTTTTGCAATCCTTTACTTTTATAAAAGTGTATATCTTTCTTTTGCTTAACTAGCTTAATTCTTATTTTTCAGGAAATTAAGTGGACTCCTTATGAAAGATTTTCTGGAATTGATAAACAAAGAATTTTTTATTCTCGTACAATTCTTTTCGATTTTCAGAAAATCATATACCATATGCCAGAAAAGGCCCCATTGCAGCTATCCATTACTAGCATGCAAGAACCTTCGAAGGCTATGATAAATCTAAAAGAAGCATATAGAAACGGATATATAGACAGGAAGATGCTACACCATTATAAAACATATATTAAAGAATGGTGTGAACATCGGTATCACGCAGAAACATGCATCATTGACACTGATGAAGGTGATATATACTTGTTTCTTAATGACGACGAGACAAAAATGGAGCTACCTACCTAAACTTTATTGAAGTATAATTTTATAATTCATGATTTGCAGGTTTTGTTCTTCCCAACCCCCCTTCAGAACCGTCTTCTACTTTTGATGATTCTGAAGGACGTGGTATGACCCCTTTTTACTTGCATATCTTTCGTCGTTCATCATTTATAATTAACTTATGCGTTGCAATTCCTCTTTTTCTTTTGTATTTATCTATCTCAGTGACAGAGTTCCTGCGTCTACCTACTTGGGAAGGTAGCGAAATGGGTAGTAACTGTGAGGATGAGGTTGAAAGGAATCACGAGGATGATGATGGAGGCGATCCGAATGGCAGTGGTAGTGACTTTGATGGCGAGAATAGCAAAGAGAATGATAATGCTGCAGATAAAAACGATGATGATGGTGAGGGCAATAAGGGTGGTGATGGTGAAAGGGACGACGATGGCCATAGTACTAGTACCGAAGTTGGTGACGATTATACTCCACTCGATGTTACACAAGCCTCCTCTCATCATGAAAATGATACCCATGCTTGTTTGTCAAAGCATGCCTCCGGTAAGAATTACACTTGCACGTTTTTTAATTAAGCTATGCTCATTTTTATCTCTCTAACCCATATGTGTGTCTTTCGTAGAACCGACAACAGGTGTCACAACCTCCGGATTCCATGAACTAGAATCCTCTCACCCGGCAAGTAAGGTTGCTCCAGAAAGTACGTTTGGTGCGTTTCTTTTTTACATATTGTATCTAACCAGTTGATTGGACTTAACCTATTGCTTCTTCTTTCAGGTACTCCTCCAGTTGATCAGGATGCAATTCTTCCGGTGTACCTCGAGGCCAGTGCATCTAGCCATATGGACACTCTTCAAAGGTTTGACAAACTGATTGCCGATCTTGAGGAACTGGCCGTCCACACGAATCATCTAAATGAATGGGAAAAGGAGGAGTACCAAAAGAGCTCCTCAATTACATCTAAAAAGTTGGAGAGGATGACAGTCAAGAAAGAGGAAGCCGTTGAAAAGTGCCATGGCCTTGAAGCAGACCTTGCCTCCACCCAAGCTCGCAATAAAATGCTTGAGCAACAACTTCAAGATGTGACTGAAAGTAATAAACAGCAGGAACTGCAGCTTAAAAATCAGGGCAAAGTCTTGGAAGAAAAAGATAGAGAGATTGCCAGACTGAAAGAGGAGCTTAAGGAATGCATCATTCAGGCTGGTGATCAAGAGAAACAGAAACAAAACGTCATTCGGGATCTGGTTCCTTCGGTAGTAAACCGTCTACTCCGGAGTGCCGAGTACAAAGCTTCAATTGGCAACGCTTTCAATTTGTCCTATGGGGCCGGGTATGTTGAAGGTGTGAAGGTTGACCGGTCAGATGCTGATGTGAAGAAAGTTTTGGCCAGGACGAAAGACTTAGACCTAGATTCTAAGGAAAAGTTTCTCAAAGCTTACCATGAGCTCTTTACTCTTCATTATCCCTTCGTGGATAAAGTTTCTTCAGCTTTCCGACTTCCACTGGATGACGTTCTTGCCATTCAACCAGACCGACCAGATGAAGGTTCTTCCAGTGCTCCATGATTGATTTTTGTTCTTTCCTTCCCTTTTTTATACTTAGCATTTTAGCAATTATGTTTCCAGAGCATGCAGGTGCTGTGTTCTACTTTTACTTTTTGGGTTTTGTTGGTCCTTCAGACCAAAGACACTGCCCTTTATTGTAACGATTCGGGGTGTATATGATTGTGGATGCTTTATTTGCAATATTTGAACTTTAATCTTAAACGTATATCAATTGCCTTGTTCTTGCATTTCACTGTTGTGGTAGCATTGGCTGTACAAGTCTGTATGTTGAGACCATTATTCACTTTTGTTGTACAAATTTGGGAAATTTAAAAGAAGGTTGTGGTCTAGTAAGGACTGATTAGTATGAGGCCTACCTCTGCCCCTTCTGAACTTGATGCACCATCTGTGAACAACATTCGGTTCGTTCGCTTCCACCGGAACAATATATGAAAATGGTGTGTGTAACTTATTATAGATTATATAAATACTATCAGTTTTCACATGTATGAAACTTCTTTCTGATATCTTGATATCAAAATCCAGTGACCAGGGTCGTTAGTCAGATCTTGGACCATGGATTATAGGGTTTCTCGTAAATCTAAGTTTATGGAACAGATAGCGTCCTATTTAAAGTAAGAACACGCATTTGTCGTTGATGATACACATCTTTATTTAGCGAGGTCCTGTGCAAGAGCCTTCGTTATTGGAGCAGTGTTGCTTTCTGATGTTTTTGAGCAATCAACTTTTTGAACTTTAGTTTATGGATATTTTTGCCTTTTGGCTCCCCAAGCTATTCGTTTTTGGTTAAGTACATCAAGTTTACATATTTATGGTTAGACTAAATAAGGTTTATTAGGCAATCTCGACCAAATTATATATAAATAAAACTGATCAATGATCACATGGTTTGTACACTCTTTTGCATTTGGGTATTGGACAAATATTTACAAATATTTATTCATCACTTCCAGTTTCTTTTTTATTGGCAATAATGACAGCTTCAAGATACAGGCACAATAGATCAAGAAAACTTTGGCATGCATTTATTTACATCCAGTTATGCATCGTCACCATCTACTTATATACACTTTTTAAATAAAGATCGAACGTAAATTTGGCCAAAAAGACAGCATCTTGTTTTTTATTCGTGTCTTATTATCAAACTACCATCTTTCTTTCTTCTTTAATTCCTTTGTATTTATGAAATTGCCACTTGAAAACTTGTTTCTTCACTTTCTTTAGTACTTTCTCTAACTTGACTCGTATCTTCAACAACCCGTGATTCAACTTCCATCTTTTTTGTTCTCTTTAGTTGTCTTACCAAATTGAGCCGTTCAGATGAATACGGAGAAGGAATCTATATATACGACAAAATAGAACATAAGTATCTTCAAGGAAACAAAAAAAATAACAAAACATAAGATGAACCGCAGGATGCTGATTAGATGTACCATAGACGGCACGTATTTGTTAATTGCAGCCAATATTGCTGCATGCCCAACAGCCGACACCTGCTCAAGCACAAAGATTTTTACAAAAGCAAATAAGTCTTATTGGTTGATAAAAAATATTAATGTGGCAATTTCGACCCATTTAAACGGGTCAGTTATGGTGGTGGTGGTGGTGGTTTTTTTTTTTTTTTTTTTTTTTTTTTTTTTTTTTTTTTTTTTTTTGGATTTAAACGTAATATCTTTACTGAAATATAACTTATGTGTAGTTATACTTGATAAAAAGTGTTACAGGTTAACCCTACCCGACCATTTTTTACCCGTTCCAAAATTCCCATTTTCGGCCCGAACCCCACCCATTTTGCCACCTGTAATATACAGTTTGGAAGTAGATGCCTACAGGTATTAGCATTAATATTGTAACGGGAACAAGAGTGACAATATCATTGAGTGTTCTCTTTATCTTCCTTCTTTCTCTACTTGTAATCTTTTTGCCACGCAATTGCTTCACAAGGAGCCTGATAAGTTCTGATACATCTATGAAAAGTAGATGAGTGCCCATTAAAATAACCTGTATTTCATGTGAAATGTTAGGAACTCGGCATTAGAGTAACTAAACCCGGATATCTAATTAGATAATCGTATATCTATCCAATCACACCCTTAGCATCTTACATACATTTCTAGCACAAATCAACTTTTCTGTGGAATTCCTCCACAAGCGTTCATGTAAACGTTTTGTTTTAGTTCCGTGTTCCTTCTCAGTGAGCTTTACATTGTTGATTCCTGCTAAACTTGTGTCCTGCCAATTGCCAAATATGTTAATCACATAAAGTTTTATAAAATCAAGACGAAATGAAGGAAACATTACTACCTTATAGATCCCCCTTTTGGTTAGCTCAATTGGCTTTAACTGAGCTTCCAATAATATAGATTCTGTAAACTTCATTAACTCGCTGCACATGATAAAATAAAGGTGCATATTTTTATTCAGTTCTGTAGAATTTTATTATAAAAGTGTTGTTTTCTATAACAACTTACTCCGATTTATCATAAGCAGCCCAGTATTCCTCCAGGCAACTAGATAACAGGTTCTGACTACAAACAAAAAATATAAAATAATTACACAAAAGATTAACACACATAAATTTTCTCTGTGATTTATTATACCACCTTTTAAGCAGAAATGAAAGCACATCAGAATCTAATGGTTGTTTAGAAGAACTGCTATAATGTGCAAATCCGGAGAAAACATCATAGCAAACAGTAAGAACTGTATAAAGGATTATCTCCTTTTCCGCTTGTTTAACACGTTGTCTGGACCTTCTCCCATCATATCGAAACTTGCTTTTAAGTCGAGCGTAAAAATCAAGCCATCCAATTTCATCTATAACTACCTACATATACAATTTGAGATTTAGTAATTAGTATCATTCAATATTTGTATTTATAAGATTAGTTAAACATTACACATACCTCAGTGAAGAGTTGATACCTTGGTAAGGAGTTAAACTCGGGATATATATACAGGCTGCCACACTCTAAGTAACTGAAAAAGTAATCTCTTTCATATTTTGTACAGTAAGAGTCTACTATATGTAACAAACCTTGGTCAAATGTCATTTTTAGGTAATCAACTTTTTTCTTGATCAAAGTTTCAGTAAACTTATATGAGGTAAAAAGTAAAATCGATTGAGCAATTTTGAATTTTACCCTAGGAAATTCTTTATCTGCTCGTCCATATCCTTTATCTTCATTCCCGATAAGTATAATCTTGTCTCTCTTCCCAAATATGCAAAAAGCCCAAGAGTGGATAATGTCGTCTCTTCAACCTATATATTAGTAAACAAAACCATTTTAATTATCCGATTTTGGAACTTTTTAAAAAATGGCTTGTCGGACCTTGTCAAAGGAGGTTTGATTAGGTGTTATGACACTTTCTCTATGAAATGCTACAGAAAGCTTTTCTTGAACGAGGCCAATCCAAAATTCCACATCTTCTATACTTTTACTTGGTATAACCTTTTTACCACAATGTGATAAGAAATCATCTTCAAATCCTGCCTCAATTGATAACTGATGGAACTTATCAACTGATACAAGATCGCATGCTAAGTCCCTAAGTTGAACCAACGCATCCTTAATTGCTGCAGCAACTTCAGGACAAGAAAAACGGCCAGAACCCAACTTTGTCACTGCAGAACAACAACTTATAGCAATAATAATTCCTGCAATACCACTGCATAACTTTATGTTAAAATACATATGTGTATATTTTGTGGCTAAAAACCAAGCAAATCTAATAATCCGTTATGATTTTATTTGTGTACCTTCCAGCATATTCAACGGACCATTTTTTAAAAAGTGGAATGAATAATCCTGCGATACTTGGAAGTTCAACCATTCTAAACCACTGCACCAATTCCGAGTTCTTGGCATTCAACTGGTTTTCAACTAATTCACCAAGATATAATGCCTTTGGGGACAAACTGAAGAAGGGGGAACATAGTTTTAGCCCAAATGGCCCATTCTCATCTTTATTAGAAACTAAATGAGGCCAAATATAGAAATAGACAGACTGGTAACTAGTCACAACGTGTTCGGGTTAAAATGGGTAAATATGGTATGGGTTGTGTCTCAACCCATACCATATTTACCCATTTTAACCCGAACAGTTGAGTTGACCAGGAACACCTTTTTTTCACATTTTGAGACACGTATATGTTCGAAAGCTAGATTATGTCAATAATAATCTAACGATGAAATCACTAAGAAGGTTTTATGCAATAAGAAACACACTTTCTGCGTCTTTTGACCCGTTCCACCATTTGATCAATTTCCTATTTGCCTATCTTTTGTTTATCAATTTAACTTGTTTAACCCGTTAGAGTTAAAACATAACTTAGACTGATAAATATGGTGAATAGATCTTATATAATACTTACATTTTATATACAGGAGTGTTGCAACGTTTGTGACATAGAAATAACTCCACCTCAATCGCAGCTTTCAGTAAAGCATAGACTGCTACCTGTGAAACAATGATTATTGACTTCAATTTATTCGTATAGATGATAAGCAACGAATATTTTAAGAATATATAGCTAACCTGATACGCAGTGCGCTTATGCCATGCATTAACATCTACCCCATTCCATGCATTAGAAAGCTCGGGAACACTTCTAAAAAGTTCTAAGTTCTGAATAGCAAGAGAGAAGCTTCTGGCGGATTCATGCAATACGTATACAAGACAATTAACACGGTTAAATTCCGTTTCGTTTGTGTGTGTCATACCCAATGCAGGTGCATCTTCAGCAATGAACTGGTCATTAACAGAAGAGCCAATTGACGACACATATTTTGATGAAGACCTACTTAATGAAAAGCTATGAGATGATGATGAAAAGTAATGTTTGCGCTGAAGATTATTTTTCGAAGAGGTATGTTTTTGTTGCTGTTTTGTACTAAACTTTGGCAAATGAGACGTGTAAGCTGCACAGTGATATAAAGATCGAAATGATACTTGAGAGGCCATGAAAATGGAGAAAGAAAGAGAAGAAAATGTGGGAGAAGAAGACTGATATATACAATGAGAAGCGACTTCATCAAGGTAACACAAACAATTAAATATGGATATAAACTTTATCTAGCCAAAGTCATTTATGGCCTTGAGTTCGACTCGAGAAACCCTCAGTAAGAATTCACTTCAAGAAGCTTGAACTCAGCTTGTTATATCATTATATGTCTCAATTCAGGCTTATTCTTTTTGTGAGCTTGAGATAAATCTTGACTCGTTTACAGTCATTTGATGTGGAGAACATCAAGTTGGCTAGATTGGACGTAGTGTTGTAAATGAACCGAACATTCAATTAACATTTGATGAACCGTTCGATAAAAAGTTCATCTATGATCGTTTAATTATTAATCAAACGAACATGAACAAAATTTTGTGACTTGTTAGTTGAATGAACGAACATGAACACAAGTAGGTCCGTTTACATTCATGAACATCCGGTTATACATTCATTAGTGTTCATTATGTTCATTTATGTATGTTTATCTATATATGTTCAAATATCATATATTTTTAATATATACTTTTAGTAAAATAGGTATACTTAGATAAACGTAAATACAAAAAAAGGAATGTTGCGTATATTTCGGTTATTTCATGCTCGTTCTTATATGTTCATCCGTTTATGTTCGTTTAACACCTTGATGAACGAACGTAAATGCACATGAACAACCTCATACTCTTAAAAAACAAACATGAACAACCTCATACTCTTAAAAAACAAACATGAACAACAAATATCGTCCATTTAAGCCTTCATCCGTGTTCGTCCGATTCATTTACACTTCTTTGCCATTTTTGTTTTATTTATTTTTATCATTTTTTCATGTTTCCACTTCATGTAATACCAAAAATAAGATTCGGCAATAAGTTATATTTACTTGTTATGATGAAATTTAAAATACACCACTAGTTTTGTCAAACAATAAAGGTTTGAAGAACATCAGTCAAACAAGTTAATCAAGATAAAACCAAGAAACGTGTGGTTTATTTGGATTTTGGACTATGTTGATTGTTTTATCATGGTAGGATCTGTCTACATTATACCTCCCCATACCCTGCCCCAGCGGGATTGAGTTTGTTGTTGTTGTTGACTTTGATTGTTTTAATGACAACCGGGTAAAATAACTTCAAATTACTATTTTTGTGCAACACCTTTTGGTTCATTTGTTCCTCGCTTAGTTAAGATTTGTAACGCGAAGATGATCAAAACATGAACATAAATTTTCTTGCAACATTCTTAGCTTCTCGAGGGGGATGACCCTTTTGTGTTACCATTTTGAGTGTTGCTGTCGGCGACACCAAATAAAAGTATTGATGATGGTGCAAAACCAAACACAAACACAAACGTTATCAAAACATTCAATCGTTGTGATCAATATCAATGACGATAAAGTTTGTTCTTTCACAACTAAAAGTTTTTGCACTAGTTCATGTTTTGCACTAAAAGTTTTGGCCCTTCCTCCAGAAAGAAGTGTACAGGTAGCTTAGAGTTATATTTTGAACATGATACTCTAATAAAGCGTTAGTTACAATAAAAAGTTAAAAACAATAGATTTGGACAACTTTACATATTCAGTCAATGTCATTAGTTAAGTTAAAAAGTATAGCGAAGTCGGACAGATAGACATAAAAAGCTGGTATGTGTTATTGTCACAAGTCGATAATCCAATTATTCCAAAACAAAACTGTTTCTTGTGATCACACCAATGAGTCACTATATCGTCCTATTTGGTTTCTTGTTACCACCAAACTACAACACCTTTGGTCATATTCTTCTTCCTGATAAGATAACCTTCAAAACGTATTTTAAAATAAACAACAATATCGCAATCCATCTGCCGGCTACGGCTCTTATGACATTAAAATAGACAAACATAAGAAAAATTCCATAGTAGGTTAATACAAACTTGATGCAACCATAACTCATGAATGTAACCTCAGAAAATCGAAATTTATTCAGAAAAATGAACTTCCCGAAGCTTATATCATTTTATCATTGTCATGGTGTCCCATAGTTGATATACAAATAACTCACAAGAATATGATACCTGTATATTCAGTGTTTTGGTTCGGCTACATGTGTATATCATCTCCTTATGGTCTAAATACATTGTTCATCCTTCGATTTCATTTTGGACTTTCTCTTTAGACGCTTCTGAGTTGGCGTCCGTCCTGAAACCCAATTCTGACATATCCTGTTTTGCCATCAAATTCCTGAAAAACATTGTCAATACAAAAATCAGCACGTCACCAAAGACGTGATTTTCAACTACACTAGAAAAGACGTCTTTTGTATTGCCTTTCTTAACATTTGTATACGTGGTCAGATGCCCTTGCACAACAAAGATGTCACGCTCAATCAATTCTAATAAGCTTTCCAAGAAAAGGGTCGATCTGAGCATCTATTTAGAATAGTTGGGTCTGATCATAATAAATTAGTTAACCTAACTAACTAGTCTAAGTTTTCTTACAAATAGTCGTGAAAACGATGATAGCGAATAATATTTAGAAGATGAATAAATAAAGTAACTAACTTTTCCATACGGCATTCGAGATACTTCTTCGAGAGATGTCTGCATATCTCAGATTTATGCCCGGATGTTTTAAGACAGCTTATATATTCTTTCTTTGCCTGCACGTACATTACCAAATTTAGTTAAACGTTCGGGATACTACTGTAATTTTGAATAGATTGCTGCTAATGAATGTGATAGATAATACCTCGTCACATAAGTGCACATGGTCTAACGGAAATACTCCTTTCTCTGGTGGTACTGGCCGCGCTCCTCTGTTCCCTCCAAACGCTCCACCTTATTAACGGAAATATTGTTTCTATGTCAATCACTAAGAGATCATACTAACCTAACATTTTAAAATGAATCTAACAATGACTAGTGATATGCTATAGAGAAAATGGAAAAACTTCCGTAAAACACGTCCACCCAAGACCCGGGTATATCCGGCCCAAGACCCGGTTATCATATCCGGTTAGACCCGGATATTTCCGGCCAAGTCCCGGCTCTATCCGGTTAAATCTGGCTATATCCGGCCAAGACCCGGTTTGACCCGGCTATATCTGGACAAGACCCGGTTTGACCCGGGTGGTAACATGTGTCTGTGGTAGAGTGGTAGATTAAGGTTTTGGTAATATATTACATGCCTCTAAACACACATATTTCATTTCAAAATACAAAAAAGCCAAAATAAGTTTATCACACAAAAGCCCTAATAAATTCTAAGTGAGATAATGATGTGTACCTGCACTCATCCGATGAGACTTGTTGTTGTTTCTTCAGATTTTCCGTTCAGGTAACCGGCGACTGGAGAGTGGAGACCATATGGCTTGGGCCGGGTATAGTATCTCACTATCTATCTATCTAATGGGCTTTTAAATTCTAATATTTTCTTTTTTTATTGGGCTCTTTTCTATACTTATGGGGAAATAGAGGTATTCATCCGTCGATTATTATATTATTCGGTTTATTCAGTTTGGTTAAAAAAAAATTAGGTTGAATCGAAAACCAAACCGAACCGAATTCAAATTTAATTCAACAGAACCAATAACCTGAATTACATAATTTTAATTATTTTTTCATGTAATTATATATATTTTTACCACAATTTTTTTTTTCAAACTTTAAATAATTTTATATTTATACTAAGAAAGAGTTTTAGTGATTTGTTTTTTCATATAAATACATAAAAATATATATATATATATATATATATATATATATATATATATATATATATATATATATATATATTTATATGAATTCAGTTTTCAGTTCTGTTTTCGGTTTTCATTACCAAAACCATATCCAAACCGATAACCGAATATTTAGTTCGGTTCGATTCAGTTTTGACCAATTCGGTTTGGTTTTATTGGTTCGGTTCAGTTTCGGTTTTCGGTTACTTTGTATATTACCCGGTCCGTGACCCCTACTCATGGGGAAATAGGGGTATTTATCGGTCAATTATCAGGTTATTTTGTTTATTTGATTTAGATTGGTTACACTTTTTCGGGTAAAACTGAACCAAACTAAAATTGGATTAAAGTAAACCGAATTTAAATTTGGTTCGCTCGAGTTAATCTGAATAACTCAAATTACATTATTTCTATCTTTTTTATTTGATTATATAGAAGTTTAGCAAAAAAATAAAACCAAGCTTAAAAATTATTATGTTTATACTTGGAAATAGATTTAATGATTTTTTTAATATAATTATATAAAAAATATATTTATCTATTTGAATTCTTTTTACGTCTTGGTTCGGTTTTCATTTTGTCAAAACCATATTCAAACCAAATATTTAATTCGGTTCGGTGCGGTTTTGGAAAATTCGGTTCAATTACAAATTCGATTCAGTTTTATTCGGTTCAGTTTTGTTTTTTAGTTTAGTGGGTATTACCCGATTTGTAAACACCCCTATGGGGAAAGGTTGGTTTGACGGACAACCTTGACCCATGATCCATTTCGGATATGATGATCCAGTTGGGAACAAACCGAAGACTTATTTCCTTGAACTAAATTATCAATTATGTAATGATCTATGATCTTGAACTATGTATTTTAGATCTATATTTACTCATTACCAAACAACATCATTAGTTCGATAGTATCTAAATCTCCCAATGGGATTCCAGAAGCATTGTATGGTTAGAGGATATCAATACGCCACCGTAGATAGTAGAATACTAATCGCAATGAAGTTGCTCATTCAGGGCATGAAAACAAAAAGTCAGAAACTATTTACAGCTTTATATTCATACCGAAGTAAGGTCATAAATGTTTGGCTGCAGACTCTCATATCTACATTGCCTATCTCTATTTCTAAAACTATACTTGTCCCTACGATTTAAAAACAAAACCAGAACTCATTTGATGCCAGAAATTATAAACAAAGCACAACCGAGCAGTCTTAGTATATGATGGCTTCAGTAGCTGAAATTCCTGATCCTGAGCTGGTTAGAACTGGCCTAGATGCATGTGGGTGCTGAATCACTACTAGGATCGAGTCCTTTGAGGTCCTGTCCTGATAGGTTGGCTAGCAATACAAAATATCGATCATCAAGAAACTTGCAATTAAACTACTAATTTGGTTGCATCGAGAATGAATTAAACACCACTTACCACTCCAATCTGCCACTCCCGGCAGCTAAAGTCTTTGAAAGATGCTGCATCCAGTTCCTGCAATAACATAACGGTGTAAATTATTACTATAAGAAAGTATTACTGATAATACTGACATGATTGTGAACTTACAATGCTGTAGATGGGAGGAACAATTCTATCTTTTTTGGACTTATGTATTGGCATAACAGAGAACCGTGGCGCCAAATCTTGTGATCTAAAAATCCATCTGTCACAACTCACAATGGCAAACTATTAGTACAAACCCATAGACAACATCAACATATATGTAACTTTATAAAATATGTACTAATGCGCAATTGTGCCTACCCAATATACAGAAAGATACAAAAATGTGCCCACTCACGAACCAGTAACTTCATCCAATAGCTTTCCATAGAACTGTCCATGTTGATGAAAATCTGAAATCAACAAAAACTGAAATAATGGTCTTTTTCTACCAAAATCGACACATAATACAATAAATAACATGAAGTAGAGAAATATACCGCTGTTTCGGCTATAGCTACAATATGCATTGCACCTTTGAATTTCCTGTATAGCAGGGAACAGAAAAAGACAGAACACGTTCAAGTTACTATGCTATCCAAGTGTTTAATTCTATATTCGTAGTAATTATTCCAGTACGTACTTGAACATAAGGTATTTTGTGTAGACAGCATCACGCATTTCTTGAACATCTTCATCCTCGATAAAAGTCAACTGCTCACTCAAGAGTGATAAGTTCTGAGTTATATGATTAAATATCACAAAGAATATGAGCAAATAGTCAAGCACTAGAAGGATCTGCATTATTGGACATATAAAGGATTAGCACATTTGAGAAGTATAAATTGAAAATTATAACTACCGTTAAATAGAACATACTGAGAAGTACGGTATAGAAGCTCTGTGACCAACAAGAATTAGATAAAAGACGCAACCAAGCACAGCCATAGCTCTTCGTTCAGGTACTGAAAGACGCTCAGAAGTGATGCAGTAGCCATGAGCAATAAGCAAAAACGACACAATTGAAGCTGTCTCAAATAGTAATCCGGTTACGTAAACTCCAAATGACATCCATAGGGAGCATGTTTGGAAATAAAAACATGAATACCTGCAACAACAGTGATAGATACTCAGAATTAGATTATCACTTGTAACAAAATGCGCAGCATAAGATAGCGTTCCTACACGCTTATGTTGTTTGAAGTTTTGATAATCATATTGTTCGGTATTTGACAAATTCGGTATATATAATAATTTTGTAGTTGATTGGAATTGCTAACTTTATAGTGCATGTTCTAATGCGAAATAAGCAAACAATTACTTAGAGGATGTTTGCGATTGCTTATATTTGAAGCTTCTAATTCGCTTAAAAATCAGCACTTTGGGATATAGTGTTTGGATTTGCTTATTTCATGTTTATCCTATATAATTTGTTGAGAATTAGCAAGGTAACTTTAATTTCTACTCAAATATGCATGTCTGAATCTGCTTATTTACCCCCAAAATAAGCAGATAAGCAGAACACGTATGTAGTATCCAAACTGCTTATTATATGATGAATAAGCAATCCCAAACACCCGCTTAAAATAGTAATCCTAACCACCTTATTACATGTAGAATAACCCTGTATTAACAAATCAACTTTGTTACCACGTACTAGTCCTAAACTAAAATGGATGAGGTTTTTTTACCCGGGCGAGTCTTCAAAACGTTTTAGCTAGTCCTAAACTAGTTATTTGACCCCTAAACAGTTAACAATTTTACCAAAACTATAACTTGTTAGTATAAGACACAAGTATACAACATACAAATATGAAAGAATTTACGATGGATCAAATACGAACATACCAAAAGAAGAATGAAAAAGCAAGTTGCAAAGCTTTAACACAAGGAACAGATGCAAGTGTCCATTGTAAATTGTTCACCTGCACTAATTCAAATACTAACAAAGTTAACTTCATATTCATGCATGATGTTACAAACAAACTTTTCGATCGATATAAAACATTCGAAGATATATAGGACCTGACAATGACGGTTAACGTAAGTATTGATGATCCAACAAGAAGCGAAAACGACCCAGATGGAAGTGAAAGATGAATATAAGTATGGCAGTGGCCAGTATGACTCGTTTATCGACGTCGAAAAATGTGATGCATCCATAGACTAAATGATCAAGAATGTAGAATTTGGTGAATTTGTAAGAGTTTATAGTTTATATATACGCGCGCTTATTTTATTTTGTAAGGACAAACAAACAAACAACGTTCTCTTTATATTTTCCTTGAATTTGATGGTTGGGTTGATGTTGGGGCGGTTGGCCTAATTTAAATCTTCAAACTTATTACGTACGTATTTTTTTTATTTTATTTTTCTTTTATTATCATAGTTAATAAACATGTCTTTTGAATTTTGGCAACATTTCTCCCTGTTGACTATTTGAACAGTTATCATAAAATATCAGTCAAAAGTCAAAACATGTGGACCTTATGTATGATAGAAAAAGAAGATTGTTGTTAAACATAATTTATGATTATACAATCAGGGAATGGATCCACTAAGAAGAGAAAATTAAATAAGAAGAATGAGAAATGTTTGTAGCCACATATTTCAAATGAAGAAGGAGAATTTCATGGGAGATGCATCTTATTTTGTAGGTGCATCTGAAATGTGCGGCTGTGGTTACTTCTCATTCTTCTCATTTTACTTTTATTTCTCATTTGATCCTTACTCTATACAATCAATCTTAATATTTTATGGAGAGTTTGATAAGTTTTGATCCTAACTTTTCTCAAAATAGGGTGAAGAAATTTTAGACACCTTTCTTCAAAAACCAAATCTCTCCAAAATGTCGACACAATGACTCTTTGACAAAAGCTGGGATTAAATCCAGACCATTTAGGCTCCTCCTCGACCAACCGGGTCAATTGTGCGTTAACTTTTAACGTAATTTCCGAGTATACTTTTCTTATTAGAGAATAACCATGAGTAATAAGTTATGTGCATGCAGTGAGTAATTTTTATTAAAATTATAAACAATCGATGCATGTTTGAATATATTAAACACAGTTTTTAGGACTACTATACATTTACAATTTCGATTTTTTATTGTTAAATCAGCTTCTCGCTGCGATAAGTAAAAATGGTATACACAATTACACATCATATGCTAAAGTGATATGATTTGCACGCTCGAATTTTTTTTATTTCTATACTCTATGTACATACTGCTAAAGCATGAAGTAAATAATGTACAAATATCTAATGCGTGAATTGAAATGTATCAATAAGTACTCAATGTGTGCAAATTAATTCCTATGCTAAAATTCTTGTTATTACCTTCAATTTGTTTTCCTTTTTGTTCTTTTCCTTTGTTTTCTTATTTTATAGAAATACTGTAACTTCTTTCTAAAGGAGACAGTATTGCTAGAAAGAAGCTAATATATGTGAAACAGTTATAAACAGAAAATTAAATGCAAAGATGATGGGGGCGAAAAGTCAGTAGTTGCTTGTGAAGTGGTCATGCAATGCAACAGAACCACTCTCATAATAAGAGTATGTTTAAATATTTAATAAACACTTAGATTGCAAAATGTTCTTGTCACATTTTATATCTAATTAATATTGCAACACCGAATGTGCATAAGGAAAAGTGCAAGTAATATATTATTACTCGTACCAGCAATCTTGACTAGAAGACTGCTTTGCTTACCTAAGAAACAAGAACCCCAACATCACATTAGTTCACCAAACTCACTTACAAGTTACAAATGTAAGTTACCTTCCATTATCCATTTAAGACCAACTTATGTACGCACACGTATGAAAATATGTATACGCATACGATCTATTGTTTACACATATAAGTGCATATATGAATGAGTTTATAAGTATTGGTTATGCTTAAATCTAATCAATAACTATACGGGCATACGGCCGGGTATACATGAGCCTATTGGGGCATACACATATATAATTAGAGAACGTTTATTAACGTAATTGATAAATTGCATAATTATATTAATATGTTTCACGGCATGTTTTAACAATCGTTTGTTAACCGTTAGACGCATTTTTAACTAATCGGGCTAAATAACTATTAGGTAATGGACTTAATGAATTAGTAAAAGCCCAGAACAAATCCACAACCCATTTGGATAGAAGATCGGCCAAATACGGGTAAAAGAGGATGTGTTGGTGTTTGACTTGGAGTGCAAGTTAAGGATTTAGTATATAAGGAACCTGGTGGTTCGTTATTAACTAATCCTCATTAACCTAAACACTAAACCAATCAATCCACTCCTTCCCTTAAGCTAGAACCGATCGGCAATACAAACCCTCAAGGGTTTTGGATTGCTATTCATCAAGAACAAAGCCGTGCACCTCGTTTGTTCTTTCGTGAAGCAAGTACTAGCATCATAACATTCTTGTTAGACGTGTAATGTGTGCAACAATAGATCAACTCACTATAGTTAATATTGTTTCGTGTGATTCAAGATCCAAGTATATTCAAGATCAATACTCGTCTTAGTAATTCGAGAATTAAATGTTAGTACTTTATTTGCTTTTGTGTGTTAATTCATAATCATCGAACTAGATCCATCGGCTGCGTATACGTGGTATTAATGGTTAATAATTTGTTAAATCTCAACAATGCGGTGACGAAATTACCAAGGAAAATAATTATGGTTGCACAAATTAAAGTAACTAATTTAACATGAACTAGAAACACAATATTTTGAAACAGTATATTTTGAAATAATCATTATCTTTTTACGAAAATTGATACTGCAAAAAAAAGTTCAGTTATGCCTCGAGATTTCCCGATATATCATATTTTCCAAGTTCGGGTAAAGGTAGATAAGAAAATAAAAGTTAAAGTGAAAAGATAATATATTGAAATGAGTAAGGGGTGCTACTCACTAGCGGAACCAAGAAATGTGATTGTGGGGATGCAAAATTTGTTTTGTTGACAATTGCTACAAAATGCGGCAAAAAACCTAGGATCGAAACGATAAATCAAATATTGTTACTTAGAAATTAATGATTTATAAGGTTTTAGAATTTTAAATATGACTAATGGTTTTTCTTAACCGCAATGTAAGAAAACTGACATTCTACTGGGACTTCTACACATAAAATATACTCTATGTTTCTCTATTCAGAACGAATGTCAAGTTATAATGAAAAGCTATTTTAACATATTCACTAAATGGTTTAGCTAATATGATTATGTTTGATAAATATGAGATCCTAATATGAAACTTTTTTCAAAAAAATAAAGACCGAATGTATTTTGACGATTGTGAATATATCCCCCCCCCCCCCCCCCCCCCCCAATATCTTAACCATGCATCCGCCCCTGGTGCTACTATGAGTACACTCCCGGTACAGTTATACCCCCCCCCCCCCCCCCTAGTACAAGACAAGTTTTATGATTTTTTTTTCTTTTGTATTTTATCATTTTTGACTTGTCAAACTTTATATTTTATGCTTCGTACTCTTTTCAGTACTTTTATCCACTTTATTAACATGATAAGACAATTTTTATGGTTTTATGCTCTATGTTTTTTGTATTTTACTACTTTTGACTTGTCAATTTTTATTTTTTCGGTTCCGTACTTTCTGTTTCGCAGTTTTATAAAAAAACAAATTATAAAATAAACAAAAAATAAATAAAAAGAAAAAAACTAGAGAGAATATTACAATAACTTTAAGTGGGTACCAATAACCTATACAGTAAGTAATTTTACCCACCAATCATATATCGTATATACATCTATACACTACATTGGAGTAAGGATCCAGTTAAAAAAAAAAAAAAAAAAAAAAAAAAAAAAAAAAAAAAAAAAAAAAAAACCTTAAAATGAGAAGGATGATAAATAATCATATCACATATTTGAGATGTATCGACTTGATTTAGATGCATATTTATTTCTTTAGATGCATCCCAATTAGTTTCAAAAATGATATTGAAATGAAAACGATGCAAAGTAATAATAGCAAAAAATTTGACCCGCAGATAATGAAAAATATACTACCTCCGTCCCATAATTATAGTCAACTGTTGACTTTCTAAGTCATCGTTGTGCAACTTTGACTTTATATATTTTTATTTGTGTTATATAATACTTGATAAAAATTATATCAATGAAAAATACATTTAAAACTCAATCTATTCATATGTTTTGTATCATGTAATATATAACATAAATAAATATATTTAAGGTCAAAATTGATAACTAAAAACTTCAAAAGTCAACAGTGGACTATAATTATTGGACGGAGGGAGTATAAGATTTACTTAACTTGACGAAATGCATCTAATATATGTATATATATCTAACTTTTGGCTAGAAAATATATTATGATGTATCTAAAATATTAAAAATGCATATAATTCAAGTCGATGCATTTTTAATGTGTGTTATAGTTATTTTTTATCATTCACATTCTAAAATTTATATCCATGTGTTTATATTTGTAACACTATATAATAACTTCACCTCTATTTCAGAGGAAAAATTCTTCTTTTTTAGGTTTCATAGTAACGTTAGACTAGTAGTAACAATTACAACAGCTATGACCAAATAGCTCTCTCACATCAACCAAATGCTAGTAATAAGACAATCGCCCACAACAAAAAACATATCTTACAAAAATAAATAAATAACTCACACAAACAAACTCATATCATTCGGTCAGCTAGGCTGCAAAATCTTTCAATTTTCGGAAAGGAGAGGACGCGTTTGGTATGGTCTAGCTAGGGAGGAGGACGCATTCTAAATGAGGAGACCGACCAAACCATTTGATCTTGCTACGAGTAGTCTTAAATCACTTTTTTTCTTTTGCATTTTTATAATGATGAAATAAATTAAAAGAAATGTCCCGTCGTTTGTTCCTTTTGTTTTCCTCTTACGTTTTTATATTTATAAGCTTCTATAACAAACAACTGTTAAAATAAAACTACAAAATAACAAGAATTAAAGACAACAAAACTAAAAAAAAAAAAAAAAAAAAAAAAAAAAAAAAAAAAAAAAAAAAAAAAAAAAAAAAGATTATGTCACATCAAGAGATGTAAAACCATAAAGCAAGGCTGTCAAGATCGCGATCCCGTGCAGAATCATTTTTGTCTTTGCAAGATCGAAATCGTAGGATCGGATCGCGATCCTACCATTCTACCAATTTGTCATAGTCTATAAACAAATGATATACGAGTCAAACTGTTTTACATTTCTACTAAACTTCAAAGATAAATTCATATAATATCCTCTTGAAAATGACGAAGTTCAAATTTCAAACACCAAATTAATAGTAAAACACAAAAAAATCAAGTTTAAATCGTTACATTAACGATTTAGTTGAATAATATTACATAACATAGGTCCTAAATGTCTCAAAACATACGAGTCATCAACATAATTTCAAGAAAACAAATGTTTCATAAGTGCCATTCCAAAACGTACCATTTGATTAGTTTAATCATAGTGAAGTAAAGTAAATTAAATTATTGAACACTTAGAGTATAATATATTTAGAAAAGTAAAAAACTATGTATAAACTATAATCTATTTAGAAAATGAAATAATAGTGGTTTACTCATTAGACATTAGAAAACACTCATTTGTTTTTTTGGCCTAAGCAATTGGGATGGACTAAAAAAAAGTGAACTCGGATCGAGTGTCGATTTTACGGTCTTACGTGCGATCCTACAATCTTACTTACGATCCTACCTCAGATGCGATCCTACCACGATCCTACACGATTTTGATTGATGTGCACGTAAGATCGTATGATCTTACGTGTATCTTCAATTTAACTTAAATAAAAATTCAATTTTTTTTAGCAAATTATACTTGTCAAATCTTAGAGCCTGTTTGGTATCCACCAATCTTTTTAACATTTGGGTTTAGTGATTAAAAACTATGTTTTGTTAGATTATTTGGATTAAATAGTCGAACTCAACCCTTTTGGGCCCACATTTTTTTAAAGGAGAGTGGTAAAATGGGTTTAAGTTTATAATGGCCCCATTATAGTTTTTCTTTTTTTTATTGGTTCATATTAAATAAAAAATATATATTAAGGGTCCGTTTGTTATGCATTGTTAGATTCAAAGAATGGATTCAAAGTGATGTTAAGACGTTTAGTGTGAATAAATTTGTTTTGAATGGAATGAAAATGTCACAAAACCCATACACCAATGAAACGGCTGGTTTCAATATTTCACACACCACCTTTTAAGTTTTGTGTCTTTCTCTCACACCAAAAAACACATACACAATAATTTATTACAGTATCTTTCCTCACTTTTAATATAAATTTATAATAAATTAATTATTTTCTCTCTTCTTATTTTCTATCAATCTATACCGAATTCAAATCTCATTCTAACCCCATGATTATACCAAACGGGCCTTAAGATATAAAAAAATGATTATTTATTAGTAAAATATATATTTATTTTCTTCTAATATTTTTTTCTTTCTCCTACATCAAATCAAAATCCAAATTCTAATTCAAATCTTAATTCAAATCCAAATCTTAGGGTCCGTTTGGTTTGTTGACGGGTTTAGGATTTAGATTTGGATTTGGATTCGGATTTGGATTCGAATTCGGATTTAGATTTGATGTGTGAGAGAGAAAATATATAATTAATATAATTTAATTTATAATAAATATTTGTTTAAATATTAAAATAATATTTGGCCCACATAAAATCTTTAAAAATAAGAAAAAGACAAAATAAAATAGGAAAAAGACAAAAAAAAATTTATAATCACCTGAATCCACTTGTGCTTGGAGGGTATGAAGCTGGCCCCACATCTAAGGGTATTAACCCTGTTCCAAATCACATAGATATATACCAAACGTTTGTTTTCAGTCACATCAATTGGAAACCTATACCAATAACCCATAACAAACATCACCTTAATCCTAAACTCACCTACAAACCAAACGGGCTACTCTTTTGCTTCTGCCCAGTAATATAATAGGACTCTTTTCTCAACATGTTATTCCATTTTCTGTTAATTTCTTATCGAACACACTTGAAGTACGAGTAAAAGCCAAAAAAAGAAAATTTAATAAGTTAGATAACAGGTTAAACAATACATTTTTGAGTAAGAAAGAAAATAGAAAAAAGAAAATCTATTACCTACGATATGCAAATAGTTACTCCGTATATGGTTACAAATAACATCAATAAGTAATTATCTAACGATAAGAAAACACTTTACAAAGGAATCTAACAATATGACTATATGAGTGGACATTATGCTAGTTTGGCTAAAGTTCTTTGATCTGCAGACTGTTCCCAGATTCTCTAAGCTGTGATAAAGTCGAACCTTGATGTGAAATGGATCAAATCTGATTCAGACTAATTATGATATGAAACAACACTCTACTTTCGTACCATAGCCCAGTCACTTCATCATAAAACATTTTTGAATACTGTGTCACCATTCCAACAAGACCAACTTACTCGAACATACAGTAATAATCTTGGTAGTACCATTTGTATCTAGTTACCTATCGTACCTTTTTAACTATTTTATTTTATTAATAAGACAAGACAATTTTTTTACAAAGTTTTTGTTTTTTTACTACTCTTAACTTGTTAAACTTTATATGTTAAGTTTCGTATTTTTTTGGACCTACTCACTTTTTTAATAGGACGAGACAATTTTTTTTTTATAGTTTTCTGCTTCGTGTTTTTTGCATTTTACTATATTTGACTTGTTATACATTATATTTTATATTTCTTACTTTCTGTTTCACAATTTTATAAAAAAAATTAGATATAGTTGATCTCAAAAAGGTATAGTGGATCTCCAAAAAAGGTTTTGTGTACTGTGCTTGTGTTTTAATTAGGTACAGTGAATCTCAAAAAAGGTGTTTTAGCTTGAGTTATTAGGGAGAGGGTTTTGGGTGTGTGATTGATAAGGAAAGTAAAAGAGAAAAATGCTGAGGTAGCTTGACGTATCACCCTTTTTGAGTTTTGGAGTATGATGCTCTAAAGAGGACAAAAATGTATATATATATATATATATATATATATATATATATATATATATATATATATATATATATATATTTTTTGGGCTAAGAATGTTAAGACATGAACGTGTTAGACAACTTGTCATATTTTCTCACACAAAACTTCATAAGAGCAGAACCCAAAGTTGTAATTTTGTTCGACCACATATGTAATTTTGCTCCAACTACTTTTATCTTTATCATAAAAGAAAAAGTTTAAAAGACATGAATCCACCAGGTACTTTTGCTAGATCACATATGTATTGCTCGATGTTAACCGTGTCTTTTAATTGTTGATGATCTGAATAAACTACTTATACAAACCAGAAATTTGAGAGGACGACCTAAATAAGATATACAAAGATTTTCGCACTTTTGTATCAACTTGCTATAATTTGGTATTTTCGCACCATGGTGGCACAAGATTATAAGTGTTTAATGAAGACAAATGTTTATTTAAATAACTTTTCATATAAAACATGAGAATATGGTAATTTAAGTTCATTTAATGCTTCTTAACCTCTACCACCATGGCACAAGTTAGAAATTCACTTCAATAAATTAAAAAAAGTGTTAAGTTGGCGAGGAGGATATTTGATTGGTTGTGAAGTATAGTGGTCTCACTTTTTTTAAACTGTGTATTTTTTGTCCGATGATAATAATTTTGATAACAAAGGAGTATTATTTACTTGAAGTGAAGTGGACTTCAATGAAGAGAGGGTCGTAGTGTTTTCTTTGATTCATTATAACATCAATGCAATGAATGATGATGGTGTCGTTTCTATTGCATTAAAAAAATATATATTGGACGACACAAAGACGTAAATGTGTGGGCATAGAAACATGAAAATGGACGATCAACATTGAGTTGGTCTCAAAGGACAATGTGTCAAATTGAATAATGCCAAAGACTAACCTAAAGAAAGAAGTGCATAACAAATTCTAGGTACAAAATAATGGACCCATATGCAATATATATATAAGAAAAAGTCATGTAAATGAGTTTGATTCAGTTGGATGATTTGATATAACATATAATGCAATTAACTAGATGGTGATTTGACCCCGTTGATAAAAATATATGAGACGTGGCAATTGTTTTGGTTTATAAAGTTGTGAGTCACTTTACTTCAACTTAGAAAGTAATGAAATGTCAATTTAAACATAATATTAAATATATATCTTTAGTTATCACAATCATTTATCATAAAAATCGGTTTAGATGGCCGATTAATTGATGTTTTGATGCTAGGCGAGAATTAACCGTCCGGATTTATGCTAATCAGTCTTATTAATCTGATTGGTCAAAAATCGGTCAACGTACCGATTATTCGGACAATCGGGCATAAATCGGTTAAATCGGACAAAAGTCTGCTAAATTGGTCAACTCAGTTAACGCGGGTAAACTTTTTTCAAAAATAAAATTGAGGTGTTTATTTCAATATTTTTCACAAAATCAGTCGACACTGCTATCTAAATGCATCCCGAGCAGTGATTTAACAAAAAATGTGAAGGTGAATGTTAATGACACTAATTGAATTCGGAAATTGATTTCTCAAAATTAATTGAACTATTTAAACTTTGAACCTTGAAGTATTTTAAAATATTTCACTTAGAGCATCCATTATGGTAAACTTTTGTAAATGTTTATAATTGTGTTATGACATTAATTTATAAACTTTTTTGTTTTATAAACTTATTCTCATTATGTATAAACATTTTCAAGTTTTATCAACATCTCATAAACTTCAAATGTATTAAATTATGAAAATGTCCAATATCCCAGACCTCTTCATGACACATATGCATGAAATAGATGTCAACTATGGTTTACAAGTTTTTAGACTTCTTCATAATTTTATAAACCTTTTCATAAACCACCATAGTGGATGCCCATATGTCACATATATAATTTCAAAAACTTTTAACTTTATATATTAAAAATCCAATTCAATTAATCCTTTATTAATCGTTGCCTAACCGATTAATTGTTAGGCGGTACCTAGCCGCTCAGCTATCGCCTAGCGATTTTTACAACATTGCTTGAAGGTACACATTTCTTTCGAATTCACTGGGAAGTTACATAAATTGTGTTTTTTCATGATAAGCTCAAAGCAATTTTGACACTCCCCAAATTTTTTGAATTTTCAGAAAAGAAAAAGTTGTACATAGAAACACGTTTTCCAAATGTCTTATTCAAACATATTACATTCCGTACATTGATACTAGTAGCCTCCATATAACACGTTGTCATAACTCATCATAACCATATACCAAAAGTACACAATGGCTAGTGGTCACAAAACAACCAATAGCTTTTCACCTTCAGTCCAAGACACAACAACTCAACAAGCCATGTCTTCTAGCAAGAACAACAACAACAAAAGATCACGTACTAACAAGGAAGTCATGAGTTGCAAACATCCTGTGTACCGAGGCGTAAGACTACGCAGTTGGGGCAAATGGGTGTCCGAGATACGACAACCTAGACAAAAATCGCGCATTTGGTTAGGAACTTTCCCAACTGCCGAAATGGCGGCTAGAGCTCATGATGTAGCTGCATTATCTATCAAAGGGAATGCTGCTATCCTTAACTTTCCACAACTTAAGGACAGCTTGCCGCGCCCTGCTTCTATCTCCCCACGTGACGTGCAAGCGGCTGCTGCGAAAGCAGCCACAATGTGTGAGTTTGAGCAACAGCCGTCTTTGGATGAGTCAATGTTGTCTGCTGATGATGATAATATTTGTGATCAGGTAGATGAGTTAGGGGAAATTATTGAGTTGCCTAGTTTAGATGAGAGTTTTGAGTCGTGGTCGAATGAGTTGATAGTTGAGACGATGGAAGGTCCGTCGTGGGTGGTGGCTGATATCGATAGTTTTCTTAGCTTGTCGTAGGTTAATTAGATTAATGTGAGTTATGAGATGCTTCTTTTGATTGTTTGAATTAATAACCTTCTTCTGCTACTACTTTTGTACCGAGTGATGAACTCTTTTTTGTTAACCAATTGCTTCTACTGCTACTATAGTGAATGTACAAAAAGATGCAGCTTGCTCCTAAATTCAACTACTTCATTTCATGTCATTTTAAATCAGAAGTT
Source organism: Artemisia argyi (assembly GCA_030686995.1). Taxonomy (NCBI): domain Eukaryota; kingdom Viridiplantae; phylum Streptophyta; class Magnoliopsida; order Asterales; family Asteraceae; genus Artemisia; species Artemisia argyi. The sequence continues at coordinate 14,795,490 of CM060689.1, read as the reverse complement.
GTGGTGTTTGCCCATCGCCATAAACGATTAGAGATATTGTCTGTTCATGCTTTATATGTAAGAAATTTAGGCCTTGGGCGAATTGATTGACAGTCTCATAAAAAATATGCAGAACAACAAATTAAATAAAAGACTGAAATTGTAATGATGTAAATGGCATTTAGATGATATACAAACTAACAAACCCAATATTTTATTCGACTGGAGCCTGTGTTCTTCGTCTCACGTTATAGCAAAAAGTGCCGTCACCTCAACACTTTTTACCCATAGAAGAAAAAAACGGATAACACGGCGCTAGACCCCATGGCACGAAGAGGAGTGTTGGGGTCAAGCCGTCAAGTTATATAGCATGGGGATTATGGGATGGCACCATTCCTACCGGCCACCCACACCTTAAGCTCTGAGAATAGTCTTTTTGACAAATAGATGGTTTTTTTTTTTTTTTGGCGAAAGACTGAATTATATAAAATACCATTTCAACAAAAGTTGAAATGTCGAAAAAGATAATAAATACAACTGATACAATTAAAAACCGAAACTAATGTGACAATGGACTTCATAAGAGAGCCCATGGTTGACTTTCTCAAATGTGAAAATCGTGCGCATAACACATTCCATAAGCGGATGCCCAAAGAAATACCTTCATTTTGATATTGCGAATCATTTTGAAATGTCGAAAAAGATAATACAATAGATGTTTTGTTCACAGAAATGCAAAAGATACCCATAAAAAGAGGAATCTAAGGTATCACTTTTTCTATATAGGCAAAAAGCTATGAAACAGTATATACCACAAACAAAATGCAGAAACATGCCCATATAAGGTCATGTAAACTGTAAGCCCCACTTTGATAAATTTGAGATCTCAATAACAATAAGTTTATGAATTTTCACCACCTAAAAACCATAATAACAGCAAAATTTAATTAAATGTTATACTCCAATTCCTCAAATTAAATCACGGCTCGGCTATAAATCCGTTGGGAATACTTTTACATATCGTCCTCTCTTACTAATCATGTCCGCCAAAATTCAACAAATCTACCACCTCTATAACTAACAATGAAATATATGGTGTCACATAAACACTCGTTGGCGTGAGAATTATAAATTAGGAGGTTTAATTTACCTAAGCCGATTATTCTATTCCCTAGCATCTGCCCACATCTCACGACGACACAAGCTCAGTAACCACCATAACCACCCATAGGGTTTCCAGCAGGCATAGACGACACAGGTTCCTTGATGTCAACAACAACAGCATCTGATGTGAGGAATATCTTTGCAACTGACGATGCATGCTCCAAGCAACATCTTACCACCTGGCAAAATTCAGCAGACACATACCATTAGCATAAACATCATTTGATAGCCTAAATTAGAATATGAATGAAAGCGTAAAGCTTGCCTTTGTTGGATCAATGATACCAGCAGCCATCAAGTCCTCGTATTTTCCAGTTGCAGCATTGTAACCAAACTTAGGATTATCACTAGCCAAAACCTAAAAAGATGAATTAAAGATATGAAAAAATTCAAGACATGTGACGAGAATGGTCATAGTGGTTAATATCTTGAACCAATAATTAGTTAGTTACCCTCTCGATCACCACGCTTCCGTTGACACCAGCATTTTTCGCAATTAACTTCATAGGGTAGCCAAGGGCCCTCTTAACAATCTCAGCTCCTACCTACCAATATTCAAACAAGTCAATTACTCACCACAACCAACATTATTAACCCTTGTAAAAGCTACATCATGTGCAATAAATGTGATACCTTTTGTTCATCATTGTCCAGGGTATCTTTGATGCTATCGACCTTTGCAGCAAGGCGTAAAAGAGTGCACCCACCTCCCACGACAATGCCTTCTTGAACAGCTGCCTGTAATATGTTGGTGACATTATTTCGTTAGAGACTAGAATACTAGATGTAACCAAGATAACAAATCCCAAAAAAGAACAAAAGTTTGGACCTTGGTTGCATTGAGAGCATCCTCTACTCTCAGTTTCTTTTCTTTAAGTTCTGTTTCTGTTTGTGCACCAACCTGTAAATAATTTTGATTTTAGAAACCGAAAAAAATAAGCAAAATAGTATCATATGATTCATGAGCAACAATAATAAGGATTACCTGAATAACAGCAACGCCACCAGATAGTTTTGCGATTCTTTCATTTAGTTTTTCTTTTTCATAGTCTTGTTCTGCCACCTGTAACATCAACCAAGATATTTGTCACAAAACTGAGTGAAGAGACCATTATAAATGTCTTACGACAATGTATATATAGAAATGCACCTCAAGTTGGTTCTTAATTTGAGTAATTCGTTTGCTTATTAATTCCTGAGTGCTTCCATCACCAACAATGGTGGTAGTATCCTTAGTCAGTACCACCTTAGCAGCGAATCCTAAAACCTCACTTCCGGCATTCTCAAGGGTTAACCCAACCTCGTCTCTGATCACAGTTCCTGAATCAAGTACGCACGGAGATGATCAAAAAGTGCAGGAAGAAAGATGACGAACAATATACTAATAGAGGTGGCTAAATGGGAAGGTTGAATAACGGGTCAAAATGTGTATTTTTCTTGCACGGGCCATGAAACTTTTTTCCATAACCTTTTATTTTTCTCTATAAACAATTAGAGTGTTAAATACGATTACAACCGATAATATTTCTTAAAGAAAATCTTTCTCGAAAAATTGATTTAGCAGGTTGTTTTAAAATAGAGATACCCATTCTACCCGTTTGCTTGCTACCTATTTGACCCATTAAACTTAAATGACTTGTGTCAACCCTTTGAAAACTAAATGCGTCGAAGCCTAATATATCGCGCGTTTATGTAAGTATGTAACAAAAGCTTTACCTCCAGTAAGAACAGCAATATCATCAAGATATTGACTTTTGCGTTCACCAAATCCAGGGGCCTTAAGTGCAGCAATCTTTAGAGCACCTCGTAGCCTGTTCACTACAAGGGTAGCAAGAGCTTCCTGTTCAACATCCTCAGCTATAATCACTATCGGGTATCCTCCTTTAATAGCATCCTCCAATAGGGCAACTAAGTCTCGTGCATTAGTGACCTTTTTGTCAACCAAAAGCAACTGCACCACAAAACTTTATATCAATATCCAATAATAAGTTCCTATTTACCTAAGTAATATCGAGAAAAATGTATCATGATAACATTACCTTGCAATTTTCATACTCAACAGTCATTTTCTCAGTATCGGTAACGAAATACGGTGAAAGGTAACCACGATCAAATTGCATGCCTTCCACGACATACATAGTATTTTCAGCACTTTTCCCTTCTTCGAGAGTCACAATACCTTGCCTTCCTACTTTACTCATGGCTTCCGCAATCATATTTCCCACTTCAGGGTTGTTTCCTGCACTCACTGCCGCCACATCAGCTAACTCACTGTCTTCAACCTATTTTATGTACAATGTAAACCTTGGATCAGAAATGTAGAATAATTATATATCAAAGAAATAATGTAGAAAGGATTTAAGGTTTACGTCTTTTGACATCCGCTTAAGCTCTGCAACAAGGGCTTTAGTGGTTCTTTCAATACCCCTCGTGATTTGAATTGGGTTGGCACCTGCTGCCACCACCTAACAGATAACGACTTATTACGTTAATTCTGACTCAGCCTAATAAATAATTATAAACTTCGAGAATTACAAGCACCCGTCAAATACCTTAACACCTTCGGTGATTAAACCTTGTGCAAGAACAACAGACGTTGTTGTCCCGTCACCAGCCAAATCATTTGTCTTTGAAGCCGCTTGTCGCACAAGCTTAGCACCAATGTTCTCAACAGGATCTTCCAATTCAACCTATATACAGTAACAAAATCAGTCAACATTGTTCCTAACGTGACATACTAAATCAACTACGCAACTGTAAGTGTAACATACCTCCTTAGCCACGGTAACACCGTCGTTAACAATCTTAGGCGACCCATACTTGCTCTCGAGAACTACATTACGCCCTTTCGGACCAAGAGTAACCCCTACTAAATCCGCAAGCTTGTTAACACCAGCCTACACAAACAACAAACATAACTTATCTATCAGCACAGTTACCATCAACATAGCTAAAAAAATAGTTTCATATTTATCGATATTCACCTGAAGCTTCTTAATTGCCGACCCGTCTTTGTTAAAGTACAATTCTTTAGCCATTGCCTTAACCTTGGGGTTCACTTTCTTCTGCAGAACTACATTTCGCCTGCGGCTCGAGATAGGAGCAGAAGAAATAGAAGCGAATGACGACAATGATCGTGACGCCGTGTTACTTATTTTAGCATCGGCTGTCCCAAAAGTGCCAATGGACATCATGGGCGTGATTGATGTCATTTTCTACAAGTCTACAAACAAAACAATGTATCAAAAACAAGCATTGGGGGTTATTTTTATGGGCTTATTAGCTTATTGAGATTTTGAAAAGCCGTTAAAGCTCACTTTTTTGAGCTTATAGCTTATGGACTGCCATAAGCTGAAAAAGGTGAGCTTTATCGGGTTTTCAAAATCTCAATAAGCTAATCAGTTGCAAAAAGGAACATTAGGGGGTATCTGGATTATCACCTTATTATTATGGGCTTATTAGCTTATTGAGATTTTTTTAAAAGCCGATAAGCTCACTTTTTTGAGCTTATGGACTTCCATAAGCTGAAGATTATGATCTCATAAGCTGAAAAAAGTGAGCTTTATTGAGTTTTCAAAATCTCATTAAGCTAATAAGCCCATAAAATAAGCTAATCAATAGCAAAAACCAACATTAGGGGGTGTGTGGAACTGTGGATTATTACCTTCTTTTATTTTATGGGCTTATTAGCTTATTGAGATTTTTTTTAAAAGCCAATAAGCTGACTTTTTTGAGCTTATCAACCTAAGCTTATGGACTTCCATAACCTTAAGTTTCTAACCTCATAAGCTGAAAAAAGTGAGCTTTATCGGCTTTTTTTTAAAAAAAAATCTGAAAAAGCTAATAAGCCCCCCATAAAATAAAAGAAGGTAATAATCCAAACATCCTTTTTAACATATAACATAAAAGTAGTATGATCACTATGACATTTTTATAAAAAAAAAAAACTTACAAACGCAAGAGTGATCGGAGAGTTAGCAGAAAAGTAAGTTATTAGGTAGGTAGGATGAAGGTGGCGAAATGAGAGAGGGTTTTAAGTAAATTTATTTGTTTAGGGTTTTATTATTATTATTATTGATTTGATTATTAAAGATGATGGTTAATAATTTAATAAAATGAGTCACGCATTGTAAGCTCCGATCACAATGAGGAGGAACCTTCTAGAATTTCTCTTCCCATTCAAACCTCTTCATTACTACAGAGTATTATTATGTCACCTTATTAAAAGAAAATTTGAGGAAATGTGCTTTATTATTACTAGACGAATACCCGTGCATAGCAACGAGATTTTATAACGACAGATCGTTTAGTGATAAAAGAAAGTTTATGGGTTATAAATGAAAAATAATAAAAGTTAGGGGTGGCAAATCTTGCCCAATTTGTAACTTTTGGGCGATTTTTGACACTTTTTTAAAAGTTTGGGGCGTTTTTTTGCCCCTTTGCATTTATTTGATGGACTCTTACAGGCAAAAGTTAAAAACAGATATTATTAGATGGGCTTTCGAATCATACAATTCAACTTTCAAGCAATTACTCTCATTTTTTCCGATCAATTCACTTGTCACTGGTAACTATAAAACATTCCAACTATTTTAATTTTAATTTATCTCATTTATTAACTATTTTATGCATAATTATTTAATACTCTAATTAATTGATAGATATATTTAATTAGTTGCATTTTTATTCATTTAATACTCTATTTTTTTTATTTTTTTTTAAGAAAAAATAATTAAATATAGTTAAGACTTAGATGCTTGATCTTTTTTTACAAGATGAATTAAAGGGGTTTTTAGGACTGTTCCGAATGTTTTTAATAGTTCAATTATAATTTGCTCGTTTTAGCTCCTGCCCGTTTGGCCTGATTTATAATTTGTCCGTTTAGCCCGTGCCCGTTTTATCCCGTGCCATTTTAGCCCGTGCCCGCCCGTTTTGCCACCTCTAATAAAAGTTTGAAGATTTAGGGATTAAATGTGTTGACTTATCGACTTATTGACTTTGTTGACTTATTGACTTTGATACTTAAGCTCATGTCAACATAATGTTTTGAAACCCGGTTGAACTGTTCCGGTCGAAAAACCGAGTCATGCTTTTAATAACTGAACCCGTCGTGTCCAGTTTTCAAAACTAAATGTTTTTCCCAGTTGAACCCGTTGGTCCGGTCCAGTTTTCAAAACTATATGCAACATCAACTTGTTAGCTTGTATAAAGTTTTGTGTGTTTTATTAATTTGTATAATGTGTATAATAACATATACTTTTCATTTTAGGGTGTTTTAAAAATAACATTAATTAGTGTGTTTAATTATGTTGTAGCTTGTTTAAATTGTATATTGTGAAAATTTTATTGTACTTTTTTAGTAAGGGGTGTTTTAATTGATTGTTTTTAATTTGATATAGATGCTTTTAATTGGTTGTACCATATGAATAAATTATTGTAATTTTAAGTTATGGGGTGTTTTAATAAGAGCATTAATTACACAATTCATTTTCTCTCACCCTTTTAGTATAGAAGGGCAAAATGGGGATTGACTGAAAATTCAGTTTTCCACTTTTTCCCTTTGACTAAATCTACATTATAAGTAGTTAAGATTAAGATGTAGGCTCTCTCACTTAAGTGTCTTAAAAGTGTAATTCTTTTAGTTTACATGATTTTATAAAAACTTTGGAGAAAACCGTTTTTATTTTATTTTTTTAAAACTATTTACACCTCTATAGCCGATTAAAGGTCTCAACATCTCTAATTTTGTTATGTTTTACGTTCTAAAAATCATACCGTTCAATACAAAATACTTTCCTCTTTAATTTAAGATAGATTTCAACATGGTTTCGAGTTGTATTTCAAAAACAAAAAAATGAAGTTGATAACCATCACATGTTATGATGTCTGAGTAAACTATCAAATCAATCTCGTCAAATATGCGATATACTATGATGTTGGCGATGAACATTCAAAATTGAATGTCCTCATGTGAGTATCACGTGGCTATATATATATATATATATATATATATATATATATATATATATATATATATATATATATATATATATATATATATATATATATATATATATTAAACACTAGCCTTACTCTCCTCAACACTTCATCCTTGACTAAAATATGTATTTTCTTTTCTTACATACATGACACTTGCGCATTTTGATGCTACACAATGTTTTAAGCATAGGTCTTGATCACTTCAAGTCAGTAGATGGTCAAATCGGTAGTCTTCGTCATCTTTATCTTTCTTATTTGGGTTTAACCTCAGGCACGATTGCATATGCTTCAAGAGAACTTGAGCCCCAATTCTTGGGTTTAATCTTAGGCACGATTGCATATGCTTCAAGAGAACATGTGTCAAAACTTCTTCAATCCTCGGTGGCATTGGTTTGGAAAGCTAAAGCCGCGTGAGAAGAAGATTTTGCGCACATATTTCTAATACTATGAAGAAAGTATAACATGAAGAGTACGAAAAAGTTGTTGGACTAGTTTATGTAATTTTATTCCAAGCTTTTAAATTGTTTCCTTTTGTAATTTTGTGATTATATATGAGAGTATCTTATGTCATGTCCAGATTATATTTTATGATGAAGATCATCCTCCTAAACAATGTCTATTTTTAACACAAGAACAAAAATAAATGGACTAAAAAATAATGATACTAATAGATAACATTTGATAATTACTTGACTTTTTTTATTATTTTTTTATTTTAATGTCCAAAAAAGGCCCTATATGTTTTAACACAATAATCCCGAGATAAATCAAAGCCCAACACTTCTGAATATTATATTGATGTATCTCGTCGGTATCAATTGTTACAGTAGAGTTGTTAGTCTACTGTATGGTCTACTATGAGGTCAGTTAGACTAGTGATGAAATTATTGCTGAAATACGTATTGCCTGCTATTGCAGATCTCGTTTGATAGTGTCGATATGATGGTTTACTTACCCTGATAATTATTGCATTGTGAAACTAAGTATCATTGGATATTGTGTGTACTGAGACAATAGATTTGACATTTGGATTATTACCCCAAGAGTAATTTACTGCTACACTTTTAATCTAAACCATCATCATCTTGGTGACATTTCATACACTCTTATTGTGCGTGTCATGCACGTGACCATTTCAAATATATTTTTTTCTATAAATATGTTACCTTTTCTTTTACAATACTTATATTTTTACATCCACAAACAAAGACACTCCCCAAACAATTTACAAGCTCATGTTCAGGTTTTGGGTAGGTGAAAGGCCTTCATCACTCTACGTCATTAACAAAACATTTGTTGGCTCCTCTTCTTTATAAAAGAGGTGTAAGAACCACGACGACTATTATTTACATATGACGGCGCACACGAGATGTCGAAATCAAATTATATATACATATGCAATATTTTTCGTGTAAAGAAGATAAAGTGCTTAAAAGATTTAAGTGATCAAACAATACACCGTTGCAACGCGCAAACATTTTATTTCTCGTTTTCAACATAAGAAAAGAAACTACGAAGAAAAGATATGATGCAACTATACTATAATTTCTCTTATAACGACTCTTCATTGAACTTAACAATGTAGAAGAATAATTCAACCTAATCATGTCAGCTCCATTTCGGGTTTAGATGACATTTTCCAAGGGATATGATTAGGTACGTAGCTAATTAATGATTAATGTCGGAATCAGCTAACTAAAATAGTAACTTGTTGACATTCTAATAAATGATTATGTTAGTTGTATATTTACAAGGTTATTATACACTATCAAAGACCAAAGGAGACATTCCAAACAATAGCTAGGAAGCTGCTTAGAAGTTATACACTAGCAGTTAAGCATCCAATGTCCATATAATAGGCACAACTACATACTTGTTTGATAGTTAAAACTAATTGTGAGTTTCGAGAGACAATATATAACAAATGGCGATTATGGATTGGCAGGTTACACAGGCAATAGTCGAAAACAACACGGTTGCTTTTAGGAACATGGGTGAACAAGACAAGCATATGATTGAGCAAAAACTAGGAAACACTACTGCGTTACACCTCGCTTCAAGAATAGGTAATGCTGAAATCGTGTCCATTATTCTGTTACTAAGGCCAGAAATGATGGAGGCTGAGAATGATAACTTAGAAACGCCACTCCATGAAGCGTGTCGCATGGGACATGAGAAAGTGGTCAGGTTGCTTATGGAAAAGAACCAATGGGTGGCTAGTAAGCTCAACTACGAGAACCAGAGTGCCTTGTTCCTTGCTTGCAGTTACGGTCATCTTAACATTGTGAACTTCCTCCTGGATCACACGAGCTGGTTGTTGAACATCATAGACGATGCAGCTTGTCTCCACATTGCTGCCTCAAAAGGCCAAACAGGTGAGAATTAAGCTCATTACCTCCTGTAGATTCTAAATCTCAAATCTGTTACTATTACCATGAGGGCTGGGTAATAAGGTCTAAACATATAATTTTATTATAGTATTAAATTTCAAGTTGGTTTCACATGAATAGAAAAGTTTATATTATGTCAATAATAATCTAATTTTTTAGTACTTAGATTTTTAAGCAATGAAAGTTACACCTTGGAAGACTTTCCAACTCAAGCTTAACTATTCATAAGTAAAAACGTTAAAATCCACGTCTTGGTTCTTGATAACGCAGATATTGCTAACAAGTTGTTAGCGAAGTGCCCGGATCTAGCTAATCGGAAGGACACCATAAATGGTTCCTTGGCGTTGCACGTTGCTTGCGAAAGGGGGCAATTTGATATTTCGAAAGTGCTATTAGAAATGAACCCTCACCAAGCTTTACAATTTGACTGCAATGGCTATACGCCTTTGCACTTAGCTGCCATAAACGGGAACCTAGCTATTTTAGAGGAGTTTGCATCCACGGCTCCTTTCTCCTTCCAGTTTCTAACAAGATATGGAGAAAATGTGCTCCATCTTACCATAAGATTCAATAAGTTTGATGCCTTCAAATATCTAGACGGTATCCTCAAGGGTACAGACCTGTTTTACCAACGTGACAAATTTGGCTATACTGTTCAGCATCTTGCTCAGATTGTTGGTTTTCATCAGGCATGAATCTCTCTTTAAATGCTGTTCAGTTGCTAGCTAGTTCGGATGAGATCAATAATCTAATTCTCTACTTACGTCTTTATAATCATTCATGTTCATTACAGTTTGCAGAATACATCTTCGATGAAACAAAAGCGCTAAGTGATGATCAAATGATAGGGAATCACGAGGAAAACCTTGTAGAAGCGGCTCCTATAGAAGATGAAACAAACACAAGGTCAGAGCTCGTAACAAATATAAATGCAAGCTTTTGCAGTCAAAAATACGGACAAGACTCCAAAATCGAATCTCACAAGAAAATTCCAAAAAGAGAGCATCTAGAACTACACAGAGAGGCGCTACAAAACGCAAGGAACACAATTACAATAGTGGCCATACTGATGGCAACTGTCACATTCACAGCCGGCGTTAACCCTCCTGGTGGTGTCTACCAAGATGGACCTATGAAGGGAAAAGCAATTATGGGCAAAAGTAAAGCTTTCAAGATCTTTTCAATCAGCAATCACATAGCACTGTTTGTATCCCTCTGCATTGTTGTAACATTAGTCAGCATTATCCCTTTTAAGAGAAAGGCATTGAACCTGATACTGGGGGTGGCTCATAAAGTTACATAGGTTGCATTATCATTCATGTCTGTGTCGTATGTCGCAGCAACATGGGTGATTATGCCAACAACCCATGATCAGAGCAACAATATGAACTGGCTTTTAGAAGCTCTACTGTCTATCTGCGCAGGGACTCTTGGATGCACCTTCTTTGGGTTAGGGATTATGCTTATCAGAGATCGAATAAAAAAATATAAGTGGAGGAATGTAAAGCTCGAAAGTGAAGCTTCTCACTCCATAAATTCAGATGCTTATAGTAACATTAAAAGTGGATTTTATGCCCTATGATCAAGCACGGACCACTGTATCCAGGAGCTACTACACTTCTTTTTCTATATAACTACATTTCATTTGCAAATATCTTGCGTGAGCTGATGTAATAATCTATGAATCAATATTTGGAGTTAGATTTTTTGTTGAAATATGGTAGCTCTATTTTATTGGTACCTCTTCGGTCAACGCAAACCACAAGGACGAGCGGTGTAATTTACTCTTTTTTCTTTTAGCAAAGCTTATGGGGATTTAGTATTTAGACATATTTAGTTGAAGTTGGAAACTAGTTTTGAGTTTTGACCAAGAACTATTTCTTATATACCATCCACACACAGAAACTCATCCTATTCTCTACATACACAAACCCAACCATCACCATACACACATCATCCCATGCCCTACACACACAAACCCACCATCTCTGTCCCGCCACCTGTCATCTAAAATGTATATTCACACATGCATACCAACTGAGTAGACTAACTTGTGTTATGGTATTAGCAAGAAAGTATTAGACGATAAATTTGGTCACATAAAAATACAATAGCCGTCGATCGCACAAAAAGTACAAGAAATCCACAATCGTGCTTGGGCCATATTTATCGTCTAAAAGAAAATATTAGACGATAATAATGATTTTGCTAAATTATTTCTTTTTTAAGTGTTTGTGTCATTCATTTTCTTTATCGTTGAATCATTTTCCAGTTATTTAAACTTCAATTTGTTAAATTTGTCCCATTTATATCAAAGTCATCATATACCTTTAGGTTTTTTCACTTTATGAATGTTCATCTCTTTCATTAATTCAACTTGATATAAAAGATGTATTATACTAGTATGTAATTGAGAGAATAAGAATAAAATATTAGTTTTGATATCATCATTTAAAAGTATAAATTAGAAAAGTAGACTTCTGATTCTTAAAAGTATACTAATTTAAAATAATGATGACATATTCATGTTTACTTATTCTTAATTTAAAATAATGATGACATATTTGTTAGCTGTACATTTTTTATATCAATAAATGTACAGCTAACAATATTTATACATTTTATTTATATGAAAAGTAGATGAAGAACCCTAATGAACCCTTGCGATCGGGTTTGTGCCATATCTATCTTGCAAGGATTCAAAATACTCTAGAAACAAATGATATCTTTGTGATATTCCGTAATAGAATATTAATCGCACCTAATCATGTCGGCTGATCATTTCTGTTTAAATGTCATTTTCTAGAGGATTAGTTTAGGCAGTTACATTCTTAATCAGTTCATTAAATAGTACGAAGTAATATTTGATTCTAGATACTTGTGACAATGTACATTCACACATAAAACAAATATTCCAAACAAATGGAAGCTGCTCAGAAGGCTCATGGTATATAACATGAAGTTTACATATATGTCAGCACTCAGCATGCATTATTAAAGCTTTCAGTGTCTATAAAATAGACCCAACTGAGTAGACTAACTTGTGTTATGGTCAAGTGTGGTATTAACAAGGAAGTATTAGTTGATAAATTTGGTCACACAAAAATACAATAGCCGTCGATCGCACAAAAAGTACAAGGAATCCACAATCGTGCTTGGGCCATATTTATCGTCTAATAGAAAGTTGATAGATGGCAATAACAGATTGGCAGGTTATGCAGACAATAGTCGAAAATAACATGGTTGCCTTTAGGAATATGGTAGAACAAGATGAACACGTGATTGAACGAAAAATAGGAAACGTTGCAGTGTTGCACCTTGCTTCAAGACTAGGAAATGCTGAAATGGTGTCGCTTATTTTAGAACTAAGGCCAGAAATGGTGTCTGCTGAGAACCATAACTCAGAGACACCACTACATGAAGCCTGTCGTGTGGGACACGAGAAGGTGGTTAGATTGCTTATGGAGAAGAATGGATGGGTGGCTAGTTACCTCAACTGTGAGAACCAGAGTGCATTGTTCCTGGCTTGTAGCTATGGGCATCTTAACATTGTTGATTTCCTCCTTAATCACACGAGGTGGTTGTTAGACATCGTGGACAATGTAGCTTGTCTCGAAGTTGCTGTCTCCAAAGGCCGAACAGGTAGCAACAACGATTGGTTAAATAGAGCATTGGTTGGGGATTTGCTGTCTTACGACTCTATGGAGAACATAGCTGACTGATTGGGTCTAAACCGTCAGATATAATTGACCAAGGTCAACTAGTCAAAAATAGCTTATCCCAATACTCCGGTGATAGTATAGTGTTTTCCCGGGTCGTTAAAGTCCCAGCGAGATTGAAATGGTGTCGTTTGAAATCGTTTATAAGTGAGTGACACTGAGGACAGTAGCCCAGATGATGTGGAATTGATATTGCTACTGTTATTGTGGTATTGGTACACAGATATAATATTCACAAAAATCAGATACCAGATATATGCACAAATTCACAATCAGGTTCACGTAACAGACAGAAAGTGGGATTTGGTATATTACAACTACTGGGGGTGCTTTTGAACTTTTTTGAAACTTAAAATTAAAAGAAAAGTGAAAATGAAAATGAAATTCTAAAAATGATTATTATAATATTTAAATATTATTTAATTAATAAAACTATTTAAAATCTAAATTAAAACCTAATTTAAATTAACTAAAAATAACAAATGATATAAATTAAACTAAAAATTAGCAAAAATATTTTCTAAACTTAAATTAGAACTTGAAGAAAGTATAAAAAATAAAAATAAATATTTTTGTCTTTTTATGGATTTTTTTTATAAATTAAAAACTATTTAACTTAATTAAACTACTTTTAATTACTATTAATGCTAAATTAACTTAGAAAATTAAGAGAAAATTTATAAAATTACTTAACCATCACTGGAATCCTACAAAATTATAAAAAACTCTAAAAATTATGTTTTAAGATTAATCCACTAATTATTTACCTTTTTATTACTTTAATTCTAATTTAAACAATTAAAATAAGAAAAATAGAAAATGAACAGTAGAAATTCAAAATATATTTTCTAAAAATCTATTATACTATATTAAGGCTAGGAAAAATATAAAATCTAGGTTTTGCTTTATAAAAACTAAATATGCTATTTAATACTTAATATTAATTAATAATTAAGAAAACTAAAATTAAATCTAATAAATACTAAATGACAAAATAAAAATCTGAAAAATTTACTAAAAATACTTAACTATATAAGGTAATTAATAAAAATATAAAAATACTAAGTACTTAATTAAAATTTAAAAATGAAAATTAAAATTAAATTGAATTAAATAGAAACTATCACTTATTTTAAACTTGGCTTTTTTGGATTTTTCTTTTACAAACTAACTTTACTACTGAAAATGAAAGACTTTTGTGAAAACACTTTGAAAAATAGCTTATTTATAAGCTATAGCACCCCCTTTGTCTTATCAGTTGACTTATGTTGACTGTGTGGTCAAATAAGCTCAAATGGGTGTAGGTGGGGTCCACTATGATGGAAATGGGTGCAAACAAGCTCAACAATCTCAAATAAGCCAGAAACAACAAGAATTAAGCACAAATAAGCTGAATGAGATCAAATAAGCACTTTTCACAATGGAAATGAACACAGAACTGGGACAAAGTTTGGGATGAATTCTAGATGGGGTCCACTTGGTCCTAGGTCAACCAATGGGTCAATACTTGTACCCTGGTAGGAGGGGGGGGGGGGTTGGAAAAAGCCAATTGGAACCACTAGGGCCCACTGGGGTGGTCTACAACCACCACCAAAGTTGGTGGTGTGGTGGAGGTCTGATGTGCTCAGGGCAAGGGTCAGCCCTGCAACTCACTTCCAAGGCTTGAGGAAGCTTGTAGAAAAATCACAAAATTGAGCCAATTATAGATTTTGAAAGATGAGCTGGTAGAGAATAACTTGTGAAAATTTTGAAATCCAAATCCAAACACAAAAATCAGAATTAATCTTGGAATTTTTGCAAAAATATGAGAATGGGCAATTTTTGACTTTTTGATTAAACTAGAACTTTGACTTATTTGGATTTCTAAAGGCTTTTACTGATTAAAAACTAAGTTATAAGCTATATTTAAACTAGTTTACTCTATATTAACAACTTATGCAACTAATGATGATGATTTAAACACACAAAACCTTCACAGTTAACTGTGAAGGGCAAATTTGTGAGGTTTTGACTTTTTTATGAAGTAAAGCTTGATTTTACAGTTTAAACTACCCAATGAAACCTAATGCAAACTATTTGAACTATGTTCCCCTTCTAAGATCAATAACAACACTACCACTTTAGCAAATCCAAACACCCCTTTAGGCTTGACTGTTTGGGGTTTTAATAAGCTAGGGGTTGTGAAAGCTTATGAAACCAAATCAAAAGGTCTTATACTGATATACTAAGTCTAATTAATCACTTAGGAGCAGAGAACAAGGTCAATTAGACTATATTATCAATTAAGCTATTATGACTGATAAAACTATGATATGAAGTAACTACAAATTTAAACAAGAAAGTTATATAATTTAGGCTACAACTTAACTAAACAATACCCAAATAAACTCAAACAAACACAGAATCTCAACTTCAAGCAGTGAATCAGAATCTATTAAGGACTAAGATTTTTGAGTGAAAATTGAAATGAGCAAATTCTTACAAGGGTACCCTCAGCATGCACAGAGGGTTTTCCTTATGAAGCCTATCTTTAGATAGGCAAATTCCAGCTCCAATATTGCTCTTTTCACTTCAGAAACCTGCAATCAAACTCAAGAACACACAAAGTTGACTAATGTTGACTTTTTATTATATTTTTGATTTTCTTTACTAAGTAGTGTTTTAAGAGTCTCTAAAAGCTTGAATAAGCTTTAGGGGAGCTTATGTGGCCTAAGAATCCATCAACACTCAATAATAACCACAACTCAGTACACTAAGAAACTCAAAATAAAAGTGAAAATGGCACAATCTGAGATACCCAATGAAACTTGAAATTGATTACTCAAAAACTTGAAATTACATGAAAACAAACTAGTACAGTGCTTAAAAGCTTAAGAAACCATTAGAAATTTAAATTACACTAAATTCGACATACAATATTACTAATTAACTAACTGACTCTTCCTTGCACTCTTCTTTCTATTTATACTTGAAGATTAGGGTTCCATGCTGTATCCTCATCATTTCCCACCTCTCTCTGATAACTTTGGTCCACTCACAAGCTTCCAC
The DNA here is from genome assembly GCA_030686995.1 of Artemisia argyi. NCBI lineage: Eukaryota > Viridiplantae > Streptophyta > Magnoliopsida > Asterales > Asteraceae > Artemisia > Artemisia argyi. The sequence continues at coordinate 14,779,190 of CM060689.1, read as the reverse complement.
GTGTTTTGGCGGGAAAGCATCTTTTGCAATTTGGTTCTGGTTCAGGCAACTGGGGGGGGGGGGCATCATTTATTGTGGTGGCTTAGGTAGGTGTAGGGGTGTGGGTTAGTGGTGATGGGATGGGCAAGTGGTGGGGTGGTGGAGCAATACCAGGGGTGGTGTGGTGGTTTGTGGTTTGGCTGAGGGAAAGGGAAAAGGGGGAGTTGACCGGTATTTGACCGGGGTCAAAGGTTTGACCCTGGTGTATTACTTGGGGCCTTTGGTGGGCTGGTGAGACATAGGCCCAAAAATAGAAATGGGGGTGGGCTAAGGATGTGGTTTGGACTAGGCTTGGAGTAGTATTATTGTTTTTGGATCCAGTTTGGTTTATGATATACACAAGGACCTATTTTGTAAATTACCGAAAGTTGAGGGGTATGATTTGGCATTTTTCAAAATTGATTCCAAGGGTGTATTTTGCCATATCATGAATAGTATAAGGTCCTTTGATGATTTTTCAAATTTATTTTCACCAGGGACTGAAACCGTCAAACTTTCAAACTTCAGGGACCATTTGTGTAATTTCACCAAACTTCACACCAAGGACCATTCCTGTCATAAAAGGTTAGTGCAAGGACAAAATTTGTTTTTCTCAAAGTTTTTCATATCCCAGGGACTATTTTTGACAATTTTCAAAGTTCAGGGACTAAACTTGACATTTTGTGAAACTTTTCACCAAAGGACTAATTATGTAACTTTTTGATTTATAAGGACCTTTGGTGACTTTTTCAAGTTTTTAGAATGACCAGGGACTAGATTTGACAACTTTTGAAAGTTGGGGGACTGAAACTGCCAATTATGCAAACTTTGTGCGTTTTTCATCTGTTTTTGGTATTTTTGCATTTGAAACATGTAAAACACTTTCCTGGGATATTTTCACTATTTTGATTCGTTATTGAGTGTTTTTAGATGTTTTGGCAGCTCAGAAATGGTAAAAATGATGAGTATTTACACACTCATCAATCCCCTACACTAAAACATTGCTAGTCCCTAGAAATCTTTTGAGAAAAACCTGATGGATTTGAGAATCTCTTTACCAAAAGCCATCACTTATGGAGTAGCCAGGTGTAAGAAATGTGGCACACCTGATAACCGTGTGATTTTGAGCAAACCACCAGCTGTCAACGGATTTGATTAGTCTTTACCAAAAGCCGTTTGCTTCTGGACTGGCCAGCATCTTGATGGACTAAGTCAACATCTTGGTGAGCTGATTACCAATTATGGATTTTCCACGGCCTTTACCACAAGCCATAATCTTGCGGGCTAGCCAACTCATTTGTTTTTGGGGAGTTGAGGAACCATACAATTTTGGGCAAATTGCAAGCCGTCAACGGATTTGAGATGTCTTTACCAAGAGCCGTTTGCTCCTGGACTAGCCAATCCATTTGTCATTTAGACTTTGGCGAACTGATTACCACAAAAATTTTGAAATAAAGTGAAAAATTTTTGAAAAATTTAGGCCTAAAAATGGGGGTACTTAGAAAGTTTTGTGATAAAATTCGTAAGAATTCCCCCCCCCCCCCCCCCCCACACTAGAATTGAATATTGTCCTCAATATTCAAAGTCCCGGCTATTATGACGAATCTCTGAACGGAAAAAGCTAATATTCGAATCTAACTGTGGAAATATCGATTTTATTTTTCACTTTATTTATCTGTACATACAATCACACACACATTTTTTTTTTTTTTTGAAATGAGACTTATATACATATTTACTTTTCAACAGGTGGGGGACGGCCACTCCCCCACACTAGGGTGGTAGAAAGTAGAAAGAAGTCAGAAATACGGGTGAAAACCCATATATGTTGCTAATTTTTGTTCACCGAGTCACTAGCTTGACTCGATCCCCGAATTCATTGGTCCATGGGGAAAGTTTGGAGATCCGGGACAACCATGGGTGGTATGTCCTCTCCAAATTAATGTTTCAATCTATGACCATTCACTTTGAAGTTGGGACCTTCGGGTTGAGATAACTCAACAGTCCCGTATGGATATACTTTAGCAATAGTGAATGGTCCAGTCCATCGGGTTTTTAATTTCCCCGAGAAGATCTTTAATCTTGAGTTGAAAAGAAGGACTCTATCACCGACGTTGAAAACTCGGTTCTTAATCTTAGAGTCGTGAATCTTCTTTGTCTTTTCTTTGTAGATCAAAGAGTTCTCGTAGGCTTGATCACGAAGTTCGTTTAATTCATTGAGTTGAACCTTACGGTGATCACCCGCTTTATGAAGGTCGTAGTTAGCATGTTTCAAGGCCCAGTAGGCTTTGTGCTCGAGCTCCATCGGTAAATGACACGCCTTCCCGTATACAAGCTTGTATGGAGTACACCCAATGGGTGTTTTGTAAGCTGTACGGAAGGCCCAGAGTGCATCATCTAGTTTATCCGACCAGGAAGCACGGTTTTCACCTACTGTCCTTTCAAGAATCCGTTTTATACCACGGTTGGAAACCTCCACCTGCCCACTTGTTTGGGGGTGATAAGCGGTAGAAAGACGATGAGTAACACCGTACTTAAGCATGACTTTTGCAAATTGATCATTGCAAAAGTGAGTACCGCGATCACTAATGATGGCATGTGGAGTTCCAAAACGAGCAAAGAGGGATTTCAAGAATTTCACAACAACTCGGGCATCGTTAGTGGGTAAGGCTTTAGCCTCAACCCATTTTGACAAATAGTCAACAGCCACGAGAATATACTTGTTTCCACGAGAAGATGGGAATGACCCCATAAAATCAATGCCCCAGACGTCAAAGATTTCACAAACTTGAATAGCATTTTGTGGCATTTCGTTCTTTTGTGAAATATTCCTGTGACGCTGACAAGCATCACAGGCTTTGACTAACTCGTGGGCATCCTTATAGATCGTGGGCCAATAGAAACCGGAATCAAACACCTTTTTGGCGGTGTAGTTAGGACTATGGTGGCCCCTGGTGGGTCCAGCATGGCAAGCCTTGAGAATATCAGCGGCTTCCTGTCCGTATACACATCGCTTGATGACTTGATCGGCGCAGATTTTGAAGAGGAAGGGGTCGTCCCAGAAGTAATGTTTGACGTCTTTAAAAAATTTGTTTTTCTGTTGGGACGTCATCCCCTTCACGATGAAGTTACCCGCATGGTAATTTGCAAAGTCGGCAAACCATGGGGTAGTAGAGTCACCACGAAAAGTAACCGCACTGAGTGTCTCGAGAGGGAATGATTCATTTATTTCTTGTTTCTCGGACACATCTTGATGTGGGTTTTCTAATCGTGAGAGATGATCAGCAGCAAGGTTCTCGGCTCCCTTTTTATCACGGATAATGATATCAAATTCTTGGAGGAGGAGAACCCAACGGAGAAGTCTCAGCTTTGCATCTTGCTTTGCAAATAGGTACTTCAAAGCCGAGTGATCCGTATACACCACGCATTTGGTCAGGATCAAGTATGGCCGGAATTTCTCAAAGGCATACACCACAGCTAGGAGTTCTTTTTCAGTGGTGGTGTAATGACTTTGAGCCTCGGTCATAGTTTTACTTGCGTAGTGTATAGGCTGAAAGTATTTTGCTTTGCGTTGCCCCAAGACCGCACCTATGGAAAAATCACTAGCATCGCACATAAGCTCAAAAGGTAGGTCCCAATCGGGGGCAACAAGAATCGGTGCCTCGGTAATCTTTTTCTTTAATGTTTCAAAAGCTTCGATGCACTCAGGAGAGAAGATGAAAGGAGCATCCTTCTCGAGGAGATGGGTCATAGGCCGGCCAATCTTAGAAAAATCTTGGATAAATCTACGGTAGAAGCCGACATGACCCAAAAAGCTCCTAACACCTTTTACGGTGGTGGGATGAGGTAATTTAGCAATGACATCGATTTTGGCTTTGTCAACCTCAATCCCGTTTTTTGAGATTTTATGGCCGAGGACTATGCCCTCTTTAACTATAAAGTGACTTTTCTCCCAGTTGAGACTTAAATTCGTTTCTTTGCAATGTTTAAGCATCTGTTCCAAGTGGGAGAGACAGGTCTGGAATGAATCCCCGATGACTGAAAAGTCATCCATGAACACCTCCATGGTTTTCCCGATCATGTCGGAAAAAATAGACATCATGCACCTCTGGAACGTGCCTGGTGCATTACATAAGCCGAAAGGCATACGTCTGTAAGCAAAAGTTCCGTAGGGGCATGTGAAGGTAGTCTTCTCTTGATCCTGGGGATCAATGGGGATTTGGAAGTAACCCGAAAAACCATCGAGGAAGCAGTAATATTCATTCCCCGCAAGTCTTTCAAGCATCTGGTCCATAAAAGGGAGAGGAAAATGGTCTTTACGGGTGGCGTCATTTAACTTTCGATAGTCAATACATACTCGCCAACCCGTGACCAAACGAGTTGGAATCAACTCGTTATCCTCGTTGGTGACAACGGTAATGCCACCCTTTTTAGGGACACAATGAATTGGGCTAACCCAAGGACTGTCAGAAATAGGATAAATCAATCCCGCATCAAGAAGTTTAAGAACTTCTTGTTTGATAACTTCGTGGATTTTTGGATTTACCCTTCTCTGTTGTTGCACTGCTGGCTTAAAGTCATCCTCCATTAAAATTTTATGAGTACAAAAGTTCGGGCTTATGCCCTTAATGTCGGAGAGTTTCCAAGCGATTGCTTGTTTATGTGACTTTAGAACCTTTAGGAGTGCTGCCTTTTCCTCAACTTTTAAGTCTTTAGCAATAATGACGGGCAATTTATCATCACCCTCCAGAAATGCATATTCTAGATGAGGAGGCAAGTCTTTGAGCTCAACCTCGGGAAAGTCTTCAGTTATTTCAACAATTTTGACTTCCGCTTTATGAAGTATTTTTGGAGACGGAGAGGGTGAAGGATCGTCATTTAACAATCTTTCAAGGAGAAGAATGTCCCCCTCCGGGTCAAGATAGTTTTCATCAATCTCATCGGGGATTGAGCTATCCTGAGCAAGAAAAGCCTCGAGCTCTTCCAGAAGGAAGTCACCTCCCTCAAACGGAGTGAGGGAAGGGGAAGAGTCGGAAATGATCGGATCAGTACAAGGAATGGTACTGCCACTTGCTGAGAAACCAAGGACTTCTTGAGAAGACTCCTCAGACGCAACATCGATGATGTCAATTCGGTTAACCGTTTCAGCGTCATAATTGGAGAAGTATCTTGAAGTCTGATCAAGATTGAATGTGATAGCTTCACCATCAACACGTAGAGTGATTTCTTCTTCGAATACATCGATTAAAGCACGACCCGTTCTTAAGAATCCCCTCCCGAGAATGAGAGGGACTCATGGGTCAACATCGAAATCAACAATCACGAAATCTGCCGGAAAATGGAACTTTCCTACTTTCACGAAGATATCTTCGGCAATGCCGAGAGGACGAGATATGGTACGGTCTGCAAGCTCGAGTGTCATGCAGGTTGGAGTGAGAGCAGGAAGTGAGAGTCTTTTCCAGACTGTGTAAGGCATCAGGTTAATGCTTGCGCCAAGATCGGCCAAGGCAAAGCATTCAACCATCCCAGGGAAAACAGAAGGAATGAGAAATTTCCCGGGATCTCCAAGCTTTTCGGGAAGCTTTTTCAAGAGCACTGCTAAGCAATGCTCGTTAAGAGGAGTTTTTGCCATCTCACAAAGTTTTTCTTTGTTGCTTATCAGATTTTTGATTGTCGAAGCAAACTTAGGCATGAGAAGAAGAGCATCCGCGAAGCTAATATCAAAGTGTAACTCTTGGAAAATTTGATAAATTTTTTCCATCTGATGGTTAGCTTTCTCGCGGTTCTTTTGCTCATTCAATCGTGAAGGATATGAAATTGACGGCTTAGGATCATTCTTTGGTATTTCATCAGAACTCACAGGGGGATCAAATACAACTTTTGGCTTATGAGCCGGGACCGGGACAACTTGAGGGTGGACGTTGTTGGTACCTCTGTTATTAGTAGGAAGTACCTTGTCCGTAGTAACCTCAGGCTCATGTTCCGCTACCTTAGGAGGAGAGGAAGAGGTAGAAGGAATCGAGGGTCCATTGTATGATACCCCACTTCGGGTGGTGATCGCTTTGACATCGCCCCTCGGGTTAGCGATCGTGTTGCTCGGTAGTGTACCCGGGCCCGAGGGTCAATCATTTAAAGACTTCTGAAGCTCAGAGATCGTGCTAAGCAATAACTGATTCGTTTCCTCTTGTGCTTTCATGAATTGTTTGAATTCAGCATTGGAGGAAGACGAGGGTGGAACAACGTTTTGATTTTGAACAGGAGGATTTTGAACACGGTTGTTTTGAAAATTCCCTTGATTTTGATTGTTGTTACCCTGAAAAGTGTTTCTCTGATTGAAATTACCCTGATTGTAATTCCCTTGATTCTGGTTTCTTTGAAAATTTCCTTGAAAACCTTGATTTTGATTGCCATTTTGAAAATTGTTTTGATTAAACTGGCCTTGATTTTGATTCGGGTTTTGGAAATTTGAGTTTTGACCTTGGTTAAAATTCTGATTCGAGTTACGGTTTTGATTTTGGTTAAAACCTGGAGGTCCGAGAAAATTGTTGGAACGATAGCTTAAGAGATTACGGTCCCCCTGCGGTTGGTAAGAATTACCCCCCGTATTGTAGGAACCGTGAGCAGCATATACGTTCTCTTGAGAAAAGCCAGCAGTAGCTGGACACTCGGAATACAGATGAGGGCCCCCCACAAGTTTCACAACTTCGGGCCACGACTTTCACTTGCTGATTTTGAACCTGATTTTGCATCGTTTGGCTCATTCTCAACACAGCCGTAGAAATATCATCCATCTTTTTGGTAAGAGCAATTATTTCAGGAGATGATGATGAGGGAGTAACTGAATGACATGACGCATCCCTCTCCGCAGAGGAATCCCAAAAGTTATGGTGGGCAGTCATGTTCTCGATTAAATCATAGCACTCCTCGGGACGCCTTTTCATAAAGGTCCCACCAGCAGCAGCATTGAGAATATCCCGGTGCCTCAATGTCAGACCATTATAGAAGGTATCTATGATGGTAACTTGCAACATATTGTGGTTAGGGCACCGATCAATAGCTAGCTTATAACGTTCCCAAGCCTCAAAAAGAGACTCATCGGGACGTTGCCGGAAGTTGCTGATATCATTTCGTAACTTGGTAACCATGGATGGCGGAAAATATTTTGCTAAAAACTTGGTTACCATTTCGTCAAAGGTACGAATAGAATTCTTTGGAAGTCGGTCAAACCATGCAGTGGCATGATGAGTGAGAGAATAGGGGAAGAGGTACAGCCGGAGGGCATCATCGGTGACACCATGCTGTTTCATGCTTTGGGTGACCGTGAGATATTTGTCAAGATGCTTATTGGCATCGTCACCCGGTAATCCATGAAATTGACACGAATTCTGGACTTGTTGGATCATGTGGTGCTTGAGGCCAAAGTCCGTAGCCTCAATAGTGAGTGGTGCAATAGGCCCACTCCGCCCTTGCATGGTAGGCTGGCACAGCTCCTCCATCGTTCGGAGATCGGGAGCTGGCTCATCCCTGGGAGGGTCAGGGGGTGGTAAAGGTGGTGGTGGCCCAGCGGCCATTTCGGTCTTTGGTTCTTGTGTGTCAGAACGTAGCTCGGGTACGTTTTTCTGATGTTTACGTTTTGTTTGTGACCGAGTGCGCATGCACTAAAAACAATTTTTCAAAACAAGATCGAGGCAAAACCACAGTGAACTTAAACCAGAAATCACAAGTGAATGGCTTCTTTGAAAAAGGTACACCACTCACAGGGATATAAAGGCAAGTTTTAATCTTAAGTTTGGGAACTTATTATGGGTTTATTTATTAATTTGAAAAAACTGTTTTAGGCTTATGGGTGTGTGTGCAGAAAACTTGGGAAATATTTTTGGAACTGATTCGTTAACCGAAATCGTTCTTTTAAGATTACTCGCAGGCTGGCGGGAGGAAGTAAATAGGTTTCCTCTTCAGTTCGCAATTTAATGTCAGAACTTACCTTAAACCAACTGTTTCAGGTTGTAATCTTAAAGAAAACGAAGTAATTTAACTTCACAGTTTGTTTTGTTGTTTTTAATTTTTTTTGGTGTTTTCAACACTTCAGGAGAAGTGTTAATGAACGTTTTTGATATGATTATATTTTTACAAAAACTTTTTACAAATTTGTGTGAAATTTGTACAGGGAGGGTTTTGAAAACCACTAAACTTAAAACGATTTTGTAAAACACGCAACAACCTCCCCGGCAGCGGCGCCAAATTTTGATTGGGTCTAAACCGTCAGATATAATTGACCAAGGTCAACTAGTTAAAAACAGCTTATCCCAATACTCCGGTGATAGTATAGTGTTTTCCCGGGTCGTTAAAGTCCCAGCGAGATTGAAATGGTGTTGTTTGAAATCGTTTATGAGTGAGTGGCACTGAGGACAGTAGCCCAGATGATGTGGAATTGATATTGCTACTGTTATTTTGGTATTGGTACACAGATATAATATTCACAAAAATCAGATACCAGATATATGCACAAATTCACAATCAGGTTCACGTAACAGACAGAAAGTGGGATTTGGTATATTACAACTACAGGGGGTGCTTTTGAACTTTTTTGAAACTTAAAATTAAAAGAAAAGTGAAAATGAAAATGAAATTCTAAAAATGATTATTATAATATTTAAATATTATTTAATTAATAAAACTATTTAAAATCTAAATTAAAACCTAATTTAAATTAACTAAAAATAGCAAATGATATAAATTAAACTAAAAATTAGCAAAAATATTTTCTAAACTTAAATTAGAACTTGAAGAAATTATAAAAAATAAAAATAAATATTTTTGTCTTTTTATGGATTTTTTTTATAAATTAAAAACTATTTAACTTAATTAAACTAATTAAACTACTTTTAATTACTATTAATACTAAATTAACTTAGAAAATTAAGAGAAAATTTATAAAATTACTTAACCATCACTGGAATCCTAAAAAAATTATAAAAAACTCTAAAAATTATGTTTTAAGATTAATCCACTAATTATTTACCTTTTTATTACTTTAATTCTAATTTAAACAATTAAAATAAGAAAAATAGAAAATGAAGAGTAGAAATTCAAAATATATTTTCTAAAAATCTATTATACTATATTAAGGTTAGGAAAAATATAAAATCTAGGTTTTGCTTTATAAAAACTATATATGCTATTTAATCCTTAATATTAATTAATAATTAAGAAAACTAAAATTAAATCTAATAAATACTAAATGACAAAATAAAAATCTGAAAAATTTACTAAAAATACTTAACTATATAAGGTAATTAATAAAAATATAAAAATACTAAGTACTTAATTAAAATTTAAAAATGAAAATTAAAATTAAATTGAATTAAATAGAAACTATCACTTATTTTAAACTTGGCTTTTTTGGATTTTTCTTTTACAAACTAACTTTACTAATGAAAATGAAAGACTTTTGTGAAAACACTTTGAAAAATAGCTTATTTATAAGCTATAGCACCCCCTTTGTCTTATCAGTTGACTTATGTTGACTGTGTGGTCAAATAAGCTCAAATGGGTGTAGATGGGGTCCACTATGATGGAAATGGGTGCAAACAAGCTCAACAATATCAAATAAGCCAGAAACAACAAGAATTAAGAACAAATAAGCTGAATGAGATCAAATAAGCACTTTTCACAATGGAAATGAACACAGAACTGGGACAAAGTTTGGGATGAATTCTAGATGGGGTCCACTTGGTCCTAGGTCAACCAATGGGTCAATACTTGTACCCTGGTAGGAGGGGGGTTGGAAAAATCCAATTGGAACCACTAGGGCCCACTGGGGTGGTCTACAACCACCACCAAAGTTGATGGTGTGGTGGAGGTCTGCTGTGCTCAGGGCAAGGGTCAGCCCTGCAACTCACTTCCAAGGCTTGAGGAAGCTTGTAGAAAAATCACAAAATTGAGCCAATTATAGATTTTGAAAGATGAGCTGGTAGAGAATAACTTGTGAAAATTTTGAAATCCAAATCCAAAAACAAAAATCAGAATTAATCTTGGAATTTTTGCAAAAAACTGAGAATGGGCAATTTTTGACTTTTTGATTAAACTAGAACTTTGACTTATTTGGATTTCTAAAGGCTTTTACTGATTAAAAACTAAGTTATAAGCTATATTTAAACTAGTTTACTCTATATTAACAACTTATGCAACTAATGACGATGATTTAAACACACAAAACCTTCACAGTTAACTGTGAAGGGCAAATTTGTGAGGTTTTGACTTTTTTATGAAGTAAAGCTTGATTTTACAGTTTAAACTACCCAATGAAACCTAATGCAAACTATTTGAACTATGTTCCCCTTCTAAGATCAATAACAACACTACCACTTTAGCAAATCCAAACACCCCTTTAGGCTTGACTGTTTGGGGTTTTAATAAGCTAGGGGTTGTGAAAGCTTAAGAAACCAAATCAAAAGGTCTTATACTGATATACTAAGTCTAATTAATCACTTAGGAGCAGAGAACAAGGTCAATTAGACTATATTATCAATTAAGCTATTATGACTGATAAAACTATGATATGAAGTAACTACAAATTTAAACAAGCAAGTTATATAATTTAGGCTACAACTTAACTAAACAATACCTAAATAAACTCAAACAAACACAGAATCTCAACTTCAAGCAGTGAATCAGAATCTATTAAGGACTAAGATTTTTGAGTGAAAATTGAAATGAGCAAATTCTTACAAGGGTACCCTCAGCATGAACAGAGGGTTTTCCTTATGAAGCCTATCTTTAGATAGGCAAATTCCAGCTCCAATATTGCTCTTTTCACTTCAGAAACCTGCAATCAAACTCAAGAACACACAAAGTTGACTAATGTTGACTTTTTATTATATTTTTGATTTTCTTTACTAAGCAGTGTTTTAAGAGTCTCTAAAAGCTTGAATAAGCTTTAGGGGAGCTTATGTGGCCTAAGAATCCATCAACACTCAATAATAACCACAACTCAGTACACTAAGAAACTCAAAATAAAAGTGAAAATGGCACAATCTGAGATACCCAATGAAACTTGAAATTGATTACTCAAAAACTTGAAATTACATGAAAACAAACTAGTACAGTGCTTAAAAGCTTAAGAAACCATTAGAAATTTAAATTACACTAAATTCGACATACAATATTACTAATTAACTAACTGACTCTTCCTTGCACTCTTCTTTCTATTTATACTTGAAGATTAGGGTTCCATGCTGTATCCTCATCATTTCCCACCTCTTTCTGATAACTTTGGTCCACTCACAAGCTTCCACGTGTTTTGGCGGGAAAGCATCTTTTGCAATTTGGTTCTGGTTCAGGCAACTGGGGGGGGGGGACAACATTTATTGTGGTGGCTTAGGTAGGTGTAGGGGTGTGGGTTAGTGGTGATGGGATGGGCAAGTGGTGGGGTGGTGGAGCAATACCAGGGGTGGTGTGGTGGTTTTGTGGTTTGGCTGAGGGAGAGGGAAAAGGGGGAGTTGACCGGTATTTGACCGGGGTCAAAGGTTTGACCCTGGTGTATTACTTGGGGGCTTTGGTGGGCTGGTGAGACATAGGCCCAAAAATAGAAATGGGGGTGGGCTAAGGATGTGGTTTGGACTAGGCTTGGAGTAGTATTATTGTTTTTGGATCCGGTTTGGTTTATGATATACACAAGGACCTATTTTGTAAATTACCGAAAGTTGAGGGGTATGATTTGGCATTTTTCCAAATTGATTCCAAGGGTGTATTTTGCCATATCATGAATAGTATAAGGTCCTTTGATGATTTTTCAAATTTATTTTCACCAGGGACTGAAACCGTCAAACTTTCAAACTTCAGGGACCATTTGTATAATTTCACCAAACTTCACACCAAGGACCATTCCTGTCATAAAAGGTTAGTGCAAGGACAAAATTTGTTTTTCTCAAAGTTTTTCATATCCCAGGGACTATTTTTGACAATTTTCAAAGTTCAGGGACTAAACTTGACATTTTGTGAAACTTTTCACCAAAGGACTAATTATGTAACTTTTTGATTTATAAGGACCTTTGGTGACTTTTTCAAGTTTTTAGAATGACCAGGGACTAGATTTGACAACTTTTGAAAGTTGGGGGACTGAAACTGCCAATTATGCAAACTTTGTGCGTTTTTCATCTGTTTTTGGTATTTTTGCATTTGAAACATGTAAAACACTTTCCTGGGATATTTTCACTATTTTGATTCATTATTGAGTGTTTTTAGATGTTTTGGCAGCTAAGAAATGGTAAAAATGATGAGTATTTACACACTCATCACTGACATATGTGAAGAGGAGGGTCTGAACGCAGTCTCGGTAAAGTATATTGGAGGCATGAAGGTGTTGATGATCTTCGAAACAGTGAAGGAAGCCAATGATGTTCTAAGCTCAGGACACCAAAGTGTCTCGAGGTGGATAAATAACATACAGAGATGGGACTCAAACTGTAAAACGGGGCAACGTTTGGCTTGGATTTACATTGAAGGGTTGCCTCTATCGGTAAGGTGCTCAGAGGCTTTCTCCAAGATTGCATCATTATTTGGAAAAGTTATTGTCCCTGACGAATGTCCAATTGATTCCCCACAACTGGTACTTGGAAAAGTGTGTATTCTCACGTCGCAAAGACCTTGGATAAACGAAATTGTGGATGTTAGTGTTGATGGGAAAGTGTGCGAAATTCATGTGTTTGAAGCTCGTGATATTCCATGGCGTAATAAGAAATTGGATTTGAAGGCCGACTCATACTCGGAATCTGAATCTGATTTTTTTGCTAGATGTCAAATGGATGGTTTTTCCGATGGCACTTCAACCGGAGAAGAAGACTCAAAATATGATTCGTCATCACCTCGGCCGATGAACAAAGAGGGTGATGAACCGTCAGCACAATTTTCAGAGGCATGCGCACCTGACTCTGTTTCCAAGTGCCAGAAGTTGGCGGATACAATTATGAAGGGATCCATGGGGCCTAATTCAAAATTTAAAGTTCATGGGTCATTCTTAAAAAGTCTCTTTAAGTCCTGAAGTTGGGCCTGCTATCAACAATGATAATGGGCATTTTACGGGTACTGAAGGTCTGCCCTCAAATGTAAAAGTCAAAGGATTAAATAAGTCAAACGATAAACCTACCAAGTATAAGAAAGTGTACACCAGACGTCCTAATTTCAAGGTTCAAAATGCGGTAAAAAACTATAGAACAAAGAGGTGTTTTCGTTCAATGAAACTCAAGGATATTATTCAATCCATGGGAGATTCAAAGAAAAAGAAGAAGGCTAAAGAAACGTCGAAGTGTAGTATGATGCCTTCAAGAACAGAATTGGGTGTTTCAGATTCTGAGTCAAACCTCGCTCCGTTCTCGAGTTCATTTTTAAAAGGAAAGGAAAAGAAATGATAAGAAATTGAAATTTTATTGTGTTCTTGAGTTTTTCTTAGATAGAAAGGAAAGGAAACACAAAGGAAATGAAAGGAAAATTCTTATCATTTTCCTATGGGAATTTTCCGCCCAAATATGGGCGGATTTGGATGGAAACAATTCTACACCCGCACTTTCTAGTATATAATAACCCGTATAACTTTCAATACTTACTCATATTCGACTCTTATGAGAAAATGAACATATTTAAAAGTGCATAAATGTAATTATGTTTTTTTTTTTTTCTTTCTTTTCTTCCCAATTCGAGAACACAACATTATTTCTTTTCCTTTCATTTCATTTCAACTCGAGAACATGAAATATAAAATCAACTTTCTTTCCTTTCCTTTTCCTTTCTTTTCTCTTCTTTTCACATCATTTCTATCCCCACCTAGGAAAACTCGAGAACGCAGCGTAAAAGACTTCATCTAAGAAATCAGAAATTACAAGATGTTGTTGTTGAATCTGATGATTCTTCAAAAGAGGTTTCCGAGGAAGTGAATCAGACTATGGCAGTTGGCAACTCTATTGGGTTTTTGATGAAAGAAGCAACTAAAGAGGTAAGGCAGGTTATTAACAGTATGGTGACACCATCTTATTCCCAATGAATTTATTGTCATTAAATGCATGTGGAATTATGGATGGTGTAAAGAGAAATTGGATAAAGGAGATTAGGTGTAGCTCAAAAGTTAACTTTATGGGAATTCAAGAATCAAAAGCCAAAGAGGTTAATGAGATCACATTTCAAGCCTTGTGGGGGTCTGGAGATGTTGATTTTGTTTATAAACCTGCAGATGGTCTATCCGGAGGTATTATAAATATATGGGACAGGAGTTGTTTCACTGTAAAAGATAGTTATGCAGGAGATGGATTTATAGCAATGATAGGAAAGTGGGTTGGAATTAATGGGGATCTTGTTGTTGCTAACGTTTATGCACCACAAAATCCTTCAGAGAAGAAGAAACTTTGGGACAATTTAAAGGTTATTAGGAGAAACACAGAGGGTCATTGGTTATGCTTTGGCGATTTTAATGCTATACGGGATGTATCAGAATGCAAGGGCATACATTTCAACCCAAGAGTCTCACGGGAGTTCAATCAATTCATACTTGATTCTGAGCTAATTGAAGTCCCTCTAGGAGGTAGGAATTTTACTCGAATTACTAGAGATGGAAAAAAATGAGTAGATTGGATCGTATTCTTATCTCTCCCGATGTTATTGAGTTTTGGCCTAAAATACATGTCACGGCTCTTCCAAGGCGATATTCGGATCACTCTCCTCTGTTGTTAGAAACAAATTATGAAGATTTTGGTCCTATCCCATTTAAGTTTTACAATGTTTGGCTTCAATATGACTCTCTGGATCACATTGTGGTGTCGACTTGGAACAACGCTAACAATCATTCCCGTCCAGAGATTACATTTTGCAGAAAACTTAAATCAGTAAAAGTAGCTGTAAAAGATTGGTACAGAAAGTTAAGAGAATCATTTTCGTGTGAGAAATCCATTTTGGTGAAACATCTTGAGGATCTTGATGTGAAAACGGATTGTGGTTTGCTATCAGAGCCTGATCTTAACAGAAAAAGTGAGGTGCTGAAACGCCTTTTTGAACTTGAGGATGAGTATATATCATCTTTAAAACAAAAGGCTAGATGTAAGTGGACTATCGAAGGAGACGAGAATACAAAGTTTTTCCATTCAGTCATCAACGGGAGGAATATGCATCAATCGATTCATGGTGTTATGCTTAATGGAAACTGGACTACAAATCTGAGTTTAATCAAACAATTTTTCTATGATTCCTTTTCTTCAAGATTTAAGGAGGTTCTAGTCACCAGACCTCGGTTTGAAAGTCTAAAGTTTAAGAAGATATCAGAACATGAACGTCTAAGCCTAGAGAGACCTTTTAAAATGTCTGAAGTTAAGAAGGCTATTTGGGATTGTGGAAGCGATAAGTCTCCAGGACCAGACGGATTTACATTCAAATTCATTAAACATTACTTGGAACTCATAGGTGAAGAAATTCTACAAGCGATCAAGTTTTTTGGCTCGTCCTGTTCCATTGCAAAAGGGTGTAATTCTTCCTTCATATCTCTAATTCCTAAGGTATTAAATCCGATTCATCCTCAAGATTTTCGTCCCATCAGTCTTGTGGGGTGTTATTACAAAATAATCTCAAAGGTGTTAGCTAACCGATTAAAAGTGGTCCTAAACTCTGTTATTAGCAATGTTCAATCTGCATTTATTACTGATAGGCAAATTTTTGATGGACCATTGATAGTGAACGAAGTAATTTCTTGGGCTAAAAAAGCTAATAATAAAATTATGATTTTCAAAGTTGATTTTGAAAAAGCTTTTGATTCAATAAATTGGGGCTTTATTGATGATATCATGATGCAAATGGGATTTGGTACTCTCTGGAGAAATTGGATTTGAGCTTGTTTGGATTCTGGTTTTTCATCCATCCTCGTTAATGGTAGCCCAACACCAGAGTTTAAACTTTCCAAGGGCCTCAGACAAGGAGACCCACTCTCTCCTTTCCTCTTTATCATAGCTATCGAAGCTCTTCACATAGCTATGTTGGAAGCGAGGGAGAAACAAATTTTCCAAGGTATAAAGCTGGGGGAAACTACTATTTCTCACTTACAATTTGCTGACGATGCAATATTTCTTGGTGAATAGTCTAAGCAAAACGTTCTAAATCTCATCAGAATCTTAAGATGTTTCCAGGTTGCATCGGGATTAAAAGTTAACCTTTCAAAAGGTCGTCTAATTGGGGTAGGTCCGCGGGTGGAAGAAATCAGAATGTTTGCTAGGGTTCTAAAATGCAAAAGAGGGGTATTACCATTTAAATATCTTGGGGTGCCAGTCGGTGCAAATATGAGGAAAGCATCTAGTTGGGAACCGATCATATCTAAATTCCAGTCAAAACTTTCCTCATGGAAGGCTAAGATGTTATCATTTGGAGGAAGACTAGTTCTTATTAAGTTTGTTATGTCGAACTTACCCGTCTACTTCTTCTCGCTCTATCGGGCTCTGAGTAAAGTCATTAAATATCTTGATCGTATCCGGATGAATTTTTTTTGGGGTGGGAGCCTCGAAAATAAAAAAATATCTTGGATTTCATGGAAAGATGTTACCGCTCCCTTAAAAGAAGGTGGTGTCGGAATTGGGTCTTTAGATGCTTGTAATATTAGTCTTTTAGCCAAATGGTGGTGGAGATGGAAAACCGAAGATCTAGCGTTATGGAAACAGGTTATACATGCGATCCACGGGCCTATCGAAGGAGAAACTATAAGTAAAGGTACATGGGCTAATATAAAAAAGCTTGACCAGGAGCTTCAACAGTATAACATCCCTCTAAAATCTCTTTTCACTCGAATAGTCGGAAAAGGAGACTCGGTTAATTTTTGGAAAGATGATTGGCTTGGTGATTTCAATCTTGCTAGTATGTTTCCTCGGTTGTATACTCTAGAGATTGAAAAGGAATGTTCTTTAAATGAGAGGCTTATTCGGGTGGGTGATTTTCAATCTTGGAATTGGAATTGGAGGCGGGATCTAAGAAGTGGGCGGGAGACATCTGAGTTTGATCACCTAATTGAGGTGGTTCAAGATGTGACCTTGTCAGATCTCCCAGACTCATGGAGGTGGTCTCTTGAAAAGTCAGGTAAATTCACAGTTAAATCTTTTCGCTCTAGAATCGAGAAGCAAATATTTCAGTCTTCTAATCATTCCACTAGATGGGTAAAGTTGGTTCCAAAGAAGGTCAATATTATGGTGTGGAGAGCCACTCGAGACAGGTTAGCCACTAGAGTTAATCTTGATTCAAGAAACATCGATTTGCACTCAATACTATGTCCTCTTTGTGACTCTGAAACTGAATCTATGGAGCATTTGATGGTGTATTGTTCCTGGTCTAATGTTATATGGAATAAGGTTTTTCAGTGGTCGGGATTTTGTTTGCCACAAGATACGGGTGGGAACGCTTTTTTGAACATAATTGATTTCGTTCGGAATCTAAGCCCAAGAATAAAAGCTTCTTTTAAGCCTCTTCAGTTAAGATGCTTTGTAGCTGTCTTATTCACATCAGCATGGGTTATGTGGAGAAGTCGAAATCGTAAGGTGTTCACGGATAAATCTCAATCTAGCGTCGAGGTCTTCAAGGAAATTCAACAATTATCTTACAATTGGATAAGCTGTAGATGTAAAATCTTGTCTATAAACTGGGATGTTTGGATTGATAATCCTCTAGAAGCATGTATAGACTCTATTAGTTAAGTCTTTTGTATCTAGCTCCTTGCTAGCTTCTTTCTCTTTTAATAATATCCGCAGTTCAAAAAAAAAGGTAGCAAGCTAAGTAGTGCTGTTAATTATCATTTTCCAGTATATATATTAGATATCTTATAGTATTGGATGGGTCAAAAAGGTGTTATGGTTAAAACATGTAGCTTTGGATTGTCATTATACACTTTGTATCGAAATCTTCTTAAAAGGTATACGCATAGCTTATCAAATACTGTATGATCTTCAGGCAACTTTTGACCCATTTGCAATCGCCCCTTCAGTTAAATACTTTCACTGTACTTGTTTGGCCCGTTAGAGAGAACAAATTACTCAAATTGAACTATCTGTTAGCAAATGAGTTAAAGTGCCACTTCCTATGTTTAAAAGTATACTGTTATCTTTAGTGTCTCTATTAGACTTAGTAATATCAGTTTATTCTTGATGGTGATGCAGATATCGCTAAAAAGTTGCTAGAGAAGTGCCCGGATCTAGCTAATAGGAAGAACATTAATGGATCCTTACCGTTGCATGTTGCTTGCAGAAAAGGGCAATTGGAGATTTCAAACGTTCTGTTAGGAATGGACCGCGACCAAGCTTTGCAGTTTGATAACTATGGCTACACACCTTTGCACTTAGCTGCCATAAATGGTCACTTAACCATCCTAGAGGAGTTTGCATCCACAGCTCCTTCATCCTTTGAGCTTCAGTCAAAACACGGAGAAAATGTGTTCCATCTAACCATGAGATTCAATAAACTGGATGCCTTCAAATACGCAGATGGTGTCCTCAAAGGCACAGACCTGTTTTACCAACTTGACAAATTTGGCAATACTATTCAACATCTTGCACAGATTAGAGGTTTTCCCCAGGTGTGTGTGTGTGTGTTTTTTTTTTTTTTTTTTTTTTTTTTTTTCTTTTTCTATATGCTTTTCACTAGCAATAGTAAACTCGCTAGTGCTAGTCCTTGGATCAAAAGTCAAACTAGTTCTAGAGCAGTTCACTTCAGATGCTTTTATAATTCTTTGTTAAACCTGATGCCCTAAAATCTTTTGGGGCCTTGTGGGGTCTCACTTTGCACACACACTCAACGACGGCACTAGTAAGTTGTTTAGTCAAATTTACTTTGGTTTGTGTCACTAACTACACGTTCATTGCAGTTCGCAGAATATATGAGTGAAACAAAAGAGCAAATTGATCATCAAGAGTCTGAGAAGAATCAAACTGAGTTGGCAATTACAGCCGAGACTGTTGTCAGTCACATTCATCTGCCAGAAAATTAAGTAGAAACAGTTACACTTGAAGGTGCAGCACACTCATTCTTGGAACTCGAGATAAACAGAAACACTAGTTTTGCAAGCGAAACCACTACTGTAGAAGAATCACAGAATAAGTCTCCTAAGAATCAGCCAAAACGAGAACATCTTGAACTACACAGAGAAGCACTACAAAATGCAAGGAACACAGTGACACTAGTGAATATCTTGATAGCAACAGTGACATTCGCAGCAGGTATGAACCCACCTGGTGGGGTCTATCAAGACGGGCCTCTAAAGGGAAAAGCAATAATGGGCAAAAAACGAGCTTTCAAAATCTTTGCAGTCAGCAATCACATTGCACTATTTGTATCCCTTTGCATCGTTGTAGTCCTAGTCAGCATCATCCCTTTTAGAAGGAAACCACTAAAGATGATACTAGCAGCAGCTCACAAGGTCACATGGGTGGCGTTATCATTCACGGCTGTGTCCTATGTAGCTGCAACTTGGGTTATCATGCCAACGCCTTACGAGAATCACAGAATGAATTGGATCCTAGCAGCTTTATTGACTATCTGCGCGGGGACACTTCGATTTACCTTTTTTGGGCTAGGAGTTATGCTTATGAAGCATCAGTTGAAGAAGTACAAGTGGAAGAAGGGAAAGTTGCAGTTGATGAAGAAAAATGCTCGTGAAGTTCGACTGAAAAATCTTGATAACCTCTCGCTGTCAACAAATTCAGATGTTTATAGTTACCGGAAGACAGGATTTCATGCTCTTTGATTTTAGTGCTAAGACTATAAACCGAACTAAGACCAGCCACACGTTATCAGTGAGATAGATAATGGATTAGCATATAACTAGTGGTAGTTCTAGTTTCTGTTACTAATGCTCAAAAGAATGATACTGGTTATTAGCAATTTTAAAACCATGTATATTACCATTTTGTAAAAATGTTAATGTGTAAGAATTTAATCATGCATCGCTTATTAAGTGATAATTTGATGTTTGGATGAAACAGATTATGTCATATTAAATTATCAGAAGTCAGAACTTAGTAATTAGCTACTTAGCTTAAATAAAACATTATACAAAAGATAATGTTATATAGCCTTTAGATAATTACTCTCACTGTGTTTGTTTGGCCCGTTAGAGAAAACAAATAACTCGAATTGACCCATATGTAAGCAAATGAGTTATAGTTGTCACTTGTTACGTTTAAAAATGTACTATTATCTTTAGCGCCTTTATTAGACCTAGTGATATCAGTTTATTGTTGATGGTGATGCAGATATCGCTAAAAAGTTGCTAGAAAAGTGCCCGGATCTAGCTAATAGGAAGGACATCAATGGATCCTTACCGTTGCATGTTGCTTACAGAAAAGGGCAATTGGAGATTTCAAAAATTCTGTTAGGAATGGACCACGACCAAGCTTTCCAGTTTGATAACGATGGCTACACTCCTTTGCACTTAGCTGCCATAAAGGGTCACGTAATGATTCTAGAGGAGTTTGCATCCATAGCTCCTTCATCCTTTGAGCTTCGGTCAAAACATGGAGAAAATGAGTTCCATCTAACCATGAGATTCAATAAATTAGACGCCTTCAAATACGTAGATGGTGTCCTCAAAGGCACAGACCTGTTTTACCAACTTGACAAATTTGGCAATACTATTCAACATCTTGCACAGATTAGAGGTTTTCCCCAGGTGTTTTTTTTTTTTTTTTTTTTTTTTTTTTTATTATTATTATCTTGACAAATTTGGCCTTACGAGAATCACAGAATGAATTGGATCCTAGAAGCTTTATTGACTATCTGCGCGGGGACTCTTGGATTTACCTTTTTTGGGCTAGGAGTTATGCTAATTAAGCATCAGTTGAAGAAGTACAAGTGGAAGAAGGAAAAGTTGCAGTTGCTGATGACAAATTCAGATGTTAATACTTGCCGCAAGTCAAATGCAGATTCAGATGCTCGTGAAGCTCCACCGAAAGATATTCCAAAGTTCGGGGAATGGGAAAATTCAGATGCAGATTCAGATGTTGGTAGTCATGGCGGGACAGGATTTCATGCTCTTTGATTATAGTGCCAAAATTATAAACCGAATTAAGACTAGCCACTCGTTATCAGTGAGATCATCATATAACTAGTGGTAGTTTGTCGTCGATTCTCTTTTTAGTTTCTGTTAATTACTAATGCTCAAAAGAATGATACTGGTTATTTGCAATTGTTTGCCTAGGAAATTTCTGTTATCAATTATCATAGGCCACAATGTAACACATTATCTAGTACACCGTATTATAAGGGCTGTAAACGAACTAAATATTCAATGAACAATTCATAAACTGTTCGATAAAAAGTCCATGTATTTATTAAATAAACGAACATGAACAATATTTTGCGTTCGTTTTGATAAATGACTGAACATAAATAAAAGTCGTGTCCATTCATGTATGTTCGTGAACGTTTGATTATACGTTCATTAACATTCGGTTATATTCATTTATTTGTTTATGTTTATATATCATATCTTTCAATTGTATACTTTAAAAATTGATTTGTTTAAAAAAAAAAAAACCCCTTGAAAAACAAAAATATTATGCATAATTTAATAAAGTTTATGTTTATTGTTTTACGTTCATTTACATTTGATTGTTTACGTTCATTTAGTATTCGTTTAATGTCTTATTTAATTAATGAATATGAACAACTTATTTTCTTAATAATCGAACATGAACAACAAAATTCGTCTGTTTAAACGTTCGTTTCTGTTTATTTATCCGGTTAAAATTAAACGAACGAATATGAACAAGGCCCGTTCATATTTGTCCGATTCGTTTACACCCCTAGCATCAAGCTAATTTTATTTTGGCTTCTAAAATCAAATAATTCTAATTAAACTGCAATAACAACATAAGAGCATCCACTATGATAAACCTTTATAAAGGTTTATAATTATGCCACATCACAAATACATAAACCTTTTAGATTTATAAACCTATTTCCACTATAGATAAACTTATTAAAGCTTTATAAATATATAGTATAACTCAATGCATTAAATTGTGAAAAGGTCTAAGATATTGGACCTCTTCATGTCATGTAAGCATGAAATTGATGTCCACTATGGTTAACAATATCATGGACCTCTTCATCTTTTTATAAACCTTTTTATAAACCACCATAGTGGATGCCCTAATAACACATTTTTTCTAACTAACGAGTGGTCCGTACTTTGTAGATACATTCAACAAAATGTAACAATATAACTTTTTGGAGTTAACTGCCATACAAATATTTAACAAAAAATGACATTGAGGTTTTGTACCATGTAACAATTGTTAAAATCTTAACTAGTCTTGAAGCGTCTAGAATTCAAAAGGTGGCCCATTAAACGTGAGTAATTATAAGTTAAAAAGTAACGGTTAATTAGTAAATATAGTAAAAGTCATCAGTCAAAACCCCACGTCTTCACTCTGTTCTCAAGTATAAAACGGAAAGAAGAGAAATGAAGAAGGGAAAGAAGAGAGAAAAGAAGAGGAGAGGAAATAAATTTTATTTTTTATTTTGTGTTCCCGAGTTGAAAAGAAAAGAAGGAGGATGTAAGCAAATTTTTTTTTTTTAAATCACTTTCTCTCCAAATCATCCCAATTTGGGAAGAAGATTAGGAGAGAAGTTTTGACATAATTTCCTTCCCTCTTCTCTTCTCTTCTTTCCAGAAAAAACTCTAGAATGCAACTTTTTTTAATTTCCTCTCCACTTCTCTTCTTTTCTCTCCAAATTAAAACTCGGGAACAGATCCCTATGCCCAGCTGATGGAAATAACTTCTTGATTGCAGGTAATAGACCCTGAAATTAAAATAAAACAGATAAGCGTGAAATTTGATTCAATGGGATAAAATAAAATAGATAAGTGTGAAATTTGATTCAATGTGATAAAATAAAACAGATTAGTGGAAATAACTTCTTGTATCTTCTGTCTATCTGTGATAAATGTGAAATTTGATTCAATGTTTAGCTCAAGATCATCTCCATGATTATTGAGGAACCACAACCATGAATGCATGTTTTATGACTCCACAATCCCATAAGCTACAGGGTAGATCTCATTGTTTGCATCCACATACACAATAGTAAGAAGTTGTCCTTCATATGGTGCTTTCATAAAGGCCCCATCTAAACCTAATTAAAAGATCTGTCTCACCAGCTCTAAAACCTTCTTTCAGTGCACCTAAAAACACATATATTCTCCTAAACATCTTTGTGTTAGACTATGGATCTTCATCCATGTACACATCTATCTTAACAGTGGTGTTTGGATTAGCATTCTTTAATTCCATAGCACAATCTCTCAAACAACCATACTGCAACACCGCATCACCTTTCAAAGTTTCCTCTGACTTAGATTTAGCCCTAAAAGCTTTATGCCTAGAAATACCAACTTGGAAATGTTTCTGCATATGATCTTTAAGTGCTTCAACTATGATATCTGGGTTTTTGGGTAACAGATCTATCACATGCTTCGTAAGAAAACTAGATGTGCAATGTTTTACCTTTCTAGAATGTAAACAAATATGTTCCTGTTCTAAAGACCTAACTTGCCATTTATCATTGACTGTCTTGGTTACACACACATGCCATTTGCATTTATGTTTGTCACCTACCTCTTCTGAAATTACATTCTTGCCCTTATCTCCCTTCTTTACCTTATTTTTTTTTACTTTATCCTTATTCTTTACTATAAAAGATTCATTTTGGCCCATTATCCATAGTGGGAAAAATTCCTACACACTTAGCCCTCACTCTTACCAAATCATTTTTCACAATTTCTATATTTTTCTTGTCTCAACTGAATATGCCTTTATCCTTTCCTTTACTTCCTCCCTATTAACAAATTCTTGTCCTAGAAAAAAATAGTTCACAATTCCACCCCTCATTAGAAGCAATTTCCTTTTTCCTCAATTTCCTAAGTGCAGCTCTTCTAACACTTCCACTGTCTTCCTCATCAAGTTCACTTTCATACATATCATAGTCAATAACCTCTAAGTCATCTTCATTGATATTCACTTCAGGTCTTTGAGGATCACCATCTGTTTCCCTTTCATCATCAGAAGTAATTGTAAACCTAAACCCTTCCATGTTGACATGTATTTGGTCTATAATGTGCTCATCATCCACAATGTCCACATCATTCTCATCATCACCTACATCAGTCTCATCTCCACCTACATCATTATCATCACCACCTACGTCAGTCTCATCTCCACCTACATCATTATCGTCACCACCTACATTAGTCTCATCTCCACCTACATTAGTCTCATCACCACCTACATTAGTGTCATCGCCACTAGTCTGCCCAACTTCATTATCTGCCAACCACTCTAGAGCTAAAGTCTTTATGCATTTAGGCAACCCTAGAAACTTCCTCTTTCTAGTGGTCTGTGGTACAACATGCAACTCTTCATCTAATTCCACTACTTCAACATTGTTATTCATCTCCCTTAGTTGAACTTTTTCTTTAAATGTAGGCATGTAATAACTTTCAACTGTGGTTTCACCATATTCAATGAAAACTTCAATAACCTTATTATCTTTTACAAATTGGGCAAGGTTAATAATATCATCATCAGAAGCCAAAGCCCTAAGTCCCAATCTAAATTCTTATTTGTTATCTTAAAGTGATAATTCATTATTTCCCTTGGATCATATTTCAACATCTTCAGTATTGAATGTATTGTGTCAATGGTAAATTGCTCAGTATCTAACAAATTAATGTACTGCACTTTACCCCCAAAATACCTACGCTTTGGTGTTTGTGTGAAAGTTCCACCATGAAAAAGCTTCATCGAAAACACTTTTGGATAATCAGCTGTTTTATAAAATAAATAAATAAATAAAGACAAAAATACACCGTTGGTCCCTAAACTTTCCATGAAACATCACAGGGCACCTTAACTTTTTAAAAACATCGTGTGGCGTCCAAAACTTGGGATTTTGAGGCCGATTGTGTCCCTCGGCCTGTAATAGGAACAACAACGTATTCCTGGTGAGGGCAAAATCGTCATTCACTGTAGCTATCTAGTTTTTAGCCGTTGTATATTGTCCCGGTTCCCTATATTACTGTGTCAAAATTATATTGTCACTCATGATCCTTTAATCTTTCCCCCAAAACCTTTCCTCCTTCAATATGGTACGCTGCTGGTGTGGTAAGCAAGCTATAACACGCACTTCGTAGACATTGGCCAACCCAGGGCGTCGATTCTATGCTTGTTCTGATAAAGTAAGTGCGTTTTAAGATTGATTGTATTACCTTGCTTTCGCAAGTAGCAAAGTACATTGTAACAATGGTGGTTCATTAACGAAATGTCATATTAATGATTAGGGGTCTTCTTGTCGGTGGATAAGATGGTATGATCCTGAAATGTGTGCACATTCAAGAATGATCATACCAGGCCTTTTGAGGGGGAGAAATGAGCTCCAGGAAAGATTAGAAGTTGCTCAAGGTGATGTGTGGAAGTGGAAGATTTACCTGGTGCTCAGTTGGATATTGTTCTTGATTGTTTATGCACTTGGTTAACTTTTTAGCTTTAAAGTATGATGGCCGTGTTTTGTGTTTTGTGGAAAATTTAATTACTTGTTAGGCTACCTTGGTAGTGTTAGAACCTTTACCAAAACTATTTTGTACTAGTATGTTTTATCTTTAGATTGTATTAAATGGTAGTAAGATTGTCTCCAACATGGATATGAAGTTTGGTTCTTTTTCTGAGTTTACGTTATGGGTATATATGCAGATGCATAGAAATTTGGTTATAATTGACTTTGAATAGCCAACATTCTTTTGAAGTTTTAGTTTTGGTTAGTTTTGCCTGCATCATTTTGTAGTAGCATATTATGCAGTCATATAGTTAGATATAACATACGTTGCACACAACATACATATTTTAGAGACAATTACAATTGGATATAATTCCAAATGCATAAATTTCATAATTTTTGAAGCATGATAATCAGAGTACATAACTTGTTCATAGTTAACATAAATAAATATTGTCTACTTCATTAGCATAACATAAAGAAAGCCCTATGGTGAGGGCATCATTCTATCCATTAAAGCCTGCTGCCTAGTCACTCTTCTGGTAGTATGCTGGGATGAAATAGAAACTGCTTGCACATTACTTGAATGGACCTGAGATTGAGACTGTGATTGATCTTGCTGCTGGGATTGACACTGGGATTCATCAATAGGTTGATCTTGACTCTAAGATTGAACACCTGCAATTTAATCTTGTTTCTCTGTTGCAACATCATGAGTACCTTGATCTTGAATTCCAGATTGCACACAAGTTCCTTCAACTGCAACATCTTGACTTTCATCAACACCTGTACCTTCATCTTGTTTATCTGCTGCAACTTTGTTCCCTGTAGGATGTGTCTTATTTGATGCAACCTTTTGAGTCAGTTGTTTACCTTTTCCCTTAGAACTTGAACTATTTTGTTCTTTACCGCCAGTTTGACTACTTTGGGTTCCACCATAGCCAATACATGTTTTTCGGTTATGTCCAACAATGCCACAAACACTACACCTTACACTCTTCCAAGCCTTAGACAGTTTACCATTCTTGACAATCTCTTCAGTTTCAGGAGCTATCCTTACTCTTTTTTTTTCTAGTTGAGTTAGCTGCATTTGCTTGAGTCTTTGGTGGAACAATAGTTGTTGGCACAGACAATTTTTCCCAATGCTCATTGCTAGTTATGGGGGAGACATTGTGTTTGTACGTTGCTTCCCAAGTATTGAGATAGTAACAAGGATGCGCCCATGTTTCAACAGCTCCTACTTGTTGTCTGGTTGAGCAAAAATCAATATATATTTATAAAGTCCAAGGAAATCTGCAAGAAATACGGATTACCTGAGTCGTATCCCGTGAAGGAGTGAATGGAATCGTTGAAATTCGATTCGAGAAATCGTGTCATGAAAAATGGAAAAGTGAAAATTATGATTGTGAAATAAGAATAGTGAAAAGAAATGATATGATAAGCAGAAAGTACAAGCTATGTATGCACAATTATCTAAAAATTCAAAACGGAAATTCAAACGCGAGTTAAAATCGTAACTAACGAATTAAAACGTAACTTTTTTATGAAAAATGATCCTAAAAATATGAAATAAATTTCTAAAAATCTTAAACTACTTAAAATAATTTTGAGAAAAAGAACAATATATTTTTTTTTGAGTTTTTATTTATTTTCTATGAATTTATTTCTAATTTTGGAATATAAAAGTAATTAAAAATAAGAGAAATTGTAAAAATAAATGGGAAAAATACAGTTTCAACTTTGAAAAATCTAAAATAAAAGAAAAAAATTTCCTAAAATATTCTTGGAATTTTTAAGACTTTTTCTGATTTTTATTTGATTTTTGTTTATTAAAAAAGTATTTAAAAATGATTTAAAACTAATATTAATTGAGAAAAATAGTAAACTAACTCAGAAAAATATGAAAAATTTACAGAAAACCTAAAATAATAAAAGAAACTTGAAGAAAAATTTAGAAAAGAAAATAAACTGGAGAAGTGCTTATTGAGTGTAAAACATCTTATTGCAAGTGCTTATTAATAAGCACTTGCAACAAGACTATATGAAACTTGAAACACAGAACCAATATACTGAAATAAACTCAAATGAACTCAAATATGATCAGGTAAAACACAGGATGTAACAGGAAACACAATTAGCAGTTTCAATAAGCTCAAATGGATAAGCAGTAGCAATGTAGAAAAGCCAATGAATCAGGAACTGAATAAAACACTTAAACACACTCAAACTAACTAAGATGATTCAAAATTACCAAAGTTACAATCAAAATTCAACAACTGCAGGCCTATGATCAAAACAGTATACTAGTTTCAAGCTCCTTATTTGCATATCAAAATAAGCTCACCTATTAAGCTCTAAAGCACAAAGTTAAAGGGGCAAAAGCTACTCTATACTACTGAGTTTCTAAAAACCATAAAATCCCTCTCATAAAAAACTAATTAGTATTCTAATTGAATCCAATAACAACAACCTGTAGAAACTAAAAATCTGAAAACAGTAGACTATATGGAACATATACTACTTTGACTAAATCTAATTTCTACTGAATAAATCTACTCCTATATGAAATATTAAGCTACAATTACACTAGATTAAGCTAACTTGAACTAATTTGCAACAAATTTCTCAATCTTACTAACAGAATCATACAACTCTAACAGTAAGCATTGTTTAAATCCTACTTTGACTTTTTAATGAACTATACTACTGATTTTATACTCTATTTCTCCACTACTAACCTAATATGATCTAAGTATGAAGCTGTATCAGTGAACAATCTACTACTTAGCATAATACTAAGCAGATCCAAACACCCTTATATCTAAAAATCATGAACTTCAATGAGGCAAATGCAAGAAATAAACCACAACTCAATCATACAAATTCAAATACTGATCAATTTCACAGAAATAAGCTCAATTCAACAAGTAAAAACAACTTATAACTCAGAAATCAAAACTATGCTATTTAAGACAGATTTTAAGTAAACAAACTGTGAACTAAAACTTACACTATCACAATCAAACAAACTCACTTCAATAAACTCAAATTGCATCAAACTAAACTAATGGAAAAACAAACTAATAATCAAGCTCAGATCTAAAACAGAAACTACTAGATACATTCAGAAATTTGAAATTGAGAACTAAACTTACAAAAGCTTTTCCCCTCAGCATGAAAAGAGGGGATTCACTGAGCTAGCCTATCTTTAGATAGGCTCAAATACTTCCCTTTCTCTATTTGGCTTATCAAATAACACCATGGATCATCATAATCATGTACAATTGACTATTGTTGACCAGTAATGAACTAATGAATGAAATGACTAGATTTGAACTCTAAGCAATCTCACAGAAGCTACAAAGCTTGAATGAGATGTTACAATCTAAAAACAAGCTTATTTGAAAGCTGAGTTTAACAAAAACTATTTTTATATTTTCTATATTTTATGAAACCTTTGAATAAGATGAAACTGAATTACAAAGTAAAGGATGTATAAAATAATATTAAACTTGAAGTAAGCTGAAAATACAGAGATTAAAGCTAAACACTAAGTAGTAAACAACAATAAGCTGAGATGATTAAAGGAAAAACAGATTTCATTAAAAGTAAAAGAGTACAATTTAAATGAAATTAAACTATTACAATTGAGAAAGTAAATCGTAGAGCTTCGCTATTCTAATCTCCACCACTAAAACAAGCTACACTAAGCCTCTATTTATGGCACAAGATAGAAGGATCTAGAGGATAAGGGGTTCACGGATTGCCACCTTGGCAATCCGTGTGTTTGTTTCTTCTAATCATTCCAGAGCCTTTAGATCATCCCCTAATCATTTCCATCCAATATCAACCCTTTGATCATCTGTTATGACGTGTTTGAGCCAATGATAGACAGCCACGTAACCCCATGTGTGCTTCTTTGATGCTGACACTCCCTGACACGTACTGACATCTTCTAGAAACACTTGAATTGACCACTTAACCCTTAATTGCTGTAATTGATGGAGTCGTGTAATTAGGGTTCATATTACTGGGTTATTTGGGTAAAAGGGGGCGGGAAGGGTAAATGGTATTTTATTGGTTTGACTTTGTGGTTTAATGATGTTGACCGAGTGGGGTTTGGACCGGGTATAGGAGTATTGGGCTTGGATGATTGGTTTGCATTTTGGGCTTGAATTAGTTGGACTAGTATTATTAACTTGGACAGGCCTTTGGACTTGGATTTATATTATATAATTTCAGAATTTAGCAAGGACCAATTGTGTAGATGATGAAATTAAAAGGACTAATTCTGCCAAATTCCAAAAGTATGATCCAAGGGTTTCTATTGGCAATGCTCTAATCTTTGAGGGTTGACTTGGACTTTTCATGAAATATTTCTTCCAAGGACCTCTTTTGTTAATTGATGAAAGTGTAGGGACTGAAAGTGCAATTTCTTCAAACTTTGACCAGGGACCAAATCTGACAATTCTCAAATCTCTGAGGTCTTCTTTAGGTTTCATAGGCTCAACTTTGACTTTCTTTGACTTATCTGCACTCATTCCACTCTCGTGCTCGTTTTTGCCGGTTTTTGTTTGTTTTTCGTCTTTTTATGAGATATCCGTACCCGCACATTCACAATCACAAAAACACACTTTCTTTGGCGTTTTAGGTTAGTTTTTGGATTATTAAGTCTCATTTTGATAAAGAAAAGGTGAGTAAATAAGTACTCACCATTGTCCATTTAAAGCCATATTCCAATTGGTAGCGACAACATGTTTACATGGTAAACCTGTAATCTCCCATCTTCTGCAAGTACAAGACTTCTCAACAACATTAACTACACATTGGTCTCCCCATGGTCCACTGACCTGAAACTTATCTCCCCCATTCCATAAAACATTATACCTAACCGCCTCTTTCTTAATACCTTCTAACATGTGTTGTGCAATAGGTGTTAGTGGCCCATCACTCTTCTCAATGACCTTTGCAACATGTATTATCCTCTTCATACAGTATTCCCTGATGTATTCTAATGCTGTAATAATTGGTTTGTTTACACCCTCAATTATTTTCTCATAAAACACTTGACACATGTTATTAAGTAACACATCAGAATGGGGTCGCCCTAAAACAAGACAAATAAAGCTATATTACTTATACATTTCATACTACTTTACCATATACCACTAAATTTACACAGTTAGATGACTTACATGAGAAATGTGACCTTGACCAAGGGATTGGTGGTATCTGACTTAACCAAGCATGGGCATCTTGACTAAATGTCTTTAAAGCATCCATAGATTTCTCAAAGTGTACAACAGTTGAGGCTGTTGCACATCTCCAAAGATGGTCTTTGAAGGCCCTACCTTGCCAATTAACTTTCATTTGCTCATGAATGCTTCTAAGACAAAATATGTGCTCCGCATTTGGGAAAACTTCTCTTAATGCTTATGTAATATCCTGCACAAAAATAGATATATTTACTATCTGTTTAAAAAAAATAGGAAATTCAATTCATTTATAGTTTATGGGAGTACCTTGTTCATGTCAGTAACAAAAGTGAAGATTGAATTTGGCTCAAGTTCAAGATCATCAGATAAACAATGAAGAAACCAAGTCCAAGCTATTGTATTTGCTGATTCAGCAAAAGCATAAGCTACTTGGTATATACCATTGTTGCTATCAATTCCCACAGCTGTTAGAAGTTGACCCTTCAAAGGACCATCAATTGGAAAAGCATTTATCCCCAACAACCGTCTCTGACAAGCTTTAAATCCTTCCTTCAAGGCACCTAAACAAACATAGAGTCTCTTGAATTCTCTTGTTGGAAGACTATCCTCAGCAGGTCGTTCCACATGAATCACAACTGTTGTATCAAGAGACTCTATCCCCAACAACCTTCTCTGACAGGCTTTAAATCCTTCCTTCAAGGCACCTAAACAAACATAGAGTCTCTTGAATTCTCTTGTTGGAAGACTATCCTTAGCAGGCCGTTCCACATGAATCACAACTGTTGTATCAGGGTTCCTCTTCTGCAACTCTTGAACATAGTCTCTCAACATGGTGAATTGGAGCTTGAATTCCTTCCTAATGCATCTGACTGCTATTCTTTTAGCTCTTAAAACCTTCTGCATTGAGACTTCAAGCTCAAATTGGTTGGTAAGTTGATTATGAACCGACTTGACAGGAATCCTTGGATTGGTTTGAATCGTATCTTTAATTTTCTTTGAGATAAAGTTGAGGTCAAAATGTTTGAGTGCCCTTGATTGCAAACATGTGTGTTTATCATTATATCTTCTCACCGTCCAAGCACCTTTTTCAGTACCATCCCTGCCGACAAGCAACAACCATGGGCAGAGTATTTGGGAAGGGTCATTTTTAATAGCAATTAATGCTTCCAAACCCCTTCTTGTTAATGGACCTCTAACTGGGCCTATACCCAGTCCAGCAGTAGCAATTGGGCCAGATAGGGGAACACAACCCACACATCTGACTCTTATTCTTTTTTTTTGTCATTCTTTAGAAATAGCAGCTCCCTTCTTGTTTCTATGGAATGCTCTCTTACCCTCTCTTTCACATTTTTTGCAGTATCAAAGGATTGACCACAAAAAAAGAAAGTTTCCACAACATCATCATCAACAGAATCTGTCCTAACCCTTGGCACCCCAGAGTGACTGATGAGGCGAAAAATGAACCGTTTTTAGGGGGTCATTTTAGCCCGGATTCTAATTTATTTGATCAAATATTGCCCTAAATCGTTCCTTTTGTCATTTTAGGTACTTTTGGAGTGAATTCTGAAAAAAGGAAGCATTTTGGACGTTTTTGGAGCATAAAAGTGAAGAAAACGACAAAGTCTTAATTTTCCTTGCTGGGAACAGTACCTGACGGCGTCAAGAGTTCTCAAGTGACGGCGTCAAGAGTAATACAAGAGGTGGAAGTGGATAAAGTCCATGACGATCCAGAAGAGTTTTACACTATGGACATGACGGGGAATTATACTAACAGTTACCACGGCTAAGAGAAGAAGTTACAACTGCAGAAGATTGGACTTGCAGTGGAAACTCATTACCACTGCAAGAACATATATTACCACTGGTTATTAGATAACTGTTAGGAAACGCGTTTAGATAAATATAGAATAGATCTTGTGTATATCTTATTCTATTAGCTTTACACTTATCTTGTAGAAGAGGACTCCTTGTGTTATAAAAGGAGATCCTAGGTTAAAGGTTTGAAAGTGAGTTGTCATATACGTTTCTAGAGCTTCAAGGTGTAACCCTAGTGATATCAAGATCACTCATATTATTATCATTAATAATATCAGAGCTAATAGTTTGTTTACATACATTGTTTATATACAACTGTCTTACTCACAATCAAACTTCTAAGTGTTACTAAGTAGATTCCGCATACTTAGTGATATAATTCAAAGTATCAATCTAACACAAGTTCAAGGTGTTTCCATCAAGTGGTATCAGAGCCAGGCTTTGATACTTTGATTTAGAAGACTCAAGTTCACTCAGAAGAATCAATGGAGACAGAAACCAGTAATTCAAACATTGCTGCTAAGCTTCCAAAGCTTAAGTTGAATGACTTTGAGATGTGGAGGCTAATGATAGAATAATTCTTTATTGTCTAAGACTACACACTTTGGGAGATCATTATGGTTGGAAATTCTTTCAAACCAAGTTCTACTTCAGAGATGGTGGGTGGCAAGGAAGTAATTAAGGTCAACACTGGACCTGTTACTAATGATGAAAGACTTCAACTAAAGAATGATTTGAAAGCCAGAGGTCTGTTGCTGATGACACTTCCAAGAGATTAAGTTGTAGCATTCAACAAGTTCAAGACTACAAAGACTCTCTTTGATGAGATCTGTGAAGTTTTTGGTGGTAATGATTCCACCAAGAAGACTCAAAAGACCCTGCTGAAGCAAACTTATGAAAACTTTGGTTCTACAAGTAATGAATCTCTTGATAGCATTTTCACAAGGCTACAAAAGATTGTTTCTCAACTCACTGTTTTTGGAATTGAGGTGGAAAGAGAAGACCTCAATCTAAAGTTCTTAAGAAGCTTACCCTCTGAGTTTGGAACCAATGTTGCAGTGTGGGAAGATAAGTCAGAGTTAAAGACCATGAAACTTAATGACTTGTACAATAACTTCAAGGTTATTGAACAAAGATTGAAGAAAGCTGGCAAGATAAGTTCAAGTTCAGGAAGTGTAGCACTCATATCATCATCTCTTGATGATAGTTCAGATGAAGAAAGTGATAGTGATGATGACTGTGCTAACATTGTTGTTTCCACTGGTAGTGGAAGTGTTTCCACTGGTAGCTCAAAGAAACAGATTGCAGGGCTTAGTGATACTACCTTTTATGCCTTTATATCAAGTCAAGTGGGCGGTTCAATCCTCAATCATGAGGATCTGGATCAAATTGATGAAGATGATATGGAGGAGATGGACATTAAATGGCAAGTGGCATTACTAAGCTTAAGGACAAGAAGTTTTGGAAGAAGACTGGTAGAAAGATAAACATCAGTGGCAATGAAACAGTAGGTTTTGACAAAAAGAAGGTGGAGTGCTAAGAAGGGGCACTTTGCCAGAGAGTGTAGGAAGCCAAGGAAGTCTGATAATAGGTCAACTTGGTATAAGCAGGACAAGAAGAAGGAACCTACTACTGATGAGCCAAAGGGGCTATTGGCCATTGATGGAGTGAGCTTTGATTGGAGCTTTATGACTAAGGAAGAGGATGATGATTCAGAGTCTGCAATGGTTGCTACAGAGCTTGCACTAATGGCTTTTTCTGACTCTGAGGTACAAATTGATAATGCTTGTTCTAAATCTTGTAAGGCCTTAAAAGAGTATGAGAAACTTAAAGCACAATTTAATGAGCAACACATAGAGTTAACTCATACTAATTATAACTTATCAAATCATAAAAGAGGCCTAGGAGTTTTAGAAACACAATTAGAGCATTATAGGGCAAATGAATCTAAGTTCAATGATGATATTGCAGTATTAAGAAGAGACTTAGATTATCAGGTTGCTGTTAATAAGGTTCTTAGAGAAGAACTAGAAAAGGTTAAAGTGGCTAGTGAGAATATTATGATAACTAAGCAAACACTGGATCATCAATCCAAGTGTATTGATAAAATTTGGGAAGCCCAAATTGTGAGCAAAGCTAAATCAGGTCTTGGATACAAAACTGTTCCACCACCTCTAAGAGGTGTTCCATCACCTCCTGGCATTGACTTAGCTCACACAGGTTTAGAAGAATTCCAGGAACCACTCATGACCTATGGACCAAAATTTGTTAAACCAGTTGAAATTGAAAAGGTTCTGGTTGAGGTTGATGTATTTGATAGTGCTAGTGTCTCATCTCTTAAAGATGAAAATTTAAATGTTGAGTCTAAACCTAGTGTTCCTGAGAATCTTAAAGTGGAGGTTAAGAGAAGTATTCCTGATGTAGTCAAAGAGAAGCCTAGGTCACAACCTAATTTCACTAGGCCCACTACTAGATATGCAGAGATGTACAGAAGTAGGTCACCAACTCCTAGGGGTAATATGAGGAGTTGGAATCATGTTAAATCTAGGCAATTTGGTAGTGACTTTGTGTTCAATAACAAATCCTATCATATATGTGGTAGCTTTGACCATTTGTCTTATAGCTGTACCTACCACTTGGGAAGAAGGGAAGTGTTTGGGAATACTAGGGTGAATGGACAAAATGTTAATAACTTAACTCACCCAAATCCACTTAGCAAGATGATTCCCAGGTCTGTTTTGCTTCATTCTGGCATTAAACCTATTTCCACTGCTAGACCAGCAATTTCTACTGCTAGACAAGCAGTTGCCACTGCCAGAAATAAAAACAGAGTTTACCCTTGGCCCCCTGTCACTACTTTTGTTAAAACTACTCAAACAGGGAAAAAGACCAATTTTGAAAAGAAAGTTAACAATACTCAGAAGTGGGTACCTGAAATTTCTAAGCCAGCAGTTTCCACTGCTAAGGCAGCAGTTACCACTGCAAGGCCAAAGGTTACCACTGGTAGGTCTGTTAACAAGAAAAGGGTAAATATGGGAAATGCTGTTAAGGCCTCAGCTCGTTGGGAATGGAAACCAAAAGGAACCATCACCTCAAACAATCCCAATGGTGTATCAATGACCTTTGAAAGATATAATTATATTGATACACGAGGCAGATCCAAGTCATTTGTGGCTTGGGTCCCCAAAGGGAACTAATTCCTTTATTTTGTGTGCAGGGATATTCAAAGACTACTAATGATCAAGGATACTCAGACAGTGGATGTTCCAGGCACATGACTGGCAATAAGTCCTATCTTTCAGACTTTCAACCCTATGATGGACAATTTGTCAGCTTTGGAGGAGGAATTGGTGGCAAAGTTTCTGGCAAAGTAACAATCAAGGCTGGAAACATTGACTTTGAAGATGTGCAGTATGTGAAAGAACTCAAGTACAACCTCTTTAGTGTGTCACAGATGTGTGACAAAAAGCATAGAGTTCTATTCACAGAAGATGAATGCTATATCTTATCTAAGGATTATAAGCTTCCAGATGAATGTGACATTTTGCTTAAAATCCCTAGAAAAGGAAATTTGTATAGCATTGACATGCAGAACATAGTGGCTAATAATGATGTTACTTGCTTGCTTGCTAAAGCCACTTTGGATGAATCCATGCTTTGGCATAGAAGACTTGGTCATGTTAACTTTAAGACCATCAACAAGATTGTGAAAGATGGACTTGTCAGAGGACTACCAGAGAAAAGATTTGAAAATGACCAAACTTGTGTTGCCTGTCTCAAAGGAAAGCAACACAGAGCTTCATGCAAGACCAAGGCATTCAATTCAATCAATCATCCACTCTTTATGCTGCATATGGATTTGTTTGGTCCTACCTCTGTGAGCAACATCAATTTGAAGAAGTATTGTCTTGTTGTGACTGATGACTTCAGTAGATTCACATGGGTTTTCTTTTTGAGTACCAAAGATGAAACCACAGGCATCCTTAAGACATTCATCACTCAAGTTGAAAATCAATTTGAAAAGAAAATCAAGATCATCAGGTGTGACAATGGGACAGAGTTCAAGAATAAAGTTATGGATGATTTCTGCAGAGACAAAGGTATTAAAAGAGAATTTAGTGTTGCAAGAACTCCTCAACAAAATGGAGTTGCAGAAAGAAGAAATAGAACACTAATTGAGGCTGCTAGAACCATGTTAGCTGATTCCAAGCTTCCAGTGACTTTTTGGGCTGAAGCAGTTAACACTGCTTGTTACATTCAGAATAGGGTTTTAGTGGTCAAAACAAAGAACAAGACACCTTATGAGTTGTTCAGAGGAAGACCTCCTACTTTGGAGTTTATGAGGCCATTTGGATGTCATGTTACTATTCTCAATACCATTGATCATCTGGGCAAATTTGAAGAAAAGTCAGATGAAGGCTTCTTTGTTGGATACTCTATGGTTAGCAAGGATTTTAGAGTCTATAACTTAAGAACAAAGAAGATTGGAGAGAACTTGCATGTTCAGTTTCTAGAAAATAAAGCAAACATGGCAGGTTCAGGACCAGATTGGCTATTTGATCTTGAAACATTATCAAACACAATGAATTATGTTCCTCTCACTTCAAGTATTGGAGACAAAGATCTTGAAGATTCAGAAGAATTCATTGATGAAGATGAAGCTTGCAAAAATGATGAAGATCAAATTGTTATGCCACTTTGGGACTTTGGTGATAGTTCTGAAAAACCAAGTGATGCAGATGGTGTGAATAAAGAAATTCCTACTAGCAGTGGTAACTCAATTCCCACTGCTACACCAGAAGTGTCCACTGTAAGCCCAACTGTGGACCATACTTCTCAGGAATCACCAAGTGATGATGTAGAGATCTCAAACATGCCTACAACATATGGTATTCCTAGCACATCACAGTCTACAATTAACAAAGTGCATCCACTTGATAATGTTATTGGTGAACTTCAATCAGGTGTGAAGACAAGAAGACAGACAAAGAAAGATGATATTCATGGGTTCATAAGTGAAGTATATGAGTCCAAGAAACATAGCAAGAAGAATGAGTGTCTGTTTTTCTGCTTTCTCTCACAAGTGGAGCCTAAGAATGTGTATATGGCTCTAGGAGAATCTAGCTGGGTTGAAGCTATGCAAGATGAGTTGCTGCAGTTTAAGCTTCAAAAGGTTTGGGTTCTTTGTGACTTGCCTGATGGTATGAAGGTTATTGGTACTAAATGGGTTTTCAGAAACAATAAAGATGAAAGAGGCATTGTAATCAGGAACAAAGCTAGATTGGTTGCTCAAGGATACACTCAAGAGGAGGGTATTGATTATGAATAAGTGTTTGCTCCTGTTGCAAGGATTGAGGCTATTAGATTGTTCTTAGTCTATGCATCATTTATGGGCTTTACAGTCTATCAAATGGATGTTAAGAGTGCCTTTCTGTATGGAACTATTGATGAGGAGGTATATGTCTCTCAACCTCCAGGCTTTGAAGATCCTCAACATCCAAATAAAGTTTACAAAGTGGTTAAGGCTCTTTATGGCTTACATCAGGCTCCAAGGAAGTGGTATGAAACCTTAGCTAATTACTTGTTGAATAATGGGTTTCATAGAGGTAAGATTGATCAAACTTTGTTCATCAAGAAAGACAAGGGTGATATCCTACTTGTGCAAGTATATGTTGATGATATTATCTTTGGGTCTACTAAACAAGAGATGTGCAAAGAGTTTGAGAAGCTGATGAAAGATGAATTTCAAATGAGTTCTATGGGAGAACTTACATTCTTTTTGGGGCTGCAAGTACAACAGAGTAAGGAAGGCATATTCATCAGCCAAGACAAATATGTGGCTGAGATTATTAAGAAGTTCAAGTTTACTGATGCAAAATCTTCAAATACCCCTGCTGACAAGACCACTCACTTATTGTTGAAGAATGCTAGTGGTGCTAATGTTGATGTTCACATTTACAGATCTATGATTGGTTCTTTGATGTATCTTACTTCATCAAGGCCAGACATTATGTTTGCTGTATGTGCTTGTGCAAGATTTCAAGTAACTCCAAAAACATCACATATGACAGCAGTGGAAAAGATTTTTAGGTACTTGAAGACTTATCCTAATATTGGATTATGGTATCCAAGAGACTCTCCAATGGAATTGATCACATACTCAGATAGTGACTATGCTGGTGCAAGTTTGGATAGAAGATCAACTACTAGAGGATGTCAATTTCTTGGATGTAGATTGGTGTCATGGCAGTGCAAGAAGCAAACTATGGTGGCTACTTCAACCACTGAAGCAGAATATATTGCCGCTGCTAGTTGTTGTGCTCAGATCCTTTGGCTTCAGAATCAATTATTGGACTATGGGTACAATTTCATGAACACCATTATCTATATAGACAATAGTAGTACCATATGCATTATTAAAAATCCTGTGCAACATACTAAAACTAAACATATTGAAATTATACATCACTTCATTAGAGATTGTTTTGAGAAAAAGCTTATCAATGTTGTCAAGATTCATACTGATGACAATTATGCTGATTTATTAACAAAAGGGCTTGATGTGGGTAGGTTTCAATACTTGGTAACAGGTATTGGAATGCTAAATCCATAAACTTTTGATGTCTAAATACTTTTCAGTGTTGCAGGATACTTATTAGGTACTAATATTGTTTGTATTGTATGTATGGTTTTCTACTAACTTGTATGCAGAGTTATCAAGTGCACAGTGGTAATTAACATACAACAGTGGAAAGATTGGTGATAATAGCAAGACCAAAAGAGTACTTTTATTGATTATTAAGAAAGAGTACATCACAACCATTATGAAAACATTGTCACCTAAACAAGAAAACCATTACATCTGACATGAACCTACAACCTAACACCTACTCCATAGGTTTCTTTCCTTTTCCCTCATACTGATGCTTGCCCTTGGAAATTTTCTTTCTCTTGTCATCAAAAGAAAGTTATTTCCTTGGACAAGCAAGACCCAGAACTTGCTTGGGAGGTCTTGGTGCTTGATTAGGCTTGTCAACAGCTGGCCACTTCATGTTGTTTATTGCAGTTGTCAATGCTGTGGTAAGGGCCTTTGGGAGTTCCTTGGAAAGATCAAAGGTTGGATCATTGTCATCATCTGATGAAGAGCTGGAATAAAACTCAAGAGATGGAGTAGGATCAGCTGATATCTTCTTATTGGGCTTCATGCTTAAAGATGTAGCAGTTGCAGTATTTGGTGGAAAATATCCACTCCATCCAGTAGAAAGCTCTTCAGAGTCTGAGTAGTAGCTGATTTCCTCATCAGAAGAATCATCTGAGGAGATGTAGATTATTGGAAACCAACTCATGATGATGTATAGGGTTTGTGTTTGTTGAAGAAGATTGTTGATGAAAGATAAAAGATGTTTTGAGTCCCCTTTTATATGCAAAGTCAAGGTCGAATTCTAATTAATGAAGGATATTTACTCCTACTTGTTTTGGTAGGTTGGAGGAGTAAATTTGGTTATTATCGAGTTGACTTTTGGAAGATATTTTTGTGAATAGTAACTTGGTTAAAAAGTTACTTTGGGTTAAGTTTATGGGTTAAGTTGAGTTATTGAATACAACCCATATTATTGGAGTCATTGGAGTAATAAGGTGTGTATCATGGACACACAACAAATGGTTATTGATTCACGATGTCTAATCCACATAAGAATCAACTAGTCCAGAGCAAACGGCTACTGGTAAAGACTTAGCAAATCCGTTTATGGTTGATAGTTTACCAAAAACTAGGTTATCAACTCACCATACATCCATGTGATCAAGAGTTGGCTAGTCCATAGCAAACGGCTAATGGTAAAGACATATCAAATCCGTTGATAGCTGGTAGTTTGCTAAAAACTATGATAAGAGCAGCAAATTTTCATGTTTTATTAACCACTGCTCTTAGATATGTTGTGAAAATTTTACCACTGCTAGTTCATCAGTTACCACTGCAAGTGTAATTTTTCCACTGATAAACTAGCCGTTACAACTGTTGTGTCAGTAATCCATTTTTTACTAGCCGTTGTAAAATAACCGTCATTCCTTATTAATAGGGTAAAATCTTTTGTGAATTATCTACTTACTTATTATATATTATTCTTTTTCCAAAGATAATTCTTTCTAAAGATAATTCACATTGCACAACCTCCTCAAACCCTATTAGTATAAATTCATTATCATAAGGCTTACTTTTTATATTGATTACTAACACTTTCATTCTCTTTTTCACAAATATCATGGCGATTCTAAAATTTGTTGAGGAGCACAACCAAGTGGCCTACTTACAAAAGTCGAATGAGAAGAGTGGCCCTGTTTTTCATCAGATTGTGGATTTTCTAAACACAACCCATATAAGGTATGCCTTAACTATTAATCCCACAATCTATGTCTCTCATATCAAACAGTTCTGGAACATTGTGGAGTCCATAACTCTTGAACAAGGAGACACACAAGAATCTGTGGATGCTCTAAGAGCCACAGTTGATGGGGTAACTATTGATGTTACTGAGTCATCCTTGAGGAGAATTCTCCAATTGAATGATCTCAATGGTATCATCACATTACCTAATTCAGATATTTTTGACAATATTGCTTTAATGGGGTATGATACATCTGAACAAAAAGTCACTTTTAGAAAAGGATGTTTTTGTCCCCATTGGAGATTTTTAATTCACACTCTTTTACATTGCCTAAGTCCTAAGAAAACATCTTATGAACAATTTGCATCAACCATGGCTTATCCTTTGGTTTGTTTGGCAACAGATAGGACTTTCAATTTTTCAAAGTTTATTTTCAATAATATGAAAGGCAATGTAAAGAGTCAATATAAATTTTTGATGTATCCAAGGTTTGTGCAAGCAGTGTTAAATGAGTTTCAACTGCAACCTCACAAAAGAATTTATGAACCTTCCACTCTTAAGCCAAAAGTTTTTCAAAATATGTCTAAGGCTTCAGAACTTTGGAATGGGGAGGTTCGTCCACTTTTCCCTCAAATGCTTGCTAAAATTTCTCAAGTACAGGGTGAGGATGCACCAATCCCAGCTGCATCTCAAAACACACCCACTATTGTTGTTCCACCAATTCAACATACCCTTGCAGTAACTCACACTTATGGGAGAAGGTCTAAACAGCCAACTTCTCTCATCTCAACATTGCATGTTGCTGAGCCTTTTGGTTTTGGCACAAGCAGTGGTGGTTCAAGGCTTCCTCCTAGTCCAACTAGGGAAGAGCCTGAATCAATGCCTTATGATTCACCTCTCCCAGCAGGTTACACAGTTGGAAGTGATGAAGGCAGTGTGCAACAAAATGAATTGATGGACATTTGTACCAAGTTAGTCAAGCAGGTTCAAGCTCTGGAGAAAAATCTGGCACAGACCAAAGAACAACATGCCACAGAGCTGAATCAATTGAAGGATGAGATTCAAAGATTGCAGAATGAAGTTGAGAATCTCAAGAAGCAAAGATCTCAGGTTGTATCATCATCATCTTCACATTCAGATGAGTTTTCTACAAGTTCTACTAAAATTTTGGGAGATTCTTCCAAACAGGGGAGGAAAATAGATGCAAAGCTTAAGGGGAGGAGTAAAAGTTTTGATAAAGATTTTGCTGAGCTTAATGATTCTGATAATTCTCAAGCAAAAGTTGATGTAGCTGAGACTGAGGGGAGGAAATTGGATTTTGAAGATATGGATGCTGATGCAGGTTTTAACTTTGATGATTTAGTTGGAACTGCTCAACCAATTTCAACTGAAGCAGAAAAAGTTCCCACTGATCAACCAATTACCACTGCAAGTGAAAATGTTCCCACTGCTAGTCAAGAAATTACCACTGCAGAGGAAGAAGCTTCCAGAAGAAGATCAGTTAAAGGAAAAGCTATTGTAATTGCTTCAGATCAAGAGTCAAGAAAGATTTCTAAGTATGAACAAGCTCAGATTGATTTTGATGCAAGGTTAGCAGAGCAACAACAAGCTGAAGAGTATGAAAGAAAGAAAAAGATTAAAGAAGATGAAGTTGCTAGCTTTATGGAAGCAACTAGGTTGGATAAACTTGAAGCAGTAATGGCACAACCACTTTCAGTTGTTTCACCTATGATCATGCATGAGAAACCTCTATTGTTTACTTATGTGCCTACAGAAGAAGAGATTGATTACTTGATTAACAATGATCAAATAATCAGGAAGAAGGCCATTGAACTTATTGCAAATACAACCTTGAATGAAGAACAAAGGTCTGCTCAACTTAAAGATTTTATTCAAATGAAGAATCAGCAGGCTCTTGATGAAATCATTGGGGATGTTAGAAAAGGTCAAAAGAAGCCAAGAAAACCTACAAAGGCACAGATTATTGCTGAGATGAAGACTTTTTGTTGCCATGTTGGTAATATGAAGATGACTAAATTCAAAGGAATGTCACATGATCAGATTGAAGGAATTTATTACAGAATCAAAAGACAAGATAGTAAATTCATTCCAATGAATCAAGAACGAATAACACTGAAAGCAAAAAGGACTGGAGTGAGTCTTGAATCAAAAGATGCAAAGAAGTTGAAGACTCAGAAATCATCTCAAGCAGAAGAGGGTCCTAGCAAGTTGACTGAAGAGCAAGTTACAAATATGTTGTTCATAGAAACTGATGTAGTTAACATTGAACCTCTACAAGCAAAATATTCAGTAGTTGGTTGGGAAATCTTTTCTGATAGTTTTGGTGTAGCTTGGAAGATCATCAGAACTGGAAGTATCACAAACATTTGCAGAGATTTTGAAGATATTGTTAGATCTTGTGATAGAGAAGATTTGGATACCTTGTGGAAAATTGTTCAAGATCAGTTTAAGAAGGATGAACTTGTTGATGTCAAAGCTAAGGAGTTATGGGTTCACTTCAGAAGACTATATGAACCTGACCCAAGTGATAGGTATTGGAGATTTGAAGCTCATGATCAAAGAACCTTGTGGAAATTCTATGATTCA
This sequence comes from Artemisia argyi, assembly GCA_030686995.1. Taxonomy (NCBI): domain Eukaryota; kingdom Viridiplantae; phylum Streptophyta; class Magnoliopsida; order Asterales; family Asteraceae; genus Artemisia; species Artemisia argyi. The sequence continues at coordinate 14,735,590 of CM060689.1, read as the reverse complement.
AGTTCTGTGCATCATGTTTCTACTCAAGATGGAGTTGATGTCTGTATGCTGGCTGAGAAAGAATATCCATTGAGAGCTGGTGTATTGGATGTGATGAGAACTGTGAAGCTTAGGTGTTGGGAAAGAACTGAAGTCATAGATGATTTGCTACAAAGGATTTATGATCAAAGTGTGAAAGCTGATAAAGAGTTAAGAAGAAGAAGATAAGTGTTTGGAAGAATTCCCATATCCTCATGTTTACTGAATACTTGAAGAAACTTATTGATTTATGTATTAATCATAAGTTAGGGGAGGATTGTTGGGAATTATACTAACAGTTACCACGGCTAAGAGAAGAAGTTACAACTGCAGAAGATTGGACTTGCAGTGGAAACTCATTACCACTGCAAGAACATATATTACCACTGCTTATTAGATAACTGTTAGGAAACGCGTTTAGATAAATATAGAATAGATCTTGTGTATATCTTATTCTATTAGCTTTATACTTATCTTGTAGAAGAGGACTCCTTGTGTTATAAAAGGAGATCCTAGGTTAAAGGTTTGAAAGTGAGTTGTCATATACATTTCTAGAGCTTCAAGGTGTAACCCTAGTGATATCAAGATCACTCGTATTATTATAATTAATAATATTGGAGCTAATAGTTTGTTTATATACATTGTTTATATACAACTGTCTTACTCACAATCAAACTTTTAACCTAGGATCTCCTTTTATAACACAAGGAGTCCTCTTCTACAAGATAAGTATAAAGCTAATAGAATAAGATACACACAAGATCTATTCTATATTTATCTAAACGCGTTTTCTAACAGTTATCTAATAAGCAGTGGTAATATATGTTCTTGCAGTGGTAATGAGTTTCCATTGCAAGTCCAATCTTATGCAGTTGTAACTTCTTCTCTTAGCCGTGGTAACTGTTAGTATAATTCCCAACAGACATGACGGCGTCACCATAGGCCGTCATGGTCCAAATAAGAGTGACGGCCCAGAGTAGAATTACACATGACGGCGTCAAAAGTGGATCTAGGCAATCCGATTTCATTATGGGCGGCGAGTTTACGGCGTCAGAATTTCCTTCTTGACGCTGTCACCCTGTAAAATCTATATATAGTTTTGCAATTTTCATTCATTAGAGAGGAACAAGTAGGGTGTAACTTTGGAGAGAAACCCTAATCCGAATATTACAGCTTTTTCAAGGGTTTTTACCCTTTGAAACCTTTCATGTTCAATTGAGATAAGTACTCTTTCAATTCATTCAATATGTCTATGTGTTGTTTGAATATATCTTACGCTTGTCTTGAATTTAACATGCTTGGCTAGATCTCTTGTGTGTTTTCTTAGATGTAGTGAAACCTAGATGTTAATTATGGGTTGATTGTTTGTTTATAGGTGTTACGAATGATTGTATTCGATGTTAGGCTTAAGAAAACTGGCAGACTTCCATTGGTGACATGCTTGAACGTCTTAAGAAACATGATCAGAGGTGTACTATGAGTTTTGGTTGTATTTAATGCGTAGGAGAATTCTAATGATCCCTTGTTAGGAGCTTCTAACGGCTCGACATAGGAGTGAAGTAGGATCCTATGGAGTTAGGGAATATTGTACACGGCCCTACGACTGGTATTAAGGAATATGACCCGTCATCCATGCAATTGTAACAAACTATCAACCTGTAAAAGATATCTAGGGAGTAATGAAACCAAAGTAAACACAACTCTCCCTATCATTGTTCACACCACTAGTTTAATTAGATTTTATTTTCCTTTTTGTTATTTTATTTTGATTGCATCTTAGTTATTGGGTTAGTTGATTAGCAACTAATTCCGCCCACTCTTCCAAAACTGAGATTTTTACTTGCTTTATAAAAAATATAAAAATACAAAAAGAATCATCCCTCACCTCTAGACCTAGTTTTTAGTATTTCTAATCCTAGCGACACTATTCCTGAGCTGAATGATCAATCCCCCGGTACTTGTCACTATATTATACTACAACGATCAGGTACACTGCCTGGTGGGGGTTTTAAGCTTCTCGAGATCCCTCGAGAGGTAATGCCTGGTGCGATTCCCACGTATCAAGTTTTTGGCGCCGCAACCCGGGGAATAGTTATTGTCTAGGTTAGGATTTCTTTTTATTAGGTCTACTTGCTAGATTCCTTTCTAGCAAAATTTTATTTTTATTTTTAGGTTTTGTTTAGTCTATCTTATTTCTTCGTGTCTTTGTCCGTAACCTTTACCATCCGACATCGTGGAAGGTGGTAACATCTTTGAACCCATCAACCCACCACAACAAAACCACCCACAAAACCCACCACTAGCAAACCAACCTCTTAGGCCCCGAACCCTAGGAGAGTATTCCCGTCCTAGCCACCAAGGCTATCGAAACACTATTGAGCTCACTCAAGGAGCCAATGTGTCCCCCTTGCGATCCGACACCATCCGGTTGGTGCAAAGCGGATGTACATTCCATGGACTTCGTTCTGAAGATCCTAATCAACATCTCAAGGATTTCCTTAAAATCGTAGATTCTATAGACCTTGATGTTACAACTAGAGAGTCGACCCGATTACGCCTATTCTAATTCTCACTACGTGATCAAGCTAGTCAATGGATTGATTGTTTACCCGCGGGATCCATCACCTCATGGGATGATCTCACCACTCGTTTCCTTGCTTAATTTTTCCCACCGGGGAGAACTACCAAGCTTAGAAATGATATCTTGATGTTCCAACAACGTCAAGGTGAAACTCTATGTGAAGCATGGACTCGTTTCAAGGACTTACTCCAAAAACTCCCTCATCATGGCATAGATCTTTGGCTCCAAGTCCAAATCTTCTGTGACCATATCGATCTCTCCACAAGGCGAACCATTGACAAATTGGCCGGTGGTAAGCTACGTGATCTAAGTGCGGAAGAATCATGGGAACTCATAGAAGATCTTGCTCTCTATGACAACGAAAGTTGGAATGATCCCCGTGATTTGAACAAAACGGTCAAGGCAATATCTTTGCCTTCGAACAATTCTAGCACTTCCGACCATAGGATCATGGAACTTGAGGACTGATTCAAGTTTCTTATGAAACCCTACGAAGCTCCTAAGCCTTCAAGCCAAGTGAACATAGTCACTTCTTCGTGCAACTTGTGTAATGGTCCTCATGAAACTCACAATTGCATGTAACTTCCAAAACAGGCTTTTAAGGACTTCACAACGTCACGTGCTAATAATGCAAAGGATAGAGGGCTCGCCACTAATCGAGGTCCTCAAAATTTTGGCGAGGCCTATGATGCATGGAAAGATAAGCCAAATTTCAGAGGATACCAAACTCGGAGCGTATCCTTTGATGATTCCCCTCCACTCGAATGGTCCGAGCATTTTCCACCACAAAACACTCCTAAGCAAAGCTATGAAGATGCCTTGCGAAAATTCATCCTCTCTCAAGAATTACAGCTTTCCACGCTCGAGACCCGATTTAGACAATAGCAAGCCGATATGAATGACAAGATTTGTAGTCTGTTAACCGCTATTAAAGAGCATGCTGTTAGTAAACTGATTCAGGCTGAAGAGGTCAAATCTGTCACTGTCATGAATCAACCAACCTCTCCTGTGAAAATAAATCCTAGTAAACTCTTTAAACATATGTCACCAAAGGTAAAGGACTTTAGGGACCATGTTAACCCCCTAGGACCAATCCATTTTGTGAATACTATCACCACAATATCTGCTCCTACACCTGACCAAAGCCAACAACCAACTGAAAATAAGGGTCATGAAGTTAAGGATGAAACCTCAGGGTTAGACCACGAATTGGCCAAGAGCCCTGCCAACTCATTCGAGGACTCCGTCACACAAGAGTCAGGCGAATTCGATGAAGCAAAAGAGAGATCAAAAGGGCACACGAAGAATCCAGCAATTTTGGGTGAATCAATTATAGAGGAACTCGAGAAAAATTTGGTGGATATGACTATAGGGAGTAGTGATAGGATTAAGGGAAGCGACTCTGAAGTTTTTAAGATTTCCTGCACTACTAGGAAGAAGCTCATAACCGATACTCACATAGATCCTAACCTCCCTATCAACATAATCCCCCTATCCCTTTACAACGAAGCCTTCCCTGAACATACCTCGTGTGAAAGAATCGATAACGCCGGAATAATAAAAAAATTGTCAGTTATGATTGGAGGATTCGTCTATAACATTGACCTCACGGTGGTCGATGACATAGACTCTGTCACTGATCTAACATTAACCAACCTTGTCCTCGGGAAACCATTTGTCAATGAATTGGGAGTAATCCTTGATGAGAAGGATGGTAGTGCATAATTCACCAATGGCGTCAGGAAGGTGATGTAACACCCCCAAAAGTCGTTAATAACAGCGGAAGACTTAACATGTCAGCGGAAGACTTTCGGGGTATTACTTCAAGGATCTTTGTCACAATTATAGTAGGCAACACAAAGTGAAGTATTAAAGTTTAATTTATTTCAAAATACCAAATATACAAGACATTATTAATTCAAGAACGTGTTTTATTCTGAAGGAAAATAAGTAATTTATTATGGTTCTTGTCATGCTTTTGCCCACTCCGTGCCATCCAGATCCGTCTTGTTTAGTTACCTGAGATAAACATGCTAAAGTCAACATAAAGTTGAGTGATATTCATAGGTTTGAGTTTAAGAGTTTGAATCACAAGTTAAGAATGTATTGTAATCACATACAATTAATATGAAAAAAAATAAATGTTCCTGTTATTGCCTTAAGCTCATGATACTCAACGATTAACAGCCAATCATAAATATGAAATATGATGGTAAGTAATAGGCCCCCAAAGATAGGTATTTGTCAATAACCTATTTATAAGAACAATAAAGTGCGCCTGGTGTTTTCTTCAACAACCAAACGAGGATTGTCAATCACTAATAGTACTATCCACAATTATTTACGTTCACCCTTCAAGTGATTAAGGTTCATGATCGAGGGACTTCTGACAATAGTAACTTAAGCAAATAACATTGGCCTGACGGTATTTCAATACCCGGTATAAAAGACTTGTGATCGAGTTTTAAGCATGTATCTCCCCACGGGAAAATAGTTAAAGAGTGGGCTATGAAATCACCTTAGTAGTACTGTGGTATCGTAGTCTCAACAAAGCAGGGAAACGGCTTCACACAACACAACCTAAAAGATAATGCAAGTTTCAGTTGATAGTCTAAATCTGGTTTTATCGCGATTACTTGTTATTTAGTTACGAATAAATCTCGTGTTTGTTTAAGTGCCTAAAGTTCAAAAACAACGTTATATATAATCATAACTCGTAAGTAAAATGATCGATGATTGATATAAAGTTAGTTTTTATAACGGAAATAAACGTATCGTTTTACAAGAAATAAATAACGTATTGTTATATCGTTTAAATTTGTTTATCGTTACATAAGTTTTATTCGTATTATATATATATATATATATATATATATATATATATATATATATATATATATATATATATATATATATAATAAGTTACGTTTTATTATTTATCGTTTTAATATATAATCAAATATATATATATAATAAATATAGAATTATTACTAAAAGTAAATATTTCAATTCGATCCTTAATGTTTTCTCAATTTTACACTTTTTACCCTTAATGGAAAATATTTACGCCGTTAGTCCAAAAGTTATATATATTTACATTTTTAGTCCAAATATCAAATATATACATTTATTATCCTTAAGTTTCAATATTTACAGTTTATACCCCTTAGAAAACAGTTTTTATGCTTTTCACTCAAGTTTACCCATTTTGACACTTTTAGTCCCTAACTATCGTACATTTGCAAAAATGGTCCAAACTTTACCAAATTCAAAACTTAACATTTTTATTAGTTCAATAAGCTCAAAACATTTAGAAAAGTTTAGTTCGACAGCTTATTAGCTTATTCTTAGCTTATTTCGTTTCTTGGGCTTAACGAGCCAAAATAAGGGCCCGTTAAGGTTTAGTGATCCAAGAGGTTAGGGGGAACACTAGGTTAGTCGAAATCCATAATTTTAAGTTATAACATCGTTTCAAAACAGCTTATTCTCATAACTTATCACAATAAGCTAAAAAGAGCTTTTTGGGCTTATAAGCCCACATAAAGTTTTTAAAGTTTTGAAAAACAGTTTCCATAGCGATTTACTTTGAGTCTCGTTAGGTGTTTAAATGAAGTTATTAGGTCGTATTATTTATCATTCTCGTTTCTATTTCAAGTAGGCAATTAGTTCGTACGAAAATAATAATGGGTCATGTGTTAAATTTAGAAATGGCGAGGTCAAATTGTAAGCCAAAACTCAAGTGTGTAACTTATAAACTTGACAAAAATAAACTAAGTCTTTTTAGTATATTTCGTATAGGTTCACATGACTTAGAATCGTATGATTTTTAGTGTGTATACGTTAATATGAGTCTTAATCTTTTATAAGGTCTCGTTAATGACTTAGTAAACATACAATACGATATATAATAATAGCATGTTACGTTTTAGTTTCTCCTTTTATTTAGGTTAAGTGTTTGTGCACAAACTAGAAATACGTATGTGAATATGTAAGAAAATAGCGATTAGAAGGTCTCACCTCACCTTAAAAGGTGGAGTAAAACATAGTGTATGGTTCGTGTATATGGTTCAATGCTTCGTGGTTCACTTCTCGTACTTCCAAGGTTCAAGTAGACTCCAAGCTTGCTTCCTAGGTTCGTCTTGAAACGTGGTACACTTGAGAATCCTTTCGTCCCTCTCTAGCTCCTTTTCGTTAGTATTTTTGGTGGTAGTGGTACGTATGAGGGTATGTAGTGATGTTGTTTGCATGTAAGGTTTATATAGGCTGAACTTTGAAGTGTAGAAACAAGATAGGTTCACATGAGTGAAGATTGCATGTTAGGCGAATAGTATCACCATTCATAATGCCCAATCGAAGGTTTACATTGCCAAGATCTCGTGTGATTTGTTCCTGCTCACTCCTGACGCATTCTTACATTTACATTGTTCATTTAGATGGGATTGGAGAGCAATGGGTGGTGCTAAGGAATGTCTTGACACGTTTTGTAGTTATCTTGTAACATGGTTTTTGCGTTTTACTTTGGGCAGAATTTAGGTAGCAAACGAGCGAGACATATGGTAAACTTGGTCATTTATGATTCTTTGCTAGGTAGTTAATGAAGTGGTGCAAAGATATAACTAGGTCGTGTGTCAAAATAAAAAGAAACGAGGGGGGTTTTGGAGGTGTGTCGTGGTTGAGTAAAACAACCAAATAGGGTGCGTTTTAGGTTTTAAGCCCTTTGGGCTTGTGTTTGGTTTCGGCCCAGCAGAAGAAAGAAAAAGAAAATAGTATAAGGGTCCGTTTGGTGTAGCTGATGGGTTCAAGGGCCCAATGAGTCAACGGGGCCCACCTGGTATGTTTTGAGAGTTGGGTTACGATCAATTAATATTAATGAGTAGTCTCGAGAATTTTCGTAAGCTTCGGGAATATATAAATATTGTATGGTATTTAATCGAAACGTATATTATAAAAATATAAACGTTTAAAATATATATTCGCGATAATTAGACTATCTAGGTTTGTGTGCAAGCAACGTTTCTAAGCAAAAGATAATTCACATTTTACCGTTGTGATTTATATATTAAGTCCAATATAAAAAAAAATTTTGTCATACGTAAAAGTGGGTATTTAAATAACGTAATAACTTGTAAGTATTTACTAACCGTTGGGAAAATTACGAGAGGCTACAGTACATACACCTTACAGTGAATTCCGTCCCGGAATTCGAGTTTAGGAGGGTTGCCAAGGGTGTCTAAGAGAAGAGGTGTGGGTACTTGGTGCGAATCTGGTCCTCGCGTTCCCAAGTATACTCTGGTCCTCGTTTAGAGTTCCAACGAACTTTTATGATAGGGATACGGTTTTGTTTCAGTTGTTTGACTTCTCTATCCATGATTTCTACTGGTTCTTCGGTAAAAATAAGTTTGTCATCAAGTTGTAATTCTTTCAATGGAATGACCAAAGATTCATCGGATAAACACTTCTTGAGATTTGACACATGAAAAGTGTTGTGAATTCGGCTAAGTTCCTCGGGTAGTTCAAGTTTATATGCCATGGGTCCAATTCTTTCTAGGATTTTGAATGGGCCGATGTATCTTGGGTTTAACTTTCCTCTCTTTCCGAATCGTATCATTCCTTTCCATGGTGATACTTTTAACATAACTTTATCTCCGATCTGAAAATCCATGGGTTTTCTTTTTAGGTCGGCGTAACTTTTCTGTCTGTTTCTAGCGGTTTGTAAACGTTGTTTGATTTTGATGATTTTCTCGGTTGTCTCATGAACTAGATCCGGTCCCGTGAGTTGTATTTCTCCGACTTCTGCCCAGCAAACGGGTGATCTACACTTTCTACCGTAAAGTGCTTCGAATGGTGCTGCCTTGATACTGGTATGATAACTGTTGTTATATGAGAATTCTGCCAATGGTAAGTGTTTGTCCCAACCTTTTCCGAAGTCTATGACACAAGCGCGTAGCATATCTTCTAAGGTTTGTATAGTTCTCTCACTTTGACCATCGGTTTGTGGGTGATAAGCTGTGCTCAAATCCAGCTTTGTTCCTAAAGCTTTTTGCAATGATTTCCAAAAATGGGACGTGAAACGACTGTCACGATCTGATATAATGGAAATCGGCACTCCATGTCGTGACACAATTTCTTTCAGATATATCTGAGCAAGTGTGTTCATTTCATCAGTTTCTTTGATTGGTAGGAAATGAGCTGACTTGGTGAGACGATCAACGATAACCCATATCGTATCGCAGCCAGTAGAGGTTTTGGGAAGTTTGGTGATGAAGTCCATTGTAATACGTTCCCATTTCCACATGGGGAGTTCGGGTTGGGTGAGTAATCCGGAGGGTTTCTGGTATTCTGCTTTTACTCTTGAACATGTTAGACATTTACTGACGTACTCAGCGATGTCGGCTTTCATGTTTGGCCACCAATATAGTTTCTTAAGATCCTAGTACATCTTGTCGGAACCTGGGTGAATGGAGTATTTTGATTTGTGAGACTCATGCATGATAAGGTCACGAATACCTCTGAAGAGAGGAATCCAGCTTCTTTCCTTGAAACAAAGCATTCCATTTGATCTTTTCACAAACCCGTTTTCATTTTCCGGGATGCCAAAAATCTTTTCATTTGGTCGATTTTCTTTCTTGAGGGCTTCGCTCTGGGCGATAATGATTTATGTTGGAAGGGGTGAACAAATAGTCATGCCTAACGATCTAACCCTGAGAGGTTTTAGTCTTTCTTTCCGGCTTAATGCATCTGCTACTACATTAGCCTTTCCTGGGTGATAACGGATTTCACAATCATAATCACTAAGCAATTCTAACCAACGGCGTTGTCTCATGTTTAAATCCTTTTGATCTAGGATGTGTTGGAGACTTTTGTGATCTGTAAACACGATACACTTAGTGCCGTATAGATAGTGTCTCCATAACTTGAGAGCGAATACTATTGCTCCTAGTTCTAGATCATGGGTTGTGTAATTTTCCTCATGTTTCTTCAGTTGACGTGAGGCGTAAGCTATTACCTTATCCCGTTGTATCAAAACTGCACCTAAACCATGGTACGAAGCGTCACAATATAGCACGAAATCTTTGTTTCCTTCGGGTAATGCTAATATTGGAGCTTCACAAAGCTTTTGTTTTAACAGTTGGAAGGCTGATTCTGCTTCTTGTCCCCAGACGTACTTTTCGTTCTTTTGGGTCAACTTGGTCAATGGTTTTGAGATTTTAGAGAAACCTTCAATAAATCTCCGGTAGTAACCTGCAAGACCTAAAAATTGACGTACTTCTGTGGGAGTTGTAGGTGATGACCATTCTTTAACTGCCTCTATCTTTGCTGGATCCACGTGGATACCTTGACTACTGATTATGTGTCCCAAAAATTGCACAGTGGGAATCCAAAAGTCGCATTTTGAGAATTTTGCGTACAACTTTTCCTTCCCAAGTAACTCTAGGATTGTTCTTAAATGATTGGCATGTTCCTCTTTGTTACGAGAGTAGATCAGAATGTCGTCTATGAATACTATCACGAATTTGTCCAAATATGGCTTGCATACTCGGTTCATTAGGTCCATAAACACGGTGGGTGCGTTCGTTAGACCAAATGGCATTACCTGAAATTCATAGTGTCCATAACGGGTTCTGAAGGCTGTCTTGGGAATATCTTCTTCCCGAACTCTCAATTGATGGTATCCCGACCTTAGATCAATCTTCGAGTATACACTCGATCCTTGTAATTGATCAAACAAATCGTCTATTCTAGGTAAAGGATATCGGTTCTTTATAGTGAGTTTGTTTAACTCTCGGTAATCTATGCACATTCGGAATGATCCGTCTTTCTTTTTAACAAATAGAACTGGGGCTCCCCAAGGTGATGAACTTGGTCTAATGAAACCTTTATCGGATAATTCCTTTAGTTGTTCCTATAGTTCCTCCATTTCGGAAGGTGCCAACCTGTAAGGTGCTTTTGCTACTGGTGCCGCTCCAGGCACTAGTTCAATTTGGAACTCTACTTGACGAGTCGGTGGAAGACCGGGTAGATCTTCAGGAAATACTTCAGGGAATTCCTTAACGATAGGTACGTCTTTAAGTTGTTTCTCGGTTAACTTATCTTCCGTCACCTGAACCATGAATACATGACATCCTTCGTTCATGTATTTTATCATTCTGAGGCATGAGATGATTCCGTATCGGTTTTTATTCTTGTCGCCATGGATAACGAGGGTTTCATTTTTAAAAGGAATGTGTATGGCTTTCTCGTCACAATGAATCTTAGCATGATGTTTGGATAACCAATCCATTCCGATGATAGCATCAAAACTACCGAGTTGGACAGGCATCAGGTCAATAGGAAAGGATTCTCCTACGAGGGTTAAGGTACAATCTTTTAAAACAGAGTTGGTGCTAATTAAGTTCCCATTGGCCATTTCTATCTCGTATGTGGTGTTTAGCTTAGAAGGGTTAGAGTTAACGAAAGGGGCAAACGTATCTGACACAAAGCTCTTATCTGCTCCAGAATCAAATAATACTCTAGCATTATGATGATTTAATAAGAACGTACCCGTGACAACGTCGGGGTTTTGTGGTTCATTTTCATTTCCCATCACGTATGCTCTTGCTCGTGCAGTGTTCTGACCATTTCCTTTTGGACAGCGGTTCTTGAAGTGTCCAGTTTCTCCGCATGAGTAACATGTTGGTGCTATTGGTTGTAGGTTGCTGCCGGTAGCAGGGTTCCTACAATCTTTTGTGGCATGTCCTATCCTTTGGTATTTATGGCATTTTACTGTACAAGCACCATTGTGATGGAGCTTGCATCGATTGCACTGTGGCTTAATACCTTGGTATCCATTGCCATTGGTTGCCGTAAATACCTTAGGAGGTTCTTGTCGTTGGTTCTGTTGTTGACGATGTGGGTTCTTGTTCTGGTGTTGTTGTTGGTTGATCCTGTTGTAGTTGTTGTTGTTGTGGTGATGGTTGTTGTTGCGATGGCCGTTGTGGTAGTGATTGTGGTTTTGATGGTGGGTGGTTCTCCTGTCATCGAGCTTTCTTTTGAGTTCGTTGCACTTGATTTCGCGGTCTAGGAGTTTTTGTGCTAACTCCATTGCGACTTCTAGTGATGGTGGATTGGATGCTGTGACGTTTCCTTCAATATTCCGGGGAAGACCTTCAATATACTTCTCCAGAATTTTCTCTAAATCTGGTACGATAGAAGGACATAATGCCATTAGCTCGTGGAATCTCCTGTTGTAAGCCCTAAGATCGATTCCTTTGACTGCAAGGATATGGAATTCGTCTTCCAGTTTCCTTATTTCGGATCGAGGACAGTACTTCTTTAGGATCTTGGCTTTGAATTCCGTCCAAGAGAGTCGGTACGCTACTTCTGTACCTAAAGTTTGAGTTGTAGCGGTCCACCATGACAAAGCGTCATCCATTAAGGTTCCTGTGGCAAATGTGACCCTGTTGTTTTCTGAGCATCCACTCCTTTGGAATACCGTTTCGCATCTCTCGAACCAATGGGCGAGTTTAGTTATCCCTTCAGTACCCATGAAGTAAGTCGGCTGACAAGCCATAAAGTCTTTATAGGTACATTGGCGAGGTGCGGGAGCAACATTTCTTGCCGGTTGTGCGTTAGCATTTGCTTGTTCGGCTAAGGCTGCATTGATTCCATTGGTGATTGCTTGTTGGATTTCTTCCGGGGTCATGGTTGTTGCTGAGGTAGCGGTCGCGGTTCTCTTAGGTGCCATATTCCTAAAAATGAGAGTATATTTTCAGAATTTTCATAATAACCATCTTGTGTTAGACTATTTAGTAACATCAATAGGTTCAAAGTTATAATAGTGTCACATATATCACGATGCAATATACGATATCATAACACTCATGAAAATAAAGCAAACATAACATCATTGATTAGATTGTCGTTTTGAGTTTACATCACTTATTTATTCTTGTTGACATATCTCTAGGACATTCAAATACAAGTTATTACTGTGATGTGGGTGAGGCTACGTCGACAATCTATGGCATTCTAGGGTTTTCCTTGGTTATCATCAAGACGACGTTCTAGTTCCTGAATTTTGGCGGCCATGGTTTCTATGATTTGGTCTCGGTCTCTCTCCCTAGCTTGTGTTTCTTGTTGTGCACGTCGCAGAGACATGACTTGGGCTCTTGTGGTGTCGAGAGCTTGATCGATGTCACACATGATGTCCTTGTTTACGGTGTTAGCAGAGCAAAGTAATCCGATGAATTCCATAGCTTCACCGAATTGGGTACTTAGTTGTTCAATCATGGTTCCCGTCTCTAGGTGTCCCATCACAAGTTGTTCTATCTCAGCTGACATGACTTCTATCAGTTCATTAGGGATGTTGTTCACCAAGGTGGCTATGGCGTCTAACCTGTCTTCATGTCTTACTAACCTAGCTGCCAAGAGTGGTATGGTATGGTGAATGGGTTCTCCAGTGACTGGAAGGATCTTAGATGCAGCAAATGATGATCTTTCACCAAGTTCTCTGTTGGTGGGAGTACCTTCTTGAGATCTCCAATACTTAAGGATTGGTAGTAGAAATGACCATTTGCGAGCATTGACCCGCTTACGAGCCTTATGGTTGGTTCTTGCATAATAGTAAGGATCTGAGGAGGTAGGACGAATCTGGTAATTCCTTGGTTGATAAGGCAGAGGAGTACTGGAAGTTTTCACAGGTGGTGGACTGTTGATTGTTACTGGTACAGTAGTAGTCTGCTGATAAAATATACTAGGTAGTATCACTGGTTCTGCAGTTGGAGCAACTTCCTTTTTCCATTTAGTATCATCCCAGATGTCTTTTTCTTCAGCATATGAAAGAGCTTTTCCAGCAGTGGCTGGTTCATAAGGCTGGAATGGAGAAGTTTGCTTGCTGCGTCTGATTGGACCAGATGATGCTTGAGGTGAAGTAAAGGATTGCTGACTTTCCTTATTCTTGTCTGTTGTAGGTGATACAGTCATTGGAGCAAGAGTTGGTACAATAGGTGTAGAGCTCTCAGTTTCCGAATCCGATAACAACACAATGAAGTTGGGTTTGGAAGACATGGTACTGTAATAATCCCGATTAGTAAACATAGTTATTAGCATAATCATAACATGTAAGCATATATCAAGTTATATAAGTAAGAAATAATGAGAAGTAACTTTTCTACCAGATGTTGGAATGTAGGCACGGAGGGCATGAAGTGGTATTTTGTAAAAATGGTCCAGTTAAAGTGTAGTTATAGTCCAATGTTTAAAAATATCTGGTTCTCTATAACCGTGGCTCTGGATACCAATCTGTAACACCCCCAAAAGTCGTTAATAACAGCGGAAGACTTAACATGTCAGCGGAAGACTTTCGGGGTATTACTTCAAGGATCTTTGTCACAATTATAGTAGGCAACACAAAGTGAAGTATTAAAGTTTAATTTATTTCAAAATACCAAATATACAAGACATTATTAATTCAAGAACGTGTTTTATTCTAAAGGAAAATAAGTAATTTATTATGGTTCTTGTCATGCTTTTGCCCACTCCGTGCCATCCAGATCCGTCTTGTTTAGTTACCTGAGATAAACATGCTAAAGTCAACATAAAGTTGAGTGATATTCATAGGTTTGAGTTTAAGAGTTTGAATCACAAGTTAAGAATGTATTGTAATCACATACAATTAATATGAAAAAAAATAAATGTTCCTGTTATTGCCTTAAGCTCATGATACTCAACGATTAACAGCCAATCGTAAATATGAAATATGATGGTAAGTAATAGGCCCCCAAAGATAGGTATTTGTCAATAACCTATTTATAAGAACAATAAAGTGCGCCTGGTGTTTTCTTCAACAACCAAACGAGGATTGTCAATCACTAATAGTACTATCCACAATTATTTACGTTCACCCTTCAAGTGATTAAGGTTCATGATCGAGGGACTTCTGACAATAGTAACTTAAGCAAATAACATTGGCCTGACGGTATTTCAATACCCGGTATAAAAGACTTGTGATCGAGTTTTAAGCATGTATCTCCCTACGGGAAAATAGTTAAAGAGTGGGCTATGAAATCACCTTAGTAGTACTGTGGTATCGTAGTCTCAACAAAGCAGGGAAACGGCTTCACACAACACAACCTAAAAGATAATGCAAGTTTCAGTTGATAGTCTAAATCTGGTTTTATCGCGATTACTTGTTATTTAGTTACGAATAAATCTCGTGTTTGTTTAAGTGCCTAAAGTTCAAAAACAACGTTATATATAATCATAACTCGTAAGTAAAATGATCGATGATTGATATAAAATTAGTTTTTATAACGGAAATAAACGTATCGTTTTACAAGAAATAAATAACGTATTGTTATATCGTTTAAATTTGTTTATCGTTACATAAGTTTTATTAGTATTATATAAATATATATATATATATATATATATATATATATATATATATATATATATATATATATATATATATATATAATAAATAACGTTTTATTATTTATCGTTTTAATATATAATCAAATATATATATATAATAAATATAGAATTATTACTAAAAGTAAATATTTCAATTCGATCCTTAATGTTTTCTCAATTTTACACTTTTTACCCTTAATGGAAAATATTTACGCCGTTAGTCCAAAAGTTATATATATTTACATTTTTAGTCCAAATATCAAATATATACATTTATTATCCTTAAGTTTCAATATTTACAGTTTATACCTGATGAGTGTCTAAATACTCATCATTTTGTACCAATCTGAACTGCCAAAACATACAAAAACACTCAAAAATGCATTATAATACTTAAAATATCTTAGAAGTATGTTTTATATGTTTCAAATACAAAATATGCAAAAACAAATGAAAAACGTACAAAGTTTGCATAATTGGCAGTTTCAGTCCCTCAAGTTTCAAATATTGACAAAACTAGTCCCTGAAGGTTTTAAATGAATAAAAAGTCAACTTAAGTCCTTGGGAAACCAAAAATGTTCACAAAACATCCCTGGATAAAAGTTTACACAAACTGGCAATTTTTACCCCTCAAGTTACAAAATTGGCAAAATAGTCCCTGGATAATTAAAACTTGAAATTTTACAAAATATACCCTTGTACTATGCATGATTGACAATTTGGAACAATTTGTCTAACTTTTGGGAAATTACAAGTTTAGCCCCCTAAAAATCCAAATTTGCAATAAAGGTCCCTGGAGTTTGAAAAATTACAGAAAAGGTCCCTGGATGTTTTTAAATGGAGAAATTAATAAATTGGTCCTTGGTTTATCATTTTTGGCAAGTTAAACCCTTGAAAGTATTTTGGGAGAATCACAAATTCAGCCCTTTAACTTTGCAAAAATTACAAAATTGGTCCTTGTTTAATACCTTAACCAAACCGGACCCTTATTTTTTATTAAATCCAAAACCAAAAACTAATCCAACCCACCTTACCCTACCAGCCCACACACACCCCTAGCCCAACCATAAGCCCAGTCCAAACCCACCTTTTTTATTTAAAAAACAGCGCTGACCCGCGTTGACCACCCAAAACCGCCAAACACCCCACCACCACTGTTCATCCCTCTCCTTCCTCACTGCAAACCAAAACCAGGTGGTTTCACCACCACCACCTCACCTTTCCAGCTCACCCTCATCACCTTTCCACCTCACACATCAAACCAGATGGGCATTTAATGCCTTCTCCACAATTTTTCACTCCCAAACCACATCCACACCTCTGTTTCTTCCATAAAGCACCCACTTGCCTAGAAACCTTCCATATTGTCTCCTGACACCTCCACAAGCCCCCAATAATCTTTAATTACAACCCTTTGCCTCCACGTTAACGTGGAGGACTTTGGCGCCAAAAGTGAGTTTGAACGATCATGATCAATTGGACTAAATGGATGGCTCAGATTAAGTGGGAAAGGATCAGAAGAGGTTTCTAAACCTAATTGAAGCCTATAAAGACCAAGAGAAGCAGAGAAGAAGGGTATCTAGTTTATTCTCAATAATTGTATGTCGTTTAATCTAATTTCCAATTTCTAGTGTAAACCTAAGCTTCTAAGCAGTGTTATAAGTATTTTTAAGTGTATTGTAACTCTTTTCAAGTAATATATATCAAGTTTCTTTAACCATTTCATGTTATGCAATTTTAGTTTCAATTTTCTAAATCTCAAAGGCTTAATTGTTGTTAATGTGTAATATACTGGACTGATAAGCTCACTTAAGTTCCTAGATAGCTTGTCTAAGCTATTATTAATAACTAAAAGCAGTTTAGTAAACAAAGAAATCAAAAACACCAAAAGTCAACAAAAGTCAAATTGATGAGTTCTTGGTGATAAGCAAATGGAGCAAGGCAAATTGTGGATGGTCTTGGGTTAGAATCCAGTGGTGGATATTAGGAAACGTTTCTATGATCTTGGTTCTTGGTTTCAAGCAGGAAAGCAATTTGTAAGTTTCTAAAAAATTTTCATAACTATCTTTATATTGCATATGTATTGATTTTGATTATCATGGCTATTATCTGTGTTTCTTAAGTTTGATTAGTGTATTTAAGTTGATTTATGGTTTGAGATTGCTAGGCTGTTAAGAAAATTACTTGTTACTCATTTTCTAAAAATCTCACAGTCAACATAGTATATTTTGTGATCTTGTGTATCTGTGGCAATTTTCTGTTTCTATGTGCTTAATCAGATCTAATATATCATAATAAGTTAGTATGGATCAGTAGCATAAGCTCTTGTAACCATTTACTTCACAAATCTCAAAACAATCTAGTTATAAGGTGTGTTTGGATCAGGTTGTTCATCTAAGTTCAAGTTAGTTTGTGTTATTGTTTTTGCTTGCTTTAAGTTTTATAGTGTAATAATAGCTCAGAAAAACAAAAACACCAAAGTCTTAATTAGATAATAGTCAAAATCACAAGGATTTCTTCACCACAGTTAACTGTGGTGAAATCTGAGTCCATAATTCATCTTATCTAATCATAAGTCATTAGAATAACTTAATTAAGTCTTATTATATCTTATTACACCATATTCAGTAATTAGATTAAGTTTAAAGTTCACATAAGTCAACTTCTCAAGTTTTCTTCAAAAGTCAAATTTGCTCTTATCAGATTTTCTCAAAACTTAAGGGATTTTTGTAGATTTTAGTATTAGGATTCAAGCTTTAAGATTTGGTGGATTTGTAGTCTACCAGCTTATTTTCAGTATCCCACATAGCTTATAATTTTAATATTTTTATACTGGGCCCCACAGACCTCCAAACACACTTGCAGGGCAATAGGTTACCCTGTGCACAGTTTTTAGTCAAAACACCAAGACCTCTTGTATGCTTATCAGTGGACCCCACATCCTAGGATTTAGCTTAATTGTAGCTTAATACACCAGCTTATCACATCTAGGTTTAGTTTAGCTTTTAGCTTATAGTAGGATAGCTTTTAGGATCAAAATTTGTGATCTTTGTGAAACAAGCCACACTGATTACTCAGTGTATGATCACCAATCCAAGGGCTCATACAGAGCTTATTAGTGAACCAATAAGGTAGCTTATTAGTTTAATCTGTAGCTTATCAACCCATAGTTGAACCCCTAGGCTTAGCTTGAACCCTATTTCAATCTTGTGGACCCCACAACCCTTGGAACACAACTGCAGGGAACAAAAATTACCCTGCACATCAGCACACCACCACCATACCACCAACTTAAGTGGTGGCTGCGGCCCACACCAGTAGGTCCCACACATCAAACCTAGCTTATTACAACCCCCCTCCTACCCAGGTTCAATAGTTGACCATTAGTTTGACCTATAGACTAGTGGACCCCACCTTAAATTGTCCCTAATCTCTGTCCCATTTCTGAGTCAGAACTCAAATAAGCAAGTGCTTATTTGAGCTTCTCAGCTTATTTTAGGAGCTTATCTCATTAAGTTTAGTTTAATATAGTTCAAATAACTTAGGTAAACTAGATTTCACCATAGTGGACCCCACATAACCTCAGTTTAGCTTATTTCTTCATTTGGTCAACCTTAGTCAACTGTTTAAGCTAATAAGCATTCTCAGTGCTTATTCTTGATTTCCAAAGTAGTTGTTTTTGTAAAAGTTTCATTATTTAAGTATTTAAATAGTTTTGTAAAAGAAAAACCAGAAAAAGCAAACATAAAAATAGTGATAGCTTCTATTTAATAGAAATTATCTAATTAATTTTCATTTTAGCTTATTAATAAGCACTTGTCCAATTTTATAATTTTATAAATTACTTAGTACCTTAAAGTAGTTAAAATAATTTTCTTAGAATTTTCCTAAGCAGTTTACTATTTATTAGATTTAAAAATAATTTAAATAATTAAATAGGTAATATTAATAATTAAATAGATTTCTTTAATTTTAATTAACAAAAGTAGAATTTTATATTTTTCCTAAGTTTTATAAAGTAGTTAAGACTTTTAAAAAAATAGTTTCATAATTTCCACTGTTCATTTTATAATTTTCTTATTTAAATTAATTAAATTAGTTTAAAATTAATTAATAAGTAATTAATTAGTCAATTAGTTTAATATAATTTTTAGCAAGTTTTTATAATTTTGTAGTATTCCTGTAGTGTTTAAATAGTTTTATAAATTTTATCATAATTTTCTAAGGTAATTTAGTATTAATAATAATTTAAAATAGTTAAAATAGTTTAATTAAGTTAAATAGTTATTAATTAATAAAATACTTATAAAAAGACAAAAATATTTATTTTCATTTTTTATACTTTCTTCAAGTTCTTATTTAAGTTTAGAAATTATTGTTATAAGTTTTTAGGTTTATTAGTAATAGTTGTTATTTTTAGTTAATTTAAATTAAGTTTTAAATTAGATTTTAATTAGTTTTATCAATTAAATAGTAATTAAATATTATAATAATCATTTTCATAGTTTAAATTTCATTTTCCATTTTCTTTAAATATTAAGTTTTCAAAAGTTTCACTTTTAGTCCCTGTAATTTGTAACTTGTTAAATACCACTTTTCTCTGTCTGTTATATGATTATCTGATTTTGTGTTTATTTCTGTATTTCTGTTATAATTTCATATTTTCCAAATATCAAGCAATCAGTAGTGTAATCAACCCTCAAATCATCTTTGTTACTGTCCTCAGTACCACTCACTTTCCTATCCGTTTACAAATACAATTTCAATCTCGTTGGGATTTAACGACCCGGGGATTTCCCTGTACTTCCACGGTCAATATTAACTTGCACTTTCTCCCAGGTGGGCCTAACAGCTTCACAAGGCTGACTGGTTGGTTTGGGAGGAGTCAATACCCCTTAGAAAACAGTTTTTATGCTTTTCACTCAAGTTTACCCATTTTGACACTTTTAGTCCCTAACTCTCGTACATTTGCAAAAATGGTCCAAACTTTACCAAATTCAAAACTTAACATTTTTATTAGTTCAATAAGCTCAAAACATTTAGAAAAGTTTAGTTCGACAGCTTATTAGCTTATTCTTAGCTTATTTCGTTTCTTGGGCTTAATGAGCCAAAATAAGGGCCCGTTAAGGTTTAGTGATCCAAGAGGTTAGGGGGAACACTAGGTTAGTCGAAATCCATAATTTTAAGTTATAACATCGTTTCAAAACAGCTTATTCTCATAACTTATCACAATAAGCTAAAAAGAGCTTTTTGGGCTTATAAGCCCACGTAAAGTTTTTAAAGTTTTGAAAAACAGTTTCCATAGCGATTTACTTTGAGTCTCGTTAGGTGTTTAAATGAAGTTATTAGGTCGTATTATTTATCATTCTCGTTTCTATTTCAAGTAGGCAATTAGTTCGTACGAAAATAATAATGGGTCGTGTGTTAAATTTAGAAATGGCGAGGTCAAATTGTAAGCCAAAACTCAAGTGTGTAACTTATAAACTTGAAAAAAATAAACTAAGTCTTTTTAGTATATTTCGTATAGGTTCACATGACTTAGAATCGTATGATTTTTAGTGTGTATACGTTAATATGAGTCTTAATCTTTTATAAGGTCTCGTTAATGACTTAGTAAACATACAATACGATATATAATAATAGCATGTTACGTTTTAGTTTCTCCTTTTATTTAGGTTAAGTGTTTGTGCACAAACTAGAAATACGTATGTGAATATGTAAGAAAATAGCGATTAGAAGGTCTCACCTCACCTTAAAAGGTGGAGTAAAACGTAGTGTATGGTTCGTGTATATGGTTCAATGCTTCGTGGTTCACTTCTCGTACTTCCAAGGTTCAAGTAGACTCCAAGCTTGCTTCCTAGGTTCGTCTTGAAACGTGGTACACTTGAGAATCCTTTCGTCCCTCTCTAGCTCCTTTTCGTTAGTATTTTTGGTGGTAGTGGTACGTATGAGGGTATGTAGTGATGTTGTTTGCATGTAAGGTTTATATAGGCTGAACTTTGAAGTGTAGAAACAAGATAGGTTCACATGAGTGAAGATTGCATGTTAGGCGAATAGTATCACCATTCATAATGCCCAATCGAAGGTTTACATTGCCAAGATCTCGTGTGATTTGTTCCTGCTCACTCCTGACGCATTCTTACATTTACATTGTTCATTTAGATGGGATTGGAGAGCAATGGGTGGTGCTAAGGAATGTCTTGACACGTTTTGTAGTTATCTTGTAACATGGTTTTTGCGTTTTACTTTGGGCAGAATTTAGGTAGCAAACGAGCGAGACATATGGTAAACTTGGTCATTTATGATTCTTTGCTAGGTAGTTAATGAAGTGGTGCAAAGATATAACTAGGTCGTGTGTCAAAATAAAAAGAAACGACGGGGGTTTTGGAGGTGTGTCGTGGTTGAGTAAAACAACCAAATAGGGTGCGTTTTAGGTTTTAAGCCCTTTGGGCTTGTGTTTGGTTTCGGCCCAGCAGAAGAAAGAAAAAGAAAATAGTATAAGGGTCCGTTTGGTGTAGCTGATGGGTTCAAGGGCCCAATGAGTCAACGGGGCCCACCTGGTGTGTTTTGAGAGTTGGGTTACGATCAATTAATATTAATGAGTAGTCTCGAGAATTTTCGTAAGCTTCGGGAATATATAAATATTGTATGGTATTTAATCGAAACGTATATTATAAAAATATAAACGTTTAAAATATATATTCGCGATAATTAGACTATCTAGGTTTGTGTGCAAGCAACGTTTCTAAGCAAAAGATAATTCACATTTTACCGTTGTGATTTATATATTAAGTCCAATATAAAAAAAAAAATTTTGTCATACGTAAAAGTGGGTATTTAAATAACGTAATAACTTGTAAGTATTTACTAACCGTTGGGAAAATTACGAGAGGCTACAGGTGATTTTTCAGAAGGGTAATGAGGAGGTGTATGAGTACCGTCCGTCACTAGAAGGGAATATATGTGGATCAAAGGATGGGAGACTGGAGAGGATAAAGCGGCGTGATCCGAATAACCTCAAAATCCCTTGTATGGTCGGTCACAAGTATTTCGATAATGTCTACATTAACGTGCTCCTACCTAAGAATTTTATGTCCCTATTCCATTATAACAATATTTGCAGATGGGGAATGATTTATAAAGGAGAAAATGTTGTTGGTAGAGATCATGAAATCTAGGTATTCGTAGGAAATATGGCATTCACAATGGACTTTACAATCGTGGATAACATTGAGGACTATGTCGACCCAAGGTTGTCACAAGTTGTTTTCGGAGCGCCCTTTTGTGAAATAACTAAATTAATGGTTGACGACCGGAACGGAATCATGACCTTCGCTGATGGAATTAGGAGGGTGTCATACCAAACACCATACAAGAGGAAGGACTGATGCGTGGGAATTGCACCAGGCTTTACCTCTCGAGGGTTCTCGAGAAGCTTACAACCCCCACCAGGCAGTATACCTGATTGTTGTAGTATAGTATAGTGACAAGTACCGGGGGATTGATCGTTCAACTCAGGAATAGTGTCGCTAGGATTAGAAAGCCCAAAAACTAGGTCTAGAGGTGAGGGATGATTCTTTTTGTATTTTTATATTTTATGAATAGCAAGTAAAATCTCGGGTTTTGGAAGAGTGGGCGAAATTAGTTGCTAGCCAACTAACCCAATAGCTAAGATGCAATCTAAATAAAATAACAAAAATGAAAATAAAGCTAATTAAACTAGTGTTGTGAACAATAGATGGGAGAATTGTGTTTACTTATATTACACTACTACCTAGATATCTTTTACAGGTTAATTGTTTGTTACAGTTGTGTGGATGATGGGTTATATTCCTTAATACCAATCGTGGGGTGGTGTACGTACTTCCCCAACTCTATAAGCTCCTACTTAACTCCTATGTCGAGCTTGCAAGAAGTTCCTAACATGGGATCACTAGAATTCGCTGATGCATTAAATACAACCGTAAAAACCTAGTACGCATTGGTTCATGTTTCTTAAGACGTTCAAGCAAGTTACACAATGGAGATCTGCCAGTTTTCTTAAGCCTAACATCAAAATCATTCATCTATTACAACTATTATCAACCTATAATCAACATCTAGGTTTCATTACATCTAAGCAAACACACAAAAGATCTAGCCTAGCATGTTAAAATCAAGACAAGCGTAAGATATATTCAAACAACACATAGGCATATTGAATGAATTGAAAGGATACTTATCTCAATTGAACATGAAAGGTTTCAAGGGGTGCAAACCCATGAAAATACTGTAAAAGTCATGCTAGGGTTTATTCAATTCGACCCTAAAATTCTCCTCTCCTTAGAATGAAAATAACAAAGAGTATATATAGATTTCCTAAGGTGACGGCGTCAAGAAGAAAGTTCTGACGCCGTCAACCCGCCGCCCATAATATTCTCGGACTGCCTAGATCCAGATCTGGCACCGTCATGTGTAAGGTTGTTCTGGGCCGTCACCACTTTTACTCTTGACGGCCTTGCTTTGACGCCGTCACGTTTTCACTGGGCCGTCACCATTTTTACTCTTGACGCCGTCATCAAAATTCTCTTGACGCCGTCAGGTATTGTTCCCAGCAAGGAAAATTAAGACTTTGCCGTTTTCTTCACTTTTATGCTCCAAAAACGTCCAAAATGCTTCCTTTTCCAGAATTCACTCCAAAAGTATCTAAAATCACAAAAGTAACAATTTAGGGCAATATTTGATCAAATAAATTCCAATTCCGGTTTAAATGACCCCCTAAAAACGGATCATTTTTCGCCTCATCATATACCCTTACACTTGAGATTTGATTGTCCTCAAGCAAATGCGCTTTTATTCTAATCAAAATACAAGTTAGGGGTCATTTAACACTAATATAAAAGTAATTACAACAAATAATCGTTCCACTAAAGACCAAAGACTAGCACGGAGGTCATACACGAGCACCTCACAAATAGTGTTTAGATCCTCACATCTCTCGGGTGTAATAAAGTACATATCACAATATGGAAATGGAAAACATCTCTCACTACCTGTCATAGCAAAATAGATTACCATAGGCTTGGGAAAGGATCAAACCTCCACCACATGGCGTAAGCACCTAGGATAAACTATAAAAGAGGTCTTTTAAAGGGTTATAACGTTAGGTGTAGGGATATGGAATACACGGTTTTGTTGGATATAGGCAATCTTTGCTAGTGGCGAGTTAATCATCTTGGTTAATTACATGTACAATATGGCGTTGCTAAGCCAAGACTAGACTCGACTTAAGCTAATAAATAAAAAATAACAAAAACATAAAATAAACATAGAATGAAACGGGATGGTAGTCCGTATGTTTTTTTCTCTTTTCCTTTTTCTATTTTTTTTCTTTTTCTTAATTTTTCGATTTTTTTTTTTTTTTTTTTTTTTTTTTTTTTTTTTTTTTTTGCATACACTTTTACCCTACCATCCAAAATAATACATTATAGGGAATGAACATTCCCCTTACACTTGAATTTTTACATACTTTACAGTAAACTAATCTAATGACTCGAATCAAGATAATTAAAACACTTGGAGTACTTTTAAGATTAACGCACATATGGGGGTAATATATGATGTTCTTCCCCATTACTCCATAACACAAGTACTTTATCCATGAGTCTCAATCATCCCAAAACAATATGTACAAGGATATGACTCGACTTAGCAACCATGTAATCAATTAGATAATTAACTAAGGGTTTAAACAAATAACAATAATGCACTAAAGATGGGTGCATACACGGAAGGCTAAGACGATTTGGTTGTACATTTAAGTGGGTTATAACAAATTCTTCCTTTAAGTAAGATGCTTAAAGTTAGAAATGAAAAGATAGGGTCGGAGGGGTGTACTAGGGGTTTCATGTACTAAAAATGAGTACAACACTAATGGTGTGGGAAAAATTAATTGACTTAACTAGCCAAGTAATATGACTTAAATGGTTAAGTAATTATGATACGGGTTTAACACAAGGGTGATCCTAATGCCTCTTATCATGTAGTAAATCCTACTACACAAATGTAGTCTCACTAGCGGTCTCGGGATGCATCACTAACGCAAGTTCTAGAATCTAAATGCTACCGGTACACTCATAAGAACTAATAGTAAATGCTTTTCCTATCAAATCTAAAGGCGAACCTCACATATTTGGGTGGAAAATTTTTCGGAATAGTACGGTTTTGTGCTAGTCATACGATCTCCTATCCATGAGACGCTTGCTAAGGCTAAAGTTTCACTCCTAAATGTTGTAAAAAATTTTAAATTTGGCGCTAAAATTACACTAACAAGTATTTCTCATAGTTTTATTACACACCTACCATCAAACAAAAAAACTCAAGTGCAAGTTTTCTATAAGGTATCATCATTTTACCCTCCCTTACACATAGGATGAACATTGTCCCCAATGTTCAATTAAAGAATGTAAAAGTAAAATAGGTAAAAGAATGAAATCAAATACTCCCCTGATTCGCTCGGTATGGATAGTGTGGTAACAAGGTTAGATCTTCCTCCAAGAAAATGAACAATCAAAGCTTCCCTTCCAGAATATAAATCATCTTCTTGTCAAACATAACCTGTTAAACCTGAGAAAACAAATAAGGCAACCTCGCGTAAAATCGGCGGCAATCTATATATGCTTACAAATCCTAGAAAGAAAAGTAAGATATAATGCTTGTGGAATGAATGTTTGCAGATTTCCTGGAGATTATAAAACTAAAGATTCAACAAAAACTTTAAGACTCCGTTAGAAAAACAAAACTAGCAAAATTTCCAGATTTTTACATGTGACGCCGTCAGAAGTGACCTGTAGAAATCTTTATGTTAAGTTTCCGGAAAATTTCTGGAAAAACTTTGTCCTACTTCCTTGAAAATCCTGCAAAACATCATTATGACTCGATACAAGCATTTGACTCTAACAAATACGAATATACATGTTCATTTAATATTGTGAAGAATCATGATCAATTTTGTTTCTTAAAAACATATTTGGGGTTTCCCTTTACACTTATCTTTTGCGAAATACCTTTGGATGAAGTTAAGACTAAGCCAAACGACAAAATAAAGTATTTTCACCATTTTAGTTTGAAACATGATCTACCAACAATAAAAATAAAGCATGCATGCGGAAACAAATAACAATCAAACAATTAAAAATCACACAAAGCATGGGTTGCCTCCCAAGAAGCGCTTTTCTTTATTTACGAGTCTTGTAGATAGACTCAAGGTCATGGGCTATTACGTGACCTCATCTCTCGAGATGATGTACCCCATATAGTTGCGATCATTACTATTGTGGTGGTGGTGTTTCAATCTGTCGATACTTGCAATCACCTCTCCTCCTCCTTTGCTACTCAAGTTAGTCATCCCATCTTGGCTTATGCCCTCATTTGTGAATGGCCCATACCACCAGGGACTCGGTTTATCAGGAGGTATCATTATCTCCAAGTGTCTTAAGAGTACTAGGTCCCCTTTTTTGAATGGTGCATGGTTCCTCATTGGTTGACTATGTTCAGACTCGACATGAACTTTGTTGCTTTTGCTTTTTCTTCCTTCATGTTTAGTTTCTTTGTAACTTTTGATTCTCGCCTCCCATGCAAGTATCTTCTCCTGAACATGAATAG
The DNA here is from genome assembly GCA_030686995.1 of Artemisia argyi. NCBI lineage: Eukaryota > Viridiplantae > Streptophyta > Magnoliopsida > Asterales > Asteraceae > Artemisia > Artemisia argyi. Next base: position 14,708,955 of record CM060689.1, on the reverse strand, counting down.
GCGATGTGTCAATATTGTTTTTGAGCCTTCTCCTCATCAAACTTTCTTGCGCATATCGCGGGGTCATGGGAAAGCTGATCTTTCTTTTTCCTGATTTAAGCTCAATTTTTCTATTTTCATACCTAATGACAGCTCTTGCAGTGGTAAGGAATGGTGCCCCAAGGATTATTGGCATGCATCCACCCCCTTTATCATCGATGATCATGAAATAAATGGGATACATGAATCCCGCAACATTGATCAACACATCTTTTGCGATTCCTAGGGAGTACACGTAAGAGTGTCCAACGAAGGAGCCTAACACGAGTGGTGGTGGCATTTTTGATGTTAGTTGGGTGTAGATAGTTAGGGGCATAAGATTTACTTCCGATCCTTAGTCGGCTAAAGCGTTTAGATATTTCAAATTCCTGATGCTGGCCGGTATTTCAAAGTTCCCACATGCCATCTGTTTAGTAGCTACCTTCTGTACTAGTAGTTTCTCAAATATCGGTCCCCCAGGTAATGTATCATACTCATCTTTTCCCTCTTCCTTCTTCTCTGAACTTTGTTTTGAGGATTGGTTACGCCCGTCACCCTTTATCCAATTTGTTATGGTGCTTTCGTTTATATCATGTTTCAGGTAGTAACTTAAGGGTTGAGATTGTGGCGGTTTTTCTGTGGTTTGTTCCCTAGGGGTTTCTACTTTCTCATTATCCGTATGGACAATTGTGATGGAATTAACAAACCGGGTAGTGGGGGTGACACTTTCTTTCCTCAGTAACATCCTTTCAGGGGTTTTCTGGTTGGCATACCCCTCCACTAGGCTCATCATCTCATTCATTTTCTCTTGCATCTGCTCCTTTTGTTTATAAACTGCTTCCTCGAATCTAGCAAGCCGCTCAGAATGGGTTGCCATATATTCCCTCATTCTGGCTTCAAATTCCGGGCTGAGTTTCTCAGGAGGAGAATAAGGTGGGGCATAATTTTGAAAGGTCTCAACATTCTCTCTAGAGGGTGACTCTGTTAACGGCGTTGAAGTCATTTTCGAGACAGAATTGACAGCAGCCCGTCTAGGACTTAAGGGTCTCTTTTGCCTTTCCTCGAAATAGTCAACTTTTGCCTCAAGCTTGCAAAGGAGTTCATCAGAGATTTGATTACTCCCCTCAGGTATCGAGATTGCGTTGATGGATAGTGTGATTAAACTCCCATAACTCTTGATTATTGGTGGCAAGTTCGTCAATAATTGCCCAAGACTCCTCGGCATTCTTATCATGCAATCTACCTCCTGCGGCTTGATCGATGGTACGTTTAGTGTGATAGTCGACATGGTCATAGAAGATTTGAACTAATAACCAAAGATTTATACCATGATGAGGGACTTTGTGGAGTAGATCCTTGAAACGAGCCCACGCTTCGTAGAAAGTTTCACCCTGATGTTGTTCAAACATCAGGATGTCATTTCTAAGCATCGCAGTTTTCCCGGTGGGAAGAATTGAGCAAGGAAATGAGTAGTGAGATCATCCCATGAGGTGATGGATCCCACGGGGAAACGTTCAATCCATTGACTAGCTTGATCACGTAGAGAGAATTGGAATAGGCGTAATCGGGTCGTCTCTCTAGTTGTAACATCAAGGTCTATAGAATCTACCATTTTAAGGAAGTCCTTGAGATGTTGATTAGGATCTTCGGAACTAAATCCATGGAATGCATATCCGCTTTGCACCAACCGGATGGTGTCGGATCGCAAGGGAGACACATTGGCTCCTTGGGTGAGCTCAATAGTGTTTCGGTAGCCTTGGTGGCTAGGTCGGGAATACTCTCCTAGGGTTCGGGGCCTAAGAGGTTGGTTAGCTAGTGGTGGGTTTTGTGGGTTGTCTTGTTGTGGTGGGTTGATGGGTTCAAAGATGTTACCACCTTCCATGATGTCGGATGGTAAAGATTACGAACAAAGGCACGAAGAAATAAGATAGACTAAAGAAAACCTAAAAATAAAAATAAAATCTTACTAGAAAGGAATCTAGCAAGTAGACCTAATAAAAAGAAATTCTAACCTAGACAATAACTATTCCCCGGGCTGCGGAACCAAAAACTTGATGCGTGGGAATTGCACCAGGCTTTACCTCTCGAGGGATCTCGAGAAGCTTACAACCCCCACCAGGCAGTGTACCTGATCGTTGTAGTATAATATAGTGACAAGTACCAGGGGATTGATCGTTCAACTCAGGAATAGTGTCGATAGGACTAGAAAGCCCAAAAACTAGGTCTAGAGGTGAGGGATGATTCTTTTTGTATTTTTTATATTTTATGAAAAGCAAGTAAAATCTTAGGTTTTGGAAGAGTGGACGGAATTAGTTGCTAGCCAACTAACCCAATAGCTAAGATGCAATCCAAATAAAATTAAAAAAATGAAAATAAAGCTAATTAAACAAGTGGTGTGAACAGTAGATGGGAGAATTGTGTTTACTTAGATTACACTACTCCCTAGATATCTTTTACAGGTTAATTTTTTGTTACAGTTGCGTGGATGACGGGTTATATTCCTTAATACCAATCGTGGGGTGGCGTACATACTTCCCCAACTCTATAAGCTCCTACTTCACTCCTATGTCGAGCCTGCAAGAAGCTCCTAACATGGGATCACTAGAATTCGCTCATGCATTAAATACAACCATAAAAACCTAGTACACATTGGTTCATGTTTCGTAAGACGTTCAAGCAAGTTACACAATGGAGATTTGCCAGTATTCTTAAGCCTAACATCGAAATCATTCATCCATTACAACTATAAACAAGAAATCAACCTATAATCAACATCTAGGTTTCATTACATCTAAGCAAACACACAAAAGATCTAGCCTAGCATGTTAAAATCAAGACAAGCGTAAGATATATTCAAACAACACATAGACATATTGAATGAATTGAAAGGATACTTATCTCAATTGAACATGAAAGGTTTCAAGGGGTGAAAACCCTTGAAAATACTGTAAAAGTCATGCTAGGGTTTATTCAATTCGACCCTAAAATTCTCCTCTCCTTTGAATGAAAATAACAAAGAGTATATATAGATTTCCTAAGGTGACGGCGTCAAAAAGAAAGTTCTGACGCCATCAACCCACCACCCATAATATTCTCGGACTGCCTAGATCCAGATCTGACGCCGTCATGCGTAAGGTTGTTCTGGGCCGCACCACTTTTACTCTTGACGGCCTTGCTTTGACGCCGTCGCGTTTTCACTGGGCCGTCACCATTTTTACTCTTGACGCCGTCATCAAAATTCTCTTGACGCCGTCAGGTACTGTTCCCAGCAAGGAAAATTAAGACTTTGCCGTTTTCTTTACTTTTATGCTCCAAAAACGTCCAAAATGCTTCCTTTTCCAGAATTCACTCCAAAAGTACCTAAGATCACAAAAGGAACGATTTAGGGCAATATTTGATCAAATAAATTCCAATTCCGGCTTAAATGACCCCCTAAAAACGGATCATTTTTCGCCTCATCAAGGACCTCAAAGGAATTGATTGTGACGGGCTTGATAATCTAGGTTCTTAACTTGTCTTATGTGATGAAGATGTTCGGAGAGGATGTAAGAACACTTCTGATTTATCTTGTGGATTCTTTAAGGATGTTAGTAAACTTGGATCCAAGTATCGTGAAGATGTCTTTGAGTTTGAAGACCCAAAATACATGCACTATGAAAGCGATACCGAGATAGGAGATGACCTAGAAAATGAGACTAATGATGAGGTCACGTAATTGCCCATGACCTTGAGTCTAGCTACAAGACTCGTAAATAAAGAAAAGTGCTTCTTAGGAGGCAACCTATGTTTTGTGTGATTTTTATTTTATTTGATTGTTATTTGCTTCCGTATGCATGCTTTATTTTATTGTTGGTAGATCATGTTTCGAAACTAAAATTGTGAAAATGCTTCATTTTGTCGTTTGACTTCGTCTTAACTTCATACAAAGTGTTAGGAATACGTCTATTCATATGAAGACTCGGTCACCCCAAGCATTGTTTAGCATTGTGTAGCTCGTAGTATTTATCGTAGTAGTTAGTAATAGTAGTTAATGTATGTAAATAGTATTCGTAGAGTGGGTCGGGTCTTTACCCACTGTCAGCTCACTCTGCAGCTTATTTCATGGAGCACAAGTAGTTGTAGTATATATACCCTCTCCCACCCAAGGGAGAAGGTTGGACCTTTCATTACAAGCTAATGCACTTTCATATTTCTCTCAAAGGCTCCCAACACTCTTACTCTCTCTCTCTAACTTCTCTCTAGATTACTTCATCTATTCGATCCATTCTACACAAAATCATACGTGTTTATGTTTATGAATATTCTACAATTGGTATCAGAGCCAAGGTTTCATCTTAGGGCCTTGTAGAATCGGATTTGATGTGGTTTTGTGTAGTTTTGTGAGTTTGAAGTCACTTTCCTGTAAAACATCTTGGTTTGATCTTTCTTGTGTTATTTGACATGTTAGTGATGTACTTTTATGATCATAGGTGTTCGTTTAACATTGTGTTTCAGTTGGCTATACCATATCTTTAATCTATTTGAAGTTTGGACTTGATTTTGGGCGTATTTCATAGTTGCGGTTAAGTCTACTGTTGCATTGCTTGTCCGCGTTTAGTTCCTGATCTCTGCGGTTAGTTTTCTGCGATTACTATTTTGGGAATACAAACAAATCGCAAGGAAAGTGACAGATTTGGATTTTTGTATACTGCGATTAGCTCTTGCGGTTAACTGGTCTGTGGTTAGTTCATTGTGGTTAGCTTTCTGCGGTTAAGTGGTCTGCGGTTAGCTCATTGTGGTTAGCTTTCTGCGATTAAGTGGTTTGCGGTTAGATTGTTGTGGTTATCTCTCCTGCGGTTAACTCCCTGCGGTTAGTCACTCTCTGCGGTTATGTCACCTTGTGGTTACCTTTCCTGCGGTTACCTTGCCTGATCCTGCAGTTAATTCTGTTTGACCATAGTTGACTTTTTACGTCGAAACTTCAAACAGTCATAACTTTTGAACCGTAACTCCGTTTTCAGCGGATTAGCTGTCAAAACGTTCGGAACAGGCTGAATATTGTGAGATTTCACCACAAAGTCGTGAAACGAATTTTTCGAGGCCCAAATCACCTCCGGAGTGAAGTTATTGAGGTTTTAAGTTTTAAACCAAATTTTCACCAAATCTTCGAGGCCAAACTTGCATCTACCAAACCAAATCAAAGCTAAACAACATGTAACCTTGTCATAACAAACAATCACCACTCTTAACTTACAATCACTGCTATGGAATCTTCATGCTCAAATTCTAATGACAATGTGCTTCATCAGCCAATCAAATTGCCCGAAAATGCAAAGGATAGTCGCATTGAATGTTTTCAATCACTCCATTCACATCTCAAGGTTCTCTTTGCAAAACCTGGATACTTGGGAGGTTTCAATCGTGCATTCGCAACACTCTTTGGTCAAAATGTTGAGACCAACACAGTCAAAATGACTCTACACTTAGATCAACTTCAACAACAACTTGAAACAGGTGAATTTTCTGAAGGTAGTTCTATGGCTGCATTCTGTGTGATCAACAACCAACTCCAAGCGTTCATTGATTCACGATTCACTGAGGAGTATGATCATGAGTGTCAAATGACGAAAAAGAACTTTGCTACTCATACGGGAATTGAAGTTGGCGCCTTCAGAGTCACACTACTCCAACTCATGGGTAATGTGAAGGAGTACATTATGGAAAGAGCACAACACAAACTCAAGCATGAAGACAAGGTGAAGGCATGTCAGGAGCAATCAAGTGATAATATTGTGGATTCAGGTAAAGCATCGGATGCTAGGTCAGTTGTCACCGAAGGCAGAGGATCAGAGACTGATAAGCTTGACACAACGAACAGTTCAATGACTCCTACACGTGATGTGGATGCATATATCAAACCGGTAAAAGAACATGTGTCATGTGCTAAGGTACTCGAACTGTGTAACATGGTTGATGAACAAAAGATTCCTAACAAAGTACAATCGACAAACGATGTCGATTCAGATGTTGTTGACATGGGAAATAACAATGTTGACCCATGTGAACAACATATGAAACACAATGAAGTGTCTGTTGTACAATGTAGGGCATCTTCTGTTTTGAATGATGATTGTGTGTTGCATGAGTACACTGCCTATAACCCTGATGACTCCTTGACCACTAGATTTAATATCCTTAAGGATCAGGTGGCAATGTATGAACAACGTGCTAGATTTGTACTCACTGGACGTGAGCAGAACATGGAATGGCAAATGCGTGCATACATATCTGAAAATAATCTTAAGCGAGAAACATTGAAAATGGAGTTACAATCTTTGCAAAAACAACTGGATCAAACTGTTAAACAAAAACAAGAGATTCAGAATGGCTTAAACACACTGAAACATGATTTCAAAGAAAAGGAAACAAAACTCCTAAATGATTACACTAGTCTTAAAATCCTAAAAAATAAACTTGAGGATAAGTTATACATGCAAGGCCAAACCATTCAAACTGCTCAAATGATGCATAAACATAGTAAGTTGAGCGATGATCATAGTGAGAAGGATTCTACTAAGCCAAAAGCCAATTTCCTTAGAAGCGGTATAGGTGCACAACCGGCATTATATGATGCAAACATTATGCTTGAGCCTAATCATGCCCCACCTGATGCTACATCTGATGATGAGGGCAATGAGATAGAAGATAGAACCAGAGAAAAACTTGCTGAGAAATTAAGGGATCCCCAGTGCATAGCTAATAAAATCTTGTACAATTATGATTACTCTGAAGATAATCAATTAGCTATCTTTGGCCCACAAAAGAAATTTACTCCAGAGAAAGTCTTCTAGAACATTGACATGGAAAAGATGCAAGCAGAAAGAATAGTGGGAAAAACACGTACAGTTTTTCGGATAGCTAGCCCAACGATATATCCCATTAACACACCACGACATCTTGTTCCTTTCACCCTCCCCACGGAAAATAATACACTAATTGCCTTATATGTCCTTGGTCAATTATTCGCTGATTTTGATAAAACATGTAAAAAGGGAATAACACCAACGGGTATTACTGATGGGGAAAGAGGTTTTGAGCAAACAAAACAATGTTACCTAACTGAAGTCATGCCATTTTTCAATCTTCTTAAAGAACATTTTGAGGGCCTTAAAAATACCATTAATGATGATGTGACTCAAATGAAAAAGGTTTTTAAAGATGTGGAAAATGAGGGTAAACAATTGGCAATTGATCTTAAATACAGTGAAGTTGCGAGAAAAAATATTCTCATCATGAATGAGAATTTGATTACTAAATGTGTTGCTCAGGACGTATTTTATACTGCTACTGATTCTTCGTTATCTGCCTGCCAATTTCATGAGATGTCTATTGCATTGACCGCTTTCCAGAATCGTGTTGTTGAGCTTGAGGGGGAGAATTTAAAATTGCGTGAGAAAATTCAAAACGATGACCATGATAACATGGTCAGGCATTTGTCGAAACTCGAGGTTGATAATCTTAATTTGCAATTAAAGTGTCAACATTTAGAAGAAAGAACTAAAATCTCAAATGCCAAGACATCTTCGGATGCTCCTGAATTTGATGCATATTTTGAATTAGCCAAACGTGATGAAAAGATTCAAGCTCACACTAACACGATTCAGAACCTGAGGGTTCAAATTGCCCAATTGAAATCAAACAAGAGTGATGTGATTAGCACCCAAAAACCACAGTCTATAGATTCTCAGAATTTTCAATTTCATGATACCATTAATAAATTACAACATGAAAATGATTGGTTTCGTGCCAAAAATTCAAAAGTTAAACAACATTACAAAGAGTTATATGATTCAATTAAGATCACACGTGATATAAACAATGAAAAGATAACTTCTTTGCTTAAAGAGATTGAGAATCTAAAGACTCAGGTGAAAGGGAAAATGCCAATCATCACTTGCGATAACGTTGTTCAAAAGGTTTCTGCTTGTAAGAAGTACGCAATTGATGCTGTGAATATTCCTCTTCCCCTTAGGAATAATAAGTTAGTTCATAGAGACTATCTTAAACATCTTAAGGAGTGCCTTGACTTGCTTCGTGAAACCATTGAAGAGGATAGGATAGCAAAACCACTTGATGATGCTATTGTAGGTGCCTGCTTTCTCACTAATAGATCTCAGGAACTCTTAGAATATGCTATTGGTACATGTCCTAAAATTGATAGCAAGCGAGATAGGTCTACTGCATCATCATCTATGACTAAGAACAAGCATGTTACCTTTGAGGTACCCTTGGAAACTTCAGATCCCAACACATCAAAACATGTTCAGCAACCGGAAGTGAAAAAGACTAAAATTCCCATTAGTCCATCTACAGGAGTAAATAGTAACACTAAAGCTAGAGAGTCTAAACCAAGGAAAAATAGAAGGAATTATAGGACTTCACCTGCTAAAAGTGTTCCTAAAAAGAAAGTAGACGACCATATGAGGAACATTAAGTCCAACTTGAGCAAAATGAGTCATAATTCAAAACCTAATTCACGTTGCAAAACATATAATGAATGCATAATTTTAAGTAATCATGATAAATGTGTTGAGAAATTTCTGAAGTCGTTTAACAAAACCCCAGTTAAGAAAGTTTGGAGAGCTAAACAAAGTAAGCAACTTTGGAAAGCAACAGGTAAACTGTTTGCCAATGTTGGTTATCAATGGAAGCCCACAGGAAGGAAATTCACTTTAGGAGAACAGTGCCCTTTAACTAGGCTAACCAACTCTAAAGTAGTGCCTATTAAGGAATGGAAGCCAACTGGTAGAACTTTCCCTTTGGAGACCCAATGTCCTTTAACTAGGCCCATTGCATCTACTAGTGAAATTTCCACCATTGAAACGAATGCACCTAAGGTCTTAGTAGCTCCAGAACTTGTTTGCACTAACCAACTGGAACCCAACTCAAATTGGGGATCCGACGCTCCAAATTTTCTGCTCTCTTCTATTTCCAACTGCAGGTCGTACATTTCGTCCTTTGATATTTGGAATCAGGCTGATCTAAACCTATGATTGGGGATCGCTCAGGGCTCGAGAATATCGTGAATAAGTTTATCGGGACAGTTAGATTCGGGAACTATCATTTTGGGGTAATTATAAGTTATGGAGATTATGTTTCTGGTGACAGCTAATTTCCTGGGTATACTAAGTGGAAGGACTTAGGCATAATATGTTCTCTGTTGGTCAATATCTTGATTCCGATCTTGAAGATTGCCTTCAGAAATTACACATGCTTCATCTGAGAATTGGATGGTATTGATCCTCTTAAAGACAGTCATGGCACAAATCTATACACCTTTTTCCATCGAAGACATGAAGTGGTCCTCTCCTATTTGCCTTCTCACAAAGGCCTCAAAGAAAAAATCATGGCTATGGCAACAAAGTTTAATCACTTGAAATTTGATACCATCAATGATCTTGCTCACAATGATCCTGTATGAGGTCTGCCTAGTTTAAAGTTCGAAAAAGAACATTTTCATTCGGCTTGTCAACTGGCAAAAGAAAGAAGCATACTCACAAATCCAGAACTGTCAATACCATCATGGAGGTTCTTCACACCCTTCACATGGATCTATGTGAACCAATGTAAATGCAAAGCATAACTGGAAGATGTATGTTCTAGTGATAGTCGTCAACTATTCTCGGGTAACATGGGTAAGGTTTTTTTAGAACCAAGGACGTGACTCCAGAGGTTATCATAAAACAGCTACTAGCAAGACTCAACAAAACCGACGGAATCATCCAGTCAAACGATGGAACAGAGTTTATCATCAAACAACTCGTTCAATTTTACGAAAGTATTGGCATCACCCATCAATAAAGTATCCCATGCACTCCTCATTAGAATGGAATTGTTGAAAGATGAAATTGTTCTCTTGTAGAAGCTGCACTAACCATGCTAATATTCTCCAACGCACCGATGTTTCTATGGGCGGAAGCAATTGCTACAGCTCGTAACACCCAAAACCGATACTTGATACATACTCTTCACAACAAAACTCCAAATGAGCTGATTCATGGCAAGGAACCGGATCTCTCTTTTCTATTTGAGTTTGGTGCGTTATGCTACCCTACGAATGACAGTCAAGATCTGGGAAAGTTAAAAGCTAAAGCTGATATTGGACTCTTCGTTGGTTATACTCCAGATAGTAAAGGATACAGAATCTACAACAATCGAACCCGATAAACCTTGTTAACCATTCACGTCACATCCTTTGAGCTGACTGAGCAAATGGCTCCTGTACACATCAGTGCAGGACCCGCTGATGCGTGGGGATTGCACCAGGCTTTACCTCTCGAGGGATCTCGAGAAGCTTACAACCCTCACCAGGCAGTGTACCTGATCGTTGTAGTATAGTATAGTGACAAGTACCGGGGGATTGATCATTCAGCTAGGAATAGTGTCGCTAGGATTAGAAAACCTAAATACTAGTTCTAAAGATGAAGGATGATTATTTTTGTATTTTTATATTTTTTAGAAAGCAAGTAAAAATCTCAGGTTTGAAGGATTTGGGCGGAATTAGTTGCTAGTCAACTAACCCAATACTAAAGATGCAATCAAAATAAAATACTAAAAATGAAAATAAAACTAAATTAAACTAAGGTTGTAAGCAATAAGTGGAGAAATGTGTTTACTTAGATTTCACTACTCCCTAGATATCTTTTACACGTTAATTACTTGTTATAGTTGCGTGGATGACGGATTGTATTCCTTAATACCATTCATGGGGTGGCGTACTTAACTCCCCAATCCTATGAGTGCCTACTTCACTCCTATGTCGAGCCGGCTAAGAAGCTCCTAACATGGGATCATTAGAATTTACTCATGCATTAAATACAACCAATAAAACCTAGTACACATCGGTTCATGTTTCCTAAGACGTTCAAGCATGTTACCATTTGGAGATCTGCCAGTTTTCTTAAGCCTAACATTGAAATCATTCATCCAATACAACCATAAACAAGTAATCAACACATAATCAACATCTAGGTTTCATTAGATCTAAGCAAACACAAGATAAATCTAGCCTAGCATGGTGGAATCAAGACAAGAACAAGATATAGACAACCAACAAATAGACATATTGATTGAATTAGAAGAACACTTATCTCAATTACACATGTAAGGGTTCAAGGGCTGAAAACCCTTGAAAAACCTGTAAAATTCGTAATAGGTTCGGCCTTAGGGTTTCTCCAAACTTCTCTCTTTTTATGAATGAAAATTAAAAAACTATATATAGATAATTGAGGCTGACGGCGTCAAGAACAAAGGGGTGACGCCGTCATCTCACCGCCAAAAGAATCCTCGGACTGCCTTGATCTTCATCTGACGCCGTCATGTGTTAGGTTCTTCCAGGCCGTCACGTGTTTAACTCTTGACGCTCTTCCTTGTGACGCCTTCATGTCTGCACTGGGCTGTCATGCAATTTACTCTTGACGCCGTCAGGATGGTACTCTTGACACCGTCACACACTGTTCCCAGCAAGTAAAATTAAGACTTTGGCGTTTTCTTCACTTTTATGCTCCAAAAACGTCTGAATTGCTTCCTATTCCAAATTTCACTCCCAAAGTACCTAAAATCACAAAAGGAGCGGTTTAGGGCAATATTTGATCAAATAAATTCAATTCCGGGCTTAAATGACCCCCTAAAAGTGGTTCATTTTTCGCCTCATCATATACCCTTACACTTGAGATTTGCTTGTCCTCAAGCAAATGCGCTTTTATTCTAGTCAAAATACAAGTTAGGGGTCATTTAACACTAATATAAAAGTAATTACAACAAATAATCGTTCCACTAAAGACCAAAGACAAGCACGGAGGTCATACACAAGCACCTCACAAATAGTGTTTAGATACTCACATCTCTCGGGTGTAATAAAGTATAAATTACAATATGGAAACGGAAGATATCTCTCACTACCTGTCATAGCAAAATAAATTACCATAGGCTTGGGAAAGGATCAAACCTCCACCACATGGCGTAAGCACCTAGGATAAACTATCAAAGAGGTCTTTTAAAGGGTTGTAACGTTAGGTGTAGGGATACGAAATACACGGTTTTGTTGGATATAGGCAGTCTTTACTGGTGGCGAGTTAACAATCTTGATTAATTACATGTACAATATGGCGTTGCTAAGCCAAGACTAGACTCGACTTAAGCTAATAAATGAAAAATAACAAAAACATAAAATGAACATAGAATGAAAAGGGATGGTAGTCCGTATGTTTTTCTCTTTTCTTTATCTTTTTCTATTTTATTTATTTATTTTTTTTTTGCATACACTCTTACCCTACCATCCAAAATAATACATCATAGGGAATGAACATTCCCCTTACACTTGAATTTTAACATACTTTACAATAAACTAATCTAATGACTCGAATTAAGAAAATCAAAACACTTGGAGTAATTTTAAGATTAACGCACATACGGGGGTAATATATGATGTTCTTCCCCATTACTCCATAAAATAAGTACTTTACCCATGAGTCCCAATCGTCCCAAAACAATATGTACAAGGATATGACTCGACTTAGGAACCATGTAATCAATTAGATAGTTAACTTAGGGTTTAACAAATAACAATAATGCACTAAAAATGAGCGCATACACGGAAGGCTAAGGCGATTTGGGTGTACATTTAAGTGGGGTGTAACAAATTCTTCCTTTAAGTAAAATGCTTAAAGTTAGAAACGAAAAGATAGGCTCGGAGGGGTGTACTAGGGGTTTCGTGTACTAAAAATGAGTACAACGCTAAGTTGTGGGAAAAATTAATTGACTTAACTAGCCAAGTAATATGACTTAAATGGTCAAGTAATTATGATACGTGTTTAACACAAGGGTGATCCTAATGCCTCTTATCATGTAGTAAATCCTACTACACGAATGTAGTCTCACTAGCGGTCTCGGGATGCATCACTAACGCAAGTTCTAGAATCTAAATGCTACCGGTACACTCATAAGCACTAATAGTGAATGCTTTTCCTATCAAATCTAAAGGCGAACCTCACATATTTAGGTGGAAAATTTTTCTGAATATACGGTTATGTGTTAGTCACACAATCTCCTATCCATGAGACGCTTGCTATGGCTAAAGTTTCACTCCAAAATGTTGTAAAAAATTTTAAATTTGGCGCTAAAATTAACAAGTATTTCTCATAGTTTTATTACACATCTACCGTTAAACAAAACAAACTCAAGCGAAAGTGTATCTGTAAGGTATCATCATTTTACCCTCCCCTTACACTTATGATGAACATTGTCCCCAATGTTCAAGTAAAGAATGTAAAAGTGAAATAAGTAAAACAAATGAAATCAAATACTCCCCTGATTCGCTCGATATGGATAATAAGGTGGCCAGGTTAGATCTTCCTCCAAGAAAATGAACGATCAAAGCTTCCCTTCCAGAAAAATAAATCATCTTTTTGTCATACATAACCTGTAAATCCTTAGAAAACAAACAAGACAACCTCACATAAAATCGGCGGCAATCTACATAAGTTACTAAATCCTAGAAAACAAAGTAAGATATAATGCTTGTGGAATGAAGTTTGCAGATTTCCTGGAGATTATAAAACTTAATAATTCAACAAAAACTTTAAAACTCCGTTAGAAAAACAAAACCGGTAAAATTTCTAGATTTTTACACGTGACGCCGTCAAGAGTAAACTCGTGACGCCGTCAGAAGTGACCTGCAGAGATTGTTATGTTAAGTTTCCGGAAAATTTCTAGAAAAACTTGGTCCTACTTCCTGGAAAATCCTGCAAAACTTTATTATGACTCAATACAAGCATTTGACTCTAACAAATACGAATATACATGTTCACTTAATATTGTGGAGAATCATGATCGAGGTTGTTTCTTAAAAACATATTTGGGGTTTCCCCTAACACTTAACTTTTGCAAAAATACTTTTAGGTGGAGTTAAGACTAGGCTAAACAACAAAGTAAAGTATTTCCACTTTTTAGTTTAGAAACATGATTTACCAACAATAAAAACAAAGCATGCATACGGAAGCAAATAACAATCAAACAAAATAAAACCACACAAAGCATGGGTTGCCTCCCAAGAAGCGCTTTTCTTTATTTACGAGTCTTGTAGCTAGACTCAAGGTCATGGGTTACTACGTGACCTCATCATTGGTTTCATTCTCTAGGTCGTCTTCTAAACCAGTTTTGTATTCCGGACCTAGTTGCAAGCACTCTTTGTAGAAACCAAGCACCCTATTCTTCACATACTCTACTCCTCTACGTCTATCCTCATCATTCCTATAATAAGCCTCTTGCTTGTGTTCCTTTTCTATATTAGAGAGAAGGCGGTATTGCTCAATTTTGTAAGGCATTTGGTAGGCAATCTCATCATTCTCTTCCTTGAATCTAACTATCCCTAAAGTCGGATCATAACTCATCCTAGTGGCCTCAACAAATGGTTTTCCAAATATTATTTGGCTTAGGCAAGCATCTATCACCGGATGAGTGTCTTCTACTATCATAAAATCGATCTCATAAGTGAGATTGCCTATAATCACATGCAATCCTTTCACTCTTCATGCAAAATTACTTATTAGATTCTTATTGGGCATCATCCTAAAATCAAGTTGTTTCTTCATCACCTAATTGTAATAAGTCCTAGTCATGATGTTAACAGCAGATCTAGGATCGATGTAAGCTTTCCATATATGCATGTGCCCGATATTGCATGGTATGTTAATGTTAGAGGGGTCTCCAATTTTGATAAGGGGTGTGCCAAGGATATATGGTCTCTCGGGACTATCGAATAAATCCTTATGGTATTCCTGTTCTTCCTTGGTGGGCAACTTATCAAAGTACTTCTCTATAGTTTCTACTCCCTCTAACCCTTTTTCCTTATTAATCTCAACTTCCCTACTTTCATCCCTACTTTCGGTTTCTACTCCAACTTCATCTTTGTCACTTTCTTCTATCTCCTCATCTATTGGCTTAATGGTGACAACATTGACAAAGTGGACATGTTTGGATGATGAAGGATCCTTAATTTGGATTCCGTTATTGGTGTCCCTAGTATCCTTCCTAGGTGTAGTTAACGTTTGGTTGTTGAGGACTTTCAACAAGTTGTCTATTTTGTTGGTCATCTCCGTTTGTTGTTGGTTGAATTCGGTTTCAAACCTAGCTATGCGAGCTTCTTGAGACGCCATGAACTTTGACATCAATCCTTCAAGATTGTTGGTACTACCATAGTTGTTAGAAGGATTGTTGTAGAAAGTACGGTTGGAGGGTGGACCGTTTGGTTGATAACGATTAGGCGGATTGGAAGAATTGGGTTGATTTTGTTTCCACCTAAGGTTTGGGTGATTTTTCCAAGAGGGGTTGTATGAATCACCGTAAGGGTTTGGCTCGGGCTTGAAAGTGTACCACTTATCTCCCGCTTCGTCGGTACGCGAGGATGCGTAGTCCGCAAAAGCTGTTCCGGGGAGTTCCACACAATCACGAGTGTCATGGGGACCACTACATAATTCGCATGAAGAAGTGATTTTTTTCACTTGGCTTGAAGGCTTAGGAGCTTCGTAAGATTTCATGAGAAACTTGACTTGGTCCTCAAGTTCCATGATCGTATGGTCGGGAGTGCTAGAGTTATTCGAAGGCAAAGATATTGCCTTGACCGTTTTGTTCAAATCACGGGGATCATTCCAACTTTCGTTATCATAGAGAGCAAGATCTTCTATGAGTTCCCATGATTGTTCCGCACTTAGATCACGTAGCTTACCACCGGCCGATTGGTCAATGGCTCGCCTCATGGAGAGATCAATATGGTCATAGAAGATTTGGATTTGGAGCCAAAGGTCTATGCCATGATGAGGGACTTTTTGGAGTAAGTCCTTGAAACGAGTCCATGCTTCATCAAGAGATTCATTTTGACGTTGTTGGAACATCAAGATGTCATTTCTAAGCTTAGTATGTAGTTCTCCCCGGTGGGAAAAATTGAGCAAGGAAACGAGTGGTGAGATCATCCCATGTGGTGATGGATCCCGCGGGTAAACGCTCAAGCCATTGACTATCTTGATCCTGTAGAGAGAATTGGAATAGGCGTAATCGGGTTGTCTCTCTAGTTTCAACACCTAGGTCTATGGAATCTACGATTTTTAGGAAGTCCTTAAGATGTTGGTTTGGATCTTCGGAATGAAGTCCATGGAATGCACATCCGCTTTGCACCAACCGGATGGTGTTGGATCGCAAGGGAGTCACATTGGCTCCGGTGAGCTAAATGGTGTTTCGGTAGCCTTGGTGGCTAGGTCGGGAATACTCTCCTAAGGTTCGGGGCCTAAGGGGTTCTAGTGGTGGGTTTTGTTGTGGTGGGATGACGGGTTCAAAGATGTTCCCGTTGTCCATGATGTCGGGTGGTGAAGAGTTACGAACAAAACACAAAAAAATAAGATAGACTAAAGAAAACCTAAAAATAAAAATAAAATCTTACTAGAAAGGAATCTAGCAAGTAGACCTAATAAAAAGAAATTCTAACCTAGACAATAACTATTCCCCTGGCTGCGGCGCCAAAAACTTGATGCGTGGGGATTGCACCAGGCTTTACCTCTCGAGGGATCTCGAGAAGCTTACAACCCCCACCAGGCAATGTACCTGATCGTTGTAGTATAGTATAGTGACAAGTACCGGGGTATTGATCGTTCAGCTAGGAATAGTGTCGCTAGGATTATAAAACCTAAATACTAGTTCTAAAGATGAAGGATGATTATTTTTGTATTTTTATATTTTTTAGAAAGCAAGTAAAAATCTCGGGTTTGAAGGATTTGGGCGGAATTAGTTGCTAGTCAACTAACCCAATACTAAAGATGCAATCAAAATAAAATACTAAAAATGAAAATAAAACTAAATTAAACTAAGGTTGTAAGCAATAAGTGGAGAAATGTGTTTACTTAGATTTCACTACTCCCTAGATATCTTTTACACGTTAATTACTAGTTATAGTTGCGTGGATGACGGATTGTATTCCTTAATACCATTCATGGGGTGGCGTACTTAACTCCCCAATCCTATGAGTGCCTACTTCACTCCTATGTCGAGCCGGCTAAGAAGCTCCTAACATGGGATCATTAGAATTTACTCATGCATTAAATACAACCAATAAAACCTAGTACACATCGGTTCATGTTTCCTAAGACGTTCAAGCATTTTACCATTTGGAGATCTGCCGGTTTTCTTAAGCCTAACATTGAAATCATTCATCCAATACAACCATAAACAAGTAATCAACACATAATCAACATCTAGGTTTCATTAGATCTAAGCAAACACAAGATAAATCTAGCCTAGCATGGTGGAATCAAGACAAGAACAAGATATAGACAACCGACACATAGACATATTGATTGAATTAGAATAACACTTATCTCAATTACACATGTAAGGGTTCAAGGGTTGAAAACCCTTGAAAAACCTGTAAAATTCATAATAGGTTCGGCCTTATGGTTTCACCAAACTTCTCTCTTTTTATGAATGAAAATTAGAAAACTATATATAGATAATTGAGGCTGACGGCGTCAAGAACAAAGGGGTGACGCCGTCATCTCGCCGCCAAAAGAATCCTCGGACTGCCTTGATCTTCATCTGACGCCGTCATGTATTAGGTTCTTCCAGGCCGTCAAGTGTTTAACTCTTGACGCTCTTCCTTGTGACGCCTTCATGTCTGCACTGGGCCGTCATGCAATTTACTCTTGACGCCGTCAGGATGGTACTCTTGACGCCGTCACACACTGTTCCCAGCAAGGAAAATTAAGACTTTGGCGTTTTCTTCACTTTTATGCTCCAAAAACGTCCGAATTGCTTCCTTTTCCAGATTTCACTCCCAAAGTACCTAAAATCACAAAAGGAATGATTTAGGGCAATATTTGATTAAATAAATTCAATTCCGGGCTTAAATGACCCCCTAAAAGTGGTTCATTTTTCGCCTCATCACCCGCGTCTAAACTTTTGTCCCCTGAACCAATCAGTTCAGGCCTTGTACAGTATTCCACACCTGCAGTACTTTATGTACCTCCTAGAAGTGAGCATTTGAAGATCTTATTTGAACTGATGTTTGATGAATAATTTGAGACACCTACTGATGATACATCGACACCACCAGCTGCCGCTGCTCCGGTTCTGTACAACTCAAATGGTCCATCAGTGTCTACTTGAATTGATCAAGATGCTCCATCTGCTAGTTATTCACCATCATCGTTAAATCTTTAATCTCCTTCTATACATCAAGGCACTGCAGTTGACAATTCTTTTGAAGTTAATTCATTTGCTCCTCTTGAGTATGCTATGTTCAAGAACCTATTTGCTCCTAAATCTTCTTCTGAGACACCTTCTTCAAGGGATGCAAACATGACTTCTTCAGGTTCCTACCCTCAACCACATCAAAATCTCAGAAAACGGACCGATGATCATCCGATTGATAACATTATCGGGAATCTTTCTCGACCGGCGTTCACACGAAGACAACTTACCACCTTTGCCTTGTGGTGCTTTTAGAATGCCGTACTTTCCAAAGTCGAACCCAAAGATGTCAAAACTGCTATCTCTAAAGACTGTTGGGTTGATGTGATACATGAAGAAGTTAGCATGTTCGATCGACTTGAAGTATGGGAATTGGTACTATCTCTAGACTGTGCAATGATTATTGCTCTAAATGGATTCTTCAAAGGTGTGGTGGATCAAGTTGAGAAAGGGCAGTGGTACTTTTCCTTTGTGAGGATAGAATTTTAGATGGCGGATTCCTTCATAAAAGCACTTCTGAGAGAACGGTTTCAATTCATTCTCTCATGATTTGGAATGAAGAGTCCTTCGCCAGTATCTCTCAAACGTCTTCAGGAAGAAAATGAGGAGAAATGGTTTTGCTTCACATATCCTTGCATATATCTTATGCCATAAAGAAAATAGAAAAATATAAAACCTATAAAACCCATAAAAAATCAGAAAAATCATAAAAAATCCAAAAATATTCTTCTTACGACATGTCTCTTGTGTAATCAATATTATGTACATTTCTAGAAATGTCATTCAATAATGACACGGAAACATACACATGCTAGAGCAAGAGTTTTTCGGTTTCAAATAAAGCTTTTTCTAAAACATGTTGTTTCTCAAAATATTCTTCAATATTATGGCTTGTAGTCATCTCAGGCTACAACCCGGACTTCAAAAATATGGTTTGCTATTACTTCAGATAGCAACCCAGTCTTAGTATTGGGGAAAGTTCGTCGCCAAAAAGATGACTGTTCCTAACAAAGGCATGAATTACTTTATATTCGTGCCTTTTCGATCTAATGTACGTTTAAGTGCGTTATTTCATGTTTAAGAAGAGAAGTCTTCTTTTTTATCCAAACAAATAATTTTCTTTCTATGATTCTTCATAAAATTATTAGTGTGATACATGGTGGTAAGGTGTTGCTTGTAAATCAATCAGTCTTAGGTACTTCATAAAATTTGTCACTCAATTAATTTGTCACTCAATTAATCTGTATGTATGCATATCTTTGTTGATACTCTTATGCATATTCCATGGCTGATGTGAATGTGCCTGCTCCTGCTCTAACCATTTGATCAGATGTTCAAACTTCATTGGCTGGCTTTGATTTCACCACAACAACAACATCGGTAGCAACAATGACAACAACTTTTTCACCACCACCACCAGTTATCTTGTGCGTCATAAGTAGTGTGGTATCAAATGTTATGTGTCAATACATGATTTTTTATTTTCATGAGTTTCTCGTTAAACTTTAAATCATTTATAAACTCATCATAACTGACACTAACATTCTCCCTCATTGATTGAGGGGGAGTAATGAAATTGTCTCAATATCAGGATATCGTTAATCAGACCACATCTTGCTCCCAAACTTTTCTAACTTATTTAAATCACTTGGGATCACAAATCTCAAATGGTTTGAAATTTTTGATCGGGGGAGAAAATGTGATTTAAATATGAAATCTGATATAAAATGTGATTGTTTTGGACTTTAACAAACGCTTTTGTATATCAATGCACATATTGAGGGGGAGCAAATGGTTTGTGAAAAAGGATCTTTAGCATCTCATGTGAGCAAGACTCAGACTTCACCAATGAATTGACGAAACAATAATTTTCATGAATCGAAAGGACTAGTCCTGGACGGGTAATAACTTCACGCTGGTCTAACCAGTGGCGTGTCTCGAAAAGGGCTTGTCTGAGTAGAATGTACCGTTTCGAGAAACCTTTGGTGAATCTGATCGGGCCGGGTAATAACTTCAAGTTAGTCTAACTAGTGATGTAAGCGTGTCTCGAATGCCCGCTCATATTCACTTAAGGTGGATCAATTCAAAAAGTGCAACTCTTCCCGACATGTGTAAATTTTCAAATCAAAACTTATGAGCACATGTTAAGGGGGAACATTTGAAAATGACAAAACTCTCAATGTGTTAACAAAATGTATTTCTCAATCATAAACACGGTGAGAGAATTTTCAATGATTTGGTGTATGGCAACATAGGATAGTCATGAAGTTATAAGGTGGCTAAGGTTAGGAAAACCATCCTATGATCCGCCAGAGCCAGAGGGATCTACCCATGGACAATACCAAATAGATAGTATTAGAAAGTCCGAAGGTATGATTATGAAAAAAAGGAGAAATGTGAGAATGGAGAAAGAAGGGGTTAAAGAATTAAAAAGAAATGAAATGAGAAAGGGTGAAAAGAAATAGCCCTCCAATTATTCAACCTTAGGGCAGAAACTGGGTTCAATTCATAATCTACTGATGGTTGCTAAGGCGACATCGGTATTGAAGACAAGACGTCATGGACCCAGTGACGCAATGCACTAAACCTTCTAGCCACTCAAGTTCTCTTAAAAGAACTTGTTTCATTCTCACGGGGAACCGGTGTAATCTATCAACTTACCTCTTAGAGATGGTTGATATTGAAGCAGGAAACCTCTCCCTAATCTCCGCATAGGAAAACCAAATGCACTTATTGAGTCTAGAGCCTCGAGATACATAAAAAGATCTCATAGGAACATGTGCTACTTCTACCCTGGTTGTTCAACATTAAGGACACCAGTGGTAAACTTATGAGTCCTACGTAGATCTTAGCAATCTGCTAGAACATTTATGAGGGATGTTGCTATAGTAACTCCCAGTGATTGAATGGAAATTCCTGCCAGGGTCAACATCAAGCAGCCCTGAAAGCATGTCACTTAGGTAATTCCTAGTGGATTACGCTTAGTGGTCGCGATGGTTACAAACGGTCAACAGTCGTGGAGTGATGTCCAGCAACTCACCCATTCGTTGATCTACTTAGGTAGTTCGTGTAAATCCTCTTAGGGTTTACCGATTGGGAACGGTATTGGTATGGATTAGAAGGAGTCTTCACACTATGCTGTTGACAATCTCTAACTCCAAATCTATAAGTACCGGATGATTTGTTGCTAACTGTCTACTTGCTGGAATTTCTGACAGTGGCAGTTGATTGCTGAAAGGATGCTGATCCATCAACACATGCTCACACTTCGACATCACAATCTATGAAATCATGATCATTGATTGGGCCTCATATATGCTTCCACAACTCTGATGCAGAAGATCATGATCCTGAAAAGTGTGAGCATGCCAACACAAAGATGTCCAAATCACATGGAGACGTTACTACTCGAAGATGACTTTCAGACTCTCATTTGGATGATGAACTCGAAGTAATTTCCAAAGATCATCCAAAACATTGAACAAGTCATCTAGAGTCTGCTGATAAAAGCACAAAGATCACGACATTGAAGAATCAAAAGGCTACGAGCTACTCAGATATCTTCAAAGATTAGAATGCTATGATTCAATATATATTTTCTTGGCTGACCTCCCTTAGGGGGAGATTGTTAGGAATACGTCTATTCATATGAAGACTCGGTCACCCCAAGCATTGTTTAGCATTGTGTAGCTCGTAGTATTTATCGTAGTAGTTAGTAATAGTAGTTAATGTATGCAAATAGTATTCGTAGAGTGGGTCGGGTCTTTACCCACTGTCAGCTCACTCTACAGCTCGTTTCATGGAGCACAAGTAGTTGTAGTATATATACCCTCTCCCACCCAAGGGAGAGGGTTGGACCTTTCATTACAAGCTAATGCACTTTCATATTTCTCTCAAAGGCTCCCAACACTCTTACTCTCTCTCTCTCTAACTTCTCTCTAGATTACTTCATCTATTCGATCCATTCTACACAAAATCATACGTGTTTATGTTTATGAATATTCTACACAAAGGAATTTCGCAAAAGATAAGTATAAGGGGAAAACCCAAATTTGTTTTTAAGAAACGAAATTGATCATGATTCTCCACAATATTAAATGAACATGTCTATTAGTATTTGTTAGAGTCAAATGCTTGTATCGAGTCATAATGATGTTTTGCAGGATTTTCCAGGAAGTAGGACATCAGTTTTTCCAGAAATTTTCCGGAAACTTAAAGTAAAGATTTCTGCAGGTCACTTCTGACGGCGACAGGAATTAACTCCTGACGGCGTCATGTGTAAAATTCTGGAAATTTGCTAGTTTTGTTTTTCTAACGGAGTCTTGAAGTTTTTGTTAATTCTTTAGTTTTATAAACTCCAGGAAATCTGCAAACATTCATACCACAAGCATTATATCTTACATTGTTTTCTAGGACTTGTTAGTATATATAGATTGCCGCCGATTTTTATGCGAGGTTGGCTTGTTTCTTTTCTCAGGTTTAACAGGTTATGTATGACAAGAATATTATTTATTTTTCTGGAAGGGAAGCTTTGATTGTTCATTTTCTTGGAGGAAGATCTAACCTTGTTACCACACTATCCACACCGAACGAATCAGGGGAGTATTTGATTTCATTCTTTTACCTATTTCACTTTTACATTCTTTAATTGAGCATTGGGGACAATGTTCATCCTAAGTGTAAGGGGAGGGTAAATGATGATACCTTATAGGATACACTTGCACTTGAGTTTGTTTGTTTGATGGTAGGTGTGTAATAAAACTAAGAGAAATACTTGTTAGTGTAATTTGAGCGCCAAATTTAAAATTTTTTACAACATTTAGGAGTGAAACTTTAGCCATAGCAAGCGTCTCATGGATAGGAGATTGTATGACTAGCACATAACCGTACTTTCAGAAAAATTTTCCACCCAAATATGTGAGGTTCGCCTTTAGATTTGATAGGAAAAGCATTTACTATTAGTGCTTATGAGTGTACCGGTAGCATTTAGATTCTAGAACTTGTGTTAGTGATGCATCCCGAGACCACTAGTGAGACTGCATTCGTGTAGTAGGATTTACTACATGATAAGAGGCATTAGGATCACCCTTGTTTTAAACCCGTATCATAATTACTTGACCATTTAAGTCATATTACTTGGCTAGTAAAGTCAATTAATTTTTCCCACACCATTAGCGTTGTACTCATTTTTAGTACACGAAACCCCTAGTACACCCCTCCGAGCCTATCTTTTCGATTCTAACTTTAAGCATCTTACTTAAAGGAAGAATTTTTTACAACCCACTTAAATGTACACCCAAATCGCCTTAGCCTTCCGTGTATGTGCTCATCTTTAGTGCATTATTGCTATATATTTAAACCCTTAGTTAATTATCTAATTGATTACATGGTTGCTAAGTCGAGTCATATCCTTGTACATATTGTTTTGGGACGATTGGGACTCATGGGTAAAGTACTTGTGTTATGGAGTAATGGGGAAGAACATCATTTATTACCCCATATGTGTGTTAATATTTAAAAGTACTCCAAGTGTTTTGATTATCTTGGTTCGAGTCATTAGAGTAGTTAATTGTAAAGTATGTAAAAATTCAAGTGTAAGGGGAATGTACATTCCCTATGATGTATTATTTTGGATGGTAGGGTAAGAATGTATGCAAAATAAATAAATAAATAAAATAAAAAAATCGAAAAAATGAAGAAAAAGAAAAAAAATAGAAAAAGAAAAGAGAAAAAAACATACGGACTACCATCCCGTTTAATTCTATGTTTATTTTATGTTTTTGCTATTTTTCATTTATTATCTTAAGTCGAATCTAGTCTTGGCTTAGCAACGCCATATTGTACATGTAATTAACCAAGATGATTAACTCGCCACCAGTAAAGATTGCCTATATCCAACAAAACCGTGTATTCCATATCCCTACACCTAACGTTATAACCCTTTGAAATACCTCTTTGATAGTTTATCCTAGGTGCTTACGCCATGTGGTGGAGGTTTGATCCTTTCCCAAGCCTATGGTAATCTATTTTGCTATGACAGGTAGTGAGAGATGTTTTCCATTTCCATATTGTGATATATACTTTATTACACCCGCGAGATGTGAGTATGTAAACACTATTTGTGAGGTGCTAGTGTATGACCTCCGTGCTTGTCTTTGGTCTTTAATGGAATGATTATTTGTTGTAATTACTTTTATATTAGTGTTAAATGACCCCTAACTTGTATTTTGATTAGAATAAAAGCGCATTTGCTTGAGGACAAGCAAATCTCAAGTGTAAGGGTATATGATGAGGCGAAAAATGAACAATTTTTAGGGGGTCATTTTAGCCCGGATTCGAATTTATTTGATCAAATATTGCCCTAAATCGTTCCTTTTGTCATTTTAGGTACTTTTGGAGTGAATTCTGGAAAAGGAAGCATTTTGGACGTTTTTGGAGCATAAAAGTGAAGAAAACGGCAAAGTCTTAATTTTCCTTGCTGGGAACAGTACCTGACGACGTCAAGAGTTCTCAAGTGACGGTGTCAAGAGTAATACAAGAGGTGGAAGTGGATAAAGTCCGTGACGATCCAGAAGAGTTTTACACAATGGACATGACGGCGTCACCATAGGCCGTCATGGTCCAAATAAGAGTGACGGCCCAGAGTAGAATTACACATGACGGCGTCAAAAGTGGATCTAGGCAATCCGATTTCATTATGGGCGGCGAGTTTACGGCGTCAGAATTTCCTTCTTGACGCTGTCACCCTGTAAAATCTATATATAGTTTTGCAATTTTCATTCATTAGAGAGGAACAAGTAGGGTGTAACTTTGGAGAGAAACCCTAGTCCGAATATGATGAGGCGAAAAATGAACCACTTTTAGGGGGTCATTTAAGCCCGGAATTGAATTTATTTGATCAAATATTGCCCTAAATCGTTCCTTTTGTGATTTTAGGTACTTTGGGAGTGAAATCTGGAAAAGGAAGCAATTCGGACGTTTTTGGAGCATAAAAGTGAAGAAAACGCCAAAGTCTTAATTTTCCTTGCTAGGAACAGTAGGTGACGGCGTCAAGAAGGAATTCCTGACGGCGTCAAGAGTAATTTCCGTGAAGATCCAGTACAGATTTGACGGCGTCACGAAGTAGGGCGTCAAGAGTAAAATGCATGACGGCCTGGAAAATGCTAACACATGACGGCGTCAAAAGTAGATCAAGGCAGTCCGAGAAGTATTTTGGCGGCGAGGTGACGGCGTCACAAGATTTGTCTTGACGCCGTCAGACCCTATTTCCTATATATATTTTTCTAATTTTCACACAAAAAAAGAGAGAAGTTTTGGAGAAACCCTAAGTACGAAATTGGTGCGAATTTTACAGGTTTTTTAAGGGTTCTAAGCCCTTGATACCTTTCATGTGTAATTGAGATAAGTATTCTTTTAATTCAATCAATATGTCTATGTGTTGGGTGTCTATATCTTGTTCTTGTCTTAATTCCATCATGCTAGGCTAGATCTATCTTGTGTTTGCTTGGATCTAATGAAACCTAGATGTTAATTATGTGTTGATTACTTGTTTATAGTTGTTTTGGATGAATGAATTTGATGTTAGGCTTAAGAAAACTGGCAGATCTCCAAATGGTAACATGCTTGAACGTCTTAGGAAACATGAACTGATGTGCACTAGGTTTTTATTGGTTGTATTTAATGCATGAGCCACTGTTTATAATCCCTATGGTTGTGCTGGGCATGGCATAGGAGGAGATAAGAGCTCATAGGATTGGGGAGTTAAGTGCGCCACCCCACGAATGGTATTAAGGAATACAATCCGTCATCCATGCAACTATAACAAGTAATTAACGTGTAACAGATGTCTATGGAGTAGTGAAATCTAAGTAAACACATTTTCTCCACTTATTGCTCACAACCTTAGTATAATTTAGTTTATTTTCATTTCTAGTATTTTATTTTGATTGCATCTTTAGTATTGGGTTAGTTAACTAGCAACTAATTCCGCCCAAATCCTTCAAACCCGAGATTTTTCCTTGTTTTCTAAAAAATATAAAAATACAAAAATAATCATCCCTCATCTTTAGAACTAGTATTTAGGTTTTCTAATCCTAGCGACACTATTCCTAGCTGAACGATCAATCCCCCGGTACTTGTCACTATACTATACTACAACGATCAGGTACACTGCCTGGTGGGGGTTGTAAGCTTCTCAAGATCCCTTGAGAGGTAAAGCCTGGTGCGATTCCCATGTATCAAGTTTTTGGCGCCGCTGCCGCGGAATAGTTATTGTCTAGGTTAGAATTTCTTTTTATTAGGTCTACTTACTAGATACCTTTCTAGTAAGATTTTATTTTTTATTTTTAGGTTTTCTTTAGTCTATCTTTTTCTTTGTGTGTTTGTTCGTAATTTCCATTGACTCTTCCGTTCACCATTATGGAGTACGCGAATCCACCATACCACCAACCACAAAGGCCATTCTACCCTATTGACATCTCGAATTTCAAAAAATATTGAGATGAACCCATATATGATGCATGGACTCGTTTTAGAAATTTACTCCGAAAATTCCCTCATCATAGTTTAACTTTAGCATCCGTAACCCAAACCTTTTACTATCGTGTTGGCCAATATGACCAAATGCGCATTGAGGATTTTGCAAATGGGGACTTTAGGGAATTAAGTGCTGAAGAAGCATGGGATGCGATAGAAGATTGTGCCCAATATTATTATAGGGCAGACAACCCAACAAACGTTAGTATAAGTCAATTGAATATAAATTTCCAGGATCATGAAAAAAGTTTGTTTGGGGATGAATATATTAGTGTTGAGATACCTAAGTGGCTGTCATGTAATGCCATAGTACAAAACGAACCCTTAGGTGACCTTGATGTGATGGAGGATGTAGCCAAACATGATCACATTGATCAAAAAGACCTAGGTTTTATGATCGATGATGATGAATCTCAAGAAACACATGATGAATCTTTTGGGCAATTTGTATATAGCAGTCAGAATATTGAGGATGATCCATATGATTCGGACATAGAAGTTGAGATGCCTAAAGAAGTACGTGAGATACTTGGGAAAATGTTAGGGCTAGATTATGATAAAACACATGTTGAGGATATAGGTGATCTTGACACAAGGAATGATGAAGTAAATAACATAAGCTCACCAAGTACCCCACAAGTCCTACCATCATTTGAGGTACACACACCGCCCGTGACTTACCCGGAAAAAGTAGAGGAGACAATAGGAACCCCAATAGAGATAGAACCTTTGAACCAAACAAAACTAGAGGATATAGGTTTGAATACTTATAATGATAACCTTACTCTTAGTTCTAGGGAAGTTGATAGTTTTGATGAACCGGAGCCTCAACCAAAACCGTTACCTAATTTTCCATCTTTAGATGAGAATTTAGGGATTGAAAAAGGTTCCGATCCACCCATCAAACCATATAGTCCGGGTAGTCTTAGGATAAAGGTAGTGGACTCTAAGCCTTGTAGAGAGGAAACCAATATAGGTGTGGAAAATGACCTTACATGCTTACATCACCCATTTATAATTGATCACAAGAAACATTATGGGTTTAAACCGGGTTTATTAGGTCAAGATGGATTCCCAACTAGGAGTCTCTTGAAGTTGATTGAAAATGATCCCTTTCTAGGAGAAAATCTTAATCCACCCACTAACCCGATTGAATCAGGTAAGGTTATGATGATAGGAGCACACCCCTTTGAGCATATAATTCATCCACCACTCTTTTCTCATGAAGCATATTTCTACCCTAAGGGTGTGTATCGCTACTTTCACCCGCACTTAATCCTAAGTGTAGGGAAAGCCTCCCCTATTTTCGTTAAATAAGGGTAGAGTCAGGCTCGTGACTCGAACAAAAACAAGCGCTCCTTGGGAGGCAACCCATGTTTTGTGTGATTTTATTTTGTTTGTTATTTGCTTCCGTATGCATGCTTTATTTTTATTGTTGGTAGATCATGTTTCTCAATTAAATAGTAGAAATACTTTACTTTGTTGTTTTGGCCTAGTCTTAACTCCACCTAAAAGTATTTTTGCAAAAGATAAGTGTAAGGGGAACCCCCAAATATGTTTTTAAGAAACAAACCGATCATGATTCTCCACAATATTAAATGAACATGTATATTCGTATTTGTTAGAGTCAAATGCTTGTATTGAGTCATAATGAAGTTTTGCAGGATTTTCCAGGAAGTAGGACCAAGTTTTTCCAGAAATTTTCCGGAAACTTAACATAAGAATTTCTGCAGGTCACTTCTGACGGCGTCAAGAACTAATTCTTGACGGCGTCACGTGTAAAAATCTGGAAATTTTACCGGTTTTGTTTTTCTAACGGAGTCTTATGGTTTTTGTGAATTATTAAGTTTTATAATCTCCAGGAAATCTGCAAACTTCATTCCACAAGCATTATATCTTATCTTGTTTTCTAGGATTTAGTAACTTATATAGGATGCCGCCGATTTTACGTGAGGTTTGTTTTTGTCTATTTTCTCAGGATTTACAGGTTATGTATGACAAGAAGATGATTTATTTTTCTGGAAGGGAATCTTTGATTGTTCATTTTCTTGGAGGAAGATTTAACCTAGTCACCTTATTATCCATACCGAGCGAATCAGGGGAGTATTTGATTTCATTCTTTTTACTTTTTAACTTTTACATTCTTTACTTGAACATTGGGGACAATGTTCATCTTAAGTGTAAGGGGAGGGTAAAAAGATGATACCTTACATATGCACTTTCGCTTGAATTTATTTTGTTTGATGGTAGATGTGTAATAAAACTATGAGAAACACTTGTTAGTGCAATTTTAGCGCCAAATTTAAATTTTTTTACAACATTTAGGAGTGAAACTTTAGCCATAGCAAGCGTCTCATGGATAGGAGATTGTATGACTAGCACATAACCGTACTATTCAGAAAAATTTTCCACCCAAATATGTGAGGTTCGCCTTTAGATTTGATAGGAAAAGCATTTATTATTAGTGCTTATGAGTGTACCGGTAGCATTTAGATTCTAGAACTTGCGTTAGTGATGCATCCCGAGACCGCTAGTGAGACTACATTCGTGTGGTAGGATTTACTACATGATAAGAGGCATTAGGATCACCCTTGTGTTAAACCCGTATCATAATTACTTGACCATTTATGTCATATTACTTGGCTAGTTAAGTCAACTAATTTTTCCCACACCCTTAGCGTTGTACTCATTTTTAGTACACGAAACCCCTAGTACACCCCTCCGAGCCTATCTTTTCGTTTCTAACTTTAAGCATCTTACTTAAAGGAAGAATTTGTTACACCCCACTTAAATGTACAACCAAATCGCCTTAGCCTTCCGTGTATGCGCTCATTTTTAGTGCATTATTGTTATTTGTTAAATCCTAAGTTAACTATCTAATTGATTACATGATTGCTAAGTCGAGTCATATCCTTGTACATATTGTTTTGGGACGATTGGGACTCATGGGTAAATGATGCGTGGGAATCGCACCTTGCTTTACCTCTCGAGGGATCTCGAGAAGGTTACAACCCCCACCAGGCAGTGTACCTGATCGTTGTAGTATAGTATAGTGACAAGTACCGGGGGATTGATCGTTCAGCTTAGGAATAGTGTCGCTAGGATTAGAAAGCCTAAATTACTAGTTCTAAAGGTGAGAGATGATTATTTTTGTATTTTTATATTTTTATGAAAGCAAGTAAAATCTCGGGTTTTTGAAGGAGTGGGCGGAATTAGGGTCTATTCAACTAACCCAAAGCTAAGATGCAATCAAGATAAAATAATAAAAATGAAAATAAACTAATTATACTAAGGTTCTGAGCAGTAATTGGAGAAAATGTGTTTACTTAGACTTCATTACTCCCTAGATATCTTTTACATGTTAATTACTTGTTATAATAGCATGGATGACGGATCGTATTCCTTAATACCATTCATGGGGTGGCATACATAACTCCCCAATTCTATGAGCTCTTATCTCCTCCTACACCATGACCCAGCACAACTATAGGGATTGTAAACAGTGGCTCATGCATTAAATACAACCAATAAAGACCTAGTACGCCTCGGTTCATGTTTCTTAAGACGTTCAAGCATGTTACCATTTGGAGATCTGCCAGTTTTCTTAAGCCTAACATATAAAATCATTCATCCAAGAACAAGAATAAACAAGTAATCAACACATAATCAATATCTAGGGTTTCATTAGATCTAAGCAAACACAAGAGAGATCTAGCCTAGCATAATTGAATTGAGACAAGAACAAGATATAGACAACCAACACATAGACATATTGATTGAATTAGAAGAATACTTATCTCAATTACAATGCAAGGTATCAAGGGTTTGGAACCCTTGAAAAACCTGTAAAAGTTCACCCAAATTTGTCTTTAGGGTTTTTCCCAAAACTTCTCTCTTTTTAATGAAAAAATTAGAAAACTATATATAGGAAAACTGGGCTGACGGCGTCAAGACAAGCATGTGACGCCGTCACCTCGCCGCCAAATACTTCCTCGGACGGCCTTGATCTCCTTATGACGGCCTGTGTGACGCCGTCACCACCTACGGTATTTTATTCTTGGTACTTTTGACGCCGTCAAGATGGCTTTTGACGCCGTCACCACCTACGGTATTTTATTCTTGCTATCTGACGCCGTCAGGTGTAACTCTTGACGCCGTCACCTAGTGCTTCCAGCATGGAAAATTGATACTTTGCCGTTTTCTTCACTTTTATGCTCCAAAAACGTCCAAAATGGCTTCTTTTCCAGAATTCACTCTCCAAGTACCTAAAATCACAAAAGGAACGATTTAGGGCAATATTTGATCAAATAAAGTCGGATTCGGGCTTAAATGACCCCCTAAAAATGGATCATTTTTCGCCTCATCATATACCCTTACACTTGAGATTTGCTTGTCCTCAAGCAAATGAGCTTTTATTCTACTCAAAAGACAAGTTAGGGGTCATTTAACACTAATATAAAAGTAATTACAACAAATAATCGTTCCACTAAAGACCAATAGACAAGCACGGAGATCATACACAAGCACCTCACAAATAGTGTTTAGATACTCACATCTCTCGGGTGTAATAAAGTAATATAACATTATGGAAATGGAAGATATCTCTCACTACCTGTCATAGCAAAATAGATTACCATAGGCTTGGGAAAGGATCAAACCTCCACCACATGGCGTAAGCACCTAGGATAAACTATCAAAGAGGTCTTTTAAAGGGTTGTAACGTTAGGTATAGGGATATGAATTACACGGTTTTTTTGGATAAAGGAAGTTTTACTGGTGGCGAGTTAACAATCTTGGTTAATTACATGTACAAGATGGCGTTGCTAAGCCAAGACTAGACTCGACTTAAGCTAATAAATGAAAAATAAAAAAACATAAAATGAACATAGAATAAAAATGGGATGGTAGTCCGTATGTTTTTTCTCTTTTTTTATTTATTTATTTATTTATTTATTTTTTTTTTTTGACATACACTTTTACCCTACCATCCGAAATAATACATCATAGGGAATGAACATTTCCCTTACACTTGAATCTTTACATACTTTACATTAAACTAATCTAATGACTCGAATCAAGAAAATCAAAACACTTGGAGCACTTTTAAGATTAACGTACGTATGGGGGTAATAAATGATGTTCTTCCCCATTACTTCATAAAATAAGTACTTACCCATGAGTCCCAATCGTCCCAAAACAATATGTACAAGGATATGACTCGACTTAGCAACCATGTAATCAATTAGAAAGTTAACTTAGGGTTTAACAAATAACAATAATGCACTAAAAATGAGCACATACACGGAAGGCTAAGGCGATTTGGTTATACATTTAAGTGGGGTGTAACAAATTCTTCCTTTAAGTAAAATGCTTAAAGTTAGAAACGAAAAGATAGGCTCGAAGGGGTGTACTAGGGGTTTCGTGTACTAAAAATGAGTACAACGCTAAGGGTGTGGGAAAAATTAGTTGACTTAACTAGCCAAGTAATATGACTTAAATGGTCAAGTAATTATGATACGGGTTTAACACAAGGATGATCCTAATGCCTCTTATCATGTAGTAAATCCTACCACACGAATGTAGTCTCACTAGCGGTCTTGGGATGCATCACTAACGCAAGTTCTAGAATCTAAATGCTACCGGTACACTCATAAGCACTAATAATGAATGCTTTTCCTATCAAATCTAAAGGCGAACCTCACATTTTTGGGTGGAAAATTTTTCTGAATATACGGTTATGTGCTAGTCATACAATCTCCTATCCATGAGACGCTTGCTATGGCTAAAGTTTCACTCCTAAATGTTGTAAAAAATTTTAAATTTGGCGCTAAAATTGCACTAACAAGTATTTTTCATAGTTTTATTACACATCTACCATCAAACAAAACAAACTCAAGCGAAAGTGCATATGTAAGGTATCATCTTTTTACCCTCCCCTTACACTTAAGATGAACATTGTCCCCAATGTTCAAGTAAAGAATGTAAAAGTGAAAAAGTAAAGAGAATGAAATCAAATACTCCCTTGATTCGCTCGGTATGGATTTTAGTTGGCCAGGTTAAATCTTCTTCCAAGAAAACGAACAATCAAAGCTTCCCTTCCAGAATATAAATCATCTCCTTGTCGAACATAACCTGTGAAACCTGACAAAATAGACAAGACAACCTCGCGTAAAATCGGCGGCATCCTATATGAGTTCCTAAATCCTAGAAAACAAAGTAAGATATAATGCTTGTGGAATGAAGTTTGCAGATTTCCTGGAGATTATAACACTTAATAATTCACAAAAACCATAAGACTCCGTTAGAAAAACAAAACCAGTAAAATTTCCAGATTTTAACTCCTGACGCCGTCAAGAGTAAACTCTGACGCCGTCAGAATGGACCTGCAGAAATTCTTATGTTAAGTTTCCGGAAAATTTCTGGAAAAACTTGGTCCTACTTCCTGGAAAATCCTGCAAAACTTCATCATGACTCAATACAAGCATTTGACTCTAACAAATACGAATATACATGTTCATTTATTATCGTGGAGAATCATGATCGGTTTGTTTCTTAAAAACATATTTGGGGTTTCCCTTTACACTTATCTTTTGCAAAAATACTTTTAGGTTGGAGTTAAGACTAGGCCAAACAACATAGTAAAGTATTTCCACGTTTTAATTTAGAAACATGATCAACCAACAATAAAAACAAAGCATGCATACGGAAGCAAATAACAATCAAACAAATAAAAATCACACAAAACATGGGTTGCCTCCCAAGAAGCGCTTTTCTTTATTTATGAGTCTTGTAGCTAGACTCAAGGCTATGGGTTACTACGTGATCTCATCATTGGAAATGATATACCCCATATAGTTGCGATCATTACTGTTATGGTGGTAGTGCCTCAATCTGTCGGTACTTGCAATCACCTTCCCACCTAATTTGCTTCTCAAGTTAGCTACCCCATCTTGGCTCAATCCTTCGATTGTGAATGGCCCATACCACCAAGGACTTGGTTTATCGGGTGGTATCGTTGTTTCCAAGTGTCTCAAGAGCACCAAGTTTCCTTCCTCAAATGGTGTATGATTTTTTTCATGTCGAGTATGTTCGAGTTCAATCGGAACCTTATTGCTTTTTCTTCTTTCATCCTTAGCTTTCTTATAGCTTTTGATCCTTGCCTCCCATGCAAGAATTTTATTCTGAACACGAATGTGTGTCGTGCCAATTTTGTTTTTTATCATTCTCCAACTCAAGTTCTCATGCCCACTTCGTGGGGTCATAGGGAAGCTAATCTTTCTTTTTCCTGATTTAAGCTCAATCTTCCTACCTTCGTACTTAATGACAGCCCTAGAAGTGGTGAGGAATGGTGCCCCAAGGATTATTGGCATGCATCCATCCCCTTTATCATCGATGATCATAAAATCAACAGGGTACATGAATCCTGCAACATTAACTAATACATCTTCTGCGATTCCTAGGGGGTATACGTACGAGTGTCCAACAAGAGATAACCTAACACGAGTAGGTGCTGGCATTTTTGACGTTAGTTGGATGTAGGTAGTTAGGGGCATAAGATTTACTTCCGATCCTTGGTCGGCGAAAGCACTAAGATGTTTTAAGTCCCCGATGCTTGTTGGTATTTCAAAGTTCCCACATGCTACCTGCTTAGTAGCAACTTTCTGTACCAATAACCTCTCGAATACTGATCCTCCAGGAAGCGTATCATACTCATCTTCCTCTTCTTCCTCTTTCTCAGGAATCTGTCCGGAGGGTTGATTACGCCCATCCCCCTTAATCCAATTTGTTATTGTGTTTTTGTTTATATCATGTTTCAGGTAGTAACTCAAAGGTTGGGACTCTGATTGTTTTTCTAAGGTTTGTTTAGCGGAAGTTTCTACCGTCTCGTTATCTTTATGGACAATGGTGATGGAGTTAACAAACTGGGTGGTGGGAGTGGTGTTTTCTTTCCTTAGTAGTATTCGTTCGGGGGTTCTCTGATTGGCACACTCCTCCAATAGACTCAACATCTCATTCATTTTCTCCTGCATTTCTTCTTTCTGCTTATAAACTGCTTCTTCGAATCTAGCAAGCCGATCTGAGTGAGTTGCCATATATTCTCTCATCCTAGCCTCAAATTCTGAGCTAAGTTCCTTGGGAGGGGAACAAGGTGGGGCATTGTTCTGAAAAGTCTCGGCGTTTTCCCTAGAGGGTGATTCAGATAATGGTGCCGGAGTTGTTTTTGAGATAGAATTGACAGTAGCCCGTCTAGGACTCAAAGGTCGCCTATGCCTTTCCTCAAAATAGTCAACTTTTGCCTCAAGTTTGCATAGGAGTTCATCGGGTACTTCGGTGGTTCCTCTAGATGTCGAGACTGCATTGATGGCCGCTTCTATCGTATGTTTAAACTCCCACAATTCCTGATTGTCAGTGGCGAGCTCCTCGATAATTGCCCAAGACTCCTCGGTGTTCTTATTACGCAGTTTTCCTCCCGCGGCCCTGTCTATGGTGCGCTTAGTGTGATAGTCAACATGGTCGTAGAAAATCTGGACTAATAACCAAAGGTTTATGCCATGATGAGGGAGCTTATGGAGGAGATCCTTAAAACGGGCCCAAGCCTCGTAGAAAGTTTCACCCCGCTGTTGCTCAAACATCAAAATGTCCCTTCTAAGCATTGCAGTCTTTTCCGGTGGAAAGAATTGGGTAAGGAAGCGATTGGCGAGATTGTCCCATGTGGTGATGGATCCCGCGGGTAAGCGCTCAAGCCATTGATTAGCTTGATCCCATAGAGAGAATTGGAATAGGCGTAAACGGGTAGTCTCTCTAGTTTCAACATCTGGGTCTATGGAATCTACGATTTTGAGAAAGTCCTTAAGATGTTGGTTTGGATCTTCGGAACGAAGTCCATGGAATGCACATCCGCTTTGCACCAACCGGATGGTGTCGGATCGCAAGGGGGTCACATTGGCTCCGGTGAGCTCAATGGTGTTTCGGTAGCCTTGATGGCTAGGTCGGGAATACTCTCCTAAGGTTCGGGGCCTAAGGGGTTCTAGTGGTGGGTTTTGTTGTGGTGGGATGACGGGTTCAAAGATGCTACCACCTTCCACGATGTTGGATGGTAAAGAGTTACGAACAAAGGCACGAAGAAATAAGATAGACTAAAGAAGACCTAAAAATAAAAATAAAATCTTACTAGAATGGAATCTAGCAAGTAGACCTAATAAAAAGAAATCCTAACCTAGACAATAACTATTCCCCAGGCTGCGGCGCCAAAAACTTGATGCGTGGGAATCGCACCTTGCTTTACCTCTCGAGGGATCTCGAGAAGCTTACAACCCCCACCAGGCAGTGTACCTGATCATTGTAGTATAGTATAGTGACAACTGACAAGTACCGGGGGATTGATCGTTTAGCTTAGGAATAGTGTCGCTAGGATTAGAAAGCCTAAATTACTAGTTCTAAAGGTGAGAGATGATTATTTTTGTATTTTTATATTTTTATGAAAGCAAGTAAAATCTCGGGTTTTTGAAGGAGTGGGCGGAATTAGTTGCTATTCAACTAACCCAAAGCTAAGATGCAATCAAGATAAAATAATAAAAATGAAAATAAACTAATTATACTAAGGTTGTGAGCAGTAATTGGAGAAAATGTGTTTACTTAGACTTCATTACTCCCTAGATATCTTTTACATGTTAATTACTTGTTATAATTGCATGGATGACGGATCGTATTCCTTAATACCATTCATGGGGTGGCATACATAACTCCCCAATTCTATGAGCTCTTATCTCCTCCTACACCATGACCCAGCACAACTATAGGGATTGTAAACAGTGGCTCATGCATTAAATACAACCAATAAAGACCTAGTACGCCTCGGTTCATGTTTCTTAAGACGTTCAAGCATGTTACCATTTGGAGATCTGCCAGTTTTCTTAAGCCTAACATATAAAATCATTCATCCAAGAACAAGAATAAACAAGTAATCAACACATAATCAATATCTAGGGTTTCATTAGATCTAAGCAAACACAAGAGAGATCTAGCCTAGCATAATTGAATTGAGACAAGAACAAGATATAGACAACCAACACATAGACATATTGATTGAATTAGAAGAATACTTATCTCAATTACAATGCAAGGTATCAAGGGTTTGGAACCCTTGAAAAACCTGTAAAAGTTCACCCAAATTCGTCTTTAGGGTTTTTCCCAAAACTTCTCTCTTTTTAATGAAAAAATTATAAAACTATATATAGGAAAACTGGGCTGACGGCGTCAAGACAAGCATGTGATGCCGTCACCTCGCCGCCAAATACTTCCTCGGACGGCCTTGATCTCCTTATGACGGCCTGTGTGTCGCCGTCACCACCTACGGTATTTTATTCTTGGTACTTTTGATGCCGTCAAGATGGCTTTTGACGCCGTCACCACCTACGGTATTTTATTCTTGCTATCTGACGCCGTCAGGTGTAACTCTTGACGCCGTCACCTAGTGCTTTCTGCATGGAAAATTGATACTTTGCTGTTTTCTTCACTTTTATGCCCCAAAAACGTCCAAAATGGCTTCTTTTCCAGAATTCACTCTCCAAGTACCTAAAATCACAAAAGGAACGATTTAGGGCAATATTTGATCAAATAAAGTCGGATTCGGGTTAAATGACCCCCTAAAAACGGATCATTTTTCGCCTCATCAGTAAAGCACTTATTTTATGGAGTAATGGGGAAGAACTTCATTTATTACCCCCATATGTACGTTAATCTTAAAAGTACTCCAAGTGTTTTGATTTTCTTAATTCGAGTCGTTAGAATAGTTTATTGTAAAGTATGTAAAAATTCAAGTGTAAGGGGAATGTTCATCCCCTATGATGTATTATTTTGGATGGTAGGGTAAGAGTGTATGCAAAAATAAAAAATAAATAAAAAAATAAAAAAATAATAATAATAATAATAAAATAAAAAACATACGGACTACCATCTCGTTTCATTCTATGTTTATTTTATGTTTTTGTAATTTTTCATTTATTAGCTTAAGTCGAGTCTAGTCTTGGCTTAGCAACGCCTTCTTATACAAGTAATTAACCAAGATTGTTAACTCGCCACCAGTAAAACTTCCTTTATCCAACAAAACCGTGCATTTCATATCCCTACACCTAACGTTACAACCCTTTAAAAGACCTCTTTGATAGTTTATCCTAGGTGCTTACGCCATGTGGTGGAGGTTTGATCCTTTCCCAAGCCTATGGTAATCTATTTTGCTATGACAGGTAGTGAGAGATATCTTCCGTTTCCATATTGTAATTTACACTTTATTACACCCGAGAGATGTGAGTATCTAAACACTATTTGTGAGGTGCTGGTATATGACCTCCGTGCTTGTCTATTGGTCTTTAGTGGAACGATTATTTGTTGTAATTACTTTTATATTAGTGTTAAATGACCCCTAACTTGTATTTTGAGTAGAATAAAAGCGCATTTGCTTGAGGACAAGCAAATCTCAAGTGTACGGGTATATGATGAGGCGAAAAATGAACCACTTTTAAGGGGTCATTTAAGCCCGGAATTGAATTTATTTGATCAAATATTGCCCTAAATCGTTCCTTTTGTGATTTTAGGTACTTTGGGAGTGAAATCTGGAAAAGGAAGCAATTCGGACATTTTTGGAGCATAAAAGTGAAAAAAAGGCCAAAGTCTTAATTTTCCTTGCTGGGAACAGTAGGTGACAGCGTCAAGAAGGAATTCCTGACGGCGTCAAGAGTAATTTTCATGACGATCCAGTACAGATTTGACGGCGTCACGAAGTAGGGCGTCAAGAGTAAAATGCATGACGGCCTGGAAAATGCTAACACATGACGGCGTCAAAAGTAGATCAAGGCAGTCCGAGAAGTATTTTGGCGGCGAGGTGACGGCGT
The DNA here is from genome assembly GCA_030686995.1 of Artemisia argyi. Classification (NCBI taxonomy): domain Eukaryota; kingdom Viridiplantae; phylum Streptophyta; class Magnoliopsida; order Asterales; family Asteraceae; genus Artemisia; species Artemisia argyi. The sequence continues at coordinate 14,670,238 of CM060689.1, read as the reverse complement.
CACAAGATTTGTCTTGACGCCGTCAGACCCTATTTCCTATATATATTTTTCTAATTTTCACACAAAAAAAGAGAGAAGTTTTGGAGAAACCCTAAGTACGAACTTGGTGCGAATTTTACAGGTTTTTCAAGGGTTCTAAGCCCTTGATACCTTTCATGTGTAATTGAGATAAGTATTCTTTTAATTCAATCAATATGTCTATGTGTTGGTTGTCTATATCTTGTTCTTGTCTTAATTCCATCACGCTAGGCTAGATCTATCTTGTGTTTGCTTGGATCTAATGAAACCTAGATGTTAATTATGTGTTGATTACTTGTTTATAGATGTTTTGGATGAATGAATTTGATGTTAGGCTTAAGAAAACTGGCAGATCTCCAAATGGTAACATGCTTGAACGTCTTAGGAAACATGAACTGATGTGCACTAGGTTTTTATTTGTTGTATTTAATGCATGAGCCACTGTTTATAATCCCTATGGTTGTGTTGGGCATGGCATAGGAGGAGATAAGAGCTCATAGGATTGGGGAGTTAAGCGCGCCACCCCATGAATGGTATTAAGGAATACAATCCGTCATCCATGCAAATATAACAAGTAATTAACGTGTAAAAGATGTCTAGGGAGTAGTGAAATCTAAGTAAACACATTTTCTCCACTTATTGCTCACAACCTTAGTATAATTTAGTTTATTTTCATTTCCAGTATTTTATTTTGATTGCATCTTTAGTATTGGGTTAGTTGACTAGCAACTAATTCCACCCAAATCCTTCAAACACGAGATTTTTACTTGCTTTCTAAAAAATATAAAAATACAAAAATAATCATCCCTCACCTTTAGAACTAGTATTTAGGTTTTCTAATCCTAGTAACACTATTCCTAGCTGAACGATCAATCCCCCGGTACTTGTCACTATACTATACTACAACGATCAGGTACACTGCCTGGTGGGGGTTGTAAGCTTCTCAAGATCCCTTGAGAGGTAAAGCCTGGTGCGATTCCCACGTATCAGAATATTACAGCTTTTTCAAGGATTTTTACCCTTTGAAACCTTTCATGTTCAATTGAGATAAGTACTCTTTCAATTCATTCAATATGTCTATGTGTTGTTTGAATATATCTTACGCTTGTCTTGAATTTAACATGCTTGGCTAGATCTCTTGTGTGTTTTCTTAGATGTAGTGAAACCTAGATGTTAATTATGGGTTGATTGTTTGTTTATAGTTGTTACGAATGATTGTATTCGATGTTAGGCTTAAGAAAACTAGCAGACTTCCATTGGTGACATGCTTGAACGTCTTAAGAAACATGATCAGAGGTGTACTATGATTTTTGGTTGTATTTAATGCGTAGGAGAATTCTAATGATCCCATGTTAGGAGCTTCTAACGGCTCGACATAAGAGTGAAGTAGGATCCTATAGAGTTAGGGAATATTGTACATGGCCCTATGACTGGTATTAAGGAATATGACCCATCATCCATGCAATTGTAACAAACTATCAACCTGTAAAAGATATCTAGGGAGTAATGAAACCTAAGTAAACACAACTCTCCCTATCATTGTTCACACCACTAGTTTAATTAGATTTTATTTTCATTTTTGTTATTTTATTTTGATTGCATCTTAGTTATTGGGTTAGTTGATTAGCAACTAATTCTGCCCACTCTTCCAAAACCGAGATTTTTACTTGCTTTATAAAAAATATAAAAATACAAAAACAATCATCCCTCACCTCTAGACCTAGTTTTTAGGCTTTCTAATCCTAGCGACACTATTCCTGAGTTGAACGATCAATCCCCCGGTACTTGTCACTATACTATACTACAACGATCAGGTACACTGCCTGGTGGGGGTTGTAAGCTTATCGAGATCCCTCGAGAGGTAAAGCCTGGTGCGATTCCCACATATCATTGACCTATGCCTGATTCAGAAGCATAAGCAGTGTAAAATGCATCATCATCCAACACAGGTAATTGAGTTTCCAAATTCAAGTTATCACTTTTATTAGTAGATGTTCCTGTGTTGCCTAACTCATGACTCTGACTCTGTTGGAACAAAGCAACCTGTACATGATTCTCCTCAGTAACATTATTTTCATTTGCCTGAATTGTGTCATCACCTACATTGCCTAAGTGACTAGTATCACTCTGTTGGAACAGAGTGATATCAACATCACCATCCTCTTCCATGTTATTGCCACCAATAGGTTCTCCTCCTACATTCTCTAACTGGTTATCCTGATTGACTTGGAATAGAGTAACTTCCACATCAGGTTCCTCAAAGGTGTTATTTCCATCAACTAGTGGTCTCCCTACTTTCTCCAACGGCTTATCCTTAGTCACTCTGAACAGACTAACATCAAAACTATCAAGCTCCTGAAAACTATTTTCCTTATCAATAATGACTAATGCACCATCACTGTTATCAACAGGTTGGTTGGCAAAGGCAGACATGTCAAAACTTGAAAAAACGGGCTCAATGTGTGGCAAGTCACTAGATTCCCCAACATATGAGACATCTACAGGTAGTTGCGTAAGTTGCATAAATGGGTTAAGGTCTGGGTCATTATATATGTCATCTAGAACCAAACGTCTACAGCACAACTGAATAGCAGCACGAGCTATTTTTCTACTAGGTTCATCCATCTCTAAAAATACAATCTTAATAGACTGTGGGGACATCTCAGACAACTCTAACCTAGTCTTACCTATTTCAACATACACATCTTTCAGCTTATGTTCTTCCACAATTTCTTTCAACAGCTTAAGATTGACAGCTTCACGAAAACTATATAATCCATCGTCCAATGCCATACCAGGTTTAAGAAAATAGTAGTAATTGGTTTGGACTTCAGCATAACCGATTTGGGTCATCAGAGCATCAAGTTCGTAAATAGAAATCTCATTAATACTAACATAATCAACTTGACATTCCTGACCTCCTTCGTAGATCCTGTCTGGCCAGTTTTTAAATAAGCCATTATGGTGAACTCTCATGCTAAAATCACCATGTCGATCTGCTGTTCAAAAAGTAAACAAAACATTGTTACGATTCTCTAACAAAAAAGGGGGACACCATTAAACAATCTAAGATACATACGCTAGTAAAAGATCATCAACAAAAACACTAACCATATTGCCTCATTGCCTAATTTCTCTCGACTTCATGGCTATCAAAGTAAGGTGCATCCCTGATTTGCCATAATGTAAATCCAATGTTTGAGATTCTTGATTTTTTACTTAAATTATTAGATTTGGTGGGTGACATTGCATTAGGGGTTTTTTTTTGTAGGATTCCAAAACAAGTTTGGGGATGAGCAATGAGTACTTGTGCTACTTATATTAGTCACAATGGCGGGAAAAAGGATTAGACGTCTGCTGGAAAGTACACAAAGAGAGAAAAATGCGACTATGTAAAAAGACAGGAATGCCCTCCAAAGTAAACATGTAACGGGGTTTTGGGAACTATAAGGGGATGTTGTTGTTCCTATTATGGGCCGAGGGACGCAATCGGCCTCAAAACCCTAAGTTTTGGATGCCACACAATGTTTTTTAAAAGTTAAGGTGCCGTGTGATGTTTCGTGGAAAGTTTAGGGACCAACGGTGTATTTGTCATAAATAAATAAAAACAACTAATTAGGGTATAGACAAAAATACACCGTTGGTCCCTAAACTTTCCATGAAACATCGCCATGGCCCTTAACTTTTCAAAATCGTCGCCTGGAGTCCAAAACTATGGATTTTGAGGCCGAATGCGTCCCTTGACAAGAAATGCGGAGGTCAACGCTAAGTTTTGGTTATTTTTCCAAGGGCAATATATTCCAACCACATTTACAACTAGCGTATGGTTTATGTCTAACCCGACATTCAATTTAAAGGACCAACTGTAGTCTTATATACTCTTTGTCAACAACTTGACCACAACTTCTTAGATACGCTTATTAATTATTTCGCGGGAACCAATAAACCCATAACTAACCGTTGACTTTTAAAGTCCCGATGATGTATCATACACATTGTAACTTACAACATATACTGAAAACTATCCTCAACAACGCTACGCATAGTTATTCCATAAACAAAAGGGAAAAAAAAATCCAAAGAATGGCAAACATGGAGCTTAGTAAGCTACAAGTTACGGATAAGATGGTAGAGTATGTGAAGGCAAAATATGGTGTTAGTTGGTTAGAAAGTGATGAAATGTCTGATGAGATGTATGAAGATTTATGCAGATTTGCCAAAGAAGCCGAAGTGATCAAAGGTTAGTTTAGTTTACTCTATTTGTGTCATTGACATAGTGATTGAAAAGTAGGATAGCAGTAATGGTTAAAATCTGATGTCCTTGTGTTTTTGTTGTATTTCCAGATACCAATTCTAAAGGAAAAGAGGTTGATGCATCAAATGCACAAACTGTTAGCACCATTGTTCATAAAAGTCCAAAACCAAGTAAAATGGTTACAAATGTTGTACTATGTCTTGTTGCGGCAAAGGTAAGAAGCAGTAATAAGAGGAAACATTGGTATGTACCTCCCCCTAAGGACCTCAACTGTCCCACTATGAATATCAAGTCCCCCATCAAAAAGCTCACTCGTTATTTTTAGTGGTTTATGTAATGAAGATGTTAACTTTTTGGAATGATGATGGCTAATGAAATAGTTGGATTTTACATTTTTGCTTTACTTGTTAACGATTTTTAGTTTGCAATCGCATATGTAGTATATTGTAGTATTTGGAATAACTTAATTTGACTATTAAAGTCAACATATACCCAAAAAACAAAATAGTAACCAAATTGCATTGTTATAACATATGAACTACAACATATCAGTTCAATTGCATTTATTAAACTGAAAGACAACATAGAATTTCTTGCTCCTCATTCACTTGGGTAAATGACTAGCACTTTCATCAGTTAGTGTTTCACTTGCAGATTCTTCACTAGCTAATTCACTTGGGCATACTCCACTTGCGATTTTAGTTGTAGTTGCTTCAATTTGTTCGTCACCACTGCCCACGTTAGCAAGACCTCTACTATAATAGTTAAAACCTAAGCCAATCACATACCCACCACGATCGGTTGTAGTTGTCTTTTCCCCTGTAACATCAGTTGTTGTAGTGTAAGATGGGGTTCCCATTTTTTCAAGGCACGATGGACAAGTATACCACATGAAATCTTTGTAAGGGGGACGCCTTGCAAAGAACATCAATCCAGCCTTGTTTTCCCTTTCAATCCAATAGTCACTGCAGACCAATTGGCAACCATTTTGTGAATCCATTGTGAAAAGCAATAGAATACATAAAGAGTTGATGATAAGGTATTATATAATAGATGGGAAAAGGATAAAGGTTCAAAGAGGTTGTTGAACAATTAGGTAGTATTAAAAAGGCGAGTAAATGCATACAATACAGCCAAAAGACTACAAGTTTTTGAAATTGTTGACTATAGCAAAGTACCAACATCACAAACTTAAACTTCAATTGTATTCCAGGTGATCCCAAGTCTGAGAGTTGTTTGAGTCGTAACCGTCGTCGTAAGGATCAAAGCTCGCAAACCTCTCTGCATCTAACTAAGCTTCCAATCTGCTCAGCTCCCGCTCCTTGTCAGAGTTCCAGCCATCTTCATAAGCTGCCACATTTTCCTCAAAGCTTAGTAGAAAGTTATCCAGATGAGGTTCTTGTTGTTGTTCAAGTTGTTTGTACATTTTCTCTTCTTCCAAAAACTGGTGGAATGCTTCTTCTGCTAGGCTTAACTGCTCCTCATCTTCATCCAACCTTTTATATTCTTCTTCTTGTAAAAAAAGAGATTCAAGAATATCTTGTTCCATAGCCTGCCTTATCTCCTCTTCATCCATTCAGTAATAAAAAAAATAAAAAATAAACAAGAAAATTAATATATGCATACATCATATCCTATTTAAACACAGTAGATCATCAGTCAATCATACAATGAATGTTTGCATACTTGTTACCATCTCCCATCAACATGACTTTTTTTTCCTCGTATGTTACTTTCGTTTTGGGGTTGTGGAGATCGTTCCTTGTGATAACTTCTCTTATTATGTCCAACGTTCTGACAATTAGATCATTTCATCTGTTTACGAGATCTAGATCTACCCATTGATAAGCAATTTCAGGCGGGAAATACTAGACTTATTTTGAATTTGAATTTGGGGATAGTAATGGTCAAAATACAACCGTACTTATAAAAGCATCCATAAAGCTTTATGGTAAGCATAAGACGTGGTAAGGGATGAAACATACGAAATCAATATGTTTACACTGTTTCACGAAGGACCAAACATATAACACCAATGTCAATAAGTGATTAAGCTATACAAGCAACAAACAAAAACCAAAAACAAAAGCGGATTAAGCAAAACAGATCTTCATTTCATTCAATAACATAGATCAAAAGTACATGATAGTGTGATACTAGAAGATCAAGCAAAATACATAATTCATAAGGCCCAAAAGACAACACACATTACACACTAAATGTTTCACCATTACTGATTAACAAGAAAATCAAGTTTTCCTAAGGAAATCAATGAAATTGTTCCTGCCCCACACCTGAGCATGGGTTTCAGTAATCATCTTGTTAATCTCCATAGCCTTGATGAAAATTTTCTTTTGAATCTTCTTAAGATCTTGTAGAAGCCTCCATGACATAAGGGAAGTACGCCATCCTTCTAGTTCAGCCATAAACTCTTAGGTTTCGTGGGTCAGATGAACCAAATCCACATAACACTTGAGGAGTGATTGAGCCCGAACCGTCAGATTATTATTGACCAAGGTCAATAAGTCAAAGACAGCCTAGAATCAATACTCCAGTGATAGTGTAGTGTTTTCCCGGGTCGTTAAAGTCCCAGCGAGATTGAAATGGTGCTTTGGAAATCGTTTATGAGTGAGTGGGACTGAGGACAGTAGCCCAGATGATATGAAATTGATTTTGCTACTGTTATTTTGGTATTGGTACACAGATATAATATTCACAAAAATCAGATACCAGATATATGCACAAATTCACAATTAAGATCACGTATCGGACTGGAAAAGTGGGTTTTTGGTATTTATCAAACTACAGGGGGTGCTTTTGACACTTTTTCAAACTTAAAAAAAATTAAAAATGAAAATGAAATTATGAAAATGATTAAAATACTATTTAAATACTATTTAATTAATTAAACTAATTAAAATCTAATTTAAATCTAATTTATATTTAACTAATAATTATAACTATTACAAATTAAACTAAAAATTTGCAAAAAAAATTTCTAAACTTAAAATAGAACTTGAAGAAAGTATAAAAAATTAAAATAAATATTTTTGTCTTTTTATGATTTTTCTATTAATTAAAAACTATTTAACTTAATTAAACTAATTAAACTACTTTTAATTACTATTAATAATAAATTACTTTAGAAAATTAAGAGAAAATTTATAAAATTACTTAACCATCACAGGAATCCTACAAAATTATAAAAACTCTAAAAATTATGTTTTAAGATTAAAAAACTAATTATTTACCTTTTAATTAACTTAAGTCTATTTTAAATAAATAAAATAAGAAAAATAGAAAATGAACAATAGAATCTCAAAATATATTTTCTAAAAACTTATTAGACTATATTAGAACTAGGAAAATTATAAAAACTAAATTTAACCTTATAAAAACTAAATAAACTATTTAATACTTAATATTAATTAATAATAAAGAAAATTAAAATTAAATCTAATTAACACTAAATGACAAAATAAAAATCTGAAAAAATTATCAAAATTACTTTACTATATAAGGTATTTAATAAAAATATAAAAACACTAGTGACTTAATTAAAATATAAAAATGAAAATTAAAATTAACTTAAATTAAATAGAAACTATCACTTACTTTAACTTTGATTTTTTTGGATTTTTCGTTTACAGAACTACTTTATACCCTAAAATGACAAACTTTTATGAAAACACTTTTAAAATTAGCTTATTAATAAGCTGTAAACACCCCCTTGGCTTACACAGTTGACTTATGTTGACTGTGTGGTCAATTGTGGTCAAATGGCTTAAGGTGGGGTCCACAATGGTAAAAATGAGTCTCATCAAGTTAAACAAACTCAAATAAGCAACAAACAACAATACTAGATAACAAATAAGCTGATTAAGATGAAATAAGCACTTTGCACTTTTGAGATTGAACCAGATTGGGGACAGACTTTTGGAGCTAAACTAGGTGGGGTCCACTGGGCTGGAGGTCAAACAAAAGGTCAATGGTTCTTCCTTGGTAGGAGGGGGTTTGAGGGAAACCAATTTGAACCACTAGAACCCACTGTGGTGGGCTGCAGCCACCACTTAAGGTGGTGGTGTGGTGGAGGTCTGATGTGAGCAGGGCACACCTTTGCCCTGCAAGTCACTTTGAGAGTCTGTGGGACCCACTTAGGCTTCCACACAAATTAAGCAAAAATTAGGGGTCAAAGATCAGCTGGTAGACTCTTACCACAATAATTTTCAAACCTTAATATCCATCACACAGCTCACAATTAAACTTGGAATTTTAGTAAAAACCTGAGAATGTAACGTTTGACTTTTGTATGAAACTTGTTACTTTGACTTTTTTGAATTTAGAATGCTTCTAATAAGCTGAAAAGGGAATAATAAGCTCTGACAAAACTAAATTAAGTTAAAACAAATGCTTTTGAATTAACTATATGGGATTTGGGGTCACAACTGCTCAACAGTGAACTGTGGGTATGGGTAATGGGTAATTTTGACTATTTCTGAGATTGTGACCAAAAGGATGGTCAAGATGAGTTATCTAATGCCTGAGAAACTTGTTTGAACCAGAAAATGTTATATATAACAACAAAGGCATACCCAAACAGTGAGAGCCAAACACCCCCTTAGAAATACTAATTTTACAATTACCAAAGCATACCACTGATTTAGAGTATAAACCTGAATCAAAAGGTTCTAATCTGATATATTAAACTAATCTAATCATAAAAACACATATAATAACAACAAACACTTAGAAATTATGATTATGCTATGTTTGACAGTGGAAATTAGAACATAAACATCAAAGTAATCAACTTGAACAAGATTCAAATATTAAGCTAGAAACTACTTAAACAACAAACAATCAATACAAACAACCAAAGATTATCAGATCTAGGCAACAAATTAGAACTAATTAGGAACTAGATTTTAAGTGAAATTTGAATTTAGCAAAGGCTTACACAACCATCCCTAGCATGAACAAGGGACTTTCCAATGATGCCTATCTTTAGATAGGCTGTATCCAGCTCCAATCTTGATCACTACTTCCTTCCTTGACCTGAAACACAAAAATCAAGCATACAGTTGACCATGGTTGACCATTTTAAGATCTTTGATTTTCTTCTAATGTGACTGTGTTTTAAATGTCTCTAAAGCTTTTACAAGCTTGTTGGAGCTTATATTGTCCTAACTCAGTCCATAACTCAACACATAATCAACACTTGAGCTTACTAAATAATATGAAAATTGATAAAATTGCAAAGATGGAAATCAGACTTGGAATTTAAGATATTATAAATTTAAAAGGTTGACATTACAATACAAACACTGATACAACACTTGAATTAGAAAAGTTTACACTAATTGGCTAAGAAATTTAAACTCGACACAATTTTAACTAAAATAAACTACACACTCTCTTTCTTGCTTCCTTCTTCCTTTTATAAGCATCCATTAGGGTTCCCACAAGCTTCTGAGCATTTCCCACCATCATTTAATAATTTTGGTCCACTCTTGAGCTTACACGTATTTTGGCGCCAAAAGCAATTTGCAAATTGCTCCCTGGTTGAGTGAACTGGGGGAGAAGCATTTAATGCTGAGGTGAGGGTAGGTGCAGAGGGTTTGGGAGGGTGATGATGACTTAGCAAGTTGGGGTGGTGGAGCAATACCATGGGTGGTTTGGTCTGTGAGGGGGTGGTGAGGGAGAAGGAGAAAGGGCGGTTTGGTGGGTTTGACCGAAGTCAAACTTGGGTGGTGGACTGGGCTTGGATGTGGACTGTTATTCATTTTGGGCCCAAAGGATAAAAGTTATTGGATTGGATTTGGTTTGTTAACTTTGGATCCGGATTTGGTTTTTTTAAACACAAGGACCTATTTTGTAATTTTGGGAAAGTTGGGGGTTGGTTTTTGGCATGTTTTCAATTTGATTAAAAAGGGTGTAATATGCCAATGATGAATAGTATGAGGTTTTATTTTGAATTTTTCACTTTTTAAAACCCCAGGGACTAAATCTGCCAATTCCCCAAACTTCAGGGACCTGCCTTGTAATTTCACCAAACTTTCTACCAAGGGACCAAACCTGCCATAAGAGATTAGTGCAAGGACAAAATTTGTTTTTCTCAAAGTTTTTCATATCCCAGGGACCATTTTTGACAATTTTCAAAGTTCAGGGACTAAACTTGACATTTTGTGAAACTTTTCACCAAAGGACTATTTATGTAACTTTTTTATTTATAAGGTCCTTTGGTGACTTTTTCAAGTTTTTAGAATGACCAGGGACTAGATTTGACAACTTTTGAAAGTTGGGGGACTGAAACTGCCAATTATGCAAACTTTGTGCGTTTTTCATCTGTTTTTGGTATTTTTGCATCTGAGACATGTAAAACACTTTCCTGGGATATTTTCACTATTTTGATTCATTATTGAGTGTTTTTGGATGTTTTGGCATTTCAGAAATGGTAAAAATGATGAGTATTTACACACTCATCAATCCCCCACACTAAAACATTGCTAGTCCCTAGCAATCTTTTGAGAAAAACTTAATGGATTTGAAACTCTTTACCAAAAGCCATCACTTCTGGAGTAGCCAGGTGTAAGAACTGTGGCACACCTGATAACCGTGTGATTTTGAGCAAACCACCAGCTGTCAACGGATTTGATTTGTCTTTACCAAAAGCCGTTTGCTTCTGGACTAGCTAGCATCTTGATGGACTAAGTCGACATCTTGGTGAGCTGAATACCAATTATGGATTTTCCACTGCCTTTACCACAAGCCATAATCTTGTGGGCTAGCCAACTCATTTGCTTATGAGGATACGGAGGAGCTGAGGAACCATGCAATTTTTGGCAAACTGCCAGCCATCAACGGGTTTGAGATGTCTTTACCAAGAGCCGTTTGCTCCTGGACTAGCCAATCCCTTTGTCATTTAGACTTTGGCGGACTGATGACCCCAAAAATTTTGGAATAAAGTGAAAAATTTTGAAAAATTTTTGGCCTAAAATGGGGGTACTTGGAAAGTTTTGTGATAAAATTCGTAAGAATTTCCCCCCCCCCCCCCCACACTAGAACTGAATATTGTCCTCAATATTCAAAGTCCCGGCTATTATGCCGAATATCTGAACGGGAAAAGCTAATATTCGATGCTAACTGTGGAAATTTTTATTTTTCACTTTATTTTATCTGTACATACAATTTTTTTTTTTTTTTTTTTTTTTTTTTTTTTTTTTTTTTTTTTTTGGTAATCACTACCTCCCAGGCTTGTGTCAGGTTTACCACGCTAGCTAATCACTTGTGAATGATTAACTGTAATAAATCTGCCCTGACAGCCCGGGAGTTGAATGATAAATTATATATAATATACATACAAAACATGATTATTGAATTTTGAAACATATTTACTTTTGAAACGGTGGGGGATGGCCACTCCCCCACACTAGGGTGGTAGAAAGTAGAAAGAAGTCAGAAATACGGGTGAAAACCCATATATGCTGCTAATTTTTGTTCACCGAGTCACTAGCTTGACTCGATCCCCGAATTCATTGGTCCATGGGGAAGGTTTGGAGATCCGGGACAACCATGGGTGGTATGTCCTCTCCAAAATAATGTTTCAATCTATGACCGTTCACTTTGAAGTTGGGACCTTCGGGTTGAGATAACTCAACAGTCCCGTATGGGTAAACTTTAGTAATAGTGAATGGTCCGGTCCATCGGGTTTTTAATTTCCCCGAGAAGATCTTTAATCTTGAGTTGAAAAGAAGGACTCTGTCACCGACGTTGAAAACTCGGTTCTTAATCTTAGAGTCGTGAATCTTCTTTGTCTTTTCTTTATAGATCAAAGAGTTCTCGTAGGCTTGATCACGAAGTTCATTTAATTCATTGATTTGAACCTTACGGTGATCACCCGCTTTATGAAGGTCGTAGTTAGCATGTTTCAAGGCCCAGTAGGCTTTGTGTTCGAGCTCGATCGGTAAATGACACGCCTTCCCGTATACAAGCTTGTATGGAGTACACCCGATGGGTGTTTTGTAAGCTGTACGGAAGGCCCAGAGTGCATCATCTAGTTTATCCGACCAGGAAGCACGGTTTTCACCTACTGTCCTCTCAAGAATCTGTTTAATACCACGGTTGGAAACCTCCACCTGCCCACTTGTTTGGGGGTGATATGCGGTGGAAAGACGATGAGTAACACCGTACTTAAGCATGACTTTTGCAAATTGATCATTGCAATAGTGAGTACCGCGATCACTAATGATGGCACGTGGGGTTCCAAAACGAGCAAAGAGGGATTTCAAGAATTTCACAACTACTCGGGCATCGTTAGTGGGTAAGGCCTTAGCCTCAACCCATTTTGACAAGTAGTCAACAGCCACGAGTATGTATTTGTTTCCACGAGAAGATGGGAATGGCCCCATAAAGTCAATGCCCCAGACGTCAAAGATTTCACAAACTTGAATAGCATTTTGCGGCATTTCGTTTTTTTGTGAAATATTCCCGTGACGCTGACAAGCATCACAGGCTTTGACTAACTAGTGGGCATCCTTGTAGATTGTGGGCCAATAGAAACCGGAATCAAACACCTTTTTGGCGGTGTAGTTAGGACTATGGTGGCCCCTGGTGGGTCCAGCATGGCAAGCCTTGAGGATATCAGTGGCTTCCTGTCCGTATACACATCGCCTGATGACTTGATCGGCACAGATTTTGAAGAGGAAGGGGTCGTCCCAGAAATAATGTTTAACGTCTTTGAAGAATTTTTTCTTTTGTTGGGACGTCAACCCCTTCACTATGAAGTTACCCGCATGGTAATTTGCAAAGTCGGCAAACCATGGGGTAGTAGAGTCACCACGAAAAGCAACCGCATTGAGTGTCTCGAGAGGAAATGTTTCATTTATTTCCTTTTTCTCGGACACATCTTGATGCGGGTTCTCTAATCGTGAGAGATGATCAGCAGCAAGGTTCTCGGCTCCTTTTTTATCACGGATAATGATATCAAATTCCTGAAGGAGGAGAACCCAACGGAGAAGCCTCGGCTTTGCATCTTGTTTTGCAAATAGGTATTTCAAAGCCGAGTGATCTGTGTACACTACGCATTTAGTCAAGATTAGGTATGGCCGGAATTTCTCGAAGGCATACACCACAGCTAGGAGTTCTTTTTCAGTGGTGGTGTAATGACCTTGAGCCTCAGTCATAGTTTTGCTTGCGTAGTGTATGGGTTGAAAGTATTTTGCTTTTCGTTGCCCCAAGACCGCACCTATGGCAAAATCACTAGCATCGTACATAAGCTCAAAAGGTTGGTCCCAATCGGGGGCAACAAGAATCGGTGCCTCGGTAAGCTTTTTCTTTAATGTTTCAAAAGCTTCGATGCACTCAGGAGAGAAGATGAAAGGAGCATCCTTCTCGAGGAGATGGGTCATAGGCCGGGCAATCTTATAAAAATCTTGGATAAACCTACGGTAGAAGCCGGCATGACCCAAAAAGCTCCTAACACCTTTTACGGTGGTGGGATGAGGTAATTTGGCGATGACATCGATTTTAGCTCTGTCAACCTCAATCCCGTCTTTTGAAATTTTATGGCCGAGGACAATGCCCTCCTTGACCATAAAATGGCTCTTCTCCCAGTTGAGACTTAGATTCATTTCTTTGCAACGTTTAAGCATCTGTTCCAAGTGGGAGAGGCAAGTCTGAAATGAATCCCCGATGACTGAAAAGTCATCCATGAATACCTCCATAGTTTTCCCGATCATGTCGGAAAATATAGACATCATGCACCTCTGGAACGTGCCTGGTGCATTACATAAGCCGAAAGGCATACGTCTGTAAGCAAAAGTTCCGTAGGGGCATGTGAAGGTAGTCTTCTCTTGATCCTGGGGATCAATGGGGATTTGGAAGTAACCCGAGAAGCCATCGAGGAAGCAGTAGTATTCATTCCCCGCAAGTCTTTCGAGCATTTGGTCCATAAAAGGGAGAGGAAAATGGTCTTTACGGGTGGCTTCATTCAACTTTCGATAGTCAATACAAACCCGCCAACCCGTGACCAAACGAGTTGGAATCAACTCGTTATCCTCGTTGGTGACAACGGTAACGCCACCCTTTTTGGGAACACAATGAATTGGGCTAACCCAAGGACTGTCAGATATAGGGTAAATCAATCCCGCATCAAGAAGTTTAAGAACTTCTTGTTTGATAACTTCGTGGATTTTGGGATTTACCCTTCTCTGATGTTGCACAGCTGGCTTAAAGTCATCCTCCATTAAGATTTTATGAGTACAAAAGTTCGGGCTTATGCCCTTAATGTCGGAGAGTTTCCAAGCAATTGCTTGCTTGTTTGACTTAAGAACCTTTAGGAGTGCAGCCTTTTCCTCATCTTTTAAGTCTTTGGCAATAATGACGGGTAATTTATTGTCACCCTCCAGAAATGCATATTCTAGATGAGGAGGCAAGTCCTTGAGCTCAACCTCGGGGAAGTCTTCAGTTATTTCAACATTTTTGACTTCCGCTTTATGAAGTATTTGTGGAGACGGAGAGGGTGAAGGATCGTCATTTAACAATCTTTCAAGGAGAAGAATGTCCCCCTCCGGGTCAAGATAGTTATCATCAACCCCATCAGGAATTGAGCTATCTTGAGCAAGAAAAGCCTCGAGCTCTTCCAAAAGGAAGTCACCTCCCTCAAACAGAGTGAGGGAAGGGGAAGAGTCGGAAATGATCGGATCAGTGGACGGAATGGTACTGCCACTTGCTGAGAAACCAAGGACTTCTTGGGATGATTCCTCCGACGCAATATCGATGATGTCAATACGGTTAACCGTTTCAGCGTCATAATTGGAGGAATATCTTGAAGTCTGATCAAGATTGAATGTTATGGCTTCGCCATCAACACGTAGAGTGATTTCTTCTTCGAATACATCGATCAAAGCACGTCCCGTTCTTAAAAATCCTCTCCCTAGAATGAGAGGGACTCGTGGGTCAGCATCGAAATCAACAATCACGAAATCTGCCGGAAAATGGAACTTTCCTACTTTCACGAAGATATCTTCGGCAATGCCGAGAGGACGGGATATGGTACGGTCTGCAAGCTCGAGTGTCATGCAGGTCGGAGTGAGAGTAGGTAGAGAAAGTCTTTTCCAGACTGAGTAAGGCATCAGGTTAATGCTTGCGCCAAGATCGGCCAAGGCAAAGCATTCAACCATCCCAGGGAAAATACATGGAATGAGAAATTTCCCGGGATCTCCAAGCTTTTCAGGAAGCTTTTTCAAGAGCACTGCTGAGCAATGCTCATTGAGTGAAGTTTTTGCCATCTCACAGAGTTTTTCTTTGTTGCTTATCAGATTTTTGATTGTCGAAGCAAACTTAGGCATGAGAAGAAGAGCGTCCGCGAAGCTAATATCGAAGTGTAATTCTTGGAAAATTTGATAAAATTTTTCCATCTGATGATTAGCTCTTTCGCGGTTCTTTTGATCATACACACGTGAAGGATATGGAATTGAAGGCTTAGGATCATTCTTTGGAATTTCATGAGGACTCACAGGAGGATCAAATACAACTTTCGGCTTACGAGCCGGGACCTGGACAACTTGAGGGTGGACGTTGTTGGTACCTCCATTATTAGTAGGAAGTACCTTGCCCGTAGTAACCTCAGGCTCACGTTCTGCTACCTTAGGAGGAGAAGAAGAGGTAGAAGGAATCGAGGGTCCATTGTATGATACCCCACTTCGGGTGGTGATCGCTTTGACATCGCCCCTCGGGTTAGCGATCGTGTTGCTCGGTAATGTACCCGGGCCCGAGGGTCGATCATTTAAAGACATCTGAAGTTCAGAGATCGTCTTGATCAATAACCGATTCGTTTCCTCTTGTGTTTTCATGAATTGTTTAATCTCAGCATCGGAGGAAGACGGGGGTGGAACAACGTTTTGATTTTGAACAGGGGGATTTTGAACACGGTTGTTTTGAAAATTCCCTTGATTTTGATTGTTGTTACCCTGAAAAGTGTTTCTCTGATTGAAATTACCTTGATTGTAATTCCATTGATTCTGGTTCCTTTGAAAATTTCCTTGAAAACCTTGGTTTTGATTGCCATTTTGAAAATTGTTTTGATTAAACTGGCCTTGATTTTGGTTCGGGTTTTGGAAATTTGAGTTTTGACCTTGGTTAAAATTCTGATTCGCGTTATGGTTTTGATTTTGGTTAAAACCGGGAGGTCCGAGAAAATTGTTGGAACGATAGCTTAAGAGATTACGGTCCCCTTGCGGTTGGTAAGAATTACCCCCCGTGTTGTAGGAACCGTTAGCAGCATAAACGTTCTCTTGAGGAAATTCAGCAGTAGCTAGACACTCGGAATACAGATGTGGGCCCCCACAAGTTTCACAACTTCGGGCCACGGCTTTCACTTGTTGATTTTGAACCTGATGTTGTATCATTTGGTTCATTCTCAACACAGCCGTAGAAATATCATCCATCTTTTTGGTAAGAGCAATTATTTCAGGAGATGATGATGAGGGAGTAACTGAATTACATGACGCATCCCTCTCCGCAGAGGAATCCCAAAAGTTATGATGGGCAGTCATGTTCTCGATTAAGTCATAGCACTCCTCGGGACGCCTTTTCATAAAAGTCCCACCAGCAGCAGCATTGAGAATGTCTCGGTGCCTCAATGTCAGACCATTATAGAAGGTATCTATGATGGTAACTTGCAACATATTGTGGTTAGGGCACCGATCAATAGCTAGCTTATAACGTTCCCAAGCCTCAAAAAGAGACTCATCGGGACGTTGCCGGAAGTTGCTGATATCATTTCGTAACTTGGTAACCATGGAAGGTGGAAAATATTTTGCTAGAAACTTGGTTACCATGTCATCAAAGGTACGAATAGAATTCCTTGGGAGTCGGTCAAACCATGCAGTGGCATGATGAGTGAGAGAATAGGGGAAGAGGTACAGCCGAAGGGCATCATTGGTGACACCATGCTATTTCATGCTTTGGGTGACCGTAAGATATTTGTCAAGATGCTTATTGGCATCGTCACCCGGTAATCCGTGAAATTGACACGAATTCTGGACTTGTTGGATCATGTGATGCTTGAGGCCAAAGTCCGCAGCCCCAATAGTGAGTGGTGCAATAGGCCCACCCCGCCCTTGCATGGTAGGTTAGCACAGCTCCTCCATCGTTCGGAGATCGGGAGCTGGCTCATCCCTAGGAGGGTCAGGGGGTGGTAATGGTGGTGGTGGCCCAGCGGCCATTTCGGTTTCTGTATTAGAACGTAGCTCGGGTACGTCTTTCTGTTTTTTATTCTTTGCTTGAGACCGAGTGCGCATGCACTAAAAACAATATTTCAACACAAGTTCGAGGCAAAACCACAGTGAACTTAAACCAGCAATCACAAGTGAGCAGCTTCTTTGAAAAAGGTACACTACTCACAGGGATACAAAGGCAAGTTTTTATCTTAAGTTTGGGAACTTATTATGGGTTTATTATTTAAATTTGAAAAACTGCTTTAGGCTTATCGGTGTGTGTGCAGAAACTTGGGAAATATTTTTGGAACTGATTCGTTAACCGAAATCGTCCCTTTAAGATTACTCGCAGGCTGGCGGGAGGAAGTAAATAGGTTTCCTCTTCAGTTCGCAATTTAATGTCAGAACTTACCTTAAACCAACTGTTTCAGGTTGTAATCTTAAAGAACACGAAGTAATTTAACTTCACAGTTTGTTTTTGATTGTTTTTAATTTTTTTGGTGTTTTCAACACTTCAGGAGAAGTATTAATGAATGTTTTTCTGATATGATTATATATTTTTACAAAACTTTTTACAAATTTGTGAGAAATTTGTACAGGGAAGGTTTTGAAAACCACTTAACTTAAAACGATTTTATAAAACACGCAACAACCTCCCCGGCAGCGGCGCCAATTTTTGATTGAGCCCGAACCATCAGATTATTATTGACCAAGGTCAATAAGTCAAAGACAGCCTAGAATCAATACTCCGGTGATAGTGTAGTGTTTTCCCGGGTCGTTAAAGTCCCAGCGAGATTGAAATGGTGCTTTGGAAATCGTTTATGAGTGAGTGGGACTGAGGACAGTAGCCCAGATGATATGAAATTGATTTTGCTACTGTTATTTTGGTATTGGTACACAGATATAATATTCACAAAAATCAGATACCAGATATATGCACAAATTCACAATTAAGATCACGTATCGGACTGGAAAAGTGGGTTTTTGGTATTTATCAAACTACAGGGGGTGCTTTTGACACTTTTTCAAACTTAAAAAAAATTAAAAATGAAAATGAAATTATGAAAATGATTAAAATACTATTTAAATACTATTTAATTAATTAAACTAATTAAAATCTAATTTAAATCTAATTTATATTTAACTAATAATTATAACTATTACAAATTAAACTAAAAATTTGCAAAAACAATTTCTAAACTTAAAATAGAACTTGAAGAAAGTATAAAAAATTAAAATAAATATTTTTGTCTTTTTATGATTTTTCTATTAATTAAAAACTATTTAACTTAATTAAACTAATTAAACTACTTTTAATTACTATTAATAATAAATTACTTTAGAAAATTAAGAGAAAATTTATAAAATTACTTAACCATCACAGGAATCCTACAAAATTATAAAAACTCTAAAAATTATGTTTTAAGATTAAACAACTAATTATTTACCTTTTAATTAACTTAAGTCTATTTTAAATAAATAAAATAAGAAAAATAGAAAATGAACAGTAGAATCTCAAAATATATTTTCTAAAAACTTATTAGACTATATTAGAACTAGGAAAATTATAAAAACTAAATTTAACCTTATAAAAACTAAATAAACTATTTAATACTTAATATTAATTAATAATAAAGAAAATTAAAATTAAATCTAATTAACACTAAATGACAAAATAAAAATCCGAAAAAATTATCAAAATTACTTTACTATATAAGGTATTTAATAAAAATATAAAAACACTAGTGACTTAATTAAAATATAAAAATGAAAATTAAAATTAACTTAAATTAAATAGAAACTATCACTTACTTTAACTTTGATTTTTTTGGATTTTTCTTTTACAGAACTACTTTATACCCTAAAATGACAAACTTTTATGAAAACACTTTTAAAATTAGCTTATTAATAAGCTGTAAACACCCCCTTGGCTTACACAGTTGACTTATGTTGACTGTGTGGTCAATTGTGGTCAAATGGCTTAAGGTGGGGTCCACAATGGTAAAAATGAGTCTCAGCAAGTTAAACAAACTCAAATAAGCAACAAACAACAATACTAGATAACAAATAAGCTGATTAAGATGAAATAAGCACTTTGCACTTTTGAGATTGAACCAGATTGGGGACAGACTTTTGGAGCTAAACTAGGTGGGGTCCACTGGGCTGGAGGTCAAACAAAAGGTCAATGGTTGTTCCTTGGTAGGAGGGGGTTTGAGGGAAACCAATTTAAACCCCTAGAACCCACTGTGGTGGGCTGCAGCCACCACTTAAGGTGGTGGTGTGGTGGAGGTTTGATGTGAGCAGGGCACACCTTTGCCCTGCAAGTCACTTTGAGAGTCTGTGGGACCCACTTAGGCTTCCACACAAATTAAGCAAAAATTAGGGGTCAAAGATCAGCTGGTAGACTCTTACCACAATAATTTTCAAACCTTAATATCCATCACACAGCTCACAATTAAACTTGGAATTTTAGTAAAAACCTGAGAATGTAACTTTTGACTTTTGTATGAAACTTGTTACTTTGACTTTTTTGAATTTAGAATGCTTCTAATAAGCTGAAAAGGGAATAATAAGCTCTAACAAAACTAAATTAAGTTAAAACAAATGCTTTTGAATTAACTATATGGGATTTGGGGTCACAACTGCTCAACAGTGAACTGTGGGTATGGGTAATGGGTAATTTTGACTATTTCTGAGATTGTGACCAAAAGGATGGTCAAGATGAGTTATCTAATGCCTGAGAAACTTGTTTGAACCAGAAAATGTTATATATAACAACAAAGGCATACCCAAACAGTGAGAGCCAAACACCCCCTTAGAAATACTAATTTTACAATTACCAAAGCATACCACTGATTTAGAGTATAAACCTGAATCAAAAGGTTCTAATCTGATATATTAAACTAATCTAAGCATAAAAACACATATAATAACAACAAACACTTAGAAATTATGATTATGCTATGTTTGATAGTGGAAATTAGAACATAAACATCAAAGTAATCAACTTGAACAAGATTCAAATATTAAGCTGGAAACTACTTAAACAACAAACAATCAATACAAAAAACCAAAGATTATCAGATCTAGGCAACAAATTAGAACTAATTAGGAACTAGATTTTAAGTGAAATTTGAATTTAGCAAAGGCTTACACAACCATCCCTAGCATGAACAAGGGACTTTCCAATGATGCCTATCTTTAGATAGGTTGTATCCAGCTCCAATCTTGATCACTACTTCCTTCCTTGACCTGAAACACAAAAATCAAGCATACAGTTGACCATGGTTGACCATTTTAAGATCTTTGATTTTCTTCTAATGTGACTGTGTTTTAAATGTCTCTAAAGCTTTTACAAGCTTGTTGGAGCTTATATTGTCCTAACTCAGTCCATAACTCAACACATAATCAACACTTGAGCTTACTAAATAATATGAAAATTGATAAAATTGCAAAGATGGAAATCAGACTTGGAATTTAAGACATTATAAATTTAAAAGGTTGACATTACAATACAAACACTGATACCACACTTGAATTAGAAAAGTTTACACTAATTGGCTAAGAAATTTAAATTCGACACAATTTTAACTAAAATAAACTACACACTCTCTTTCTTGCTTCCTTCTTCCTTTTATAAGCATCCATTAGAGTTCCCACAAGCTTCTGAGCATTTCCCACCATCATTTAATAATTTTGGTCCACTCTTGAGCTTACACGTATTTTGGCGCCAAAAGCAATTTGCAAATTGCTCCCTGGTTGAGTGAACTGGGGGAGAAGCATTTAATGCTGAGGTGAGGGTAGGTGCAGAGGGTGTGGGAGGGTGATGATGACTTAGCAAGTTGGGGTGGTGGAGCAATACCATGGGTGGTTTGGTCTGTGAGGGGGTGGTGAGGGAGAAGGAGAAAGGGCGGTTTGGTGGGTTTGACCGAAGTCAAACTTGGGTGGTGGACTGGGCTTGGATGTGGACTGTTATTCATTTTGGGCCCAAAGGATAAAAGTTATTGGATTGGATTTGGTTTGTTAACTTTGGATCCGGATTTGGTTTTTTTAAACACAAGGACCTATTTTGTAATTTTGGGAAAGTTGGGGGTTGGTTTTTGGCATGTTTTCAATTTGATTAAAAAGGGTGTAATATGCCAATGATGAATAGTATGAGGTTTTATTTTGAATTTTTCACTTTTTAAAACCCCAGGGACTAAATCTGCCAATTCCCCAAACTTCAGGGACCTGCCTTGTAATTTCACCAAACTTTCTACCAAGGGACCAAACCTGCCATAAGAGATTAGTGCAAGGACAAAATTTGTTTTTCTCAAAGTTTTTCATATCCCAGGGACCATTTTTGACAATTTTCAAAGTTCAGGGACTAAACTTGACATTTTGTGAAACTTTTCACCAAAGGACTATTTATGTAACTTTTTTATTTGTAAGGTCCTTTGGTGACTTTTTCAAGTTTTTAGAATGACCAGGGACTAGATTTGACAACTTTTGAAAGTTGGGGGACTGAAACTGCCAATTATGCAAACTTTGTGCGTTTTTCATCTGTTTTTGGTATTTTTGCATCTGAGACATGTAAAACACTTTCCTGGGATATTTTCACTATTTTGATTCATTATTGAGTATTTTTGGATGTTTTGGCAGTTCAGAAATGGTAAAAATGATGAGTATTTACACACTCATCAAGGAGTCCTTTTACAAGCTCTCTATCCTTGTCGTTCTCACGTTGATAGTACAGAGCAATGCTAGCAAAAATTTCGTGGGAACCGGTGGTGGTTGCAAGTTCCTGTAGGCATGGGAATTCTGACATTTTTTTTGGTGTTTTATGTTTGGGAAGTAACTTAATTGTGTGTTTGGTATGCAAAACATTTGGGGTACGGGCCCTTAAATACTAACTGAACTGATGACGTTACAAATTCAGGGACCAAATTTGATATTAGTATATCGTAAAGAGTAAAGTTATTAAATGGCAGGAATTTTAAGTATACAAACGTAAACGTTGGCAAGGTTGGGGACCAAGGGCGAAATTATACAAAAATTGTCCAATACGCTTAAGTTTTTCGTTTGGGTAACGACCCAATAAACCCGACCCAATGACCCGACCAACTTAACCCTAAAAAGTTTCATAATAACCCAATACATAGAAAAATCAGTCATTCCACATTGTGAGAAACAACGTTGATGCAAGTTAATGGAAAGGAACATATTTGTGACAACATTTAAATGTTAAGAACCAGAAGATGAAGGAGAAGTATTGTTCCGGATTCACACAAATAGGAGATTTGAATATACCCCACTCAGGTATGAAGGCGGATCCATTATTAATGTTACTGCTTTTAAGTATGATAGGGGTATCTTTAGTTCAACCCTAGATAATCTATTATCAAAGATTAAGATACCAAAATGGGAGGTGTTTTTTTGTCATCCAAATATATCGCTAGAAAATGGGTTGCACTTGATTTATAGGGACCAGGATGTCCTTAAGCTATATGATTTTGCGGAAACACATGAGTTAGTTGATATCTTTGCAGATGATAGCAGAATTTTACTTGGAAAACATTGGTTTTGAGGTTTTGGGTTGGTTAGAGGAAGATGTTAACTTCAGAATGTCAAGTGGGAGACCTTTTATGACTCGTCGTAAATGGAAGGGTATAGATAAGAACAAATTGCAGGTTGGTTTTGTTATCAAAGAGGGAAAAGATGTTAATGACAAAACCAGCAAACAGGAAAAAGATGTTATCCATGACAAAAGCATCAAAAATAAGGGAAAGGGTAAGCTGATTATGGAAGAGGACAATTTGCAAGAAGAAAAGGGCGAGGAAGTTGTAAAAACTTATAAGCAAGGTTTTCATGAGAACGGGAAGGCTATAATGGTTGAAATTCCTGGTTTTGATAGGGAAAACATTGCTGATGGTCCTGGTGATTGTGATGTTGTGCCTAGTGGTGCTAATAAACTATTTAAAAGTAGTGAAAATATTACCAATTGCTTACTGGGCCTTTGTGCCAACAAGCCATCCTAAGTAAGTTTTCAATTTTGAATTAAATGGCTTGTGTTTTATATTACGTTACACCAACTATACCTTATATAACTTGAATATTTGGTGTTTGGATACTTGTTTTTCCAGACACATTTACAGTTTGACATTCAGTGACAGGATGAATGTTTTTGTATGTTGATAATCCAGTTCCATGATGTATATCGTTAGAAGGTTCATCAGGTGAAGGTTGTGCAGTGGAGGTCGCATTGTCTTCTCTAATTTTGTGTTAATTAGCAGTAGAACCTTGTATCAGAGAATGTTTTAACTCATTTTCATGTTGTATCAGACATTGTTTGACCAGTTGACTACTATAAGTCAAACTATCCAAATATGCTAAATGCTTAATAGTCAATGTGTTAAGTCATTATCATGTTGTCTAATACATTATAATTTTATGGCTGTACATATTAGATATTCGTTGACATTTAAAAAGTTAAACTAACCAAATGCTAAATGTGATGGTATACGCACCACAATCGATCACACCTTTGTACCAGCAAAACCAAACACAGTGGCCACTTAACATTTGATGAACCTATGTTCAAACCATACCATGTAATTGTACAAGGTTACATGTGTTAAAAATGCAAATGATTTACATATTTTATTATGTAACTCCAACATGCAATTGCTAATCCAAACAGCCACTATAGTTAAAAAGGCAAATCGTTTAATTAACACCTAGACATCTAATAATCAAAATGCCAAATTCACTTGTAACAGTCAAACTAAAGAATTAACAACGACATGAAAAATATTGATTGCCAAACAATATAATTTATTCAAAACCCATCTCATGTTGACAACCATTACAAACTTCACTACCATCTAAACATACACTTAGCTAGACCCACAACTTTCCCTATCACCATTTTCCTTCAATTCCTTCCTTTCCTTTAGATATTTATACAGAGCTTCAAGTTTTGTAATCCTTGTTTCCAAATCATCAAACTTTGGTAACACATTGTCGGTAGCCTCTTTCTTCTCCTTCTTAGCACCCAAACGATGTTCCTTGGAGCAATCCTCTTTCCTTAACCAAGTGTACAAACCCTTCCCCTTATCGTTTTGTGCCATTCTTAGTTATTTTGATTGCTATGTGTGTTGCATTGTTGATAGTTGAGGATTTTATAGAATTTAATACAATGTCGGGTTAGACATAAATCATACGCTAGTTGTAAATGTGGTTGGACTATATTGACCTTGGAAAAATAACCAAAACTTAGCGTTGACCTCCCCATTTCTGTTCAAGGGACGCATTCGGCCTCAAAATCCATACTTTTGGATGTCAGGTGACGATTTTGAAAAGTTAAGGGCCAAGGCGATGTTTTGTGGAAAGTTTAGGGACCAACGGTGTATTTTTGTCTAGGATATATACATTACCAAACCTATTTATTTAAGAAATAGTTCTTGCTCTTGCCCAGCGGAATTGCCCGGTTTCGCAGCACCTCCATCAACAACGGGAACACTCGGACCAGCCTCCTTGTCATTATCCCCGAATAATTCATTGATCTCATCAGACATCTGACCACTTGAGACAGCAGGAGCAATTCGATGCAGAGGAACCAACCCTTTAATTGCAACATCCAAAATATTGGGTTCCCCACTACGGCGAGGCCTCCCATGGACTACTACTTTCAAAGGATCGTCCAGCTTAAACAAAGCCAGCGAGTCAATCTCTGCAAAAATAAAATAAAATAAATAAAATAAAAAAATAAATAATAAAAAGCTTATAATAATTAAAAAAAACATATAATAATTAAAAAAATAGAAGAAGAAAGAGAAGAGAAAGAGGAAAAAAAGGAAAACATATATATCTACCTTCTCCCTCATGATAGTAAGCTAGGTAAGCACCTTCATTCAAAGAATAGTAGCGGCCCAGGCCAACCCAGCAGAGAAACTGCTCCGGAAACCTTAAAAACAGAGTCCGACTGCCGATAAGGACAACAACATCATCATCACTGTACTCACCAACCTCCAGAGGCTTATCTTTGGGTACAGTAGTGGCAAGACAGTAAGGGAAAAGAGCAAGAATAGGAAAAACGGTCAACCCAGAAGAAACGGTCTTGCCAGTCCTTCATCGAATCTAACGATTTTGAACAACACATTTCTTTGGAGTGTGCGCCAAAAGACAACCAACACTTCTTTTTGGTCTTTACATAGAAGTACCGGAAAAGACCAACTGATGGCTCAACCCCGCAAATACGAAAGAGAATCTCAAAATGAGAAACTTTCGTAGCCCCAATTGCATGAAGATGCGAAATGTGAATCCTATAATGCTCAAGGATACTGACGAAAAACCTGGATAACAGTAGACGGTACTGAGCATACTCAAAGAAATGAGTAAAAACACCTATCTTACCCTTCGGAGGATGACGAATAAGTTGATTCTCATAGGGCAAAACTGGTTTAACTTTAGAAGGAATATGACAATCCCTAATAACCGTATCATAAATATGTTGTGAAAGCTTACACTTAGCATCCCAAAACTCAACCATGATGACAAAATATCCTTCAAAAGAAAAGGGAGATAACTGAAAATGGACGGGTAGGATAAAAAAAACCCTAAACGGCAGCGGAATAAGATAATAAGGAAGATAAATGAAAAATGGGTATTTATACTCGAAACACATCTAATCAAGGTTAGATTGAGCAAATGACGCGTGTCAAGCACACTCCAATTAACGGCTACGCTCAACAGTAAAAAGATATGGACGACAGCTAACTATAAAGTAGGTCTGGAAATGGAACGGTTAAAAACGGTCCATGTCTCCCACGTCCTTATCCGCTGATCATAAAGACGTGCCACAGAGAAGCGTCAAATGCTAGATCGGAGCAGCTACAACCTTAGTCTAGAAACATTCACCGCACGCTACAATAACACGCGAGCAATGAACGCACTAGACTGGGGGGGGACTTGATGACATATAATGCGGATAGCGGGCTTACTGGGCCTGGATCGTATTATACACAACTGGGCCCCGGCCCAAAGAAACAAGTAACGACACATAATACGGATGATAGGTCCAGTCACTGGACCTGGATCACATCATATACAGCTACGCCCCGGCCCAACAAAGCAGAAATCCGGACATCACCAAAGCCCAACTAGAGCAGGGCGTGGTCCGGATTCCTAGCTACTAACGCGGATCATTGGAGCGACACTTCCGAAGTAAGCTTACCAACCGGCCCATGGTCCGGCAGATGATCCGCGTCCACAATCATGATTAAGTTGCGGAAACCCTAGCATTTCGACAAGGGACCCACTCCGGCCACTACAACAATATACGAAATACTAGAAAACCCTAGCATTTCAACCACCTATAAAAGGTAACCTCGGTACAGATTCGCGAGGTACGACTTTTTCACACATATCAATACATTCACATTTCTCTGACAACATGAGTACTTACTCTTACGCCGGAGCTTAATCGTGGGGTCCGTCCCCACGATAAGGCTAACAGTTTACTTTCATTTGTGCAGGGAATCCATCTATCACTTGGATTAGTGAAGAACCCAACACAACGGATAGTTTATCAAGGACAACCCAACGCATAGTTAAGCCAAATCCTTACCTACCACACTTTTTGCACTAAGACTGATGCTAATGGCAACACTTTCCATAAAAGCAACATCGCCACTTCAGCACCACCTCAGTTTTCTCTCTTCACAACTCCACTCCAACCACAACTACCTAGTGGTGACCACAAAAGCAACCCCATAACATTTCCACAAAAGCAACCCCCAACTGTCAAAAATGGTTTCCATGGTGCAATTGTTTCGGTTGATGAGGCAACCACTTTTTTGCAATTGTTGCAAAGCAACGCGTTGCTTAAGGCATTGCTAGTGGGGGAGGCGCGTTGCTTTTCTTGGTTATGGTCACCATCCAACGCCCAATAGCATTAGTCTAACAATGTCAATATATGGTTTGGTGGACGGGAAAAGTCACTGGACCCGTGTTTTCTAGAAAGGGTTTAAATAAGAATGTCTATAAGACCTTTTTTGTAGCAGTGAAAGAGACATTCCAAACAATAGGAAGCTGCTTAGAAGTTACACATTAGCAGTTAATTAGCAACCAGTGTCCATATATATAATAGGTACGCAACTACGCTTGTTTCATAGTTACAATATATAAACGCATGGCAATTACGGACTGGCAGATTACACAGGCAATAGTCGAAAACAACACGGTTGCTTTTAGGAGCATGGGTGAACAAGACAAGCAAATGTTTGAGCGAAAACTAGGAAACACTACTGCGTTACACCTTGCTTCAAGAATTGGTAATGCTGAAATCGTGTCCATTATTCTGTTACTAAGGCCAGAAATGGTGGATGCTGAGAATGATAACTTAGAAACGCCACTCCATGAAGCGTGTCGCATGGGACATGAGCAAGTGGTCAGGTTGCTTATGGAAAAGAACCAATGGGTGGCTGGTAAGCTCAACTATGAGAACCAAAGTGCCTTGTTCCTTGCTTGCAGTTACGGCCATCTTAACATTGTGAACTTCCTCCTGGATCACACGAGTTGGTTGTTGAACATCATAGACGATGCAGCTTGTCTCCACATTGCTGCCTCAAAAGGCCGAACAGGTTAGAATTAAGCTCATTACCTCCGGTAGATTCTAAATCTCAAATTTGTTTTATTACCATGAGGGCTGGGTAATAAGGTCTAAACATGTAATTTTATTATTAAATTTCAAGTTGGTTTCACATGAATAGAAAAGTTTATATTATGTCAATAATAATCTAATTTTTTTAGTACTTAGATTTTTAAGCAATGAAAGTTACACCTTGTAAGACTTTCCAACTCAAGCTTAACTATTCATAAGTAACCACGTTAAAGTCCACATCTTGGTTCTTGATGATGCAGATATTGCTAAAAAGTTGCTAGCAAAGTGCCCGGATCTAGCTAATCGGAAGGACATACATGGTTCCTTGGCGTTGCACTTTGCTTGTGAAAGGGGGCAGCTTGATATTTCGAAAATGCTATTAGAAATGGACCCTCACCAAGCTTCACAATTTGACTTCAATGGCTATACGCCTTTGCACTTAGCTGCCATAAACGGGAACCTAGCTATTTTAGAGGAGTTTGCATCCACGGCTCCTTTCTCCTTGGTGTTTCTAACAAGATATGGAGAAAATGTGCTCCATCTTACAATAAGATTCAATAAGTTTGATGCCTTCAAATTTCTAGACAATATCCTCAAGGGTACAGACCTGTTTTACCAACGTGACAAATTTGGCAATAATGTTCAGCGTCTTGCTCAGATTGTTGGTTTTCATCAGGCATGAGTCTCTCTTCAAATGCTGTTCAGTTGCTAGCTAGTTCTGATGAGATCAATAATCTAATTCTCTGCTTACGTGTTTATAATTATTCATGTTCATTACAGTTTGCAGAATACATCAAAACCGATGAAACAAAAGCGCTAAGTAATATTGATCAAATGATAGGGAATCACGAGGACAACCTTGTAGAAGCGGCTCCTATAGAAGATGAAACAATTACGTTAAGTAGTGATCAAATGATAGGGAATCACGAGGACAACCTTGTAGAAGCGGCTCCTACAGAAGATGAAACAAACTCAAGATTAGAGCTCGTAACAAATATAAATGCAAGCATTTGCAGTCAAAAATACGGACAAGACGAGACCAAAATCGAATCTCATAAGAAAATTCTAAAAAGAGAGCATCTAGAACTACACAGAGAGGCGCTACAAAACGCAAGGAACACAATTACAATAGTGGCCATCCTGATGGCAACTGTCACATTCACAGCCGGTGTAAACCCTCCTGGTGGTATCTACCAAGAAGGACCTATGAAGGGAAAAGCGATTATGGGCAAAAGTAAAGCTTTCAAGATCTTCGCAATCAGCAATCACATAGCACTGTTTGTATCCCTCTGCATTGTTGTAACATTAGTCAGCATTATCCCTTTTAAGAGAAAGGCATTGAACCTGATACTGAGGGTGGCTCATAAAGTTACATGGGTGGCTTTATCATTCATGTCTGTGTCGTATGTCGCTGCAACATGGGTGATTATGCCAACAACCCATGATCAGAGCAACAATATGAACTGGCTTTTAGAAGCTCTACTGTCTATCTGCGCAGGGACTCTTGGATGCACCTTCTTTGGGTTAGGGATTATGCTTATCAGAGATCAAATAAAAAAATATAAGTGGAGGAATGTAAAGGTCGAAACTGAAGCTTCTCGCTCCATAAATTCAGATGCTATTAGTAACATTAAAAGTGGATTTCATGCCCTATGATCACGCACAGGCCACTGTTTCCAGGAGCTACTACACTTCTCTTTCTATATATAGCAATGTTTATTTCATTTGTAAATATCTTGCGTGAGCCGATGTAATCTATATGAATCAATATTTGCATGTTTCCAACAAGATTTCAACATATCAAATTGTTGGTGATTTAGTGTCATCAAACATTTTGTGTAATAGTGATTTACCCGAAAGCAAAAGGATTTCAAGTTAAGTTCTAATATGAGTTAAGAGGTGCGGAGTGCACGCTTGTATAAACTAATCAACTTGATTTCATATATGACGAAAGACAAAGTTTGTGACAGAAAATTCGTAACTAAGGTGCTGCAACCATTTAATAGATGTGACTCTTGTTAATAGTAACAGAAAAACTGTCCTATTTAGGTGTCGCCTGGGGCGGAACTATTAAGGGGCAGGGGAGGGTTCCGGCCCCCCCAAAATTTGCGGCACCTAGTGTAAATATTATAGGTTTTAGAGGTAATTTAGTTGAGGTTACAAACAAATCTTCGATTCGGCCCCCCCAAAATAAATTCGGCCCCCCCAAAAAAAATGCTTAAGTTCCGCCATTGGGTGTCGCTGAAATCTATTTGAAAGTTGGTTACTTTCTACCAAAAAGTGTGACAAGTGACTTTTCTTATATACCATACAGACACACACGGAAACCCATCCTATTCTCTACACACACAAACCCACCCACCACCTCTGTCCCACCACCTGTCATCTAAAATGTATGTTCACACATATATGCATACCAAAACAAATCATTCCAAACAAATAGAAGCTGCTTAGAAGGCTCATGGTATACAACATGAAGTTTACAGCACTCAATTATTAAAGCTTTCATTGTCTATAAAATAGACCCAACTGAGTAGACTTGTGTTATGGTCAAGTGTGGTATTAGCAAGAGATGGCAATAACAGATTGGCAAGTTACGCAAACAATAGTCGAAAATAACATGGTTGCCTTTAGGAATATGGTAGAACAAGATGAACATGTGATTGAGCAAAAAATAGGAAACGTTACTTTGTTGCACCTTGCTTCAAGACTAGGAAATGCTGAAATGGTGTCGATAATTTTAGAATTAAGGCCAGAAATGGTGTCTGCTGAGAACAATGATAACTTAGAAACGCCACTCCATGAAGCGTGCCGCATGGGACATGAGAAGGTGGTTAGATTGCTTATGGAGAAGAATGAATGGGTGGCTATTAAGCTCAACTGTGACAACCAAAGTCCGTTGTTCCTGGCTTGTAGTTATGGGCATTTTCAGATTGTTGATTTTCTCTTGAGTCACACAAGGTGGTTATTGGGCATCATAGACGAGGTAGCTTGTCTCCATGTGTCAGTCTCAAAAGGCCGAACAGGTACAACCTAAGTAGATTGTAGTATGTTCTCTTAGATTTGATTTTCATGTATATATCTTATACTATTTGCAAGTTATGCAAGAAATTCAGGATAATTGGCAGATTTGGACGGGTCATGAGAGTTGTGTAATGCGACGAAAAAGTGTTACGGCTAAAAACATGTAACTTTGGATTGACATGATACACTTTGTGCTGACTTTTTTGAAAAGTTTATATGATAGATAACAAGCTTATCAAATATGATCTATCATTTTTAGTGTTCCAATAATAATCTTAAATTTTTCGAATATAATGATTTATTAAGCTTTATGCATTCAAAGTTATACTTTAGGTGACGTTTCACCATTTAGCCATTTGCAATTGCGCCTTTAGATAAATACTCTCACTGTGCTTGTTTGGCCCGTTAGAGATAACAAATAACTCGAGTTGACCCATATGTAAGCAAATGAGTTATAGTTGTCACTTGTTACGTATAAAAATATACTAGGAGTATTATCTTTAGCGCCTTTATTAGACTTAGTAATATCAGTTTATTCTTCATGGTGATGCAGATATCGCTAAAAAGTTGCTAGAAAAGTGCCCGGATCTGGCTAATAGGAAGGACATCAATGGATCCTTACCGTTGCATGTTGCTTGCAGAAAAGGGCAATTGGAGATTTTAAAAATTCTGTTAGGAATGGACCGCGACCAAGCTTTCCAGTTTGATAACAACGGCTACACTCCTTTGCACTTAGCTGCAATAAACGGTAATGTAACCATCCTTGAGGAGTTTGCATCCATAGCTCCTTCATCCTTTGAACTTCGGTCAAAACACGGAGAAAATATGTTCCATCTAACCATGAGATTCAATAAATTGGACGCCTTCAAATACGTAGATGGTGTCCTCAAAGGCACAGACCTGTTTTACCAACTTGACAAATTTGGCAATACTATTCAACATCTTGCACAGATTAGAGGTTTCTCCCAGGTGTGAATTTTTTATTTTGTTTCTATACGCTTTTCAGTTTTCACTAGCAATATACACTCTAGTAAACTCGCTAGTGCTAGTCCTTGGATCAAAAGTCAAACTAGTTATAGATCTGTTCAGTTCAGATGCTTTTATAATTCTTTGTTAAACTTGATGCCCTAAAAGTTTTTGAGGCCTTGTGGGGGTCTCACCTCGCGCACACCCTCAACGACGGCACTAGTAAGTTGTTTAGTCAAATTTACTTTGGTTTATGTCACTAAATACAATATATGTTCATTGCAGTTTGCAGAATACATGAGTGAAACAAAAGAGCAAATTGATGATCAAGAGTCTGAGAATCATTCAGGCATATTGAATCAAACTGAGTTGGCAACGACAGGCGAGACTGTTGTCCGTCACATTAATCTGCCAGAAAATCAAGTAGAAACAGTTACACTTGAAGGCGAGGCACACTCATTCTTGAAACTTGAGATAAATAGAAACACTAGTATTGCAAGCAAAACCACTAATGTAGAAGAAAAACAGAACAAGCCTCCTAAGAATCAGCCAAAACGAGAACATCTTGAACTACACAGAGAAGCACTACAAAATGCAAGGAACACAGTTACACTAGTGAATATCTTGATAGCAACAGTCACATTTGCAGCAGGTATGAACCCACCCGGTGGGGTCTATCAAGACGGGCCTCTAAAGGGAAAAGCAATATTGGGCAAAAAACTAGCTTTCAAAATCTTTGCAGTCAGCAATCACTTAGCACTATTTGTATCTCTTTGCGTCGTTGTAGTACTAGTCAGCATCATCCCTTTTAAACGGAAACCACTAAAGATGATGCTAGCAGCAGCTCACAAGGTCACATGGGTGGCGTTATCGTTCATGGCTGTGTCGTACATAGCAGCAACTTGGGTTATCATGCCTACGCCTTACGAGAATCACAGAATGAATTGGATCCTAGAAACTTTATTGACTATCTGCGCAGGAACTCTTGGATTTACCTTTTTTGGGCTAGGAGTTATGCTTATGAAGCATCAGTTGAAGAAGTACAAGTGGAAGAAGGAAAAGTTGCAGTTGCTGATGACAAATTCAGATGTTCATACTTGCCGCAAGTCAAATGCAGATTCAGATGCTCGTGAAGCTCCACTGAAAGATATTCCTAAGTTCGGGGAATGGGAAACAGATTCAGATGTTTGTAGTGAGCGCTTTATAGGATTTCATGCTCTTTGATTATAGTGCCAAAATTATAAACCGAATTAAGACCAGTCACTCGTTATCAGTGAGATTAGCATATAACTAGTGGCAATTTGTCGTCGATTCTCTTTTTAGTTTCTGTTAATTACTAATGCTCAAAAGAATGATACTGGTTATTTGCAATTGTTTTCCTAGGAAATTTCTGTATCAATTATCATAGGCCACAATGTAACACATTATCTAGTACACCGTACATTATCTATTACAAGGCTGTAAATGAACTAAGTATTCAATGAACAATTCATAAATTGTTCGATAAAAAGTTTGTGTATTTATTAAATAAACGAACATGAACAATATTTTGTGTTCGTTCTGATAATGAATGAACATAAAAAAAAGTCGTGCCCATTCATGTATGTTCGTGAACGTCCAATTATACGTTCATTAACATTCGGCTATATTCATTTATTTGTTTATGTTGGTATATCATATCTTTTAATTGTATACTTTTAAATAGGGGTGGCAATTTCTGACCCGACACGAAACCCGACCTAAAACCGACACGAAAATTAACAGGTTCGGGTTGAGTCTAGATAGATTTCGGGTCGGGTTTGGGTCGATCCATCTAACTCCGTTTATTAAACAGGTTAGGTTAGGGTTGGGAATAAATTAAGCAGGTCGACTGTACACTCGTTTAATATTTTTTTCTTAAATAAAAAATTATTTATATTTTATTATACAGGTTAAATGGGTTAAAAGGGGCGACCTGCAAACCTGTTTAACTCGTGTAATGTGTCATTTTTTTGTATAAAACGGGTTAAATGGGTAAACCCAAAACCCGGCTTACCTATTCAATCCACGTAACCTATTTTACCCACCAACCCAAGTATATATACGAGTTAAATGCTTCAGGTTCGGTTTATATGTAAACAAGTTAAGGTTGACATAGCTGATGATTTAAATGAGTCAAGTTCGGGTGGGGTTTTCTGACCCGCTAACCCAAACCCGACCTGAATTGCCACCCCTACAGTTTTAAAATTGATTTGTTTAAACAAAACAAACTCATAAAACAAAAATATTATGCATAATTAACGAACATGAACAATTTATTTTCTTAATAATCGGACATGAATAAGAAAATTAGTCCGTTTAAGCGTTCGTGTCCGTTTATTTGTCTGGTTAAAATTAAACAAACGAACATGAACAAGGCCCGTTCATATTCGTCCGATTCGTTAACACCCCTAGTATTAAGCTAATTTTAATTTGGCTTCTAAAATCAAATAATTCTAGTTAAACTGCAATGACAACATAATAACACATTTTTTCTAACTAACGAGTGGTCCGTACTTTGTGGATACATTCAACAAAATGTAACAATATACGAGTAACTTTTTGGAGTTAACTGCCATAAAAATATTTAACAAAAAATGACATTGAGTTTTTGTACCAAATCTTAACTAGTCTTGAAGCGTTTAGAACTCAAAAGGTGGCCCATTAAACGTGAGTTAAAAAGTAACGATTAATTTGTAAATAGTAAAAGTCATGAGTCAAAACCCCACGTCTTCAAGTTCCACACCATTTTCTCCCTCCAAAATAACCTTTTAATCTCCCTATGCTCAGCTGATGGAAATAACTTCTTGATTGCAGGTAATAGACCCTGAAATTAAAATAAAACAGATAAGTGTGAAATTTGATTCAATGGGATAAAATAAAACAGATAAGTGAAATTTGATTCAATACGATAAAATAAAACAGATAAGTGGAAATAACTTCTTGTACGTTCTGTCTATCTGTGATAAATGTGAAATTTGATTCAATGTTTAGCTCAAGATCATCTGCAAGATTATTGAGGAACCACAACCATGAATGCATGTTTTTTGACTCCACAATCCCATAAGCTACATGGTAGATCCCATTGTTTGCATCCACAGACACAATAGTAAGAAGTTGTCCTTCATATGGTGCTTTCATAAAGGCCTCATCTAAACCTAAAAGATCTGTCCTACCAGCTCTAAAACCTTCTTTCAGTGCACCTAAAAACACATATGCTCCTAAACATCTTTGTGTTACTTGGGATCTTCATCCCTGTACACATCTATCTTAACAGTGGTGTTTGGATTAGCTTTCTTTAATTCCATAGCACAATTTATCAAACGGCCATACTACAACACCGCATCACCTTTCAAAGTTTCCTC
Organism: Artemisia argyi; assembly: GCA_030686995.1. Classification (NCBI taxonomy): domain Eukaryota; kingdom Viridiplantae; phylum Streptophyta; class Magnoliopsida; order Asterales; family Asteraceae; genus Artemisia; species Artemisia argyi. The sequence continues at coordinate 14,634,733 of CM060689.1, read as the reverse complement.
TGACTTAGATTTAGCCCTAAAAGCTTTATGCCTAGAAATACCAACCTGGAAATGTTTCTACATCTGATCTTTAAGTGCTTCAAGTAGGATATCTGGGTTTTTGGGTAACAGATCTATCACATGCTTCGTAAGAAAACTAGATGTGCAATGTTTTACCTTTCTTGAATGTAAACAAATATGTTCCTGTTCTAAAGACCTAACTTGCCATTTATCATTGACTATCTTGGTTACATACACATGCCATTTGCATATATATATTTGTCACCTACCTCTTCCGAAATTACATTCCTGCCCTTATCTCCCTTCTTTACCTTATTTTTTACTTTATCCTTATTCTTTACTGTAAAAGATTTATTTGGCCCATTATCCATAAAGGGAACAATTCCTAAACACTTAGCCCTCACTCTTACCAAATCATTTTTCACAATTTCTATATTTCTTCTTGTCTCAACTGAATATGCCTTTATTCTTTCCTTTACTTCCTCCCTATTAACAAATTCTTGTCCTAGAAAAAAATAGATCACAATTCCACCCCTCATTAGAAGCAATTCTTTTCCTCAATTTCCTAAGTGCAGCTCTTCTAACACTTCCACTGTCTTCCTCATCAAGTTCACTTTCATACATATCATAGTCAATAACCTCTAAGTCATCTTCATTGATACTCACTTCAGGTCTTTGAGGATCACCATCTGTTTCCCTTTCATCATCAAAAGTAATTGTAAACCTAAACTGATGACGTATAGTCTATATTTGGACCACGAGCCCAAATGATAAACATTACTAAGGCCCAAAGCCACCATGCGTGGGCTATTATAACTTGGGCCACACCAATAATGGAAAAAGGCTCACGTAAGCCCAAACCCAACTAAAATATATACGGTTTAGATAAGGATCTTCTATCTATGGAATAGATATCCTTAACCTGGATAAGCACTACGTGTACGAAACGTAAGGAGCACGAAACCTACAAGGATTCTGCACCTATATAAGGAATGACATAATTCCCATTAAAGGTACGATTTACAAACCCTAAACTCTTTACGAGAACCCTAAACCGATTACTTACTCTCACGCCGGAGTCTAATCGTGGGAGACAATCCCACGATAAGCCTAACGGTGTTGTTTACTTTCTTAGTGCACAGGTTTCAAGCATTAAGAAGCGAATTGGTACAAGAGCAAGAGCCCAAACCAGGAACGCCCAACTTTTGTATCAACAAGTGGCGCCATCCGTGGGACCCACACCAAGAATCAAGGAACTAGAATGACAAAGAGTAAAAATTCAAGCCAGCGGATTCCGCAGGTGGAAAAAACACGTGACCCCCAGAGGAAGAATCAACAAGATTTAACCCCTAGGCAAGCTTCTGGGACAACCAATGCGCCTGGTCACCAAGAAACGGGACCTACCCAACCTCTCCCAGCGGTGGAATTGCCTGTAAGGACTACCCATGTCACCACCGTAGTTCCAAGCGTTGAAGAACTCCAGCGCACCCTCTTCAATACTCCTCACCAGACGGCATCTACAGTGGATAACACTGTACCGCCGGGCGCACCTAACAGGGATAGGGTACCCAATACTGAGGCAGATATTCTTGCAGCGAATGAGGACGCACCTGACTTAACGCTGAGTAATTTTGTATCCCAAAATTACGAAACTTTAACCGCCCTTATGCAAGAAGAAGCTAGGAGAAGATCGAATACGAGCCTGCAAGCCCGGCTCAACTTTGGTCCTGAACGCGAAGCATCACCACCGCGCCACCTACGAGGAAGACGCGAAAACAATGAAAATCGTACCACTATCCATGATAGGCTGGGTACGATATCTGACTCACAATATTCAGAGGAATATGAAGACGGCGAGAGGCGCACTAATGTTCATTCCAGACTTGGTAGTCGAGGGATACAAGACAGATTAGGACCTCAGAACCCACGAAGCGAAGGTTCCTCCAGGTCTGGGAGCAAAAGAATTCATGACAGATTAGGGAGAAGAATATCCCCAAACGAAAGCCCCTCAAGTTCTTCCTCTGAAGGAAGCCGGCGCAAGCGCCGCAAAAGAGACTATTCCTCCTCCAATGACTCCTCGGACAACGAGGATAAGGAAACAGGACACTGGAAGTCTAGAGGAAGACGTCGTGAAGAAGAAGACGAAGACATGTCTCTTCCATGGCGTCGCCAGAAGATTGATGCATTTACACGACGCATCAACGATTACTCCGATCACAAAAGGAGGCGCATGCCCACTAATGTCAAAACATATGATGGAACAGGTGATCCGGATGACCACCTAAAAATTTTTGAGTTGGCCGCTACCATCGAAAATTGGCCACAACCTGTGTGGTGCCATATGTTTAATTCCACCTTAGTAGGGAATGCGCGCACGTGGTTTAGTAAGCTCCCACGACGGAGCATTGGCGGGTTTGAAGAATTACGGAAAGCATTCAGTTTAAACTTCACCCAAAGAAAGAAGTGCGCTAAAAACCCTGTTGAACTAGCCAGAGTAAAACAGCGCCAAGGGGAATCAACCAGTGCTTATGTGGAACGCTTTAAAGATGAGTGCATACATGTCAAAGCGTGTCCCGAAGTCCTAAAAATTTCAAGGTTCATGAATGGGATTAATAACCCTGAACTCATTCGGAAGCTAAACGACAAGGTTCCGCAAACCTTCGATGAGCTAATGAAGCGCACAAGATCCTTCATACAAGGAGAAACAGCCGCTGCGGACAGCAAAAAAGGCTATTCAAATTATAGGCAACAAGAACAGCCTAGGAGACAATCCAACGATCAGAATAGCAACCGCAACAGGAATCATCGCAGTGAAAGAGACAATGACAAATATACCCCCTCACAAAGACTCCAAGGGAAATATTTGTAACAGAAGGTGCAAACTTCCCAAAACCTCCACCAATGCGTACCGCAGAGGACAAGCGCATAGGGAATGGATACTGTGAATACCATGGCCAAAAAGGCCATACAACCAACGAGTGTGTCCAGCTACGACAACTGATTGAAAAATTAGTAAGAGAAGGCAGAATGGACCACCTCGTAAAAAACATTAAAGAGGGAAAGGACAAACAAAGGAATGGGGGCAAGAAAGAACCTCCCAAAGACAAAGTTGACATCATCTACATGATACAGTCATGGCAACGCAAGATAAAACAAAAAGTCAGTCGAAAATTCTCTCCAGAAAAAGAGATATCTTTCCCTACTCTAGCTGCGGACAACGCAGTAGTAGAGCCACTAACTATTGAAATACATACAGGGGGGACATGATATCCACCGCATGTATATCGATGGGGGGGGCATCCGCAGATATCCTATATGATCATTGTTTCAAAAGGCTACGACCTGATATACAAAGTCAACTGGTACCAGCCACAACTTCGTTGACTGGATTCACAAGAGAAAAGATTTGGCCTATGGGACAATTGCGCTTGCTAGTGGTTGTGGGCGATGAACAACACTCAACAGCAATATGGATAAATTTCATGATAATCAAGTCTCCCTCACCATACAATCGCATCATTAGGAGACCTGGAATATCCTCCATGCACGTTGTGCCATCCACAGCACATGGGATGCTCAAATTTCTAGTGGAAGGAGGAGTTGTTACCCTCTACAACACCACGGTACCACCAAAAGAGTGCAACGCAGTAACCACTGAGGTGGAGAATATTCCAGAACAGCGCACAGAAAAAACACCAAACCTAAAGGTCGCTATTCACCCCGATTACCCAGATCAACAAATTTCGATTGGAGGATCTTTATCTGACAAAGGTAAAGCAGCTGTGTGCGCACTCTTGCAAAAGAACCTAGATATCTTTGCATGGGAACCAAAGCACATGACCGGAGTGCCACGCTCTATCACGGAGCACAAGCTACAAATCCGACAAGGATATCCCCCAATACGACAGAAGAAGTGTGGCCAGGCCTCAGATCGTGCAAAAGCTATTCTGGAAGAAGTACACAAAATCATAGACGCAGGCATCATGCGCGAAGTATACTATCATGACTGGCTTTCTAATCCAGTGATGGTAAAGAAGAGTGATGGCAGTTGGAGAATGTGCGTAGACTTCACTGACCTTAACAAAGCATGTCCATAGGACTGCTATCCACTGCCAAAGATAGACTGGAAGGTAGAATCCCTATGCGGATATCCTTTTAAGTGCTTCCTAGACGCATACAAAGGGTACCATCAAATCCAGATGGCAGTTGAGGATGAAGAAAAAACAGCTTTCCACACCAGTCAAGGGGTCTATTGCTACACAAAAATGCCTTTTGGCCTAAAGAACGCAGGCGCAACATACCAGCGACTGGTGGACACCGCTTTCGAAAAACAAGTAGGTCGAAACTTGGAAGTCTACGTCGACGACCTTGTCATCAAGAGCCACACAGAGGATGAATTGGTGCGCGACATTGAGGAAACATTCAAAACATTGGGAAAAATAAACATGAAGCTAAATCCCAAGAAGTGCACCTTTGGTGCAACAGAAGGCATGTTCCTCGGATACTTAATAGAACCTGATGGAATCAAGCCTCGCCCGAAAAAAAACAAAAGCTGTTATTGATCTTCCCTCGCCGCGCACACTCAAAGAAATCCAGTCATTAAACGGAAAGCTAGCGGGGCTGAACCGTTTCTTATCTAAATCAGCAGACAAATCACTCCCTCTCTTTAAAACACTCACGAAGTGCACTAAAAAGGGAGACTTTCGTTGGACTGAGGAAGCAGAAGAAGCTTTCCAACAGCTCAAACAACATCTGGCATCACTCCCCAAACTTGTCGCACCGCGACCAGGGGAAGAGCTAATAATGTACTTATCTGCAACTCATGGAGCAGTTAGCGAAGTACTATTGACAGATAGAAACTCCATCCAGACACCCATATACTTTGTAAGCAAAGCATTGAAAAAGACAGAGACTAACTACAGTGCCATGGAAAAGCTGGTCTTAGCTCTAGTATTCGCAGCTAAAAGACTGCGCAGATACTTTCAAGCGCACCCAATAGCTGTAATCACAGACCAGCCAATCAAACAAGTTATCTCTAAACCTGACGCATCAGGACGGCTACAAAAGTGGAGTGTGTTGTTAAACGAGTATAACATCTCATATAGACCGCGCACCGCAATCAAGGGGCAGATATTAGCCGATTTCATTGTTGAAAAGCCAGATACCGATAGCCCAACCTCAAAAACCGAAACAGATCTACAGGAACCCTGGATTTTGTTCACAGATGGATCCTCATGCGTAGATGGATCAGGCGCAGGCCTTATTCTTACTAATCCAGAAGGTATGGAATTCACCTATGCGCTGCGCTTCGAATTCACAGCCACAAACAATGAGGCAGAATACGAAGCCCTACTCGCTGGACTGCGTATTGCAATCCAAATGGGTGTGCGCAACCTGGAAGCAAACGTAGATTCTAGGCTAGTCGCTAACCATGTGCTAGGTGAATATGAAGCCAAGGACGAACACATGATCCAATACCTGGATAAGACCAAGTCCTTACTTCAGAACTTTGATAGGTTCACAATAAAACAAGTACCTAGAGGGGACAACAGGAAGGCTGATGCGCTTAGCAAGATTGCATCCACAAGCTTTGCGCACTTATCAAAACAGGTATTGGTAGAAACCTTACAAAACAAGTCAATCTTGGAGATGGAAGTATCCACAGTGATAGAAGAACAAGATCCTACATGGATGACACCTATCACCGAATTCATTAGCAAAGGAGTCTTACCACAAGATCATAAGGACGCTCGAAGAGTGCGGCGCACAGTGCAGTGATTTGAACTACGGGACAATATCCTCTATCGACGTTCTTTCTTGCAACCTTGGCTCCGATGTGTTGGACCTCTTCAAGCAGACTATGTACTCCGAGAAATCCACGCTGGATCATGTAGCATGCACTCAGGGCCACGATCTGTTGTAGCGTGCGCTCTACGGTCGGGGTATTATTGGCCAACTATGCACTGCGACACGCGCGATATGATAAAGAAATGCAGCAATTGCCAAATACACAGGCCAATTCCGCGCCAACCACAACAAGAGCTAACACCCATTACCTCACCATGGCCATTCTACAAATGGGGAATTGACATCGCAGGACCTTTTCCAGTTGCAGCAGGAGGGTTAAAATCCTCATCGTAGCTATAGACTACTTTATGAAGTGGATTGAAGCAAAGGCGGTGGTGAGTAGCACGGGCAACCAGGTCAAACGCTTTGTATGGGATAACATTGTCTGTCGCTTCGGACTTTCTGGAGAGATCATATCAGACAATGGGAAGCAGTTCTGCGACAACCCATTCAAAGATTGGTTAATTGAACATCACACAACACTTCGCTTCAGTAAAACACCCACAAATCAATGGTTTAGTTGAGCGCGCAAATCGCAGTCTAGGTGAAGGAATTAAAGCGTGCCTTGACAGACATAAAGGAAAGTGGGTGGACGAGCTATCACATATCTTATGGGCGCATCGCACCACAATCAAAACCAGTATTGGAGACACACCATTCTCCCTTGTCTACGGAACAGAAGCCGTCATACCAGCTGAGATAGGAATGCCAACTATACGAACAGCAGAGATCAACGTCACAACAAATGACGAGGAGCGGCGCATAGACTTGGACTTACTGGAAGAAAGACGTGAACGCGCAGCTATACGCGAAGCAAAGGCTAAGGCAAAAATGAAGAAGTATTATGATGCAAAGGTCAGACACACTTCCTTCAGGCCATGAGACTTTGTATACCGCGCCAATGACGCAAGCCACGCAGAAGACACAGGCAAGGTCGGACCCAAATGGGAAGGACCCTACGAGGTCACCGATGCGCTAGGCAATGGTGCATATAGGTTGCGCGATATGGAAGGTCACGACCTAGCGCGCACCTGGAATATCTGCAATCTCAAAAGATGCTATCTTTAGGAAAGGCTACGGCCCATAAACAGACAACTTCGCACTTTAGTATGTGCCCAATAATTGTTTGTTTTTTCTTTTCTTTATTAGGAATTGTCTTTTATTTTTTCAAAAACTTGCAAGTATCAATAAAATGTTATGGTTTCTAGCTAACTCCATAACGCATTTCACTTTATTGCGTAAATTCTTATATATGTCAATATTGTTATATTCTATTTTTGCCTACATGGCGTGCATGCACTTATTAAGACCCACGAAGGCATAAAGGATGAGTAAACCTACTAATTCACTCGTTGAGTAAGAGGGTTGCAAACCCATTAACACTGGATCATGCATCCTTGCTAAGCGCCTTACTTTTGAGACATTGAGGTAAGTTTCCCTTGCGCGTCCCACGAAGGATGCACAAGTATCAAGTACACTGTACAAAGCTTAGCAAATAACGAGCCAAGACTCTTGAAGCAGGAAACCTCTCCCTAATCTCCGCATAGGAAAACCAAATGCACTTATTGAGTCTAGAGCCTCGAGATACATAAAAAGATCTCATAGGAACATGTGCTACTTCTACCCTGGTTGTTCAACATTAAGGACACCAGTGGTAAACTTATGAGTCCTACGTAGATCTTAGCAATCTGCCAGAACATTTATGAGGGATGTTGCTATAGTAACTCCCAGTGATTGAATGGAAATTCCTGCCAGGGTCAACATCAAGCAGCCCTGAAAGCATGTCACTTAGGTAATTCCTAGTGGATTACGCTTAGTGGTCGCGATGGTTACAAACGGTCAACAGTCGTGGAGTGATGTCCAGCAACTCACCCATTCGTTGATCTACTTAGGTAGTTCGTGTAAATCCTCTTAGGGTTTACCGATTGGGAACGGTATTGGTATGGATTAGAAGGAGTCTTCACACTATGCTGTTGACAATCTCTAACTCCAAATCTATAAGTACCGGATGATTTGTTGCTAACTGTCTACTTGCTGGAATTTCTGACAGTGGCAGTTGATTGCTGAAAGGATGCTGATCCATCAACACATGCTCACACTTCGACATCACAATCTATGAAATCATGATCATTGATTGGGCCTCATATATGCTTCCACAACTCTGATGCAGAAGATCATGATCCTGAAAAGTGTGAGCATGCCAACACAAAGATGTCCAAATCACATGGAGACGTTACTACTCGAAGATGACTTTCAGACTCTCATTTGGATGATGAACTCGAAGTAATTTCCAAAGATCATCCAAAACATTGAACAAGTCATCTAGAGTCTGCTGATCAAAGCACAAAGATCACGACATTGAAGAATCAAAAGGCTACGAGCTACTCAGATATCTTCAAAGATTAGAATGCTATGATTCAATATATATTTTCTTGGCTGACCTCCCTTAGGGGGAGATTGTTAGGAATACGTCTATTCATATGAAGACTCGGTCACCCCAAGCATTGTTTAGCATTGTGTAGCTCGTAGTATTTATCGTAGTAGTTAGTAATAGTAGTTAATGTATGTAAATAGTATTCGTAGAGTGGGTCGGGTCTTTACCCACTGTCAGCTCACTCTACAGCTCGTTTCATGGAGCACAAGTAGTTGTAGTATATATACCCTCTCCCACCCAAGGGAGAGGGTTGGACCTTTCATTACAAGCTAATGCACTTTCATATTTCTCTCAAAGGCTCCCAACACTCTTACTCTCTCTCTCTCTCTAACTTCTCTCTAGATTACTTCATCTATTCGATCCATTCTACACAAAATCATACGTGTTTATGTTTATGAATATTCTACACAAAGGAATTTCGCAAAAGATAAGTATAAGGGGAAAACCCAAATTTGTTTTTAAGAAACGAAATTGATCATGATTCTCCACAATATTAAATGAACATGTCTATTAGTATTTGTTAGAGTCAAATGCTTGTATCGAGTCATAATGATGTTTTGCAGGATTTTCCAGGAAGTAGGACATAAGTTTTTCCAGAAACTTTCCGGAAACTTAAAGTAAAGATTTCTGCAGGTCACTTCTGACGGCGACAGGAATTAACTCCTGACGGCGTCATGTGTAAAATTCTGGAAATTTGCTAGTTTTGTTTTTCTAACGGAGTCTTGAAGTTTTTGTTAATTCTTTAGTTTTATAAACTCCAGGAAATCTGCAAACATTCATACCACAAGCATTATATCTTACATTGTTTTCTAGGACTTGTTAGTATATATAGATTGCCGCCGATTTTTATGCGCGGTTGGCTTGTTTCTTTTCTCAGGTTTAACAGGTTATGTATGACAAGAATATTATTTATTTTTCTGGAAGGGAAGCTTTGATTGTTCATTTTCTTGGAGGAAGATCTAACCTTGTTACCACACTATCCACACCGAACGAATCAGGGGAGTATTTGATTTCATTCTTTTACCTATTTCACTTTTACATTCTTTAATTGAGCATTGGGGACAATGTTCATCCTAAGTGTAAGGGGAGGGTAAATGATGATACCTTATAGGATACACTTGCACTTGAGTTTGTTTGTTTGATGGTAGGTGTGTAATAAAACTAAGAGAAATACTTGTTAGTGTAATTTGAGCACCAAATTTAAAATTTTTTACAACATTTAGGAGTGAAACTTTAGCCATAGCAAGCGTCTCATGGATAGGAGATTGTATGACTAGCACATAACCGTACTTTCAGAAAAATTTTCCACCCAAATATGTGAGGTTCGCCTTTAGATTTGATAGGAAAAGCATTTACTATTAGTGCTTATGAGTGTACCGGTAGCATTTAGATTCTAGAACTTGTGTTAGTGATGCATCCCGAGACCACTAGTGAGACTGCATTCGTGTAGTAGGATTTACTACATGATAAGAGGCATTAGGATCACCCTTGTTTTAAACCCGTATCATAATTACTTGACCATTTAAGTCATATTACTTGGGTAGTAAAGTCAATTAATTTTTCCCACACCATTAGCGTTGTACTCATTTTTAGTACACGAAACCCCTAGTACACCCCTCCGAGCCTATCTTTTCGATTCTAACTTTAAGCATCTTACTTAAAGGAAGAAATTTTTTACAACCCACTTAAATGTACACCCAAATCGCCTTAGCCTTCCGTGTATGCGCTCATCTTTAGTGCATTATTGCTATATATTTAAACCCTTAGTTAATTATCTAATTGATTACATGGTTGCTAAGTCGAGTCATATCCTTGTACATATTGTTTTGGGACGATTGGGACTCATGGGTAAAGTACTTGTGTTATGGAGTAATGGGGAAGAACATCATTTATTACCCCATATGTGCGTTAATATTTAAAAGTACTCCAAGTGTTTTGATTATCTTGGTTCGAGTCATTAGAGTAGTTAATTGTAAAGTATGTAAAAATTCAAGTGTAAGGGGAATGTACATTCCCTATGATGTATTATTTTGGATGGTAGGGTAAGAATGTATGCAAAATAAATAAATAAATAAAATAAAAAAAATCGAAAATATGAAGAAAAAGAAAAAAAATAGAAAAAGAAAAGAGAAAAAAACATACGGACTACCATCCCGTTTAATTCTATGTTTATTTTATGTTTTTGTTATTTTTCATTTATTATCTTAAGTCGAATCTAGTCTTGGCTTAGCAACGCCATATTGTACATGTAATTAACCAAGATGATTAACTCGCCACCAGTAAAGATTGCCTATATCCAACAAAACCGTGTATTCCATATCCCTACACCTAACGTTATAACCCTTTGAAATACCTCTTTGATAGTTTATCCTAGGTGCTTACGCCATGTGGTGGAGGTTTGATCCTTTCCCAAGCCTATGGTAATCTATTTTGCTATGACAGGTAGTGAGAGATGTTTTCCATTTCCATATTGTGATATATACTTTATTACACCCGTGAGATGTGAGTATGTAAACACTATTTGTAAGGTGCTAGTGTATGACCTCCGTGCTTGTCTTTGGTCTTTAATGGAATGATTATTTGTTGTAATTACTTTTATATTAGTGTTAAATGACCCCTAACTTGTATTTTGATTAGAATAAAAGCGCATTTGCTTGAGGACAAGCAAATCTCAAGTGTAAGGGTATATGATGAGGCGAAAAATGAACAATTTTTAGGGGGTCATTTTAGCCCGGATTCGAATTTATTTGATCAAATATTGCCCTAAATCGTTCCTTTTGTCATTTTAGGTACTTTTGGAGTGAATTCTGAAAAAGGAAGCATTTTGGACGTTTTTGGAGCATAAAAGTGAAGAAAACGGCAAAGTCTTAATTTTCCTTGCTGGGAACAGTACCTGACGACGTCAAGAGTTCTCAAGTGACGGTGTCAAGAGTAATACAAGAGGTGGAAGTGGATAAAGTCCGTGACGATCCAGAAGAGTTTTACACAATGGACATGACGGCGTCACCATAGGCCGTCATGGTCCAAATAAGAGTGACGGCCCAGAGTAGAATTACACATGACGGCGTCAAAAGTGGATCTAGGCAATCCGATTTCATTATGGGCGGCGAGTTTACGGCGTCAGAATTTCCTTCTTGACGCTGTCACCCTGTAAAATCTATATATAGTTTTGCAATTTTCATTCATTAGAGAGGAACAAGTAGGGTGTAACTTTGGAGAGAAACCCTAGTCCGAATATGATGAGGCGAAAAATGAACCACTTTTAGGGGGTCATTTAAGCCCGGAATTGAATTTATTTGATCAAATATTGCCCTAAATCGTTCCTTTTGTGATTTTAGGTACTTTGGGAGTGAAATCTGGAAAAGGAAGCAATTCGGACGTTTTTGGAGCATAAAAGTGAAGAAAACGCCAAAGTCTTAATTTTCCTTGCTAGGAACAGTAGGTGACGGCGTCAAGAAGGAATTCCTGACGGTGTCAAGAGTAATTTCCACGTTTTAATTTAGAAACATGATCAACCAACAATAAAAACAAAGCATGCATACGGAAGCAAATAACAATCAAACAAATAAAAATCACACAAAACATGGGTTGCCTCCCAAGAAGCGCTTTTCTTTATTTACGAGTCTTGTAGCTAGACTCAAGGCTATGGGTTACTACGTGATCTCATCATTGGAAATGATATACCCCATATAGTTGCAATCATTACTGTTATGGTGGTAGTGCCTCAATCTGTCGGTACTTGCAATCACCTTCCCACCTAATTTGCTTCTCAAGTTAGCTACCCCATCTTGGCTCAATCCTTCGATTGTGAATGGCCCATACCACCAAGGACTTGGTTTATCGGGTGGTATCGTTGTTTCCAAGTGTCTCAAGAGCACCAAGTTTCCTTCCTCAAATGGTGTATGATTTTTTTCATGTCGAGTATGTTCGAGTTCAATCGGAACCTTATTGCTTTTTCTTCTTTCATCCTTAGCTTTCTTATAGCTTTTGATCCTTGCCTCCCATGCAAGAATTTTATTCTGAACACGAATGTGTGTCGTGCCAATTTTGTTTTTTATCATTCTCCAACTCAAGTTCTCATGCCCACTTCGTGGGGTCATAGGGAAGCTAATCTTTCTTTTTCCTGATTTAAGCTCAATCTTCCTACCTTCATACTTAATGACAGCCCTAGAAGTGGTGAGGAATGGTGCCCCAAGGATTATTGGCATGCATCCATCCCCTTTATCATCGATGATCATAAAATCAACAGGGTACATGAATCCTGCAACATTAACTAATACATCTTCTGCGATTCCTAGGGGGTATACGTACGAGTGTCCAACAAGAGATAACCTAACACGAGTAGGTGCTGGCATTTTTGACGTTAGTTGGATGTAGGTAGTTAGGGGCATAAGATTTACTTCCGATCCTTGGTCGGCGAAAGCACTAAGATGTTTCAAGTCCCCGATGCTTGTTGGTATTTCAAAGTTCCCACATGCTACCTGCTTAGTAGCAACTTTCTGTACCAATAACCTCTCGAATACTGATCCTCCAGGAAGCGTATCATACTCATCTTCCTCTTCTTCCTCTTTCTCAGGAATCTGTCCGGAGGGTTGATTACGCCCATCCCCCTTAATCCAATTTGTTATGGTGTTTTTGTTTATATCATGTTTCAGGTAGTAACTCAAAGGTTGGGACTCTAATTGTTTTTCTAAGGTTTGTTTAGCGGAAGTTTCTACCGTCTCGTTATCTTTATGGACAATGGTGATGGAGTTAACAAACTGGGTGGTGGGAGTGGTGTTTTCTTTCCTTAGTAGTATTCGTTCGGGGGTTCTCTGATTGGCACACTCCTCCAATAGACTCAACATCTCATTCATTTTCTCCTGCATTTCTTCTTTCTGCTTATAAACTGCTTCTTCGAATCTAGCAAGCCGATCTGAGTGAGTTGCCATATATTCTCTCATCCTAGCCTCAAACTCCGAGCTAAGTTCCTTGGGAGGGGAACAAGGTGGGGCATTGTTCTGAAAAGTCTCGGCGTTTTCCCTAGAGGGTGATTCAGATAATGGTGCCGGAGTTGTTTTTGAGATAGAATTGACAGTAGCCCGTCTAGGACTCAAAGGTCGCCTATGCCTTTCCTCAAAATAGTCAACTTTTGCCTCAAGTTTGCATAGGAGTTCATCGGGTACTTTGGTGGTTCCTCCAGATGTCGAGACTGCATTGATGGCCGCTTCTATCGTATGTTTAAACTCCCACAATTCCTGATTGTCAGTGGCGAGCTCCTCGATAATTGCCCAAGACTCCTCGGTGTTCTTATTACGCAGTTTTCCTCCCGCGGCCCTGTCTATGGTGCGCTTAGTGTGATAGTCAACATGGTCGTAGAAAATCTGGACTAATAACCAAAGGTTTATGCCATGATGAGGGAGCTTATGGAGGAGATCCTTAAAACGGGCCCAAGCCTCGTAGAAAGTTTCACCCCGCTGTTGCTCAAACATCAAAATGTCCCTTCTAAGCATTGCAGTCTTTTCCGGTGGAAAGAATTGGGTAAGGAAGCGATTGGCGAGATTGTCCCATGTGGTGATGGATCCCGCGGGTAAGCGCTCAAGCCATTGATTAGCTTGATCCCGTAGAGAGAATTGGAATAGGCGTAAACGGGTAGTCTCTCTAGTTTCAACATCTGGGTCTATGGAATCTACGATTTTGAGAAAGTCCTTAAGATGTTGGTTTGGATCTTCGGAACGAAGTCCATGGAATGCACATCCGCTTTGCACCAACCGGATGGTGTCGGATCGCAAGGGGGTCACATTGGCTCCGGTGAGCTCAATGGTGTTTCGGTAGCCTTGATGGCTAGGTCGGGAATACTCTCCTAAGTTTCGGGGCCTAAGGGGTTCTAGTGGTGGGTTTTGTTGTGGTGGGATGACGGGTTCAAAGATGTTACCACCTTCCATGATGTTGGATGGTAAAGAGTTACGAACAAAGGCACGAAGAAATAAGATAGACTAAAGAAGACCTAAAAATAAAAATAAAATCTTACTAGAATGGAATCTAGCAAGTAGACCTAATAAAAAGAAATCCTAACCTAGACAATAACTATTCCCCAGGCTGCGGCGCCAAAAACTTGATGCGTGGGAATCGCACCTTGCTTTACCTCTCGAGGGATCTCGAGAAGCTTACAACCCCCACCAGGCAGTGTACCTGATCGTTGTAGTATAGTATAGTGACAACTGACAAGTACCGGGGGATTGATCGTTCAGCTTAGGAATAGTGTCGCTAGGATTAGAAAGCCTAAATTACTAGTTCTAAAGGTGAGAGATGATTATTTTTGTATTTTTATATTTTTATGAAAGCAAGTAAAATCTCGGGTTTTTGAAGGAGTGGGCGGAATTAGTTGCTATTCAACTAACCCAAAGCTAAGATGCAATCAAGATAAAATAATAAAAATGAAAATAAACTAATTATACTAAGGTTGTGAGCAGTAATTGGAGAAAATGTGTTTACTTAGACTTCATTACTCCCTAGATATCTTTTACATGTTAATTACTTGTTATAATTGCATGGATGACGGATCGTATTCCTTAATACCATTCATGGGGTGGCATACATAACTCCCCAATTCTATGAGCTCTTATCTCCTCCTACACCATGACCCAGCACAACTATAGGGATTGTAAACAGTGGCTCATGCATTAAATACAACCAATAAAGACCTAGTACGCCTCGGTTCATGTTTCTTAAGACGTTCAAGCATGTTACCATTTGGAGATCTGCCAGTTTTCTTAAGCCTAGCATATAAAATCATTCATCCAAGAACAAGAATAAACAAGTAATCAACACATAATCAATATCTAGGGTTTCATTAGATCTAACAAACACAAGAGAGATCTAGCCTAGCATAATTGAATTGAGACAAGAACAAGATATAGACAACCAACACATAGACATATTGATTGAATTAGAAGAATACTTATCTCAATTACAATGCAAGGTATCAAGGGTTTGGAACCCTTGAAAAACCTGTAAAAGTTCACCCAAATTCGTCTTTAGGGTTTTTCCCAAAACTTCTCTCTTTTTAATGAAAAAATTATAAAACTATATATAGGAAAACTGGGCTGACGGCGTCAAGACAAGCATGTGACGCCGTCACCTTGCCTCCAAATACTTCCTCGGACGGCCTTGATCTCCTTATGACGGCCTGTGTGACGCCGTCACCACCTACGGTATTTTATTCTTGGTACTTTTGACGCTGTCAAGATGGCTTTTGACGCCGTCACCACCTACGGTATTTTATTCTTGCTATCTGACGCCGTCAGGTGTAACTCTTGACGCCGTCACCTAGTGCTTTCAGCATGGAAAATTGATACTTTGCTGTTTTCTTCACTTTTATGCTCCAAAAACGTCCAAAATGGCTTCTTTTCCAGAATTCACTCTCCAAGTACCTAAAATCACAAAAGGAACGATTTAGGGCAATATTTGATCAAATAAAGTCAGATTCGGGCTTAAATGACCCCCTAAAAACGGATCATTTTTCGCCTCATCAGTAAAGCACTTATTTTATGGAGTAATGGGGAAGAACATCATTTATTACCCCCATATGTACGTTAATCTTAAAAGTACTCCAAGTGTTTTGATTTTCTTAATTCGAGTCGTTAGAATAGTTTATTGTAAAGTATGTAAAAATTCAAGTGTAAGGGGAATGTTCATCCCCTATGATGTATTATTTTGGATGGTAGGGTAAGAGTGTATGCAAAAAAAAATAAAAAAATAAAAAAATAAGAAAATAATAATAATAATAATAAAATAAAAAACATACGGACTACCATCTCGTTTCATTCTATGTTTATTTTATGTTTTTGTAATTTTTCATTTATTAGCTTAAGTCGAGTCTAGTCTTGGCTTAGCAACGCCTTCTTATACAAGTAATTAACCAAGATTGTTAACTCGCCACCAGTAAAACTTCCTTTATCCAACAAAACCGTGCATTTCATATCCCTACACCTAACGTTACAACCCTTTAAAAGACCTCTTTGATAGTTTATCCTAGGTGCTTACGCCATGTGGTGGAGGTTTGTTCCTTTCCCAAGCCTATGGTAATCTATTTTGCTATGACAGGTAGTGAGAGATATCTTCCGTTTCCATATTGTAATTTACACTTTATTACACCCGAGAGATGTGAGTATCTAAACACTATTTGTGAGGTGCTGGTGTATGACCTCCGTGCTTGTCTATTGGTCTTTAGTGGAACGATTATTTGTTGTAATTACTTTTATATTAGTGTTAAATGACCCCTAACTTGTATTTTGAGTAGAATAAAAGCGCATTTGCTTGAGGACAAGCAAATCTCAAGTGTACGGGTATATGATGAGGCGAAAAATGAACCACTTTTAGGGGGTCATTTAAGCCCGGAATTGAATTTATTTGATCAAATATTGCCCTAAATCGTTCCTTTTGTGATTTTAGGTACTTTGGGAGTGAAATCTGGAAAAGGAAGCAATTCGGACATTTTTGGAGCATAAAAGTGAAAAAAAGGCCAAAGTCTTAATTTTCCTTGCTGGGAACAGTAGGTGACAGCGTCAAGAAGGAATTCCTGACGGCGTCAAGAGTAATTTTCATGACGATCCAGTACAGATTTGACGGCGTCACGAAGTAGGGCGTCAAGAGTAAAATGCATGACGGCCTGGAAAATGCTAACACATGACGGCGTCAAAAGTAGATCAAGGCAGTCCGAGAAGTATTTTGGCGGCGAGGTGACGGCGTCACAAGATTTGTCTTGACGCCGTCAGACCCTATTTCCTATATATATTTTTCTAATTTTCACACAAAAAAAGAGAGAATTTTTGGAGAAACCCTAAGTACGAACTTGGTGCGAATTTTTCAGGTTTTTCAAGGGTTCTAAGCCCTTGATACCTTTCATGTGTAATTGAGATAAGTATTCTTTTAATTCAATCAATATGTCTATGTGTTGGTTGTCTATATCTTGTTCTTGTCTTAATTCCATCACGCTAGGCTAGATCTATCTTGTGTTTGCTTGGATCTAATGAAACCTAGATGTTAATTATGTGTTGATTACTTGTTTATAGTTGTTTTGGATGAATGAATTTGATGTTAGGCTTAAGAAAACTGGCAGATCTCCAAATGGTAACATGCTTGAACGTCTTAGGAAACATGAACTGATGTGCACTAGGTTTTTATTTGTTGTATTTAATGCATGAGCCACTGTTTATAATCCCTATGGTTGTGCTGGGCATGGCATAGGAGGAGATAAGAGCTCATAGGATTGGGGAGTTAAGCGCGCCACCCCATGAATGGTATTAAGGAATACAATCCGTCATCCATGCAAATATAACAAGTAATTAACGTGTAAAAGATGTCTAGGGAGTAGTGAAATCTAAGTAAACACATTTTCTCCACTTATTGCTCACAACCTTAGTATAATTTAGTTTATTTTCATTTCCAGTATTTTATTTTGATTGCATCTTTAGTATTGGGTTAGTTGACTAGCAACTAATTCCGCCCAAATCCTTCAAACACGAGATTTTTACTTGCTTTCTAAAAAATATAAAAATACAAAAATAATCATCCCTCACCTTTAGAACTAGTATTTAGGTTTTCTAATCCTAGCGACACTATTCCTAGCTGAACGATCAATCCCCCGGTACTTGTCACTATACTATACTACAACGATCAGGTACACTGCCTGGTGGGGGTGGTAAGCTTCTCAAGATCCCTTGAGAGGTAAAGCCTGGTGCGATTCCCACGTATCAGAATATTACAGCTTTTTCAAGGATTTTTACCCTTTGAAACCTTTCATGTTCAATTGAGATAAGTACTCTTTCAATTCATTCAATATGTCTATGTGTTGTTTGAATATATCTTACGCTTGTCTTGAATTTAACATGCTTGGCTAGATCTCTTGTGTGTTTTCTTAGATGTAGTGAAACCTAGATGTTAATTATGGGTTGATTGTTTGTTTATAGTTGTTACGGATGATTGTATTCGATGTTAGGCTTAAGAAAACTAGCAGACTTCCATTGGTGACATGCTTGAACGTCTTAAGAAACATGATCAGAGGTGTACTATGATTTTTGGTTGTATTTAATGCGTAGGAGAATTCTAATGATCCCATGTTAGGAGCTTCTAACGGCTCGACATAAGAGTGAAGTAGGATCCTATAGAGTTAGGGAATATTGTACATGGCCCTATGACTGGTATTAAGGAATATGACCCGTCATCCATGCAATTGTAACAAACTATCAACCTGTAAAAGATATCTAGGGAGTAATGAAACCTAAGTAAACACAACTCTCCCTATCATTGTTCACACCACTAGTTTAATTAGATTTTATTTTCATTTTTGTTATTTTATTTTGATTGCATCTTAGTTATTGGGTTAGTTGATTAGCAACTAATTCTGCCCACTCTTCCAAAACCGAGATTTTTACTTGCTTTATAAAAAATATAAAAATACAAAAACAATCATCCCTCACCTCTAGACCTAGTTTTTAGGCTTTTTAATCCTAGCGACACTATTCCTGAGTTGAACGATCAATCCCCCGGTACTTGTCACTATACTATACTACAACGATCAGGTACACTGCCTGGTGGGGGTTGTAAGCTTATCGAGATCCCTCGAGAGGTAAAGCCTGGTGCGATTCCCACATATCATTGACCTATGCCTGATTCAGAAGCATAAGCAGTGTAAAATGCATCATCATCCAACACAGGTAATTGAGTTTCCAAATTCAAGTTATCACTTTTATTAGTAGATGTTCCTGTGTTGCCTAACTCATGACTCTGACTCTGTTGGAACAAAGCAACCTGTACATGATTCTCCTCAGTAACATTATTTTCATTTGCCTGAATTGTGTCATCACCTACATTGCCTAAGTGACTAGTATCACTCTGTTGGAACAGAGTGATATCAACATCACCATCCTCTTCCATGTTATTGCCACCAATAGGTTCTCCTCCTACATTCTCTAACTGGTTATCCTGATTGACTTGGAATAGAGTAACTTCCACATCAGGTTCCTCAAAGGTGTTATTTCCATCAACTAGTGGTCTCCCTACTTTCTCCAACGGCTTATCCTTAGTCACTCTGAACAGACTAACATCAAAACTATCAAGCTCCTGAAAACTATTTTCCTTATCAATAATGACTAATGCACCATCACTGTTATCAACAGGTTGGCTGGCAAAGGCAGACATGTCAAAACTTGAAAAAACGGGCTCAATGTGTGGCAAGTCACTAGATTCCCCAACATATGAGACATCTACAGGTAGTTGCGTAAGTTGCATAAATGGGTTAAGGTCTGGGTCATTATATATGTCATCTAGAACCAAACGTCTACAGCACAACTGAATAGCAGCACGAGCTATTTTTCTACTAGGTTCATCCATCTCTAAAAATACAATCTTAATAGACTGTGGGGACATCTCAGACAACTCTAACCTAGTCTTACCTATTTCAACATACACATCTTTCAGCTTATG
Organism: Artemisia argyi; assembly: GCA_030686995.1. NCBI lineage: Eukaryota > Viridiplantae > Streptophyta > Magnoliopsida > Asterales > Asteraceae > Artemisia > Artemisia argyi. The sequence continues at coordinate 14,614,986 of CM060689.1, read as the reverse complement.
TTCTTCCACAATTTCTTTCAACAGCTTAAGATTGACAGCTTCACGAAAACTATATAATCCATCGTCCAATGCCATACCAGGTTTAAGAAAATAGTAGTAATTGGTTTGGACTTCAGCATAACCGATTTGGGTCATCAGAGCATCAAGTTCGTAAATAGAAATCTCATTAATACTAACATAATCAACTTGACATTCCTGACCTCCTTCGTAGATCCTGTCTGGCCAGTTTTTAAATAAGCCATTATGGTGAACTCTCATGCTAAAATCACCATGTCGATCTGCTGTTCAAAAAGTAAACAAAACATTGTTACGATTCTCTAACAAAAAAGGGGGACACCATTAAACAATCTAAGATACATACGCTAGTAAAAGATCATCAACAAAAACACTAACCATATTGCCTCATTGCCCAATTTCTCTCGACTTCATGGCTATCAAAGTAAGGTGCATCCCTGATTTGCCATAATGTAAATCCAATGTTTGAGATTCTTGATTTTTTTACTTAAATTATTAGATTTGGTGGGTGACATTGCATTAGGGGTTTTTTTTTGTAGGATTTCAAAACAAGTTTGGGGATGAGCAATGAGTACTTGTGCTACTTATATTAGTCACAATGGCGGGAAAAAGGATTAGACGTCTGCTGGAAAGTACACAAAGAGAGAAAAATGCGACTATGTAAAAAGACAGGAATGCCCTCCAAAGTAAACATGCAACGGGGTTTTGGGAACTATAAGGGGATGTTGTTGTTCCTATTATGGGCCGAGGGACGCAATCGGCCTCAAAACCCTAAGTTTTGGACGCCACACAATGTTTTTTAAAAGTTAAGGTGCCGTGTGATGTTTCGTGGAAAGTTTAGGGACCAACGGTGTATTTGTCATAAATAAATAAAAACAACTAATTAGGGTATAGACAAAAATACACCGTTGGTCCCTAAACTTTCCATGAAACATCGCCATGGCCCTTAACTTTTCAAAATCTTCGCCTGGAGTCCAAAACTATGGATTTTGAGGCCGAATGCGTCCCTTGACAAGAAATGGGGAGGTCAACGCTAAGTTTTGGTTATTTTTCCAAGGGCAATATATTCCAACCACATTTACAACTAGTGTATGGTTTATGTCTAACCCGACATTCAATTTAAAGGGCCAACTGTAGTCTTATATACTCTTTGTCAACAACTTGACCACAACTTCTTAGATACGCTTATTAATTATTTCGCGGGAACCAATAAACCCATAACTAAACGTTGACTTTTAAAGTCCCGATGATGTATCATACACATTGTAACTTACAACATATACTGAAAACTATCCTCAACAACGCTACGCATAGTTATTCCATAAACAAAAGGAAAAAAAAATCCAAAGAATGGCAGACATGGAGCTTAGTAAGCTACAAGTTACGGATAAGATGGTAGAGTATGTGAAGGCAAAATATGGTGTTAGTTGGTTAGAAAGTGATGAAATGTCTGATGAGATGTATGAAGATTTATGCAGATTTGCCAAAGAAGCCGAAGTGATCAAAGGTTAGTTTAGTTTACTCTATTTGTGTCATTGACATAGTGATTGAAAAGTAGGATAGCAGTAATGGTTAAAATCTGATGTCCTTGTGTTTTTGTTGTATTTCCAGATACCAATTCTAAAGGAAAAGAGGTTGATGCATCAAATGCACAAACTGTTAGCACCATTGTTCATAAAAGTCCAAAACCAAGTAAAATGGTTACAAATGTTGTACTATGTCTTGTGGCGGCAAAGGTAAGAAGCAGTAATAAGAGGAAACATTGGTATGTACCTCCCCTAAGGACCTCAACTGTCCCACTATGAATATCAAGTCCCCCATCAAAAAGCTCACTCGTTATTTTTAGTGGTTTATGTAATGAAGATGTTAACTTTTTGGAATGATGATGGCTAATGAAATAGTTGGATTTTACATTTTTGCTTTACTTGTTAACGATTTTTAATTTGCAATCGCATATGTAGTATATTGTAGTATTTGGAATAACTTAATTTGACTATTAAAGTCAACATATACCCAAAAAACAAAATAGTAACCAAATTGCATTGTTATAACATATGAACTACAACATATCAGTTCAATTGCATTTATTAAACTGAAAGACAACATAGAATTTCTTGCTCCTCATTCACTTGGGTAAATGACTAGCACTTTCATCAGTTAGTGTTTCACTTGCAGATTCTTCACTAGCTAATTCACTTGGGCATACTCCACTTGCGATTTTAGTTGTAGTTGCTTCAATTTGTTCGTCACCACTGCCCACGTTAGCAAGACCTCTACTATAATAGTTAAAACCTAAGCCAATCACATACCCACCACGATCGGTTGTAGTTGTCTTTTCCCCTGTAACATCAGCTGTTGTAGTGTAAGATGGGGTTCCCATTTTTTCAAGGCACGATGGACAAGTATACCACATGAAATCTTTGTAAGGGGGACGCCTTGCAAAGAACATCAATCCAGCCTTGTTTTCCCTTTCAATCCAATAGTCACTGCAGACCAATTGGCAACCATTTTGTGAATCCATTGTGAAAAGCAATAGAATACATAAAGAGTTGATGATAAGGTATTATATAATAGATGGGAAAAGGATAAAGGTTCAAAGAGGTTGTTGAACAATTAGGTAGTATTAAAAAGACGAGTAAATGCATACAATACAGCCAAAAGACTACAAGTTTTTGAAATTGTTGACTATAGCAAAGTACCAACATCACAAACTTAAACTTCAATTGTATTCCAGGTGATCCCAAGTCTGAGAGTTGTTTGAGTCGTAACCGTCGTCGTAAGGATCAAAGCTCGCAAACCTCTCTGCATCTAACTAAGCTTCCAATCTGCTCAGCTCCCACTCCTTGTCAGAGTTCCAGCCATCTTCATAAGCTGCCACATTTTCCTCAAAGCTTAGTAGAAAGTTATCCAGATGAGGTTCTTGTTGTTGTTCAAGTTGTTTGTACATTTTCTCTTCTTCCAAAAACTGGTGGAATGCTTCTTCTGCTAGGCTTAACTGCTCCTCATCTTCATCCAACCTTTTATATTCTTCTTCTTGTAAAAAAAGAGATTCAAGAATATCTTGTTCCATAGCCTGCCTTATCTCCTCTTCATCCATTCAGTAATAAAAAAAATAAAAAATAAACAAGAAAATTAATATATGCATACATCATATCCTATTTAAACACAGTAGATCATCAGTCAATCATACAATGAATGTTTGCATACTTGTTGCCATCTCCCATCAACATGACTTTTTTTTCCTCGTATGTTACTTTCGTTTTGGGGTTGTGGAGATCGTTCCTTGTGATAACTTCTCTTATTATGTCCAACGTTCTGACAATTAGATCATTTCATCTGTTTACGAGATCTAGATCTACCCATTGATAAGCAGTTTCAGGCGGGAAATACTAGACTTATTTTGAATTTGAATTTGGGGATAGTAATGGTCAAAATACAACCGTACTTATAAAAGCATCCATAAAGCTTTATGGTAAGCATAAGACGTGGTAAGGGATGAAACATACGAAATCAATATGTTTACACTGTTTCACGAAGGACCAAACATATAACACCAATGTCAATAAGTGATTAAGCTATACAAGCAACAAACAAAAACCAAAAACAAAAGCGGATTAAGCAAAACAGATCTTCATTTCATTCAATAACATAGATCAAAAGTACATGATAGTGTGATACTAGAAGATCAAGCAAAATACATAATTCATAAGGCCCAAAAGACAACACACATTACACACTAAATGTTTCACCATTACTGATTAACAAGAAAATCAAGTTTTCCTAAGGAAATCAATGAAATTGTTCCTGCCCCACACCTGAGCATGGGTTTCAGTAATCATCTTGTTAATCTCCATAGCCTTGATGAAAAATTTCTTTTGAATCTTCTTAAGATCTTGTAGAAGCCTCCATGACATAAGGGAAGTACGCCATCCTTCTAGTTCAGCCATAAACTCTTAGGTTTCGTGGGTCAGATGAACCAAATCCACATAACACTTGAGGAGTGATTGAGCCCGAACCGTCAGATTATTATTGACCAAGGTCAATAAGTCAAAGACAGCCTAGAATCAATACTCCAGTGATAGTGTAGTGTTTTCCCGGGTCGTTAAAGTCCCAGCGAGATTGAAATGGTGCTTTGGAAATCGTTTATGAGTGAGTGGGACTGAGGACAGTAGCCCAGATGATATGGAATTGATTTTGCTACTATTATTTTTGTATTGGTACACAGATATAATATTCACAAAAATCAGATACCAGATATATGCACAAATTCACTATTAAGATCACGTATCGGACTGGAAAAGTGGGTTTTTGGTATTTATCAAACTACAGGGGGTGCTTTTGACACTTTTTCAAACTTAAAAAAAATTAAAAATGAAAATGAAATTATGAAAATGATTAAAATACTATTTAAATACTATTTAATTAATTAAACTAATTAAAATCTAATTTAAATCTAATTTATATTTTACTAATAATTATAACTATTACAAATTAAACTAAAAATTTGCAAAAACAATTTCTAAACTTAAAATAGAACATGAAGAAAGTATAAAAAATTAAAATAAATATTTTTGTCTTTTTATGATTTTTCTATTAATTAAAAACTATTTAACTTAATTAAACTAATTAAACTACTTTTAATTACTATTAATAATAAATTACTTTAGAAAATTAAGAGAAAATTTATAAAATTACTTAACCATCACAGGAATCCTACAAAATTATAAAAACTCTAAAAATTATGTTTTAAGATTAAAAAACTAATTATTTACCTTTTAATTAACTTAAGTCTATTTTAAATAAATAAAATAAGAAAAATAGAAAATGAACAATAGAATCTCAAAATATATTTTCTAAAAACTTATTAGACTATATTAGAACTAGGAAAATTATAAAAACTAAATTTAACCTTATAAAAACTAAATAAACTATTTAATACTTAATATTAATTAATAATAAAGAAAATTAAAATTAAATCTAATTAACACTAAATGACAAAATAAAAATCTGAAAAAATTATCAAAATTACTTTACTATATAAGGTATTTAATAAAAATATAAAAACACTAGTGACTTAATTAAAATATAAAAATGAAAATTAAAATTAACTTAAATTAAATAGAAACTATCCCTTACTTTAACTTTGATTTTTTTGGATTTTTCGTTTACAGAACTACTTTATACCCTAAAATGACAAACTTTTATGAAAACACTTTTAAAATTAGCTTATTAATAAGCTGTAAACACCCCCTTGGCTTACACAGTTGACTTATGTTGACTGTGTGGTCAATTGTGGTCAAATGGCTTAAGGTGGGGTCCACAATGGTAAAAATGAGTCTCAGCAAGTTAAACAAACTCAAATAAGCAACAAACAACAATACTAGATAACAAATAAGCTGATTAAGATGAAATAAGCACTTTGCACTTTTGAGATTGAACCAGATTGGGGACAGACTTTTGGAGCTAAACTAGGTGGGGTCCACTAGGCTGGAGGTCAAACAAAAGGTCAATGGTTCTTCCTTGGTAGGAGGGGGTTTGAGGGAAACCAATTTGAACCACTAGAACCCACTGTGGTGGGCTGCAGCCACCACTTAAGGTGGTGGTGTGGTGGAGGTCTGATGTGAGCAGGGCACACCTTTGCCCTGCAAGTCACTTTGAGAGTCTGTGGGACCCACTTAGGCTTCCACACAAATTAAGCAAAAATTAGGGGTCAAATATCAGCTGGTAGACTCTTACCATAATAATTTTCAAACCTTAATATCCATCACACAGCTCACAATTAAACTTGGAATTTTAGTAAAAACCTGAGAATGTAACGTTTGACTTTTGTATGAAACTTGTTACTTTGACTTTTTTGAATTTAGAATGCTTCTAATAAGCTGAAAAGGGAATAATAAGCTCTGACAAAACTAAATTAAGTTAAAACAAATGCTTTTGAATTAACTATATGGGATTTGGGGTCACAACTGCTCAACAGTGAACTGTGGGTATGGGTAATGGGTAATTTTGACTATTTCTGAGATTGTGACCAAAAGGATGGTCAAGATGAGTTATCTAATGCCTGAGAAACTTGTTTGAACCAGAAAATGTTATATATAACAACAAAGGCATACCCAAACAGTGAGAGCCAAACACCCCCTTAGAAATACTAATTTTACAATTACCAAAGCATACCACTGATTTAGAGTATAAACCTGAATCAAAAGGTTCTAATCTGATATATTAAACTAATCTATGCATAAAAACACATATAATAACAACAAACACTTAGAAATTATGATTATGCTATGTTTGACAGTGGAAATTAGAACATAAACATCAAAGTAATCAACTTGAACAAGATTCAAATATTAAGCTAGAAACTACTTAAACAACAAACAATCAATACAAACAACCAAAGATTATCAGATCTAGGCAACAAATTAGAACTAATTAGGAACTAGATTTTAAGTGAAATTTGAATTTAGCAAAGGCTTACACAACCATCCCTAGCATGAACAAGGGACTTTCCAATGATGCCTATCTTTAGATAGGCTGTATCCAGCTCCAATCTTGATCACTACTTCCTTCCTTGACCTGAAACACAAAAATCAAGCATACAGTTGACCATGGTTGACCATTTTAAGATCTTTGATTTTCTTCTAATGTGACTGTGTTTTAAATGTCTCTAAAGCTTTTACAAGCTTGTTGGAGCTTATATTGTCCTAACTCAGTCCATAACTCAACACATAATCAACACTTGAGCTTACTAAATAATATGAAAATTGATAAAATTGCAAAGATGGAAATCAGACTTGGAATTTAAGATATTATAAATTTAAAAGGTTGACATTACAATACAAACACTGATACAACACTTGAATTAGAAAAGTTTACACTAATTGGCTAAGAAATTTAAATTCGACACAATTTTAACTAAAATAAACTACACACTCTCTTTCTTGCTTCCTTCTTCCTTTTATAAGCATCCATTAGGGTTCCCACAAGCTTCTGAGCATTTCCCACCATCATTTAATAATTTTGGTCCACTCTTGAGCTTACACGTATTTTGGCGCCAAAAGCAATTTGCAAATTGCTCCCTGGTTGAGTGAACTGGGGGAGAAGCATTTAATGCTGAGGTGAGGGTAGGTGCAGAGGGTGTGGGAGGGTGATGATGACTTAGCAAGTTGGGGTGGTGGAGCAATACCATGGGTGGTTTGGTCTGTGAGGGGGTGGTGAGGGAGAAGGAGAAAGGGCGGTTTGGTGGGTTTGACCGAAGTCAAACTTGGGTGGTGGACTGGGCTTGGATGTGGACTGTTATTCATTTTGGGCCCAAAGGATAAAAGTTATTGGATTGGATTTGGTTTGTTAACTTTGGATCCGGATTTGGTTTTTTTAAACACAAGGACCTATTTTGTAATTTTGGGAAAGTTGGGGGTTGGTTTTTGGCATGTTTTCAATTTGATTAAAAAGGGTGTAATATGCCAATGATGAATAGTATGAGGTTTTATTTTGAATTTTTCACTTTTTAAAACCCCAGGGACTAAATCTGCCAATTCCCCAAACTTCAGGGACCTGCCTTGTAATTTCACCAAACTTTCTACCAAGGGACCAAACCTGCCATAAGAGATTAGTGCAAGGACAAAATTTGTTTTTCTCAAAGTTTTTCATATCCCAGGGACCATTTTTGACAATTTTCAAAGTTCAGGGACTAAACTTGACATTTTGTGAAACTTTTCACCAAAGGACTATTTATGTAACTTTTTTATTTATAAGGTCCTTTGGTGACTTTTTCAAGTTTTTAGAATGACCAGGGACTAGATTTGACAACTTTTGAAAGTTGGGGGACTGAAACTGCCAATTATGCAAACTTTGTGCGTTTTTCATCTGTTTTTGGTATTTTTGCATCTGAGACATGTAAAACACTTTCCTGGGATATTTTCACTATTTTGATTCATTATTGAGTGTTTTTGGATGTTTTGGCAGTTCAGAAATGGTAAAAATGATGAGTATTTACACACTCATCAAGGAGTCCTTTTACAAGCTCTCTATCCTTGTCGTTCTCACGTTGATAGTACAGAGCAATGCTAGCAAAAATTTCGTGGGAACCGGTGGTAGTACAGAGCAATGCTAACACCGTACTTAAGCATGACTTTTGCAAATTGATCATTGCAAAAGTGAGTACCGCGATCACTAATGATGGCACGTGGGGTTCCAAAACGAGCAAAGAGGGATTTCAAGAATTTCACAACTACTCGGGCATCGTTAGTGGGTAAGGCCTTAGTCTCAACCCATTTTGACAAGTAGTCAACAGCCACGAGTATGTATTTGTTTCCACGAGAAGATGGGAATGGCCCCATAAAGTCAATGCCCCAGACGTCAAAGATTTCACAAACTTGAATAGCATTTTGCGGCATTTCGTTTTTTTGTGAAATATTCCCGTGACGCTGACAAGCATCACAGGCTTTGACTAACTAGTGGGCATCCTTGTAGATTGTGGGCCAATAGAAACCGGAATCAAACACCTTTTTGGCGGTGTAGTTAGGACTATGGTGGCCCCTGGTGGGTCCAGCATGGCAAGCCTTGAGGATATCAGTGGCTTCCTGTCCGTATACACATCGCCTGATGACTTGATCGGCACAGATTTTGAAGAGGAAGGGGTCGTCCCAGAAATAATGTTTAACGTCTTTGAAGAATTTTTTCTTTTGTTGGGACGTCAACCCCTTCACTATGAAGTTACCCGCATGGTAATTTGCAAAGTCGGCAAACCATGGGGTAGTAGAGTCACCACGAAAAGCAACCGCATTGAGTGTCTCGAGAGGAAATGTTTCATTTATTTCCTTTTTCTCGGACACATCTTGATGCGGGTTCTCTAATCGTGAGAGATGATCAGCAGCAAGGTTCTCGGCTCCTTTTTTATCACGGATAATGATATCAAATTCCTGAAGGAGGAGAACCCAACGGAGAAGCCTCGGCTTTGCATCTTGTTTTGCAAATAGGTATTTCAAAGCCGAGTGATCTGTGTACACTACGCATTTAGTCAAGATTAGGTATGGCCGGAATTTCTCGAAGGCATACACCACAGCTAGGAGTTCTTTTTCAGTGGTGGTGTAATGACCTTGAGCCTCAGTCATAGTTTTGCTTGCGTAGTGTATGGGCTGAAAGTATTTTGCTTTTCGTTGCCCCAAGACCGCACCTATGGCAAAATCACTAGCATCGCACATAAGCTCAAAAGGTTGGTCCCAATCGGGGGCAACAAGAATCGGTGCCTCGGTAAGCTTTTTCTTTAATGTTTCAAAAGCTTCGATGCACTCAGGAGAGAAGATGAAAGGAGCATCCTTCTCGAGGAGATGGGTCATAGGCCGGGCAATCTTAGAAAAATCTTGGATAAACCTACGGTAGAAGCCGGCATGACCCAAAAAGCTCCTAACACCTTTTACGGTGGTGGGATGAGGTAATTTGGCGATGACATCGATTTTAGCTCTGTCAACCTCAATCCGGTCTTTTGAAATTTTATGGCCGAGGACAATGCCCTCCTTGACCATAAAATGGCTCTTCTCCCAGTTGAGACTTAGATTCGTTTCTTTGCAACGTTTAAGCATCTGTTCCAAGTGGGAGAGGCAAGTCTGAAATGAATCCCCGATGACTGAAAAGTCATCCATGAATACCTCCATAGTTTTCCCGATCATGTCGGAAAATATAGACATCATGCACCTCTGGAACGTGCCTGGTGCATTACATAAGCCGAAAGGCATACGTCTGTAAGCAAAAGTTCCGTAGGGGCATGTGAAGGTAGTCTTCTCTTAATCCTGGGGATCAATGGGGATTTGGAAGTAACCCGAGAAGCCATCGAGGAAGCAGTAGTATTCATTCCCCGCAAGTCTTTCGAGCATTTGGTCCATAAAAGGGAGAGGAAAATGGTCTTTACGGGTGGCTTCATTCAACTTTCGATAGTCAATACAAACCCGCCAACCCGTGACCAAACGAGTTGGAATCAACTCGTTATCCTCGTTGGTGACAACGGTAATGCCACCCTTTTTGGGAACACAATGAATTGGGCTAACCCAAGGACTGTCAGATATAGGGTAAATCAATCCCGCATCAAGAAGTTTAAGAACTTCTTGTTTGATAACTTAGTGGATTTTGGGATTTACCCTTCTCTGATGTTGCACAGCTGGCTTAAAGTCATCCTCCATTAAGATTTTATGAGTACAAAAGTTCGGGCTTATGCCCTTAATGTCGGAGAGTTTCCAAGCAATTGCTTGCTTGTTTGACTTAAGAACCTTTAGGAGTGCAGCCTTTTCCTCATCTTTTAAGTCTTTGGCAATAATGACGGGTAATTTATTGTCACCCTCCAGAAATGCATATTCTAGATGAGGAGGCAAGTCCTTGAGCTCAACCTCGGGGAAGTCTTCAGTTATTTCAACATTTTTTACTTCCGCTTTATGAAGTATTTGTGGAGACGGAGAGGGTGAAGGATCGTCATTTAACAATCTTTCAAGGAGAAGAATGTCCCCCTCCGGGTCAAGATAGTTATCATCAACCCCATCAGGAATTGAGCTATCTTGAGCAAGAAAAGCCTCGAGCTCTTCCAAAAGGAAGGCACCTCCCTCAAACGGAGTGAGGGAAGGGGAAGAGTCGGAAATGATCGGATCAATGGACGGAATGGTACTGCCACTTGCTGAGAAACCAAGGACTTCTTGGGATGATTCCTCCGACGCAATATCGATGATGTCAATACGGTTAACCGTTTCAGCGTCATAATTGGAGGAATATCTTGAAGTCTGATCAAGATTGAATGTTATGGCTTCGCCATCAACACGTAGAGTGATTTCTTCTTCGAATACATCGATCAAAGCACGTCCCGTTCTTAAAAATCCTCTCCCTAGAATGAGAGGGACTCGTGGGTCAGCATCGAAATCAACAATCACGAAATCTGCCGGAAAATGGAACTTTCCTACTTTCACGAAGATATCTTCGGCAATGCCGAGAGGACGGGATATGGTACGGTCTGCAAGCTCGAGTGTCATGCAGGTCGGAGTGAGAGTAGGTAGAGAAAGTCTTTTCCAGACTGAGTAAGGCATCAGGTTAATGCTTGCGCCAAGATCGGCCAAGGCAAAGCATTCAACCATCCCAGGGAAAATACATGGAATGAGAAATTTCCCGGGATCTCCAAGCTTTTCAGGAAGCTTTTTCAAGAGCACTGCTGAGCAATGCTCATTGAGTGAAGTTTTTGCCATCTCACATAGTTTTTCTTTGTTGCTTATCAGATTTTTGATTGTCGAAGCAAACTTAGGCATGAGAAGAAGAGCGTCCGCGAAGCTAATATCGAAGTGTAATTCTTGGAAAATTTGATAAAATTTTTCCATCTGATGATTAGCTCTTTCGCGGTTCTTTTGATCATACACACGTGAAGGATATGGAATTGAAGGCTTAGGATCATTCTTTGGAATTTCATGAGGACTCACAGGAGGATCAAATACAACTTTCGGCTTACGAGCCGGGACCTGGACAACTTGAGGGTGGACGTTGTTGGTACCTCCATTATTAGTAGGAAGTACCTTGCCCGTAGTAACCTCAGGCTCACGTTCTGCTACCTTAGGAGGAGAAGAAGAGGTAGAAGGAATCGAGGGTCCATTGTATGATACCCCACTTCGGGTGGTGATCGCTTTGACATCGCCCATCGGGTTAGCGATCGTGTTGCTCGGTAATGTACCCGGGCCCGAGGGTCGATCATTTAAAGACTTCTGAAGTTCAGAGATCGTCTTGATCAATAACCGATTCGTTTCCTCTTGTGTTTTCATGAATTGTTTAATCTCAGCATCGGAGGAAGACGGGGGTGGAACAACGTTTTGATTTTGAACAGGGGGATTTTGAACACGGTTGTTTTGAAAATTCCCTTGATTTTGATTGTTGTTACCCTGAAAAGTGTTTCTCTGATTGAAATTACCTTGATTGTAATTCCATTGATTCTGGTTCCTTTGAAAATTTCCTTGAAAACCTTGGTTTTGATTGCCATTTTGAAAATTGTTTTGATTAAACTGGCCTTGATTTTGGTTCGGGTTTTGGAAATTTGAGTTTTGACCTTGGTTAAAATTCTGATTCGCGTTACGGTTTTGATTTTGGTTAAAACCGGGAGGTCCGAGAAAATTGTTGGAACGATAGCTTAAGAGATTACGGTCCCCTTGCGGTTGGTAAGAATTACCCCCCGTGTTGTAGGAACCGTTAGCAGCATAAACGTTCTCTTGAGGAAATTCAGCAGTAGCTGGACACTCGGAATACAGATGTGGGCCCCCACAAGTTTCACAACTTCGGGCCACGGCTTTCACTTGTTGATTTTGAACCTGATGTTGTATCGTTTGGTTCATTCTCAACACAGCCGTAGAAATATCATCCATCTTTTTGGTAAGAGCAATTATTTCAGGAGATGATGATGAGGGAGTAACTGAATTACATGACGCATCCCTCTCCGCAGAGGAATCCCAAAAGTTATGATGGGCAGTCATGTTCTCGATTAAGTCATAGCACTCCTCGGGACGCCTTTTCATAAAGGTCCCACCAGCAGCAGCATTGAGAATGTCTCGGTGCCTCAATGTCAGACCATTATAGAAGGTATCTATGATGGTAACTTGCAACATATTGTGGTTAGGGCACCGATCAATAGCTAGCTTATAACGTTCCCAAGCCTCAAAAAGAGACTCATCGGGACATTGCCGGAAGTTGCTGATATCATTTCGTAACTTGGTAACCATGGAAGGTGGAAAATATTTTGCTAGAAACTTGGTTACCATGTCATCAAAGGTACGAATAGAATTCCTTGGGAGTCGGTCAAACCATGCAGTGGCATGATGAGTGAGAGAATAGGGGAAGAGGTACAGCCGAAGGGCATCATCGGTGACACCATGCTGTTTCATGCTTTGGGTGACCGTAAGATATTTGTCAAGATGCTTATTGGCATCGTCACCCGGTAATCCGTGAAATTGACACGAATTCTGGACTTGTTGGATCATGTGATGCTTGAGGCCAAAGTCCGCAGCCCCAATAGTGAGTGGTGCAATAGGCCCACCCCGCCCTTGCATGGTAGGTTGGCACAGCTCCTCCATCGTTCGGAGATCGGGAGCTGGCTCATCCCTAGGAGGGTCAGGGGGTGGTAATGGTGGTGGTGGCCCAGCGGCCATTTCGGTTTCTGTATTAGAACGTAGCTCGGGTACGTCTTTCTGTTTTTTATTCTTTGCTTGAGACCGAGTGCGCATGCACTAAAAACAATATTTCAACACAAGTTCGAGGCAAAACCACAGTGAACTTAAACCAGCAATCACAAGTGAGCAGCTTCTTTGAAAAAGGTACACTACTCACAGGGATACAAAGGCAAGTTTTTATCTTAAGTTTGGGAACTTATTATGGGTTTATTATTTAAATTTGAAAAACTGCTTTAGGCTTATGGGTGTGTGTGCAGAAACTTGGGAAATATTTTTGGAACTGATTCGTTAACCGAAATCGTCCCTTTAAGATTACTCGCAGGCTGGCGGGAGGAAGTAAATAGGTTTCCTCTTCAGTTCGCAATTTAATGTCAGAACTTACCTTAAACCAACTGTTTCAGGTTGTAATCTTAAAGAACACGAAGTAATTTAACTTCACAGTTTGTTTTTGATTGTTTTTAATTTTTTTGGTGTTTTCAACACTTCAGGAGAAGTATTAATGAACGTTTTTCTGATATGATTATATATTTTTACAAAACTTTTTACAAATTTGTGAGAAATTTGTACAGGGAGGGTTTTGAAAACCACTTAACTTAAAACGATTTTATAAAACACGCAACAACCTCCCCGGCAGCGGCGCCAATTTTTGATTGAGCCCGAACCATCAGATTATTATTGACCAAGGTCAATAAGTCAAAGACAGCCAAGAATCAATACTCCGGTGATAGTGTAGTGTTTTCCCGGGTCGTTAAAGTCCCAGCGAGATTGAAATGGTGCTTTGGAAATCGTTTATGAGTGAGTGGGACTGAGGACAGTAGCTCAGATGATATGGAATTGATTTTGCTACTGTTATTTTGGTATTGGTACACAGATATAATATTCACAAAAATCAGATACCAGATATATGCACAAATTCACAATTAAGATCACGTATCGGACTGGAAAAGTGGGTTCTTGGTATTTATCAAACTACAGGGGGTGCTTTTGACACTTTTTCAAACTTAAAAAAAATTAAAAATGAAAATGAAATTATGAAAATGATTAAAATACTATTTAAATACTATTTAATTAATTAAACTAATTAAAATCTAATTTAAATCTAATTTATATTTAACTAATAATTATAACTATTACAAATTAAACTAAAAATTTGCAAAAACAATTTCTAAACTTAAAATAGAACTTGAAGAAAGTATAAAAAATTAAAATAAATATTTTTGTCTTTTTATGATTTTTCTATTAATTAAAAACTATTTAACTTAATTAAACTAATTAAACTACTTTTAATTACTATTAATAATAAATTACTTTAGAAAATTAAGAGAAAATTTATAAAATTACTTAACCATCACAGGAATCCTACAAAATTATAAAAACTCTAAAAATTATGTTTTAAGATTAAACAACTAATTATTTACCTTTTAATTAACTTAAGTCTATTTTAAATAAATAAAATAAGAAAAATAGAAAATGAACAGTAGAATCTCAAAATATATTTTCTAAAAACTTATTAGACTATATTAGAACTAGGAAAATTATAAAAACTAAATTTAACCTTATAAAAACTAAATAAACTATTTAATACTTAATATTAATTAATAATAAAGAAAATTAAATTTAAATCTAATTAACACTAAATGACAAAATAAAAATCTGAAAAAATTATCAAAATTACTTTACTATATAAGGTATTTAATAAAAATATAAAAACACTAGTGACTTAATTAAAATATAAAAATGAAAATTAAAATTAACTTAAATTAAATAGAAACTATCACTTACTTTAACTTTGATTTTTTTGGATTTTTCTTTTACAGAACTACTTTATACCCTAAAATGACAAACTTTTATGAAAACACTTTTAAAATTAGCTTATTAATAAGCTGTAAACACCCCCTTGGCTTACACAGTTGACTTATGTTGACTGTGTGGTCAATTGTGGTCAAATGGCTTAAGGTGGGGTCCACAATGGTAAAAATGAGTCTCAGCAAGTTAAACAAACTCAAATAAGCAACAAACAACAATACTAGATAACAAATAAGCTTATTAAGATGAAATAAGCACTTTGCACTTTTGAGATTGAACCAGATTGGGGACAGACTTTTGGAGCTAAACTAGGTGGGGTCCACTGGGCTGGAGGTCAAACAAAAGGTCAATGGTTCTTCCTTGGTAGGAGGGGGTTTGAGGGAAACCAATTTGAACCACTAGAACCCACTGTGGTGGGCTGCAGCCACCACTTAAGGTGGTGGTGTGGTGGAGGTCTGATGTGAGCAGGGCACACCTTTGCCCTGCAAGTCACTTTGAGAGTCTGTGGGACCCACTTAGGCTTCCACACAAATTAAGCAAAAATTAGGGGTCAAAGATCAGCTGGTAGACTCTTACCACAATAATTTTCAAACCTTAATATCCATCACACAGCTCACAATTAAACTTGGAATTTTAGTAAAAACCTGAGAATGTAACTTTTGACTTTTGTATGAAACTTGTTACTTTGACTTTTTTGAATTTAGAATGCTTCTAATAAGCTGAAAAGGGAATAATAAGCTCTGACAAAACTAAATTAAGTTAAAACAAATGCTTTTGAATTAACTATATGGGATTTGGGGTCACAACTGCTCAACAGTGAACTGTGGGTATGGGTAATGGGTAATTTTGACTATTTCTGAGATTGTGACCAAAAGGATGGTCAAGATGAGTTATCTAATGCCTGAGAAACTTGTTTGAACCAGAAAATGTTATATATAACAACAAAGGCATACCCAAACAGTGAGAGCCAAACACCCCCTTAGAAATACTAATTTTACAATTACCAAAGCATACCACTGATTTAGAGTATAAACCTGAATCAAAAGGTTCTAATCTGATATATTAAACTAATCTAAGCATAAAAACACATATAATAACAACAAACACTTAGAAATTATGATTATGCTATGTTTGACAGTGGAAATTAGAACATAAACATCAAAGTAATCAACTTGAACAAGATTCAAATATTAAGCTGGAAACTACTTAAACAACAAACAATCAATACAAACAATCAATACAAACAACCAAAGATTATCAGATCTAGGCAACAAATTAGAACTAATTAGGAACTAGATTTTAAGTGAAATTTGAATTTAGCAAAGGCTTACACAACCATCCCTAGCATGAACAAGGGACTTTCCAATGATGCCTATCTTTAGATAGGTTGTATCCAGCTCCAATCTTGATCACTACTTCCTTCCTTGACCTGAAACACAAAAATCAAGCATACAGTTGACCATGGTTGACCATTTTAAGATCTTTGATTTTCTTCTAATGTAACTGTGTTTTAAATGTCTCTAAAGCTTTTACAAGCTTGTTGGAGCTTATATTGTCCTAACTCAGTCCATAACTCAACACATAATCAACACTTGAGCTTACTAAATAATATGAAAATTGATAAAATTGCAAAGATGGAAATCAGACTTGGAATTTAAGATATTATAAATTTAAAAGGTTGACATTACAATACAAACACTGATACAACACTTGAATTAGAAAAGTTTACACTAATTGGCTAAGAAATTTAAATTCGACACAATTTTAACTAAAATAAACTACACACTCTCTTTCTTGCTTCCTTCTTCCTTTTATAAGCATCCATTAGGGTTCCCACAAGCTTCTGAGCATTTCCCACCATCATTTAATAATTTTGGTCCACTCTTGAGCTTACACGTATTTTGGCGCCAAAAGCAATTTGCAAATTGCTCCCTGGTTGAGTGAAATGGGGGAGAAGCATTTAATGCTGAGGTGAGGGTAGGTGCAGAGGGTGTGGGAGGGTGATGATGACTTAGCAAGTTGGGGTGGTGGAGCAATACCATGGGTGGTTTGGTCTGTGAGGGGGTGGTGAGGGAGAAGGAGAAAGGGCGGTTTGGTGGGTTTGACCGAAGTCAAACTTGGGTGGTGGACTGGGCTTGGATGTGGACTGTTATTCATTTTGGGCCCAAAGGATAAAAGTTATTGGATTGGATTTGGTTTGTTAACTTTGGATCCGGATTTGGTTTTTTTAAACACAAGGACCTATTTTGTAATTTTGGGAAAGTTGGGGGTTGGTTTTTGGCATGTTTTCAATTTGATTAAAAAGGGTGTAATATGCCAATGATGAATAGTATGAGGTTTTATTTTGAATTTTTCACTTTTTAAAACCCTAGGGACTAAATCTACCAATTCCCCAAACTTCAGGGACCTGCCTTGTAATTTCACCAAACTTTCTACCAAGGGACCAAACCTGCCATAAGAGATTAGTGCAAGGACAAAATTTGTTTTTCTCAAAGTTTTTCATATCCCAGGGACCATTTTTGACAATTTTCAAAGTTCAGGGACTAAACTTGACATTTTGTGAAACTTTTCACCAAAGGACTATTTATGTAACTTTTTGATTTATAAGGTCCTTTGGTGACTTTTTCAAGTTTTTAGAATGACCAGGGACTAGATTTGACAACTTTTGAAAGTTGGGGGACTGAAACTGCCAATTATGCAAACTTTGTGCGTTTTTCATCTGTTTTTGGTATTTTTGCATCTGAGACATGTAAAACACTTTCCTGGGATATTTTCACTATTTTGATTCATTATTGAGTGTTTTTGGATGTTTTGGCAGTTCAGAAATGGTAAAAATGATGAGTATTTACACACTCATCAAGGAGTCCTTTTACAACTCTCTATCCTTGTCGTTCTCACGTTGATAGTACAGAGCAATGCTAGCAAAAATTTCGTGGGAACCGGTGGTGGTTGCAAGTTCCTGTAGGCGTGGGAATTCTGACATTTTTTTTGGTGTTTTATATTTGGGAAGTAACTTAATTGTGTGTTTGGTATGCAAAACATTTAGGGTACGGGCCCTTAAATACTAACTGAACTGATGACGTTACAAATTCAGGGACCAAATTTGATATTAGTATATCGTAAAGAGTAAAGTTATTAAATGGCAGGAATTTTAAGTATACAAACGTAAACGTTGGCAAGGTTGGGGACCAAGGGCGAAATTATACAAAAATTGTCCAATACGCTTAAGTTTTTCGTTTGGGTAACGACCCAATAAACCCGACCCAATGACCCGACCAACTTAACCCTAAAAAGTTTCATAATAACCCAATACATAGAAAAATCAGTCATTCCACATTGTGAGAAACAACGTTGATGCAAGTTAATGGAAAGGAACATATTTGTGACAACATTTAAATGTTAAGAACCAGAAGATGAAGGAGAAGTATTGTTCCGGATTCACACAAATAGGAGATTTGAATATACCCCACTCAGGTATGAAGGCGGATCCATTATTAATGTTACTGCTTTTAAGTATGATAGGGGTATCTTTAGTTCAACCCTAGATAATCTATTATCAGAGATTAAGATACCAAAATGGGAGGTGTTTTTTTGTCATCCAAATAACTCGCTAGAAAATGGGTTGCACTTGATTTATAGGGACCAGGATGTCCTTAAGCTATATGATTTTGTGGAAACACATGAGTTAGTTGATATCTTTGCAGATGTTAGCAGAATTTTACTTGGAAAACATTGGTTTTGAGGTTTTGGGTTGGTTAGAGGAAGATGTTAACTTCAGAATGTCAAGTGGGAGACCTTTTATGACTCGTCGTAAATGGAAGGGTATAGATAAGAACAAATTGCAGGTTGGTTTTGTTATCAAAGAGGGAAAAGATGTTAATGACAAAACCAGCAAACAGGAAAAAGATATTATCCATGACAAAAGCATCAAAAATAAGGGAAAGGGTAAGCTGATTATGGAAGAGGACAATTTGCAAGAAGAAAAGGGCGAGGAAGTTGTAAAAACTTATAAGCAAGGTTTTCATGAGAACGGGAAGGCTATAATGGTTGAAATTCCTGGTTTTGATAGGGAAAACATTGCTGATGGTCCTGGTGATTGTGATGTTGTGCCTAGTGGTGCTAATAAACTATTTAAAAGTAGTGAAAATATTACCAATTGCTTACTGGGCCTTTGTGCCAACAAGCCATCCTAAGTAAGTTTTCAATTTTGAATTAAATGGCTTGTGTTTTATATTACGTTACACCAACTATACCTTATATAACTTGAATATTTGGTGTTTGGATACTTGTTTTTCCAGACACATTTACAGTTTGACATTCAGTGACAGGATGAATGTTTTTGTATGTTGATAATCCAGTTCCATGATGTATATCGTTAGAAGGTTCATCAGGTGAAGGTTGTGCAGTGGAGGTCGCATTGTCTTCTCCAATTTTGTGTTAATTAGCAGTAGAACCTTGTATCAGAGAATGTTTTAACTCATTTTCATGTTGTATCAGACATTGTTTGACCAGTTGACTACTATAAGTCAAACTATCCAAATATGCTAAATGCTTAATAGTCAATGTGTTAAGTCATTATCATGTTGTCTAATACATTATAATTTTATGGCTGTACATATTAGATATTCGTTGACATTTAAAAAGTTAAACTAACCAAATGCTAAATGTGATGGTATACGCACCACAATCGATCACACCTTTGTACCAGCAAAACCAAACACAGTGGCCACTTAACATTTGATGAACCTATGTTCAAACCATACCATGTAATTGTACAAGGTTACATGTGTTAAAAATGCAAATGATTTACATATTTTATTATGTAACTCCAACATGCAATTGCTAATCCAAACAGCCACTATAGTTAAAAAGGCAAATCGTTTAATTAACACCTAGACATCTAATAATCAAAATGCCAAATTCACTTGTAACAGTCAAACTAAAGAATTAACAACGACATGAAAAATATTGATTGCCAAACAATATAATTTATTCAAAACCCATCTCATGTTGACAACCATTACAAACTTCACTACCATCTAAACATACACTTAGCTAGACCCACAACTTTCCCTATCACCATTTTCCTTCAATTCCTTCCTTTCCTTTAGATATTTATACAGAGCTTCAAGTTTTGTAATCCTTGTTTCCAAATCATCAAACTTTGGTAACACATTGTCGGTAGCCTCTTTCTTCTCCTTCTTAGCACCCAAACGATGTTCCTTGGAGCAATCCTCTTTCCTTAACCAAGTGTACAAACCCTTCCCCTTATCGTTTTGTGCCATTCTTAGTTATTTTGATTGCTATGTGTGTTGCATTGTTGATAGTTGAGGATTTTATAGAATTTAATACAATGTCGGGTTAGACATAAATCATACACTAGTTGTAAATGTGGTTGGACTATATTGACCTTGGAAAAATAACCAAAACTTAGCGTTGACCTCCCCATTTCTGTTCAAGGGACGCATTCGGCCTCAAAATCCATACTTTTGGATGTCAGGCGACGATTTTGAAAAGTTAAGGGCCAAGGCGATGTTTTGTGGAAAGTTTAGGGACCAACGGTGTATTTTTGTCTAGGATATATACATTACCAAACCTATTTATTCTTGCTCTTGCCCAGCGGAATCTAAGCCAGCAGCGGAATTGCCCGGTTTCGCAGCACCTCCATCAACAACGGGAACACTCGGACCAGCCTCCTTGTCATTATCCCCGAATAATTCATTGATCTCATCAGACATCTGACTACTTGAGACAGCAGGAGCAATTCGATGCAGAGGAACCAACCCTTTAATTGCAACATCCAAAATATTGGGTTCCCCACTACGGCGAGGCCTCCCATGGACTACTACTTTCAAAGGATCGTC
Source organism: Artemisia argyi (assembly GCA_030686995.1). NCBI lineage: Eukaryota > Viridiplantae > Streptophyta > Magnoliopsida > Asterales > Asteraceae > Artemisia > Artemisia argyi. The sequence goes on along the minus strand of CM060689.1, from coordinate 14,594,123 downwards.
CAGCTTAAACAAAGCCAGCGAGTCAATCTCTGCAAAAATAAAATAAAATAAATAAAATAAAAAAATAAATAATAAAAAGCTTATAATAATTAAAAAAAACATATAATAATTAAAAAAATAGAAGAAGAAAGAGAAGAGAAAGAGGAAAAAAAGGAAAACATATATATCTACCTTCTCCCTCATGATAGTAAGCTAGGTAAGCACCTTCATTCAAAGAATAGTAGCGGCCCAGGCCAACCCAGCAGAGAAACTGCTCCGGAAACCTTAAAAACAGAGTCCGACTGCCGATAAGGACAACAACATCATCATCACTGTACTCACCAACCTCCAGAGGCTTATCTTTGGGTACAGTAGTGGCAAGACAGTAAGGGAAAAGAGCAAGAATAGGAAAAACGGTCAACCCAGAAGAAACGGTCTTGCCAGTCCTTCATCGAATCTAACGGTTTTGAACAACACATTTCTTTGGAGTGTGCGCCAAAAGACAACCAACACTTCTTTTTGGTCTTTACATAGAAGTACCGGAAAAGACCAACTGATGGCTCAACCCCGCAAATACGAAAGAGAATCTCAAAATGAGAAACTTTCGTAGCCCCAATTGCATGAAGATGCGAAATGTGAATCCTATAATGCTCAAGGATACTGACGAAAAACCTGGATAACAGTAGACGGTACTGAGCATACTCAAAGAAATGAGTAAAAACACCTATCTTACCCTTCGGAGGATGACGAATAAGTTGATTCTCATAGGGCAAAACTGGTTTAACTTTAGAAGGAATATGACAATCCCTAATAACCGTATCATAAATATGTTGTGAAAGCTTACACTTAGCATCCCAAAACTCAACCATGATGACAAAATATCCTTCAAAAGAAAAGGGAGATAACTGAAAATGGACGGGTAGGATAAAAAAAACCCTAAACGGCAGCGGAATAAGATAATAAGGAAGATAAATGAAAAATGGGTATTTATACTCGAAACACATCTAATCAAGGTTAGATTGAGCAAATGATGCGTGTCAAGCACACTCCAATTAACGGCTACGCTCAACAGTAAAAAGATATGGACGACAGCTAACGATAAAGTAGGTCTGGAAATGGAACGGTTAAAAACGGTCCATGTCTCCCACGTCCTTATCCGCTGATCATAAAGACGTGCCACAGAGAAGCGTCAAATGCTAGATCGGAGTAGCTACAACCTTAGTCTAGAAACATTCACCGCACGCTACAATAACACGCGAGCAATGAACGCACTAGACTGGGGGGGACTTGATGACATATAATGCGGATAGCGGGCTTACTGGGCCTGGATCGTATTATACACAACTGGGCCCCGGCCCAAAGAAACAAGTAACGACACATAATACGGATGATAGGTCCAGTCACTGGACCTGGATCACATCATATACAGCTACGCCCCGGCCCAACAAAGCAGAAATCCGGACATCACCAAAGCCCAACTAGAGCAGGGCGTGGTCCGGATTCCTAGCTACTCACGCGGATCATTGGAGCGACACTTCCGAAGTAAGCTTACCAACCGGCCCATGGTCCGGCAGATGATCCGCGTCCGCAATCATGATTAAGTTGCGGAAACCCTAGCATTTCGACAAGGGACCCACTCCGGCCACTACAACAATATACGAAATACTAGAAAACCCTAGCATTTCAACCACCTATAAAAGGTAACCTCGGTACAGATTCGCGAGGTACGACTTTTTCACACATATCAATACATTCACATTTCTCTGACAACATGAGTACTTACTCTTACGCCGGAGCTTAATCGTGGGGTCCGTCCCCACGATAAGGCTAACAGTTTACTTTCATTTGTGCAGGGAATCCATCTATCACTTGGATTAGTGAAGAACCCAACACAACGGATAGTTTATCAAGGACAACCCAACGCATAGTTAAGCCAAATCCTTACCTACCACACTTTTTGCACTAAGACTGATGCTAATGGCAACACTTTCCATAAAAGCAACATCGCCACTTCAGCACCACCTCAGTTTTCTCTCTTCACAACTCCACTCCAACCACAACTACCTAGTGGTGACCACAAAAACAACCCCATAACATTTCCACAAAAGCAACCCCCAACTGTCAAAAATGGTTTCCATGGTGCAATTGTTTCGGTTGATGAGGCAACCACTTTTTTGCAATTGTTGCAAAGCAACGCGTTGCTTAAGGCATTGCTAGTGGGGGAGGCGCGTTGCTTTTCTTGGTTATGGTCACCATCCAACGCCCAATAGCATTAGTCTAACAATGTCAATATATGGTTTGGTGGACGGGAAAAGTCACTGGACCCGTGTTTTCTAGAAAGGGTTTAAATAAGAATGTCTATAAGACCTTTTTTGTAGCAGTGAAAGAGACATTCCAAACAATAGGAAGCTGCTTAGAAGTTACACATTAGCAGTTAATTAGCAACCAGTGTCCATATATATAATAGGTACGCAACTACGCTTGTTTCATAGTTACAATATATAAACGCATGGCAATTACGGACTGGCAGATTACACAGGCAATAGTCGAAAACAACACGGTTGCTTTTAGGAGCATGGGTGAACAAGACAAGCAAATGTTTGAGCGAAAACTAGGAAACACTACTGCGTTACACCTTGCTTCAAGAATTGGTAATGCTGAAATCGTGTCCATTATTCTGTTACTAAGGCCAGAAATGGTGGATGCTGAGAATGATAACTTAGAAACGCCACTCCATGAAGCGTGTCGCATGGGACATGAGCAAGTGGTCAGGTTGCTTATGGAAAAGAACCAATGGGTGGCTGGTAAGCTCAACTATGAGAACCAAAGTGCCTTGTTCCTTGCTTGCAGTTACGGCCATCTTAACATTGTGAACTTCCTCCTGGATCACACGAGTTGGTTGTTGAACATCATAGACGATGCAGCTTGTCTCCACATTGCTGCCTCAAAAGGCCGAACAGGTTAGAATTAAGCTCATTACCTCCGGTAGATTCTAAATCTCAAATTTGTTTTATTACCATGAGGGCTGGGTAATAAGGTCTAAACATGTAATTTTATTATTAAATTTCAAGTTGGTTTCACATGAATAGAAAAGTTTATATTATGTCAATAATAATCTAATTTTTTTAGTACTTAGATTTTTAAGCAATGAAAGTTACACCTTGTAAGACTTTCCAACTCAAGCTTAACTATTCATAAGTAACCACGTTAAAGTCCACATCTTGGTTCTTGATGATGCAGATATTGCTAAAAAGTTGCTAGCAAAGTGCCCGGATCTAGCTAATCGGAAGGACATACATGGTTCCTTGGCGTTGCACTTTGCTTGTGAAAGGGGGCAGCTTGATATTTCGAAAATGCTATAGAAATGGACCCTCACCAAGCTTCACAATTTGACTTCAATGGCTATACGCCTTTGCACTTAGCTGCCATAAACGGGAACCTAGCTATTTTAGAGGAGTTTGCATCCACGGCTCCTTTCTCCTTGGTGTTTCTAACAAGATATGGAGAAAATGTGCTCCATCTTACAATAAGATTCAATAAGTTTGATGCCTTCAAATTTCTAGACAATATCCTCAAGGGTACAGACCTGTTTTACCAACGTGACAAATTTGGCAATAATGTTCAGCGTCTTGCTCAGATTGTTGGTTTTCATCAGGCATGAGTCTCTCTTCAAATGCTGTTCAGTTGCTAGCTAGTTCTGATGAGATCAATAATCTAATTCTCTGCTTACGTGTTTATAATTATTCATGTTCATTACAGTTTGCAGAATACATCAAAACCGATGAAACAAAAGCGCTAAGTAATATTGATCAAATGATAGGGAATCACGAGGACAACCTTGTAGAAGCGGCTCCTATAGAAGATGAAACAATTACGTTAAGTAGTGATCAAATGATAGGGAATCACGAGGACAACCTTGTAGAAGCGGCTCCTACAGAAGATGAAACAAACTCAAGATTAGAGCTCGTAACAAATATAAATGCAAGCATTTGCAGTCAAAAATACGGACAAGACGAGACCAAAATCGAATCTAATAAGAAAATTCTAAAAAGAGAGCATCTAGAACTACACAGAGAGGCGCTACAAAACGCAAGGAACACAATTACAATAGTGGCCATCCTGATGGCAACTGTCACATTCACAGCCGGTGTAAACCCTCCTGGTGGTATCTACCAAGAAGGACCTATGAAGGGAAAAGCGATTATGGGCAAAAGTAAAGCTTTCAAGATCTTCGCAATCAGCAATCACATAGCACTGTTTGTATCCCTCTGCATTGTTGTAACATTAGTCAGCATTATCCCTTTTAAGAGAAAGGCATTGAACCTGATACTGAGGGTGGCTCATAAAGTTACATGGGTGGCTTTATCATTCATGTCTGTGTCGTATGTCGCTGCAACATGGGTGATTATGCCAACAACCCATGATCAGAGCAACAATATGAACTGGCTTTTAGAAGCTCTACTGTCTATCTGCGCAGGGACTCTTGGATGCACCTTCTTTGGGTTAGGGATTATGCTTATCAGAGATCAAATAAAAAAATATAAGTGGAGGAATGTAAAGGTCGAAACTGAAGCTTCTCGCTCCATAAATTCAGATGCTATTAGTAACATTAAAAGTGGATTTCATGCCCTATGATCACGCACAGGCCACTGTTTCCAGGAGCTACTACACTTCTCTTTCTATATATAGCAATGTTTATTTCATTTGTAAATATCTTGCGTGAGCCGATGTAATCTATATGAATCAATATTTGCATGTTTCCAACAAGATTTCAACATATCAAATTGTTGGTGATTTAGTGTCATCAAACATTTTGTGTAATAGTGATTTACCCGAAAGCAAAAGGATTTCAAGTTAAGTTCTAATATGAGTTAAGAGGTGCGGAGTGCACGCTTGTATAAACTAATCAACTTGATTTCATATATGACGAAAGACAAAGTTTGTGACAGAAAATTCGTAACTAAGGTGCTGCAACCATTTAATAGATGTGACTCTTGTTAATAGTAACAGAAAAACTGTCCTATTTAGGTGTCGCTGAAATCTATTTGAAAGTTGGTTACTTTCTACCAAAAAGTGTGACAAGTGACTTTTCTTATATACCATACAGACACACACGGAAACCCATCCTATTCTCTACACACACAAACCCATCCACCACCTCTGTCCCACCACCTGTCATCTAAAATGTATGTTCACACATATATGCATACCAAAACAAATCATTCCAAACAAATAGAAGCTGCTTAGAAGGCTCATGGTATACAACATGAAGTTTACAGCACTCAATTATTAAAGCTTTCATTGTCTATAAAATAGACCCAACTGAGTAGACTTGTGTTATGGTCAAGTGTGGTATTAGCAAGAGATGGCAATAACAGATTGGCAAGTTACGCAAACAATAGTCGAAAATAACATGGTTGCCTTTAGGAATATGGTAGAACAAGATGAACATGTGATTGAGCAAAAAATAGGAAACGTTACTTTGTTGCACCTTGCTTCAAGACTAGGAAATGCTGAAATGGTGTCGATAATTTTAGAATTAAGGCCAGAAATGGTGTCTGCTGAGAACAATGATAACTTAGAAACGCCACTCCATGAAGCGTGCCGCATGGGACATGAGAAGGTGGTTAGATTGCTTATGGAGAAGAATGAATGGGTGGCTATTAAGCTCAACTGTGACAACCAAAGTCCGTTGTTCCTGGCTTGTAGTTATGGGCATTTTCAGATTGTTGATTTTCTCTTGAGTCACACAAGGTGGTTATTGGGCATCATAGACGAGGTAGCTTGTCTCCATGTGTCAGTCTCAAAAGGCCGAACAGGTACAACCTAAGTAGATTGTAGTATGTTCTCTTAGATTTGATTTTCATGTATATATCTTATACTATTTGCAAGTTATGCAAGAAATTCAGGATAATTGGCAGATTTGGACGGGTCATGAGAGTTGTGTAATGCGACGAAAAAGTGTTACGGCTAAAAACATGTAACTTTGGATTGACATGATACACTTTGTGCTGACTTTTTTGAAAAGTTTATATGATAGATAACAAGCTTATCAAATATGATCTATCATTTTTAGTGTTCCAATAATAATCTTAAATTTTTCGAATATAATGATTTATTAAGCTTTATGCATTCAAAGTTATACTTTAGGTGACGTTTCACCATTTAGCCATTTGCAATTGCGCCTTTAGATAAATACTCTCACTGTGCTTGTTTGGCCCGTTAGAGATAACAAATAACTTGAGTTGACCCATATGTAAGCAAATGAGTTATAGTTGTCACTTGTTACGTATAAAAATATACTAGGAGTATTATCTTTAGCGCCTTTATTAGACTTAGTAATATCAGTTTATTCTTCATGGTGATGCAGATATCGCTAAAAAGTTGCTAGAAAAGTGCCCGGATCTGGCTAATAGGAAGGACATCAATGGATCCTTACCGTTGCATGTTGCTTGCACAAAAGGGCAATTGGAGATTTTAAAAATTCTGTTAGGAATGGACCGCGACCAAGCTTTCCAGTTTGATAACAACGGCTACACTCCTTTGCACTTAGCTGCAATAAACGGTAATGTAACCATCCTTGAGGAGTTTGCATCCATAGCTCCTTCATCCTTTGAACTTCGGTCAAAACACGGAGAAAATATGTTCCATCTAACCATGAGATTCAATAAATTGGACGCCTTCAAATACGTAGATGGTGTCCTCAAAGGCACAGACCTGTTTTACCAACTTGACAAATTTGGCAATACTATTCAACATCTTGCACAGATTAGAGGTTTCTCCCAGGTGTGAATTTTTTATTTTGTTTCTATACGCTTTTCAGTTTTCACTAGCAATATACACTCTAGTAAACTCGCTAGTGCTAGTCCTTGGATCAAAAGTCAAACTAGTTATAGATCTGTTCAGTTCAGATGCTTTTATAATTCTTTGTTAAACTTGATGCCCTAAAAGTTTTTGAGGCCTTGTGGGGGTCTCACCTCGCGCACACCCTCAACGACGGCACTAGTAAGTTGTTTAGTCAAATTTACTTTGGTTTATGTCACTAAATACAATATATGTTCATTGCAGTTTGCAGAATACATGAGTGAAACAAAAGAGCAAATTGATGATCAAGAGTCTGAGAATCATTCAGGCATATTGAATCAAACTGAGTTGGCAACGACAGGCGAGACTGTTGTCCGTCACATTAATCTGCCAGAAAATCAAGTAGAAACAGTTACACTTGAAGGCGAGGCACACTCATTCTTGAAACTTGAGATAAATAGAAACACTAGTATTGCAAGCAAAACCACTAATGTAGAAGAAAAACAGAACAAGCCTCCTAAGAATCAGCCAAAACGAGAACATCTTGAACTACACAGAGAAGCACTACAAAATGCAAGGAACACAGTTACACTAGTGAATATCTTGATAGCAACAGTCACATTTGCAGCAGGTATGAACCCACCCGGTGGGGTCTATCAAGACGGGCCTCTAAAGGGAAAAGCAATATTGGGCAAAAAACTAGCTTTCAAAATCTTTGCAGTCAGCAATCACTTAGCACTATTTGTATCTCTTTGCGTCGTTGTAGTACTAGTCAGCATCATCCCTTTTAAACGGAAACCACTAAAGATGATGCTAGCAGCAGCTCACAAGGTCACATGGGTGGCGTTATCGTTCATGGCTGTGTCGTACATAGCAGCAACTTGGGTTATCATGCCTACGCCTTACGAGAATCACAGAATGAATTGGATCCTAGAAACTTTATTGACTATCTGCGCAGGAACTCTTGGATTTACCTTTTTTGGGCTAGGAGTTATGCTTATGAAGCATCAGTTGAAGAAGTACAAGTGGAAGAAGGAAAAGTTGCAGTTGCTGATGACAAATTCAGATGTTCATACTTGCCGCAAGTCAAATGCAGATTCAGATGCTCGTGAAGCTCCACTGAAAGATATTCCTAAGTTCGGGGAATGGGAAACAGATTCAGATGTTTGTAGTGAGCGCTTTATAGGATTTCATGCTCTTTGATTATAGTGCCAAAATTATAAACCGAATTAAGACCAGTCACTCGTTATCAGTGAGATTAGCATATAACTAGTGGCAATTTGTCGTCGATTCTCTTTTTAGTTTCTGTTAATTACTAATGCTCAAAAGAATGATACTGGTTATTTGCAATTGTTTGCCTAGGAAATTTCTGTATCAATTATCATAGGCCACAATGTAACACATTATCTAGTACACCGTACATTATCTATTACAAGGCTGTAAATGAACTAAATATTCAATGAACAATTCATAAATTGTTCGATAAAAAGTTTGTGTATTTATTAAATAAACGAACATGAACAATATTTTGTGTTCGTTCTAATAATGAATGAACATAAAAAAAAGTCGTGCCCATTCATGTATGTTCGTGAACGTCCAATTATACGTTCATTAACATTCGGCTATATTCATTTATTTGTTTATGTTGGTATATCATATCTTTTAATTGTATACTTTTAAATAGGGGTGGCAATTTCTGACCCGACACGAAACCCGACCTAAAACCGACACGAAAATTAACAGGTTCGGGTTGAGTCTAGATAGATTTCGGGTCGGGTTTGGGTCGATCCATCTAACTCCGTTTATTAAACAGGTTAGGTTAGGGTTGGGAATAAATTAAGCAGGTCGACTGTACACTCGTTTAATATTTTTTTCTTAAATAAAAAATTATTTATATTTTATTATACAGGTTAAATGGGTTAAAAGGGGCGACCTACAAACCTGTTTAACTCGTGTAATGTGTCATTTTTTTGTATAAAACGGGTTAAATGGGTAAACCCAAAACCCGGCTTACCTATTCAATCCACGTAACCTATTTTACCCACCAACCCAAGTATATATACGAGTTAAATGCTTCAGGTTCGGTTTATATGTAAACAGGTTAAGGTTGACATAGCTGATGATTTAAATGAGTCAAGTTCGGGTGGGGTTTTCTGACCCGCCAACCCAAACCCGACCTGAATTGCCACCCCTACAGTTTTAAAATTGATTTGTTTAAACAAAACAAACTCATAAAACAAAAATATTATGCATAATTAACGAACATGAACAATTTATTTTCTTAATAATCGGACATGAATTAGAAAATTAGTCCGTTTAAGCGTTCGTGTCCGTTTATTTGTCTGGTTAAAATTAAACAAACGAACATGAACAAGGCCCGTTCATATTCGTCCGATTCGTTAACACCCCTAGTATTAAGCTAATTTTAATTTGGCTTCTAAAATCAAATAATTCTAGTTAAACTGCAATGACAACATAATAACACATTTTTTCTAACTAACGAGTGGTCCGTACTTTGTGGATACATTCAACAAAATGTAACAATATACGAGTAACTTTTTGGAGTTAACTGCCATAAAAATATTTAACAAAAAATGACATTGAGTTTTTGTACCAAATCTTAACTAGTCTTGAAGCGTTTAGAACTCAAAAGGTGGCCCATTAAACGTGAGTAATTACTATAAGTTAAAAAGTAACGATTAATTTGTAAATAGTAAAAGTCATGAGTCAAAACCCCACGTCTTCAAGTTCCACACCATTTTCTCCCTCCAAAATAACCTTTTAATCTCCCTATGCTCAGCTGATGGAAATAACTTCTTGATTGCAGGTAATAGACCCTGAAATTAAAATAAAACAGATAAGTGTGAAATTTGATTCAATGGGATAAAATAAAACAGATAAGTGAAATTTGATTCAATATGATAAAATAAAACAGATAAGTGGAAATAACTTCTTGTACGTTCTGTCTATCTGTGATAAATGTGAAATTTGATTCAATGTTTAGCTCAAGATCATCTGCAAGATTATTGAGGAACCACAACCATGAATGCATGTTTTTTGACTCCACAATCCCATAAGCTACATGGTAGATCCCATTGTTTGCATCCACAGACACAATAGTAAGAAGTTGTCCTTCATATGGTGCTTTCATAAAGGCCTCATCTAAACCAAAAGATCTGTCCTACCAGCTCTAAAACCTTCTTTCAGTGCACCTAAAAACACATATGCTCCTAAACATCTTTGTGTTACTTGGGATCTTCATCCCTGTACACATCTATCTTAACAGTGGTGTTTGGATTAGCTTTCTTTAATTCCATAGCACAATTTATCAAACGGCCATACTACAACACCGCATCACCTTTCAAAGTTTCCTCTGACTTAGATTTAGCCCTAAAAGCTTTATGCCTAGAAATACCAACCTGGAAATGTTTCTACATCTGATCTTTAAGTGCTTCAAGTAGGATATCTGGGTTTTTGGGTAACAGATCTATCACATGCTTCGTAAGAAAACTAGATGTGCAATGTTTTACCTTTCTTGAATGTAAACAAATATGTTCCTGTTCTAAAGACCTAACTTGCCATTTATCATTGACTATCTTGGTTACATACACATGCCATTTGCATATATATATTTGTCACCTACCTCTTCTGAAATTACATTCCTGCCCTTATCTCCCTTCTTTACCTTATTTTTTACTTTATCCTTATTCTTTACTGTAAAAGATTCATTTGGCCCATTATCCATAAAGGGAACAATTCCTAAACACTTAGCCCTCACTCTTACCAAATCATTTTTCACAATTTCTATATTTCTTCTTGTCTCAACTGAATATGCCTTTATTCTTTCCTTTACTTCCTCCCTATTAACAAATTCTTGTCCTAGAAAAAAATAGATCACAATTCCACCCCTCATTAGAAGCAATTCTTTTCCTCAATTTCCTAAGTGCAGCTCTTCTAACACTTCCACTGTCTTCCTCATCAAGTTCACTTTCATACATATCATAGTCAATAACCTCTAAGTCATCTTCATTGATACTCACTTCAGGTCTTTGAGGATCACCATCTGTTTCCCTTTCATCATCAAAAGTAATTGTAAACCTAAACTGATGACGTATAGTCTATATTTGGACCACGAGCCCAAATGATAAACATTACTAAGGCCCAAAGCCACCATGCGTGGGCTATTATAACTTGGGCCACACCAATAATGGAAAAAGGCTCACGTAAGCCCAAACCCAACTAAAATATATACGGTTTAGATAAGGATCTTCTATCTATGGAATAGATATCCTTAACCTGGATAAGCACTACGTGTACGAAACGTAAGGAGCACGAAACCTACAAGGATTCTGCACCTATATAAGGAATGACATAATTCTCATTAAAGGTACGATTTACAAACCCTAAACTCTTTACGAGAACCCTAAACCGATTACTTACTCTCACGCCGGAGTCTAATCGTGGGAGACAATCCCACGATAAGCCTAACGGTGTTGTTTACTTTCTTAGTGCACAGGTTTCAAGCATTAAGAAGCGAATTGGTACAAGAGCAAGAGCCCAAACCAGGAACGCCCAACTTTTGTATCAACAAGTGGCGCCATCCGTGGGACCCACACCAAGAATCAAGGAACTAGAATGACAAAGAGTAAAAATTCAAGCCAGCGGACTCCGCAGGTGGAAAAAACACGTGACCCCCAGAGGAAGAATCAACAAGATTTAACCCCTAGGCAAGCTTCTGGGACAACCAATGCGCCTGGTCACCAAGAAACGGGACCTACCCAACCTCTCCCAGCGGTGGAATTGCCTGTAAGGACTACCCATGTCACCACCGTAGTTCCAAGCGTTGAAGAACTCCAGCGCACCCTCTTCAATACTCCTCACCAGACGGCATCTACAGTGGATAACACTGTACCGCCGGGCGCACCTAACAGGGATAGGGTACCCAATACTGAGGCAGATATTCTTGCAGCGAATGAGGACGCACCTGACTTAACGCTGAGTAATTTTGTATCCCAAAATTACGAAACTTTAACCGCCCTTATGCAAGAAGAAGCTAGGAGAAGATCGAATACGAGCCTGCAAGCCCGGCTTAACTTTGGTCCTGAACGCGAAGCATCACCACCGCGCCACCTACGAGGAAGACGCGAAAACAATGAAAATCGTACCACTATCCATGATAGGCTGGGTACGATATCTGACTCACAATATTCAGAGGAATATGAAGACGGCGAGAGGCGCACTAATGTTCATTCCAGACTTGGTAGTCGAGGGATACAAGACAGATTAGGACCTCAGAACTCACCAAGCGAAGGTTCCTCCAGGTCTGGGAGCAAAAGAATTCATGACAGATTAGGGAGAAGAATATCCCCAAACGAAAGCCCCTCAAGTTCTTCCTCTGAAGGAAGCCGGCGCAAGCGCCGCAAAAGAGACTATTCCTCCTCCAATGACTCCTCGGACAACGAGGATAAGGAAACAAGACACTGGAAGTCTAGAGGAAGATGTCGTGAAGAAGAAGACGAAGACATGTCTCTTCCATGGCGTCGCCAGAAGATTGATGCATTTACACGACGCATCAACGATTACTCCGATCACAAAAGGAGGCGCATGCCCACTAATGTCAAAACATATGATGGAACAGGTGATCCGGATGACCACCTAAAAATTTTCGAGTTGGCCGCTACCATCGAAAATTGGCCACAACCTGTGTGGTGCCATATGTTTAATTCCACCTTAGTAGGGAATGCGCGCACGTGGTTTAGTAAGCTCCCACGACGGAGCATTGGCGGGTTTGAAGAATTACGGAAAGCATTCAGTTTAAACTTCACCCAAAGAAAGAAGTGCGCTAAAAACCCTGTTGAACTAGCCAGAGTAAAACAGCGCCAAGGGGAATCAACCAGTGCTTATGTGGAACGCTTTAAAGATGAGTGCATACATGTCAAAGCGTGTCCCGAAGTCCTAAAAATTTCAGGGTTCATGAATGGGATTAATAACCCTGAACTCATTCGGAAGCTAAACGACAAGGTTCCGCAAACCTTCGATGAGCTAATGAAGCGCACAAGATCCTTCATACAAGGAGAAGCAACCGCTGCGGACAGCAAAAAAGGCTATTCAAATTATAGGCAACAAGAACAGCCTAGGAGACAATCCAACGATCAGAATAGCAACCGCAGCAGGAATCATCGCAGTGAAAGAGACAATGACAAATATACCCCCTCACAAAGACTCCAAGGGAAATATTTGTAACAGAAGGTGCAAACTTCCCAAAACCTCCACCAATGCGTACCGCAGAGGACAAGCGCATAGGGAATGGATACTGCGAATACCATGGCCAAAAAGGCCATACAACCAACGAGTGTGTCCAGCTACGACAACTGATTGAAAAATTAGTAAGAGAAGGCAGAATGGACCACCTCGTAAAAAACATTAAAGAGGGAAAGGACAAACAAAGGAATGGGGGCAAGAAAGAACCTCCCAAAGACAAAGTTGACATCATCTACATGATACAGTCATGGCAACGCAAGATAAAACAAAAAGTCAGTCAAAAATTCTCTCCAGAAAAAGAGATATCTTTCCCTACTCTAGCTGCGGACAACGCAGTAGTAGAGCCACTAACTATTGAAATACATACAGGGGGGACATGATATCCACCGCATGTATATCGATGGGGGGGGGGGGCATCCGCAGATATCCTATATGATCATTGTTTCAAAAGGCTACGACCTGAGATACAAAGTCAACTGGTACCAGCCACAACTTCGTTGACTGGATTCACAAGAGAAAATATTTGGCCTATGGGACAATTGCGCTTGCTAGTGGTTGTGGGCGATGAACAACACTCAACAGCAATATGGATAAATTTCATGATAATCAAGTCTCCCTCACCATACAATCGCATCATTAGGAGACCTGGAATATCCTCCATGCGCGTTGTGCCATCCACAGCACAAGGGATGCTCAAATTTCTAGTGGAAGGAGGAGTTGTTACCCTCTACAACACCACGGTACCACCAAAAGAGTGCAACGCAGTAACCACTGAGGTGGAGAATATTCCAGAACAGCGCACAGAAAAAACACCAAACCTAAAGGTCGCTATTCACCCCGATTACCCAGATCAACAAATTTCGATTGGAGGATCTTTATCTGACAAAGGTAAAGCAGCTGTGTGCGCACTCTTGCAAAAGAACCTAGATATCTTTGCATGGGAACCAAAGCACATGACCGGAGTGCCACGCTCTATCACGGAGCACAAGCTACAAATCCGACAAGGATATCCCCCAATACGACAGAAGAAGTGTGGCCAGGCCCCAGATCGTGCAAAAGCTATTCTGGAAGAAGTACACAAACTCATAGACGCAGGCATCATGCGCGAAGTATACTATCATGACTGGCTTTCTAATCCAGTGATGGTAAAGAAGAGTGATGGCAGTTGGAGAATGTGCGTAGACTTCACTGACCTTAACAAAGCATGTCCATAGGACTGCTATCCACTGCCAAAGATAGACTGGAAGGTAGAATCCCTATGCGGATATCCTTTTAAGTGCTTCCTAGACGCATACAAAGGGTACCATCAAATCCAGATGGCAGTTGAGGATGAAGAAAAAACAGCTTTCCACACCAGTCAAGGGGTCTATTGCTACACAAAAATGCCTTTTGGCCTAAAGAACGCAGGCGCAACATACCAGCGACTGGTGGACACCGCTTTCGAAAAACAAGTAGGTCGAAACTTGGAAGTCTACGTCGACGACCTTGTCATCAAGAGCCACACAGAGGATGAATTGGTGCGCGACATTGAGGAAACATTCAAAACATTGGGAAAAATAAACATGAAGCTAAATCCCAAGAAGTGCACCTTTGGTGCAACAGAAGGCATGTTCCTCGGATACTTAATAGAACCTGATGGAATCAAGCCTCGCCCGAAAAAAAACAAAAGCTGTTATTGATCTTCCCTCGCCGCGCACACTCAAAGAAATCCAGTCATTAAACGGAAAGCTAGCGGGGCTGAACCGTTTCTTATCTAAATCAGCAGACAAATCACTCCCTCTCTTTAAAACACTCACGAAGTGCACTAAAAAGGGAGACTTTCGTTGGACTGAGGAAGCAGAAGAAGCTTTCCAACAGCTCAAACAACATCTGGCATCACTCCCCAAACTTGTCGCACCGCGACCAGGGGAAGAGCTAATAATGTACTTATCTGCAACTCATGGAGCAGTTAGCGAAGTACTATTGACAGATAGAAACTCCATCCAGACACCCATATACTTTGTAAGCAAAGCATTGAAAAAGACAGAGACTAACTACAGTGCCATGGAAAAGCTGGTCTTAGCTCTAGTATTCGCAGCTAAAAGACTGCGCAGATACTTTCAAGCGCACCCAATAGCTGTAATCACAGACCAGCCAATCAAACAAGTTATCTCTAAACCTGACGCATCAGGACGGCTACAAAAGTGGAGTGTGTTGTTAAACGAGTATAACATCTCATATAGACCGCGCACCGCAATCAAGGGGCAGATATTAGCCGATTTCATTGTTGAAAAGCCAGATACCGATAGCCCAACCTCAAAAACCGAAACAGATCTACAGGAACCCTGGATTTTGTTCACAGATGGATCCTCATGCGTAGATGGATCAGGCGCAGGCCTTATTCTTACTAATCCAGAAGGTATGGAATTCACCTATGCGCTGCGCTTCGAATTCACAGCCACAAACAATGAGGCAGAATACGAAGCCCTACTCGCTGGACTGCGTATTGCAATCCAAATGGGTGTGCGCAACCTGGAAGCAAACGTAGATTCTAGGCTAGTCGCTAACCATGTGCTAGGTGAATATGAAGCCAAGGACGAACACATGATCCAATACCTGGATAAGACCAAGTCCTTAATTCAGAACTTTGATAGGTTCACAATAAAACAAGTACCTAGAGGGGACAACAGGAAGGCTGATGCGCTTAGCAAGATTGCATCCACAAGCTTTGCGCACTTATCAAAACAGGTATTGGTAGAAACCTTACAAAACAAGTCAATCTTGGAGATGGAAGTATCCACAGTGATAGAAGAACAAGATCCTACAAGGATGACACCTATCACCGAATTCATTAGCAAAGGAGTCTTACCACAAGATCATAAGGACGCTCGAAGAGTGCGGCGCACAGCGCAGCGATTTGAACTACGGGACAATATCCTCTATCGACGTTCTTTCTTGCAACCTTGGCTCCGATGTGTTGGACCTCTTCAAGCAGACTATGTACTCCGAGAAATCCACGCTGGATCATGTAGCATGCACTCAGGGCCACGATCTGTTGTAGCGTACGCTCTACGGTCGGGGTATTATTGGCCAACTATGCACTGCGACACGCGCGATATGATAAAGAAATGCAGCAATTGCCAAATACACAGGCCAATTCCGCGCCAACCACAACAAGAGCTAACACCCATTACCTCACCATGGCCATTCTACAAATGGGGAATTGACATCGCAGGACCTTTTCCAGTTGCAGCAGGAGGGTTAAAATCCTCATCGTAGCTATAGACTACTTTATGAAGTGGATTGAAGCAAAGGCGGTGGTGAGTAGCACGGGCAACCAGGTCAAACGCTTTGTATGGGATAACATTGTCTGTCGCTTCGGACTTTCTGGAGAGATCATATCAGACAATGGGAAGCAGTTCTGCGATAACCCATTCAAAGATTGGTTAATTGAACATCACACAACACTTCGCTTCAGTAAAACACCCACAAACCAATGGTTTAGTTGAGCGCGCAAATCGCAGTCTAGGTGAAGGAATTAAAGCGTGCCTTGACAGACATAAAGGAAAGTGGGTGGACGAGCTATCACATATCTTATGGGCGCATCGCACCACAATCAAAACCAGTATTGGAGACACACCATTCTCCCTTGTCTACGGAACAGAAGCCGTCATACCAGCTGAGATAGGAATGCCAACTATACGAACAGCAGAGATCAACGTCACAACAAATGACGAGGAGCGGCGCATAGACTTGGACTTACTGGAAGAAAGACGTGAACGCGCAGCTATACGCGAAGCAAAGGCTAAGGCAAAAATGAAGAAGTATTATGATGCAAAGGTCAGACACACTTCCTTCAGGCCAGGAGACTTTGTATACCGCGCCAATGACGCAAGCCACGCAGAAGACACAGGGAAGGTCGGACCCAAATGGGAAGGACCCTACGAGGTCACCGATGCGCTAGGCAATGGTGCATATAGGTTGCGCGATATGGAAGGTCACGACCTAGCGCGCACCTGGAATATCTGCAATCTCAAAAGATGCTATCTTTAGGAAAGGCTACGGCCCATAAACAGACAACTTCGCACTTTAGTATGTGCCCAATAATTGTTTGTTTTTTTTTTCTTTATTAGGAATTGTCTTTTATTTTTTCAAAAACTTGCAAGTATCAATAAAATGTTATGGTTTCTAGCTAACTCCATAACGCATTTCACTTTATTGCGTAAATTCTTATATATGTCAATATTGTTATATTCTATTTTTGCCTACATGGCGTGCATGCACTTATTAAGACCCACGAAGGCATAAAGGATGAGTAAACCTACTAATTCACTCGTTGAGTAAGAGGGTTGCAAACCCATTAACACTGGATCACGCATCCTTGCTAAGCGCCTTACTTTTGAGACGTTGAGGTAAGTTTCCCTTGCGCGTCCCACGAAGGATGCACAAGTATCAAGTACACTGTACAAAGCTTAGCAAATAACGATCCAAGACTCTTGGTCACATAATAAAACTTTGCAAAAATTAATGCAAGTTTATTTTCATCCTTATAATTTATCTTAACTCACGCACTTAATTTAAAAGAGAATCTTATTTAATCTTTTTTACATAAAAAGACAACTACCATTACATGCAAAAGAAACACTTTGTTATATACAAATCACAAAAGCCTATATGCTATGACGATGCTCAGGACTATCTTCTGGTGCAGCAGAGCTTCCTGCCTCTTGAAGCTTTCTCAAGAGCAACGCATCCTTAGGCGATACGGTCGCCACACTAACAGGAATCCCATCAGACCTGGGAACATGTGCAGCGCCTATACCGCATAAGACGGCCTTGCCCTTAATACCCTTTTTATGGGT
Source organism: Artemisia argyi (assembly GCA_030686995.1). NCBI lineage: Eukaryota > Viridiplantae > Streptophyta > Magnoliopsida > Asterales > Asteraceae > Artemisia > Artemisia argyi. The sequence continues at coordinate 14,576,238 of CM060689.1, read as the reverse complement.
AGCTCTCTCTGCGTGTCGCTCCAATACCTCCTTCAGAGGAATCTCATTCTCTAGAGCAAAAGGATTCAGCATATGGCGTGGCTGCACAAAAACAGGAACCTGCAGCTGCGACTCGTCAGGCTTGAGGAAGTAGTCTGGCTGCGCTTCTGCATCCTCCAAGATATGGCGCCCCAGGGTCAACCCCTCCATAATTACCTTTATGGGGTTATCCTGGTCGCGCTCCAGCTGTGCAATATGCGGAAGCTCAAGAAGCTTCATCCCCTCCATGGCTTGCATCAGCTCGTCATAAGCACTTGCGTTGTAGCCAGGCACCTCAGTCAGTGCCACGTTCAACGCCTTGGCCTCATGGAGCTCCTCCATAGCTTGAGCCCTCCCACGCTCTACGGCGCACTCCACCACCTTTCCAAAGGTCCCCAACACTTCTGGAGACTCCAAGGTGCCCATAGCAGCCAAGCGCAGCCCATGGCTGATCAACCACCTACATCAACAAGAACAACTTGTATTAAAAGAAACAAACCAACAAATATAATAAGACAATACTGCAGGACGTACCTGCGCTCAGCTATGGTAGACATCAGATGAGGGTATAATTCCTCATCATAGTCTATACTCAGGCCACGCAGCTTCTCCTCCTGCACCTGAATGATCTTCTCCATGCGCACCTTGAGCTCATTAATGTTCGCAAAATGCTCCTCCTTCTTCTCCTCAAGATACCTTACCGCCCAGGTAAGGTTGGCCCTAAACTGATGAAGATCCCCGCGCGCTTGCTGCTGCTCAGCCATCGCGGTCAACTTCTCAGTAGTTACCTTATCCGCGTGCGCTTTGAGGGACCCCACCTCCGCTTGCGCTTCCACCAGCTGCGCACGGAGAAGAGCTATCTCCGCATCTTTTTGGGCAAGAGTGCTACTCTCCCCGACGTATCTTGTCTTCAACTGAGCAACTAGCTCAGTTTGACGCTCAGCAGTAGCAGCCAACTCCACCAACAGCTGCTGCGTAGATACGTCCCCACCCACCTTCACTCCCTCCTCCTTGTTTTCATTCTGAGGAGGGACCACAGTCTCTACGAAGGCCCCATCATCCTTCGCAGTATAGTCGCTACAATAAATAAGAAAAAACAGTTAGCACATATTACGACAAGTAAAAAAAATACAAAGCATGAGGAAGATCACTTACAGAAATGGAGAGGCCTTTGCAGCCTCCTTCTCCGCGCCAGAAGCGGATGTATCCTCCTCAGTAGATGACTCTACATCCGCGATCAGATGGCGCTTTGATTGGCTCCAAACGGTCAACCTAATTGACCAGGTGAGTGGTCAACCAAGTCAAACTGCTCAAGAGTCAATCTCCGTGGAAGTATAGGGTTTCCTCGGGTCGTTATGTCCCGACGAGGTGTGGATTGTATTTAAAACGGGTTTGTGATCGGGTGAATTTGGATGGAAAGGGGTTTGAGTGATTTGTATGATTACACTAAGATATGAGGAATGAAAATAACTTAGAAACACTATATACACAATTACTGATGATCAGATATACTAAAAACGTGAGCTAAGTTCAAAAACGCGTTCGTTTGATTTAAAGTTACGTTAGCGTACGAAATAAAACGCGGGTTTTGGTGAAATAAAATACCTACGAACATGAAAATTACATTTTTACAATCCTAATGATAAAAGAAAATTTTTAGAAAATTAAAATTATTTTTACAACTATTTAATTAATTATTATTAATTAATTACTAATTTCCTATTTACTTTTAATTATTTAAAATACCCTAAAATACAAATAATTAGGAAATTAACTTAGAAAAATAAATTTTAAATATGGAAAAATCTAAAATAATATAAAACTAATTTTAAGACTGAAAATATATTTTTGAGACTTTTTAAATAATTATTATTAATTATTAACTATTTATTAATTAATAAAAACTAATATTAATTATTAAAAATACTAAATGAAAAGAGAAAAATATGAAAAAATTACAGAAATTATTTTATAGCTACAGGAACCTAGGAAAATTATAAAAATGAAAAGTGGTTTTTGAAAAAGCTAAAAATAAGCTAAAAAGCTTAAATAGAAGCTATCACTTTTTGAAAATTGCTTTTTCTTTGAATTTTCTGTTACAAAACTCTTTACCTACTGAAAATAAGTAACTTTAATGAAGACAAAAAGTTTGGAACATGAGAATAAGCTCAGTGAGAGCTTAAGAGCTTATCAGTTTGAGCTTTTTGGCTCAACTTGATGTTTTAAGCTCAATTAAGCAATCAAACAAGCTATCAAACTTGAAACAGAGATGAAATAAGATGTAAATAAGCTAAAGGTACAAGGAATAAGCTAAAGGATACAAAAAATCTCACTGAAAAGCTAGAAATAAGCAGATAAGCTATAACACCCCCATATTAGGATCGCAGCGGAAAGGGACATGGGATGTTATAGAATGGTACCAGAGCACAAATTATAGTGAACTAGGTCTTTTTGTTTTTAAAAACCTAGACTATAATCATTTATTTTATTTTTTTTCAAAATCATGAGCTTCCATCATCTTGTCCGATATCCATGCACGCCTACTCCTGAGTTTCCTATTTCTCCCTCGTATATATATATCTTAATCATACTATATTAGGGATAATTATAGGGGTACTATAATTATTTCTTGACTCGTCCGATTATCTGTGAAAGTATCATTCTTTTATATATAAACTTTATGCACAAAACTTCCTTGGTGTATTTTATGCTATTCATGAGCATTGTGAATTTCCATCCGGAAATTTATACACATCTTCTAATGCACCGTTGTTATGCACATACGTATAATATATATTACCATATGCCCTTGTAACATTTCTCGACTATCCTGTTTTTCCTGAAACATCAATATATTTCTATATTCTCACATGAATACTAAACTCTTCTGACCATTGTGAGTTACACGATGGTCTCTCTTAGACATTGTATGCGATTACAATGGTCTCATTCACTATTATGACATTGTGGGTTACACAATGGTCTTACTTACTTCATTAACATTGTGAGTTGCACAATGGTTTCTCTTATTTATCAGACGTTGTAGGTGATTACAATGGTCTATATACCCTTTCATAACTTTATATACTATCATTACATCTGATTGCGAAACTCGTTATGATTTATCAATTCCTCTCGATTGCTTTACTCCCCGTAAAATTATGTTTTCTGATCGTTTCTTCTCCCTTTCCAAATTAATGCAAATTATATGAAAGACTATCTATATACACTTGATTTTCTCTCGACTATTTATACCCATCAAAGAATTACTTCTTATTTGTATAGAGGTTATTTTTATAAATGTTTTATCCGATTCTTTACACATCGAGTCAAACCCTAACAGTCCAAAGTATATATATGTTTCATTAAATTCCTAAACTATTAAATACATATTTATTCATTTTGATGATCCTCTAAAACCTTTCTCATACGTTGTGGGTGACATAGTGGTCTCATTTATTTTTCCAAAAATCGTGAGTAATTCTATGAGCTTTAAAATATTTTCATGACCTTACACAACGGTATTTTATCTGAAACCCGTCACATTCTATTTATTTACCTTGGAAATTTCACTACCATGTTATAAACAACTCCTTTATTGTCATATAAACTATCTTTCATTATATTACAAATGGATTTACTATTACCCAAAGAATTACCCCATTATTACCTTATAAACTAATAACCTTATTCACTACTATTTTATAAACTGCTCTAACTAGTTCAAAATTTACTTTTTGTCACCTCTTTAAAAATCATTGGGTCAATTACCTTGTAACACTAGTTTACTACTATCTTCTAAACCATTTTCACTACAATATTAATAAACTCATTGCCACTCTCTTATAAACTACTTTACCACCATCTTATAAACTTATCCACTGATGTACTACTATTAAATAAACTATTTGGACTAGTTTTGAATAAACTATTTTGTTATCTTAGAAATCGTTCTGTCATTTACCTTTTACCAAAAATTTTCACCACCTTATAAACGATTTTGTTATTATCTTATGAATTAATCTACCTTGTTTTATTAACTAAAACCCTTGATTTATTATTGCCTCATGAACTATTTTGCTATTATTTTATTGTTCGTCATTCTCCAATAATTCTTATAAACGGATTCATCATACAAAAGCTGAAGTTCAGTAACTTTCTCTATATTCATCAAGTTCTCTTTTCAAACCTTCATTGTTAAAGGTCCGTGAGTCTGGCCCGATATGGACTGATTTAGAACTTATTTAAAACTTCCTTTTCTGTGTGCATTTTCCTTATTCGCTTGTGTTACATACTCATACTACTTACTTATGATTGATTCTTATGTATGTACAAACTTATATCACTCTTTGTATATAAGATACTTATGCAAACTCCAAACTTGTCCAACAATGGACATATCACGAGCATAACTAAGATAAGTATTTGAAAATTTTATCGAACCTCGGTTAAATATAGTCTAGTCACCTATATTTAACCTTGGGACAGTGGAACATAGTCTGACTACCTATGTTCGACTTAGATTTTTCAAATACTAAGAATAGTTATATTTGGGTTATGTCTAATTGATCTTCTACTTGATCTTTGAGAATCACAAAATTTTTATGTGAGTATAACAATTCAGCGGTATTCATACGATCGAGCAAAACAATTAAACAAATCCTCAATCTATCTTTATCACGTATAGTCAACCTTACTCCGCACCGTATTTCTGGACGACGAGAATAGAACCGCGTCGTTAGTTATCCTATACTTTATTCCTTACGAGTATCATCATCTTTTCACAAGTAAACCGTGTAGAGATAAAGCGAGTTGAGCTCCGGGACAGCGCTCTCTTAAGGGGTACGTACTGTGACATTTCAGAAATTTCATGTCACTAATTTTAATATTTTATTATTTAACTATTTTTTTTTATTTATTAATTAACTTCATCGGAAGTTATCCACGTACGTCATGATACGTTCAATTCATTCAACCACGACTATACTATGTCTACTCTACACTTTCTATGCACTATTGTTTCCTTATAATTCTATTTTAAAAGTCATAATTAACTTTTTCTAATTTTACATAAATCTTGCACCTTTTACGTTTTACGCGATTTAAATTTTCGTTTTATGATTTTAACAACGTGAACCAACCCTAGAATATGATGATTTTATATATTTTATGCATTTTAACCTATTTTCATGATTACAAGTGAGTTTTATACTTATCGTTTCATTTTTATAGTTTAAGTCACTTTTATCAAGAACCGGTTTCACCAAACGCGTTTTTAACTCACGGTTTTGGTTTTAACGATGTTTAAACCCTCCAAAGGATTACCACTCATCTAAATTACTAAAATACATTGTGAAAACAAGTTGTAATATATTTGAAAGTTTTATAAATTATTACTACCCGGTTTTACATTGCGCGTCTTAAAAACTCCACGTTTTAACTACCGGGGATCAAAAACTACATCCAAACACTCAATACTTGTACCCAACATATTTTTATAGTTTTTACGTCTTTATTATGTTCCGGTTGACTCCGTTAAAATTTATTTTTAGTTAACTCGGTACCCGGTATTCCCTAAAACTATTAATATATACATAATAATACTAATAATCAACCACTTTCTTACACATTCCATTTTTTTTCTTCCCTTTTCACTAAATTGCCGCCCCCCCCCCCCCCCCCTTTTATTTCCTTGAATCATGGATCCTGTCTACCAAGACAATAATACATAACATGTACTAGTCTTTTTCTTCTCATTTCACAAATATCTACAAGTAAACTTTCTCTTTTCTTTCTCTTTTTGGTGGTGATCGGCAAAACACAACAACAAGAGGAGGAGATCAAGATTTTATCAAGAATATAAAAACCTAGTTTACTTCTTGTTGTAGTTTTGAAATAAAAACTAGGAAGTATTAGCAAACCTTGTTACCTTAAACCTCATCATCTCACTTGTAAGCTTCAAGTTATATTTTTCATCTTTTCATACTTCCATTTATTCACTATCTTGATGTTTTTGAACATTATATAAGTTATAATGCTTAGTTAAGCTTGGTACTTAAGTTAGAAAACCTTAAAACTATAGAAAGGCTAAACATGAAACTGTAATTTTTTTTATCCGTGTATAAACGTATTAAACTGCTCTAATCAGTAGACAATGGACATAAACTAAAAATATTTAGTTTTAGCCCTATGTCTTGTGGTCATTTTGACGGGTAATTCGTCGAATAACTCCTTACGATGATTAAACTAAATTTTTTTTGGTGAAACTAGTCACAATCTGAGCAACAGATTTGAAACGTGAAAAAGTCATTTTTTTTGTATATAACCCTCTGTTACTCAAAGAATAAAAGTTTTACAGGACATCTTAACTTAAACGTGTCCGAAAACGGGGAATAAATCGGGTTATTAAAACTCTAGATATCGCACTTTTCGTGAGACCATTGAAAATTTGAAAGCTGAATGGATTGATTGTTTGGATAAATGGACTGTTTTACTAAGGTTATGTAATTTTTGGCCATGTGGGACCCACAAATCTCGTTAGTACAGAAGTAGACCTTTCCGGGGATATAAAGAACGAGACTTGTGGACTTACGGTTTACAAATGGTGATTTTCTAAACATAGACAAATTATTTAAATTCCTAACAGCACTAGGTATAAAATAAGTATAAAGTGTTTTACACTTTATAATGTTGGACCTTTAAAACATTTTGAACCCCCTAATATATTTTTGAACCCTTAGGCTTAAAGTGAACCTTTTTGACCAAAAACTTGACCCATGGACTAAATTTGAACCTTAGAATTAATTTGAACTTTTACATTGCAATTGAACTTGGGGTCAAATGTAAGTTTCATACTTATATAAATGCAAGAGTATAGTTTTGGATAATTTGTAGGTAATTAACAAAAACCTTGTGATGTATCTAGGAATATTGTACCAAGCTTAAGTAAGATCATAATTTGTATATTACCAAAAGTACATCAATATCTATTTTCATAAACTAAGACAACGTATATTATTTAGGTTCATCGTAGAGCTTTTGCGGCTATTCCTTCGTTTGCTTGTTCATTGCTACTTTCTTTGCTCTCGGTGAGTTCATAGCCTCGCATTTTACTTACTTAAATGTTTTATAAACCTCGCGAGGGGGATACATGCTAGTTTTTACAAACTGAATACAAGTAGTTTTTGGTATGCTGGACCCGATTATACGATTATAGATATTGAATGCTTTTTGCCAATTAAGTCCCCTCATGAACCGTTAATTACTCGAGTAGTAAACGCTAGTATTATGGATATGCATATTAGGCTTGGCGGGCCTTGTTCGGGATACGGACACATAATAGTTAGAATTGTGGTAAATGGCAAAAATTTACCTTTCCGGGGCATTATTAAAAATCGTCAAGGTTCGGTTACATGAACTCAATACTATAATCTTTATTACCCGACTTGTATTTGTTACATGTCAACTTAATTAAGGGCGTATAACAACGTAGCCCATCGTATTTTAAATTGATTTATGCTTGTATTCAACTTATTACTTATTAAACTCTATGAATTCACTCAACCTGTGTGTTGACTTTTAGCATGTTTTATCTCAGGTCCGTAAGTGACTTTCGGCTCGGATGGGCGGCGCAAGAGATGGATATCAAGATGGCTCATGTTCTAAATAAATTTTCTTTTAAGAAAAGACCAAAACTTTTATTATTTTATGTATCTCTAAACTTTGTACTTATTTGGGACCTCTTTTGTTTAACTCAGAATGGCTTTTGTATGCAAAAGTTTTATTAAAAACATTTTCATTTTGAATTTGTTTACTATATTTGTACAATGTGACTAGTATATAACATCCCATGTCCCTTTCCGCTGCGATCCTAATATGGGGGTGTTATATAAGCAATCTCAATTCCCACAGATAACCAAACAGCCTGCAGTCAACTTGTAGGGCCAATTAAGCTTATCAAGTAAGCCTGAAAAGCCAATATAAGCACTGAGGAAGCAAGTTAGGTGGTGATCTTTTCAAAATGCCAAAACTCACAATGTAGGGTCCACAAATGAGCTTATGAGGAGCATGGGAAAAAGCTTGTAATACACTGACTAGGGTAGTGTACACAGAAAATTGTACAAGTGGAAAGCCAAAACTAGCTTATCAAATAAGCTGAGAGGCCAAAAGTAAGCCTGGAATTATGAACTAGGGTACATGAGCTTCTCAAAAACCCAGGGGCTTAAGCTGGGGCCCACTGGAGAAGCTCTAAAAGAGCTTGTTAAAACAGGCCTGTGGGATGGGTCCTGGTACAGGGGAGGTAACTCCCCCTGCAGCCCTGTTTCAAGGTCTGTGGGACCCACAAAGAAAATCACAAAAATAAAATGGAGGGGGCAACTCAAAGTTCAGCTGGGAATCTTAAACATGTTAAAGTTTCATAACCTCAATCCCAACACAAAATTCTAATTAATTCCTACAATATTTGGGTTTTCTTCCAAAGGGGCACTTTGACTTTTTTGCTTAAAACTATAGATTTGACTTTTATGGATTTTAATCCTATTTTAACTACTGAATATGTAATTATAAGTTAAAAAGAAACTAGTTTAAGTTAAAATAATAACTAAGGAACTTATGTGAGGGGTTTTTGCAACTGCTACACTTAACAGTGAATGAAATCAAAAGGTTACAAGTGAATTGTGACTTTTATGTGTTAAGATGCAAGTTTTGTGGTCTATTAAGTCCTAATATCACCTAGGGAGGCTGAGGGTGCAGAAAAACAAGTGAAAAGACAACTGCCTCATATGAAACAAGGCATAACCAAACACCCCTTAAAGCCTAGGTTTTCACTATAAATCTTATATCTAAACCATAACCTACTAAAATACTGATTTAACTAACTAATCTAAACTATGATAAAGCTACTGTGACAAAAATTTAACACCAAATGAAACTGGATTATGTAGATACAGATGACCCTAAACTAAAACAGTGAGAATGCAATTTTAAACTAGAAGACAGAATAGATGGAAATAAACAACTAGGCAGCTAAAATAAGTAATAGTGAACACAAATAAGGTGAGTTCTACAGTGCATAGGCCAAAACAATAGAATATGCATAAATCCAAACTAATAGACTTACTTGGAATGGAATGCAAGGTGAAAGAACTAGGAAGTGACCAAATAAGTTCACCAAAGCTGTGAACAGCTTTAGAAGCTTGTATTCTAACCCTAATGAAGACTAAACACTCAATAAGCTATTGCCTAGCTTATGAGTGTAAGCAAGAGTATACTAGGTAGTTTTAACAACAATGAAATTGAGAGGAAAGCAACTGAATCAAAAACTAAACTTGATATTTCATTAAGTTTGAAAGGTTTACATGAGAATTAAACTAAAATTAGTTTACATAATCCTACTTTGAAGAATTAAAATTATACTACTACTAAATTTGTTAATACAAATATCGCCTAAAAACGTTATTTATATTTTACGATCTTCGCTAAGTTTTGTTAATGACAAATGTAAACTTTAGCTTCTAAGTAAAACATAATCTTAGTTTTAAAGACTTGCATAAACTAGACTTTTGCTACATTTTACATTTCATAAAACACAACATCTTTTATTTTCCAAAAATAGAATTGTCACATCACATTTATGGCAAGTTTTGTCATTATACATTTATGGAAAGAAATGTGTTTGACTTACTTTGATGTTGCTTGCAAGTTTAGTGTTTGACTTGATATTATGTGATGTGACATTGTTTGGTTTGCAAGAGTAATGAGATGTGACCTTGTTTGGTTTGCAAGATTTATTGCAAAACCAACTGCAAGCCCGGCGGTACCCTGGAGGTACACGGGCGGAACCCTTTTGAGGGGTCCGCCTGATCCGCCAGACCTGCAGAAGGTTTGGCTATAAATATTGAGCCACAAAGTTGAATTTTGGCTCATCACTTGACATTACATTTTACACACACTTTCATTCTTTCATCTAACCTCTTAACATTTCATATGTGAAGTTTTTTTTTGTAGCAAAGAGATTCACGAGCTTACTAAAAGTAACAAGTATTCAACACAACGTTGCAAGACTTGTTAGCTTAGCATTGTGTAGACTTGTGTTGTTTACACTTCATTTGATTGTGTATTTTCAGTAGTGATCGGTTAGTATTTTAGTCCTCAAAATACAAAGAGTGTTGGGAGTTGTTGTACCCTAGTAAAAGAACTAACGGGAGTGGTTGTGCCCTTGTAAAAGAACTCGACATTTAGCTTTGTGTCGGTAAAAGTATAAGCGACGTGTAAGGTTTTCTCCGCCGGTGAAAGGAGCTTGTTGACTAGTGAAAGAAACTCTCGAGTTGGATACTTGGGGCGTGGACGTAGGGCAAGGAAAAAGAGTCCTTGTAGCCGAACCACGATAAATACTCGTGTTGTGGTTTGATTGTTTCTTTCATTTACTTTCATGTTATATATTGTGTTTGTGCATATATCTATGATCAAACGGAAAGTTTCAAAGCTAACTTAACAAGTTAAAAAGATTTTAATCGGTAAACTATTCAACCCCCTTCTAGTATTCCACAATTGGCATCAAGAGCTACGTTACTCAAGCTTTTAAAATATATTGTGTTTTAAAACTTGAAACGATCCATGGATTTTGAAAATTACAAAGAAGGGCAATCTATGCAAAGACCACCACTCTTTGAAGCAAATGGTTTTATATATTGGAAAAACCGTTTTGAAACTTACGTGAAATCTAAAGATATAGATTTGTGGTATATAATTATTGATGGTGATAACGTAGTTACTAACATCAAAGATGATGATCAAAAGAAATTAATAGGTAAAAATAATGAAGCTAAAATGATGCTTTACAATGTTTTGCCTAAGAAAGAATATGAAAGAGTCTTTTTGTGTAAAACCGCCAAAGATATTTGGCAATCTTTAATTGTCACTCATCAAGGAAACTCACAAGTTAAAGATAACAAAATTGATCTTCTTGTTCAACAATATGAACAATTTGTTATTTCCGAAGATGAGATTATTGATAATGCTTTTGCTAGATTTAATACTATTATTACTTCACTTAAAGCACTTGACGAATCTTTTTGTAGTAAGAACTTTGTCAGGAAATTTCTTAGAGCACTCCATCCGAAGTGGAGAGCAAAAGTGACGGCAATGGAAGAATCCAAAGATCTTTCAAGCATGTCACTTGATGAGCTAATTGGAAACCACAAAGTTCACGAAATGGTAATGGAAAAAGATTCGGAACTAGTTAGAGGCAAGAAAGAAAAAGTTAAGTCCATTGCCTTGAAAGCTAGAGTCCAATCAAGTGATGATGAAGAATCTACTTCGGATAGTGACGATGAGGAATATGCTATGGCCGTTAGAGACTTCAAGAAGTTCTTTCGTAGAAGAGGAAAGTTTGTAAGGCAACCTAAAGATGACAAGAAAACTTTCCGAAAAGATCGTGATGATAGGAAAGGAAAGGTTGAAAGAAAGTGCTATAGGTGTGGAGACACAAGTCATCTTGTAGGAGAATGTCCAAAACCACCGAAGAGCAAACCTCAACAAGCTTTTGTGGGTGGTGCTTGGAGTGACTATGAAGGAGATGACGATGAGCCAAAGAATGACGATGTTGCTCTCATGGCTCACAACTTAAATGAGGTATTATCCGACTCATCTTACTCCTCTATTGATGATGACACTTTACAAAAAGAATATAACAAACTTTGTGAATTGAGCTTAAAAATCATAAACAAAAATAAATTTTTGAAAACTAAAAAGGAGTTTTTAGAAAATGAAGTTTATGAGTTAAAAGAAAAAGCTAAGAGATTAGAAAAGAGTAAAGGTATTGACACATCTTGCAAATCATGTGAAGAGCTTAAACTAGAAGTTGAGAAACTCAAAATTACTCAAAATGATCTAATAAAACAAACCACAAAGTTTAAGAAGTTCGATAAGAGCATTTCTTGTGCGGATGAAATTATGAAACTTCAAAAGTCACCCTTTGATAAAATAGGACTAGGATTTACGAAAATAGAAACTTCAATGGGTCAAATGAAACAGGAAAAGATTGCACAAGAAACAAATAAAATTGCTACAGCAGCCTGCGGATCAGGCGGAACCCAATTTAGGGTTCCGCCCGTTGGTCCCGAAGGTTCCGCCAGGCCTGCTGCAGCAGTAACCTCATCCACTTCGGATCGTTCAAAATTTGTTAAAGTCACATACCAAAATGGAACAAAACCTGTGTTTAAAACTGGAGTAGGATTTAGTAAAAATGAATTTAGAGCTAAAACTACTCAACCAAGACCTAAGACTCCAATTCCCAAACGCCCCTTTCCAAAGAGCAACTTCAACGCTCGACCAAACTACCAACATGTTTGGAACCAAAACACTCCTAGACATTACCAAACTCAAAACCACATGCCATGGAACCTTTATGCTCTATTTTCATACTTGGAACAAATTAATGGCATGCTTAACCAAAATGGACCCATGAGAAATTGGGGACCAAATGTTTGAGTGTTTTTCATAAAATAGGTGTGCCTCAAAGTTTGTTTGGAACTGGATGAATGGATTAAAGATAGCGGTTGTTCAAGGCACATGACGGGTAACAAAAGCCTCTTCTCAACTTATCACAAATGTGATGGAGGTACGTTACATTTGGTAGTAATGCTAAGAGCAAAATCATCGGAAAAGGTACAATCTCTCATGACTCCCTTTCTATAGATGATGTAGCTCATGTTGATAACTTAAGTTTTAATCTCCTTAGCATTAGTCAACTTTGTCGTAATAAGTATAATGTCCTTTTTAGTGAAAGCGGTAGTAAAATACTTAAAGATGGTATAACCATAGCCAAAGGTGTTCTTAAGAACAACGTATATGTCATGAAGATGGATCCAACATCTAGAGACAAACTTTGTCTTACTTCATTAGATGAATCTTCAACTTTATGGCATAGACGTTTAGGACATGCTAACATGAGACTAATCCAAAACCTCTCCTCCAAAGACTTAGTTCGAAACCTCCCTAAGTTGAAATATGACCAACACTTTTGTGATGCTTGCAAAGTCGGTGAACAAGTCCATAATAGCCATAAGGCTAAAAACTTGGTTTCTACATCTAAGTGTCTAGAACTTTTGCATATGATTTATTTGGTCCATCCGTTGTACAAAGTTATGGAGGCAACTTCTACACTTTGGTCATAGTTGATGATTACTCAAGATATACTTGGACAAAATTTTTGAAAAGTAAAAATGAAGCTTTTGATAAATTTGAGATTCTAAGTAAGAAAATTCAAAATCAAGTAGGGTATAATATTGTGTCTATTAGAACGGATCACGGTCGTGAATTTGATAATGAATTTCAATTTGGAAACTTTTGTGATAATAATGGTATAACTCATAACTTTTCGGCTCCACGTACTCCTCAATCTAATGGTGTAGTAGAACGTAAAAACCGGACATTGCAAGAGATGAGTAGAACAATGCTTAATGAACAAAACATTCCACAAAAGTTTTGGTGTAATGCCGTTGACACATCAACATACATTTTAAATCGAGTCTTAATTAGACCATTTTTGAATAAAACTCCTTATGAACTATATAAAGGTAAAAAGCCTACATTAGGATACTTTAGAGTGTTTGGGAGTAAATGTTTCATTCTTAATACCAAGGATTATCTCACCAAATTTGACCCAAAGTCTTATGAAGGTGTATTTCTTGGATATTCACAAAATAGTAAAGCATACATTGTTTTGAACAAAGAAACCTTAAGAGTCGAGGAATCGTTGAACGTAACATTTGACGAGAGTCCACCTCCCTCTAAGACATCACCTTTGGTAGATGATGACTTAGTTGAAAGCCAAGCAATAGAAAATCAAGAAATTTTAAGTGATGACAAAGAAGATGAACTATTTAACAAAGAACTTGTCAATGTCAAAGAATCTAAAAGTCATCCATTAGATAGTGTCATTGGCAACATTAACGAAAGAACACTAAGGTCAAAAGTTCAAAATGAAAGCAACTACTTTTGTTTCGTGTCAACCATTGAACCTAAAAATATTAATGAAGCAATTAAAGATGAGTCTTGGGTAATTGCAATGCAAGAAGAGTTAAACCAATTTGTTAGGAATGATGTATGGACATTAGTTCCTCAACCAAAGAGTCAAACTATAATTGGAACAAAATGGGTATTTCGAAATAAAATGGATGAAAATGGAATTGTGTCTAGAAACAAAGCTAGGCTAGTTGCACAAGGATATAACCAACAAGAAGGCATTGACTACGATGAAACTTTTGCTCCGGTTGCTAGGCTCGAGTCAATTAGAATCTTACTTGCATATGCATGTGCACACAATTTTAAACTCTTTCAAATGGATGTCAAAAGTGCATTTCTAAACAGAGTCATTAATGAAGAAGTGTATGTTGCTCAACCACCGGGCTTCATCGATTTTGAAAAACCAAATCATGTTTACAAACTTAAAAAGGCTCTTTACGGACTTAAGCAAGCTCCAAAAGCATGGTATGATCGACTTAAAACATTCCTAGTTGACCATAAGTATACCATGGGCTTAGTTGATAATACTCTCTTCACTATGAAGAAAGACTCACATATTATCATAGTCCAAATCTATGTTGATGACATTATATTCGGATCAACTTGTCAAGAATTATGTGTGGATTTCTCAAAAATCATGCATGACGAGTTTGAAATGAGTATGATGGGAGAACTCAACTTTTTCCTATGACTCCAAATCAAACAACTAGAAGATGGTATCTTCTTTAACCAATCTAAATATATTAAGGACATGCTTAAGAAATTTGGACTAGAAGATTCGAAACCTATCAAAACTCCCATGTCCACGGAAACTAAACTCACCAAGGATGAGGAAAGTGAATCCGTAGATAGCACTAAATATAGAGGTATGATTGGTAGTCTACTTTACCTAACGGCTAGTAGACCTGACATTATGTTTAGTGTTTGTCTATGTGCTCATTTTCAAGAAGATCCTAAAACTACCCATCTCGAAGCCGTTAAAAGGATTTTTAGGTATATTAAGGGCACTACACATTTAGGTTTATGGTATCCCAAAGGAACGGGAATAGACACCATAGTATATGCCGACTCGGATCATGCCGGTGACTATGTCGATAGAAAAAGTACAAGTGGTATTTGTACTTTTGTTAGACATTGTCTCACCTCATGGTTCTCTAAGAAGCAAACGGCTCTTGCTATCTCAACAACGGAAGCCGAGTACGTTTCGGCCGGAAAGGCATGTCAACAAGCTCTTTGGATGAAGCAAGCTCTTGTCGACTACGGAATTCAAATCAACGACATCACAATTCTTTGTGACAACAAAGGTGCCATTGATCTTAGCAAAAACCCGGTTCAACATGCTCGTACCAAACATATTGAAATCCGTCATCATTTCCTTCGTGACAACATTCAAAAAGGAAATATCTCAATTGAGAAAGTTTCTTCCGAAGATAACATAGCCGACATTCTCACAAAACCTCTTAAACGTGAACCTTTTAATCTTCTTAGGCTAGGCTTAGGACTCATGGAACCTACATTGTAGTTCTGGACATTAGACAAAAATCACAAAAATCAAAACAAATCCAAAACCATTTTTCTCAGCAGGGTCGGCGGAACCCTCAGCCATAATGGACGGACCCCAACTCAGGGTTCCGCCATATCCGTCGACCTGCAGAATCATTTTCTTTATTTATATTAAACCAAACACCCATTATCTCATACCACCACTTCCAAACTGCTACTATTCACTTTACCATCCATCCATACCTACGAATTCTTGGCCTTCCATTCATTTACATTGCAACTAAATCATCATTGTAAGTATTCTAAACATGATTACAATCCTGATCTGAGTCTAGGAATTCTATTTCTTGCACAAAAACAAAAACTTGGGGTTATGCATTAACTTGAAAAACTCATGCATTAGATTAGGTGTTTAATAAAACTAATCATGTTTCCCATAGTTAGGAATTGCATCTTTAATTAGTATAAACATGTTTGCTAAAACACCCCATGTCAAATCCTTCCAAAAATTTCTCACAAGTAGGACAAATATTTTTTCGTCTCACATTGAGAATACAAAATCAAAACGTTATGTTTAAAACATCGCTTGCATAATGTCTCTTGAATGCTAAAGGGAATACATAACCAATATGTATTTTCGGGTACATTCAAACGAAGCTACATTGAATTAGGAGCGTTTGGGTTAACTTGCATAAAACGATTTCGGAGCATCAAAATGAGTTAAGATAACCGCACCTCCACATTGTTTTCATATAGGCACACACTAGAACTTCCACATTATAATAGTGGTTTACGTAAATTAAAATGTGAAATTTTGTTGTTCTAGGAATCATCATGCCTCCTCTAACTCACTACGACCACAAGGACACCATTAAGTACCTACCAAAACACCACAAAACCAAAGGCCTTACCCCAAACCAAGTAAACATTTTCAAAGCCCTAGAAAAACACTATGTCCATGAGGGTAGAACCATTGACACGTCTTTCCTAGAAGGCACAAACCTTTACGCCGATTTTGCCACAATCAACTTTGAGTGTCTTTTGAATATCGACGAGCCTATTTGTCCTAGGTTCATTCTAGAGTTCTATGCATCCTCCGTTCTCTCCACGGATGATTATGGTAATATGTCTATCAACTTTAGGGTTAGTGGTCATCAATACTCCTTCACTCTTGAGGAGTTTGCTCAAATCCTAGGTGTTCCAAACCATGGTACTTGCCTCTATTCCGACTTGCACTCCCTCTCAACTCTTGACAACCTCCAAGACCGTATCCACCCTTATGACACACCCCTTGTCTCAAAAGACGTACTCCGTGACCACCTCTTTGTTAGGACCACCAACACTAGGAGAACCCGTTCGGGAAATGAGGTCGGTAAGGACCCATATGGAATGGAAATGAATGAACTTAAGCCCCAATTCAAGAAATGGGAGGAAGTCCTTAGAGCCAATGTCATTAGCACAATAGGGAACCGTGACCATATCAACCTTTGCCTTTGCTACATGCTCTACTCTTTGTCCATTAGGCAACCATTCAACCTTGCCTACTACATGGCCAAAAGAATGGCCGACATTCCCGTGCATGGCACAACGGCTATGCCGTATGGAATGCTCTTGACCCGTCTCTTTAGGTTCATCTCACCCATTCCACCAACTCCAAATGGTCTTCGTCTTGACTACACTCTCATTCCACACACCTTTGTTCCACTTAGTGATAAGAGAGTGTACAAAGCCCAAGGAAAACGTCCTCATCCTCCTACCTCATCATCATCTTCCTCAATGAGTGAAGATGACAATTTGCCAAACTCTAGGCTCCCACCTCTCGAATACCTATCCCAACTTCCGGATATTCCAAATGAGTCGGCGGAGTTCAAGCAAACAAAGGGGATGTTCAAGAATCTTGGAAGATTCCTTGGAAAGCTCAAGAACAAGATCGACCATCAATGAGTGCGGGTGTGTAGGAGTGTTTGGCACTAGGTGCTATTCGAACAAATTTGGTTGTTTAAACAATATTTGTGATGAATTTGTGTGTTAGTACAATGTTTGATACAATTTGGAACATGTAGTATCTAACTTTGATGCAGGTAGACAACTCTTGGCAAGTTGTCAAATTTTCAAGTTTATGATACTTTCACTAAGTATAGTGAAATTCTCGACCTCAAGGTCAAAGTCCTATGAAATGCATGTTTACGTGTCTATTTTTTGCATTGCCCAACCAAAAATGCCTTATCTCTTTGCTTTTAGGACTTTTTGAAAATTTTGAAAATCGTCTCGCGGGTCAAAAACGTGGACTGGCACTTTTTTCAGCCCTGGCGGATCTGGCGGTACCCAAAATTGGGTTCCGCTAGTGCAAATTCTGGGAATTCCAGAATTGGCCCAACGGACACGGCGGCACCCTCAAATGGGTTCCGCCTGTGTATTCTGAGGGTGCCGCCAGCAACCTGCAGAAATTTTGTTTTCATTTTCACCAATTCAACATCCAAACACCAAAATCCAATCCTTTTAGGTAGAAACCCATTATTTGCAATGTGTTTAGCATAATAGGATACTCCTTCTTCCATAAACTTAACCAAAACCAATTCCCGCCAAAATTCAAATTTAGCCATAACAACCTCAAGGACCCTTCAAACATAAAGGAAGGAACCCTTTTAAGGGATCCTTGAAATCCCTGAGATTTATACTACCACAAATCCACCAAAACCACTAAGCATTTAGTGCAAAACTTGTCTTCTCACTTCACCATTTTCATTGGATTGACTTCCATGATTTGACAACCCACAATTAGTTTTCCAAATCATTAGAAACCTCCATTTTTGTATGGACTAACATCAAATCCAAACACTCCTTTCCATAATCCATCAACACTATAAATTAAGCCATCCTAAACACCATCAAATCACACCTTCCTCAACACAATTTCTGAAACTTATAAACCATTTTTCACCATGACTAAGTCAACAAACACCTCTCAACCATCAAGACCCATCCGGAAAACCGCCCGGATTAGTGTTAAACCACTATGGTCCAACCAACCCATCAACCTAAGCTCCTCATCCTCGGATGAATTCACATCACTTATCAAAAATGAACACTTTTTGAACCTTGCATCTCCATCACCATCACCCAATGAACCAAATGAGCTCACTCCACCACCAACTAAATTACCTATTGACCCAACTCCACCAAGTGCTCCAACTCAACCATCCAAAACTTCATCACCATCACCATTACCCAAAATTGAGCCAATGGAACTATTTGGGTCTCCTCCCACATCACCACACCCATTTGTCCAAGATCTTAATGATCTTCCACCAAGACCTACACAACCACCACCTTTTGCAAATGAATCACCAAGGTCAATTCTTGACCAAGATAACCTTTTTAACCACATTCAACCACCACAACAAGTGTACCATCCACCTAAACCATTATTGTTTCACCCCATCTACCATGACATCCATGGTCCTCTATATGGAGAACCAAACTTTGAAAACAATGATCACCCAAATCCACCACATTCTCAAGCCCAAACCTTTGAGACTTTCTTCCCCTCATATGAGGAAATCCAAAGCATGGTTGAGAACCACCTTCATCAAGCAATGGAATTTCAAACCACTTTGCTTGACTCAATACCAAATCCATCCTCCACCCAAGAACCAAAAACCAACCAACCTTCAAACCAAGAAACCAAAACCAACCCCATTTCAACCCACTCATCCCCATGCTTGCTCAAATTGTGAGCAAATGGGGGAAACCATCAAAACATAGCTTAACCAATTCCAAAATGAAACCCGTTTTGCATTCCAACACGTCATAGAATGTTTGGATGCTCTTTCCCACCCCAACAAATCCTAGACAATCCTTGGAGGCCGTTTGCCCCAATTAAGGAAAGTAGGATTTTATTTTTTTCTTGGTTATTTTTTAGTTTTTGTTTAGAAGTAGAAGAATAGTTCTCATTTCTTGTCTTTTGACTTTTAATAGTCAAAATTTTACTTGGAATGATATTTCTCTCTACTCACTTTAGTACATTGTTGGTTGATCATGTTTGTGTTGTCATTGTGGTTGCAATGAGTGTGGTAACTACATTCTTGACTATATATATCACCAACTAACAATTTTTTTTGTAGGGTCCAAAATCCATGTTTCCCATCTTGGCACTCCATTTAGGGGGAGTATTGACCAAGGGGGAGCATTAGTATTATTCCGCTTCGCCACTCTTCTTTTTGTTTCGACAAAAAGGGAGAGAAATATATTAAACTTTCAAAACTTAATATGATTTTCATAACTTAAGAAAAACAAGTTTAATATTAATTTTTTAAGTCTTAAAAACCAAGATTTTGTGAGTTACTTAAAAACAATGTTTATGTTTTGTCATCAACAAAAAGGGGGAGATTGTTAATACAAATATCGCCTAAAAACGTTATTTATATTTTACGATCTTCGCTAAGTTTTGTTAATGACAAATGTAAACTTTAGCTTCTAAGTAAAACATAATCTTAGTTTTAAAGACTTGCATAAACTAGACTTTTGCTACATTTTACATTTCATAAAACACAACATCTTTTATTTTCCAAAAATAGAATTGTCACATCACATTTATGGCAAGTTTTGTCATTATACATTTATGGAAAGAAATGTGTTTGACTTACTTTGATGTTGCTTGCAAGTTTAGTGTTTGACTTGATATTATGTGATGTGACATTGTTTGGTTTGCAAGAGTAATGAGATGTGACCTTGTTTGGTTTGCAAGATTTATTGCAAAACCAACTGCAAGCCCGGCGGTACCCTGGAGGTACACGGGCGGAACCCTTTTGAGGGGTCCGCCTGATCCGCCAGACCTGCAGAAGGTTTGGCTATAAATATTGAGCCACAAAGTTGAATTTTGGCTCATCACTTGACATTACATTTTACACACACTTTCATCTTTCATCTAACCTCTTAACATTTCATATGTGAAGTTTCTTTTTGTAGCAAAGAGATTCACGAGCTTACTAAAAGTAACAAGTATTCAACACAACGTTGCAAGACTTGTTAGCTTAGCATTGTGTAGACTTGTGTTGTTTACACTTCATTTGATTGTGTATTTTCAGTAGTGATCGGTTAGTATTTTAGTCCTCAAAATACAAAGAGTGTTGGGAGTTGTTGTACCCTAGTAAAAGAACTAACGGGAGTGGTTGTGCCCTTGTAAAAGAACTCGACATTTAGCTTTGTGTCGGTAAAAGTATAAGCGACGTGTAAGGTTTTCTCCGCCGGTGAAAGGAGCTTGTTGACTAGTGAAAGAAACTCTCGAGTTGGATATTCGGGGCGTGGACGTAGGGCAAGGAAAAAGAGTCCTTGTAGCCGAACCACGATAAATACTCGTGTTGTGGTTTGATCGTTTCTTTCATTTACTTTCATGTTATATATTGTGTTTGTGCATATATCTATGATCAAACGGAAAGTTTCAAAGCTAACTTAACAAGTTAAAAAGATTTTAATCGGTAAACTATTCAACCCCCCCTTCTAGTTTTCCACAAAATTAACTACTAACTATCTAACTCCCATCACTGCTTCTTCCTTCTCTCTTTTATACTAGATTCAAGGTCTCTGGGGTCCACTGAACATATCCCACCTTCTTTTGAGCCATTGGATTGGTATTATTGATTCTGGCCGTTTGATTCAATTTGGCGGGAAAATGGAGATTGGCAAAATTAGTGGTTTAGGTGAGGTTGGTTGTGGGTAATTAATGAGGAGGGGACAAGAGGAGTGGTGTAGGTGAGGTTGGTGAAGAAAAAGGTGGAGTAGGGTTGATGATGAGGGGGCTGGTTGCAGGGAGTAGCAGGCACGGGGGGGGGGGGGGGGGGGGGGGAAGGTGGGATTGTTTTATTTATTTTTGGGAGGAAAGGGTAAAACGGTGGGAGTGGATATTATTTGGGGGTGGATTGGGCCGGATGTGTGGATGGGCTTGGTGGTGGGAAATGGGGTAAGGATGTTGGGTTTGGGTAGATTGGATTTAGTTTTGGTTTATGATAATATAACAAAAGGTCCATTTGGTTTGTAGTATTTCACAAGGACCATCTATGCAACTTCTGAAAATTGAGGGGTGTAAACTGCCAACCTGCCAAAGTTAATCACAAGGGCTAAACATGCAATATATTCGATTCCCAAAGGACTTTTGAAGTATATTTTCCAAAATGAAACTATCCGGGGACCAAAATCGCCAAAATTGAAAGTGCAGGGACCAAATATGTAAATTTTCAAAACTTATCACCCAGGAACCTTTTTTATAAATTTTCATTTCTAAAGGACTTGGATTGACTTTTCTTTCAAAATTAATGCTCAGGGACTGATTTTGTTAAATGTTGAAAGTTGGGGGACTGAAACTGCCAATTATGCAAACTTTGTACGTTTTTCATCTGTTTTTACTCATTTTGCATCTAAAACATATAAAACACAATTTTGGAATATTTTCAGTATTTTGATGCCTTTTTGAGTGTTTTTGAATGTTTTGCAGTTCAGATTCGACCAAAAATGATGAGTGTTTGAGCACTCATCACGCCTCCTTTTGGAAGTACCGCTACTACCAGCCTCTCCCTTGCGCTTTAGATTTTGCGCCACCTCTTTAGGCTTCAGCACCTCCTCAGGCTTCAGCATCTCTACGCTGTCAGAAGATTCAGTCTGCACTTCCTCCACATGTGCAGACTTTACAGCTGGTGCCACGCTCTGCACTGGCGTCACAAGAAGAGGGGGCGAATCTTCATGAGCAACTGGCCCCAATACGGTCAGATGACCCGCAGTCGCTTCTAACAGCGGTTGCTCGTTCTCCCTCAGAGGACGCACACCGACAGTCACCTGCTTCGGCTTCTCCAACTTTACCACCGCAAACAAATCCATCTTTGCGAAACACAGGACAAACAACAAAACAGAGATTAGTTATTAAAAGCGCGCATACAGAAAAACTTACATTATTGGAAGCGAACAATAAAAAGGGATGAACACCCACCCCGGCCTTCCTCATCAATGAAGGTTGGCACCTCGTCATCACCCCCGAAATAGCTGCGACTCAACCCCACATGCACCAAAAACTCCTTAGGGTAAGGGTTAATGGGGATGCGGTTGGCATCAATGGTCTGCGCATCTGCCAAACTATATGAACCGGGTGCGGGGCGCCCATCCCTCGGCAACATGTCTTGAGTATAAAACTCAAATGGCGATGAAAACACCACATCATCCACCCAGAAAAAATACTCCCTCCAATGCCTCAGGGAATCTACCTTCTCGGTATAGCACTGGAGGCTCCTCGCGCGCTTCGCAAAGGATACCCATCCATGCGACCACGTTGTGTGGTAAAACGCGCGGAATAGGTCAACGGTCGGTTCTATCGCAAGTAAACGACAGTTTACTTCAAAATTCGATACCTTTGCCGCACCTATATAGTGCAGCTGTGAGATATGAAGGCGATAGAAATTGAGCACATTTCTCAAGAAAATGGATATTGGTACGCGATAATTAGCATACTCAAAAAAGCGCGTGTATAACCCTATCTTCCCTTCGGGGAAATCGGCTATACACGCATCGACGTCTGGAGCCTCTGGATGCACATCCAGAGGAATGAAATAATCAAATGAAAACTAACGAACATCGTCCTCACTCATTGCAGAGCGAAACTCATCCAACTGAGCAACCATTTTTTTAAAAAAGATATACTAAGAGGCGCACGCTCAATTACCTAATAAAACAGCTGATTTCTTTGAAAATATGCTTTGAAGAAATGTGCAATGGTGAATGCGTGTTTTTTACTGTGTGTTTTCGGTAAAGGGAGGCGGTGACTCTTATATAGGTAATCATAAAACCCTAGATGAAGGCCACGTGGATCCCACTAACAAAAATGAGTGGCTAGAATACGAAACGTACAAGCACTTTTTCCCGTTTTCCAAGGGACACGTGGGCACAACCCCCGAATTTCGAGGCATTTCTTTGGATTATCTTGGACTAGATACATAGTTCTCAATATTGGGAGGCAATATTCAAAATTCCTCCCGCCACGCTTACCGCTGTTCTAACTAGTCTAGCATCCGCGGCTACGAGCCGCGCACACTAGACTGGGGGGACATGATGACGTATAGTCTATATTTGGACCACGAGCCCAAATGATAAACATTACTAAGGCCCAAAGCCACCATGCATGGGCTATTATAACTTGGGCCGCACCAATAATGGAAAAAGGCTCACGTAAGCCCAAACCCAACTAAAATATATACGGTTTAGATAAGGATCTTCTATCTATGGAATAGATATCCTTAACCCGGATAAGCACTACGTGTGCGAAACGTAAGGAGCACGAAACCTACAAGGATTCTGCACCTATATAAGGAATGACATAATTCTCATTGAAGGTACGATTTACAAACCCTAAACTCTTTACGAGAACCCTAAACCGATTACTTACTCTCACGCCGGAGTCTAATCGTGGGAGACAATCCCACGATAAGCCTAACGGTGTTGTTTACTTTCTTAGTGCACAGGTTTCAAGCATTAAGAAGCGAATTGGTACGAGAGCAAGAGCCCAAACCAGGAACACCCAAATTTTGTATTAACATAAACCCTTCAATGTTGACATGTATTTGGTCTATAATGTGCTCATCATCCACAATGTCCACATCATTCTCATCATCACCTGCATCAGTCTTATCTCCACCTACATCATTATCATCACCACCTACGCCAGTCTCATCTCCACCTACATCATTATCATCTCCACCTACATTAGTCTCATCACCACCTACATTAGTGTCATCGCCACCTAAGCCACTAGACTGCCCAACTTCATTATCTGCCAACCACTCTAGAGCTAAAGTCTTTATGCATTTAGGCAACCCTAGAAACTTCCTCTTTCTAGTGGTCTGTTGTACAATAGGCAACTCTTCATCTAATTCCACTACTTCAACATTGTTATTCAACTCCCTTAGTTGAACTTTTTCTTTAAATGTAGGCATGTAATAACTTTCAACTGTGGTTTCACCATATTCAATGAAAACTTCAATAACCTTATTATCTTTTACAAATTGGGCAAGGTTAACAATACCATCATCAGAAGCCAAAGCCCTAAGTCCCCAATCTAAATTCTTACTCCCTCCATCCCAATTTTATTGTCCACGTTTCCTTTTTGGGATGTCCCAATTTAATTGCCCATTACTAAAAATAGATAGGGAGGTTTAACTAAGTTTACTATATTACCCTTGTTTAAAATAATTATTACATACTTTAAAGAAGACTTTAATTAATTACATAAGGGCAAAATTGTCATTCTTTCAAAAAGTAAGAAAGAGAAAGCTGTAATAAAAGTATTTTTCTTAAACTGCGTATTTTTTGTCGGGGGACAATAATTTTGGGACGGAGGGAGTATTTGTTATCTTAAAGTGATAATTCATTATTTCCCTTGGATCATAATTCAACATCTTCGGTATTGAATGTATTGTGTCAATGGTAAATTGCTCAGTAACTAACAAATCAATGTACTGCACTTTACCCCCAAAATACCTACGATTTGGTGTTGGTGTGAAAGTTCCACCATGAAAAAGCTTCATCGAAAACACTTTTGGATAATCAGCTATTTTATAAAATAAATAAATAAATAAAAACAACTAATTAGGATATATACATTACCAAACCTATTTATTTCAGTAACACGTTCTTACCATATTCTTTGTGTGGATCAAATTTACTCCTAACTTTACGAAAGTACCATACCATTAATCCAGTAACCATAATTGATGTTTGTTAGATTTCAAGTTGAGGGACTGAATTTTGATTATATCAAACTTTTGAGGATATAGAAAGATTTGGGTTTTAGGGTTTTCAAAAGTCAACTGGTTATGGTATTAAAAAAAAAGGTGGGTAAGTGATATAAAAATGGGTGGGTGGGTTATTAAAGTGGGAAAGGGTGTAAAAACACCAAAAGGACCTCGTGTGCAATGCACGTGCACAATTAAGGGGATGTCGTTAACGCCGTTTGAGGCCAGGGACGATTTTTGCCTCAAAAGTTTCCTACAGGGACGATCCTTGCACTTTCCAAACTTCTAGGACGAAACTTGCAATTTGGCCAAACTTTAGGGACGATTTTTGCAATTTACTCCCCATTTTATGTGTTTGAGCTTATGGAGGCTTGTAACTTATTTTATAAGCTATTAGCCTTCATAAACCTGTGTGACAAACGAGACTTATTTTATAAGCTGACTTATTTTAAAAGTCAAGCCCCGATAAGCCCCTTGTCAAACATAGCAATGTATAACTTTATTTTATTTGTACCTCTTCGGTCAACGCAAACCATAAGAACGAGCGGTGTAATTTACTCTTTTTCTTTTAGCAAAGCTTAGTGGGAATTTAGTATTTAGACATGTTTAAATGAAGTTGGACACTAGTACTTTTAACCAAGAACTATTTCTTATATTCCATACAGACACACGGAAACGCATCCTATTCTCTACATAAACAAACTGACGGACCACCTGTCATCTAAAATGTATGTTCACGCATGCATACCAAAACAAACATTATATTCCAAACAAATGGAAGCTGCTTAGAAGGCTCATGGTATATAACATGAAATATACATATATGTCAGCACTCAGTATCATTAAAGTCTATAAAATAGACCCAACTAAGTAGACTTGTGTTATGGTCAAGTGTGGTATTAGCTAGAGATGGCAATAACAGATTGGCAGGTTACGCAGACAATAGTCGAAAATAACATGGTTGCCTTTAGGAATATGGTAGAACAAGATGAACATGTGATTCAACAAAAAATAGGAAATGTTACTTTGTTGCACCTTGCTTCAAGACTAGGAAATGCTGAAATGGTGTCGATTATTTTAGAACGAAGGCCAGAAATGGTGTCTGCTGAGAACAATGATAACTCAGAAACGCCATTCCATGAAGCGTGTCGCATGGGACATGAGAAGGTGGTTAGATTGCTTATGGAGCAGAATCAATGGGTGGCTATTAAGCTCAATTGTGACAACCAAAGTCCCTTGTTCCTGGCTTGTAGTTATGGGCATTTTGAGCTTGTTGATTTTCTCTTGAATCACACGAGGTGGTTATTGGGCATCATAGACGAGGTAGCTTGTCTCCATGTGGCAGTCTCAAAAGACCAAACAGGTACCAACATATATATGTAGATTGTAACAGGTTCTGTTAGTTTTGATTTTCATGTATGTATGTTATACTATTTGCAAGTTAATTCAGGATCAGACCTGGCAGATATATATGGACGGGTCATGAGAGTTGTGAAATGACGAAAAAGTGTGATGGCTAAAACATGTAACTTTGGATTGACATGATACACTTTGTGCTGAAATCTTTTTAAAAAGTTTATATGATACGAGTAGATAACAAGCTTATCAAATACGATCTATCATTTTTAGTGTTCCAATAATAATCTTAAATTTTTCGAATATAATGATTTATTAAGCTTTATGCATTCAGAGTTATACGTTAGGTGAATTTTCACCATTTTAGCCATTTGCAATTGCGCCTTTAGATAAATACTCTCACTGTGCTTGTTTGGCCCGTTAGAGAAAACAGATAACTCGAATTAGCAAATGAGTTATAGTTGTCACTTGTTACGTTTAAAAATGTACTATTATCTATTTTATCTTTAGCGCCTTTATTAGACTTAGTAATATCAGTTTATTCTTGATGGTGATGCAGATATCGTTAAAAAGTTGCTAGAAAGGTGCCCGGATCTAGCTAGTAGGAAGGACATCAATGGATCCGTACCCTTGCATTGTGCTTGTAAAAAAGGTCAACTGGAGATTTCAAAAATGCTCTTAGCAACGGACCCTGACCAAGCTTTGCAGTTCGATAATAATGGCTACACACCACTGCACTTAGCTGCCATAAACGGTAACCTAACCATCTTAGAAGAGTTTGTAGAATTCAGCTAGCACAACTCACTAAATGTGGAAAACACTTTATATATGGAAGAGATATAAAAGAGATTTACAGTGAAGTACTACTGAAATGCTTGCTTTATTCAACAAAAGGAAAGGGCTATATATAGCCTTACAAGAAAGGAACATGTACTACTAGACTACCTAGAAACCTGGTAACTACCCAACGTGCATATAGTTGTATAAAACTCGGTCAAACAAAATACCAATTCAAACTAACTTATTTAATTCAAATACTAAAGTACTAATAAAATACTAAAAATACTTATTTAAGATTAAACCTAACATTCACCCCCTTAATCTTGAATTGTTTCATCACATCAATGTCGGTTCATCTTCCTCGATCAAGTTGGCTTCATTGTTGTTGTCCTTCCATTTAGTACACTCCCTTGCAAAGTGTCCTTTTACTCCACACTCATAGCATCTAAACTCGCTTTTATCACCTTGACCCGAGCTCCTTCCACGTCCTCTTTCTCCTCTACCAGATTTTCTTCCTCGACTTCCTTCTCCTTTAAGAAATTCACTACTAGTCAACAACAGTCCCCCTTGGTCTTCTTCCTTTTCATCATGACTTTTGAGTCGTTCTTCATATGCTTTGAGTCTTCCTACCGCTTCTTCAAACGACATGATTTCAATCTCCGAATATTGCTCGATAGAGGCAATAATTGGTAGATATTTCTTCGGGGCTGAATTGAGAAGCTTTCTCACCGCAACTTCTTCATCAAGCCTAGAACCAAGACTTTTAAACTTTGCCATAATACCTCCTATCTTGCCTGAGAACTCGTTGATCGTCTCGTTCTCCTTCATCTTTAACATCTCCAATTCACTCCTTAGAGTTTGCAACCTTGCTTTCTGGACCCGATCCGCTCCTAAATACCGAACCCGAATCGATTCCCAAACATCTTTCGCATCTTTGTGCTTTGCAACCTGTAGGAGAATATCTTCCGGTAAGGTTTGGAAGATTATAGCTTTCGTGGTGTAATTCTTTTTCTCATCTACCGTTGCCCCGGTTACCGGATCTATAGACTCCCACAGACCATATGCCCTCAACACCGTCTCAACCAAAATAGACCATGAAGTGTAATTGGTTTCGGTCAGTTTAGGGCATTGAAGTGGTGCGTTACTACCTTGCTCACGGACTGTCAATGCGCTTGATGTATCTTTCATTCTTGCTGTCTTTTCTTGCTATCTTGCTGCGTTCTTTTGGTCTTGCTGCTCGTCACCTTTTTCTTCTTCTTTCTTTCTCGTGCTTCTTGCTTCTGCTCCTTGCTGTGATTCTTGCTACTTTCTTGCTTTCCAAAAGAAAAAGTTCTTGCTAAAACTTGCTTCGTGCTTTCGTTGCCTGATTACATAAGTTGCAATCTGACCCTTTCTTTCTTGCTAGACACCAGGCATGAGCCCCTAAGCTCTGATACCACGTGTAGAATTCAGCTAGCACAACTCACTAAATGTAGAAAACACTTTATATATGGAAGAGATATAAAAGAGATTTACAGTGAAGTACTACTGAAATGCTTGCTTTATTCAACAAAAGGAAAGGGCTATATATAGCCTTACAAGAAAGGAACATGTACTACTAGACTACCTAGAAACCTGGTAACTACCCAACGTGCATATAGTTGCATAAAACTCGGTCAAACAAAATACCAATTCAAACTAACTTATTTAATTCAAATACTAAAGTACTAATAAAATACTAAAAATACTTATTCAAGATTAAACCTAACAGAGTTTGCATCCTTGGTTCCTTTCTCCTTCCAGATTCCATCAAAACACGGAGAAAATGTGTTCCATCTAACCTTGAGATTCAATAAGCTGGATGCCTTCAAATACGTAGATGGTGTCCTCAAAGGCACAGGCCTGTTTTACCAACTTGACAAATTTGGCAATACTATTCAACATCTTGCACAGATTAGAGGTTTATCCCAGGTGTGAATTTTTTATTTTGTTTCTATACGCTTTTCACTAGCAATATAAACTCTAGTAAACTCACTAAGTCACTAGTGCTAGTCCTTGGATCAAAAGTCAAACTAGATCTAGATCAGTTCAGTTCAGATGCTTTTATAATTCTTTGTTAAACTTGATGCCCTAAAAGCTTTTGAGGCCTTTTGGGGTCTCACCTCGAGCACACCCTCAACGACGGCACTAGTAAGTTGTTTAGTCAAATTTACTTTGGTTTATGTCACTAAATACAATACATGTTCATTGCAGTTTGCAGAATACATGAATGAAACAAAAGAGAAAATTGATCATCAAGAGTCTGAGAATCATTCAGGCATCCGGAATCAAACTGAGTTGGCAACGACAGCCGAGACTGTTGTTAGTCACATTAATCTGCCAGAAAATCAAGTAGAAACAGTTACACTTGAAGGCAAGGCACACTCATTCTTGAAACTCGAGATAAATAAAAACACTAGTATTGCAAGCAAAACCACTAATGTAGAAGAAAAACAGAACAAGCCTCCTAAGAATCAGCCAAAACGAGAACATCTTTAACTACACAGAGAAGAACTACAAAATGCACGGAACACAGTTACACTAGTGAATATCTTGATAGCAACAGTCACATTCGCAGCAGGGGCGGTGCTGAGAACGTAAAAAAAAATTAGGTCCGGCACGAAAAAAAAGTGCCTCTATATTATAATATCATAGACCATAATCAAGTACGAAAAGCAGAAAATACGAACAAAAATCATTAATAGGGTTTATTTTTAGTGCCCCTTAGTGGGTTGTGTCTAGTACATATAATGGGTATAAAAAAATTTAGTGCCCCTTAATGGGTTGGCCCGGCTCGGTTGCTGATGGTGCGCCGGCCCAAAACCGCCCATGATTCGCAGCAGGTGTTAGTGTGCCGTTATGTTGGTTTATGTTAGTACGTATAGTTGGAAGAAATAGAAATTATCTACATGTTTTGGTTTCGTCCGGTTTCACTTTAAATTTGCTCTGGTTCTTCTCTGTATTATTTGCGTGGCTTTGCTC
The DNA here is from genome assembly GCA_030686995.1 of Artemisia argyi. Classification (NCBI taxonomy): domain Eukaryota; kingdom Viridiplantae; phylum Streptophyta; class Magnoliopsida; order Asterales; family Asteraceae; genus Artemisia; species Artemisia argyi. The sequence goes on along the minus strand of CM060689.1, from coordinate 14,545,786 downwards.
TCATTCCGCCTCTTCACCTGTTTGCCTGTTCTGTCTACACCTGTCTGCCTGAATGTGCTCTTGTTCCTCTCCGTAATTATGATGCTCTGCTCTGATTTTAATTTTGGGAATGAGTTTGGTCTGTCTGTATTAGACTTGACTGTCGTCACCTTGTTACAGTTTGGATTGCATCTGATTGAGACTCCACTTAGCACCGAGTTTGCCCTCTAGGATACTTCACTTTCCGTTTGTTTTTCAGTTTCAATTTATTTTCTGTTTAACAAACTCTCAATGTTTACCGCTGTAAATTGTGAGTTTGAGAGGAGATACTATATAATAAAGGCCCATAAGCCTGTTGGGTTCGGCTCGTTTACTTGCTAGGGTTAGGTTAGTTTGTCTTCTATTTAATGTATTGTAATCTTTAATGTTTAGTGAATCTGATCAATATATTTTTTGGTATTGCCCCTGGTTTATACACTTCATACCTCATGAAAAACGGAATTGGGTTTATATTGATTGTTATATATATATATATATATATATATATATATATATATATATATATATATATATATATATATATATTGGTGGTTCTATTTTTGAGGTTAACTTCAATAAACACTTTTGTTGATGCTAGGAATGCTTAGTCACAAGATACGTTAAAGTTAAAGTAGGGCTGAGCATAATAGACCGCGGACCGGACTGGATCAAGAAAACGGACCGAAACGGACCGACCGGACCGGACCAAACATATTTCGGTCCGGTCCTTGGTCCATAGTCTTCCTCATATTCGATCTTCGGTCTGGTCAATCCAGTTCAGTCTTACGCAAAACCGGTCATTATGCTTTGTTGGACCGGACGGACCAACGAACCGAACTGGACTGGACCAACCCGGACATGGACCTAACATTTCGGTCCGGTCCTCGATCCGGTGTTTTGTATAAAATTGGTTTTCGATCTGATCCGGTCACTACAACAATAAGTAGGACGGGCGAGGAGGCTTTTGGCGGGGACGCCCATGTCCCCGCCGAAAGTCGCTAAACGACAAAAACATTGTTGAGCTGACACACAAAGTCGCTGACCATTTACTAGATTTCCAGCACTAACTTTCCGCGGGGACATGTCCTCTCCGAAAGTTTTTTTTTTTGGTTGGTGATGTAACAATTCGCAATTTCAGGTTAACTTTTATTCCCGAAAATTTCACTATTCACTTTTTACTATTCACTTTTCACTATTCATCTCAGAAATTTTTATTTCATATTCTCGTAAGTTAAACTATTTTAACGATAATCCGAGAGTTTGACGCTCGTCGGATCATTTCTGCAAAAATCACAAAGCCGTGTCCGAGATTTACTTTTAGGTTTAAACGTCCTTCCAGCATCCCGATATATCCATAAAATATTATAAACAATAGAAATATGATTTTCTATCATTTTATGACAATTCCAAAAGTTTTGGAATTTTACGTTTTCCAGTTCAGCGTTTTACGCGAATTACACGTTTTAGACCCGTGTTTCCAGTTTTTAGCAGGGTTTTAGCACCCGATAGAACCTATCACTCATTTTATATTTTATTATGGACTATATTGACATGTTTAACAATACTTTCAAGTTTCATATTTTTACGTTACCCGGTTTTACGTTTTGAGGCTTAATCATTTACGGTTAGCTATTTACGGAGTCAAAATGCACAAACTAAGCAAGATAACACCAAGAGTCATCATCTAGTCACCTTATCCCCTTTGAAACTGCCAATATGGGGGGGGAGTCACCATGAGTGGTTAAATCTTAACCATTGATCTCTAGGATGGTTACAAGTGTCTAAAACTAACCATGGTTAATTTCTAACCCAATATATGGTTAACTATTTTTTCCTACCCTATAAATACCAAGCTAAAACACATATAAAACTTGCACCACACCTTCTTATAACCTTCAAGTCCTAAAACCTAAGGCACTTTTCTTATATTTTGTAAGAAAGTTAACTAGTTTTTGAAAGAAAACTAGTGTTTGATCTTCAATCTTGGAAATTTTCTAAGAAAAGTTGTTATAACTTTAAAGTCTCCAAAAAGACGTCGTTATAATCTTCAAATAGCTTTGGACTTCAAGAAGGCGTCGTTATAATCTTCAAATAACCTCGGTTTATCATAGATTGCAAGGGTGAAGCTTAAGTCTATCAAAGTCCGTACCTTACTAGTTACTTACCTTTTTTTTAGAAAGCCTCAAGTTGTAAGCAAACCCTAACATACTTTCTTATCATATTCATGCTATTTATATTTCATTCTTACTATATATTGTCTTGTTATTGTGTTCATGATGTTTAAAAATGGATAAAACAAGTATTGGTATACATATGTTAACTTATGACAAGTAAACAAGCAAACTAGTGATTTTTATGGAGAACCACGACCAAAATAGTATAACTTTGATATTTGACACTTACTTACTGTTAAAGAGGACTTAACAAGGAAAACATAGCAATTTGAATCACCCAAAACGAGTACCCGAGTCAAAGTTATGACCATTTGAAGTTAGCGAAACCAAAACGGCAAAACTGCCCATACCTACTGTTTTTGCATTCTGCCATTTTGAAAGTCACCCTTCTGGTCCAATTCATCAAAAAGTTAAAACACAAAAGTTGTCCGGAACGACGTTTTCGTTCAGGAACAAAGAAGCTCGAGCCCTGAAAACGCTTCCCGAGTAATAATTTTCTTCAAATTCTTAACAGCCCATTTTAGACCAAAGTCACTATATTATGGTTATGATTTACTAAGACCAAGAGGTCTAATGACCTAAAGCCAAGACCACAACCATGGCTAAAGCCAAGGTTGAGTCTCAAGACCATGGAAAAATGACGACGGTCACGGCGAAGCCATGACTAAATGACCATATAAACTTACTTAGGCGAAAACATGAAACAAGGAGTTGACGATAACTTGAACAAACAATTTGGATCTACTCCACCTAAAGAACCATGAGATACAAGTTATAATAAACTTACCCTAATAACAATCTTCATGTCCAAATAGACTTTCCTAAGTTTATTCAAATATTGGACATGTAACTTTTCGGATCAAAACTTATACATTTGTTATCAAATACTACAATAGTAGGGAGCCTCATGTGAGGAGTTCATTAAGTAAGCCGTCGAGATGAGTTGTGGATTTACGAATTAAAGTGTCCTGGCTCCTCGAACGTTTACTCCATGACTTCTGAATTATGTCGGCCCGAACGGTAGTAAGAGATATACAACTTATACAAGTTTCATAAACCATTTATATTCAAAGACTTACGCTATATACTAAGCACTACATCATGAACATTATGCAAGACATATATAGGAAATTCTTCGTATTCTTAGACGTTACTCCAAACCTAAGTCGCAACGTTCTATTATAGGCTGCTTTTAGAGACTTTCACGATTCGACTACCACTTTGATTTCACATCACTTAAGCTTAAGGTGAGTCATAGCCCCTACTCTTTTCATACTTGTTTTAACTCTTGGGGGGGATACATGCTCAACTACTTGCTTACTTGTACAGATACTCAAAACATTTATACTTGATTGTTTATACTTGATTGTGTTACACTTGATTGTCTTATACTTGATCGCATTATACTTGATTTCATATCTACATTATTGCGTTATATTTAATTGTGAGACTTCCAGTGGCTCCAGATTAAGTTGCTGGATGACCATTGAGACTTCCGATGGCTCCAAATTAAGTTGTTGGATGACCATTGAGGCTATTGATACATCCTAACATTTGCGAATGTTGGATACATCATAAACGTGAGGTCTTCGGAGATGAAGTGTAGACTCACGACTAATTGCTAAACTGTTTTGATGAACTTATACATGTCTTTATTATACCATATATATTAGCAGTGGGTTGTGAACACACAGGTTGCAAGTCTCTTATGGCGGGACTTGCAACTGAGTGGATTCTCAATGCCTTTGCTGTGTGAACATTCTTTAAGGCTTTCCAACTATTTTAAGACAAACTCTATGAACTCACCAACCATTGTGTTGACACTTTAGCATGTTTATATCAGGTATGTAAGGTGATAGCTGTTGCATGGAGCATAGAGTCGCTTGGCATGTTTTGAAGACTTATGCTTTTATCTTTACCATTCGATATGTCTTAAAACTCTTATGTATTGTATTATGGAATTCAAGTTTGTAATTCGGAATTTATTAATCGAATGGTAACTTTTCAAAACGTCTCATTTAGAGTTCGTTTTCTATACCTTGTACTTTGCATTATGAAGTAGCACCCCTATGACACAGTCTTCCGCTGCGGTATTTTGGGGGTGTTACAGATTGGTATCAGAGCCTTGGTTATAGAGAACTAGGTTGCATATACTACCTAGACTATAACTGCTATAAACATTAAGACTCTTCTCCTTATTTTGCCTTACACACACTTCATGCGCATATGCTTATTGCTAATTGTTTGTTTAGAAGAAACCCCAGACAATAGTCAAGTCATCAAAAATTTAGAGCTAAGTAATAATTGTTTAATTAACTTAATCTTGTGACAGTTCTTGTTTGATAAGACATAAGATTAAGTTAAATAAAGGTTATTAGTTTCCTGTAGAGATTTGATGATTTGCCTTATACTTACTTTATATGATTCTAATACCTAGAAGTGGTTCATATGTCCTAGTACGACACTCAAACCTTTCTACAAGCGCGGCTAGTCCTTTTCGTCATATCACCTTCTCTAGATACCTACACTACATTACCCTTTCACAACTTAAGAGCAGATGATAGAAAGTCTACCCAATTATGTAGTACCAATTGTTGAGTTATGTGTGCCTGGTAAATATGTATACGTGTGAAAGGAAGCAATTATAATTATGGTGGCCAACATAATTATAAATGCGTCACGACTCACGTAGACATATGTGACCATGCTTACATTAATCGACGATTGACTCAAAATTGACAAGATTTAAGACTAAAGTAGTCTAGGAATATCACCTCATATCTGACGTCGACAAAATGTCCCTCCTTGTAGATATCATGGCACCAAAGAGAGTAACTCGTAGCACTAGCCGAGGTGGTGCAACACCAAGAGGTGGAAGAACTGGTGGTCGTGGAGGTAGAAGAGCTGCTCACGACACTAGTAACCCTAGTAATGATAGTGGAAGAACTGTTGGACGTGGAGGTAGAGGAGATGCTCACGACACTAGTAACCCTAGTAACGCTGGTGGAAATCCAGATGTCTCCACCATTATTGCCCAACAACTACAAAACCTACTTCCCACTATAGTCACACAAGTTGGCAATCACATGAACAATTCGGGAAACCATGGAAGCATAAATGACGCTACAAATGATGGAGGAAGGAATAACAACAACAACCACAACAACAACAACAACAACAACAACAACCATAGGACTGGATGTACGTATAAGGAATTTACGTCATGCAAACCAATTGAGTTTAATGGCAAAGGAGGTGCATTGGCATATACACAATAGGTCGAGAAGATGGAGTCAGTGATCGATATCAGTAACTGTGCAATCCACCAGAGAGTGAAATATTCTGCATGCTTGCTATCAGAAAAGGCATTGACATGGTGGAACATGCAGATTCAAGCAAGGACTAGAGAAGCAGCTGTAGGCATGAAATGGGACGACTTTAAGGGACTACTGAAGGAAGAGTACTGCCCGGTTAATGAAATGCAAAAACTAGAGGACGAGTTTTGGCATCACTCTATGGTAGGGGCTGGTCATGCAACCTACACAGATCGGTTTCATGAACTAGCTAAACTAGTTCCTCATCTGGTTACCCCTGAATCCAAGAGGATTGAGAGGTACATTTATGGCCTTGTTCCCGAGATTCGTGGGATGGTGAAAACAACCGAACCTCCCACAATTCAGAGTGCAATATTGAGAGCAGGGACCCTAACAGATGAGATGGTTAGGAATGGAACTTTGAAGATTAGTGATAAAAGGAAGGGAGCAGGTGAATCAGGCGAGCAAAAGGGTACAATGGTTGATAATAAGAGAGCAAGAGGATTTGTGGCAACAGTTTATGATCAGGGAAAGTATGAAGGTCCACATCCTAAGTGTAATAAATGTGCTTATCATCATCAGAGGTCTGAGCCCTGTCGAATGTGTACTAATTGCAATCAAAAGAGCCATTTTACAAATTAGTGTAAAGCAACGGCAAGGCAAGTAACACCGGTGAATGCGGGTAATATAAGAAACAACCAAAAGACATGGTTTGAGTGCAACAGCCCAAACCACTTCCGAGATACTTGTCCTAAGTTAAATAGGGCACAGAGACAAGTGCTAGATAACCCAACTCTAGCCGTAATGCTTGAAGAAAATAACCCAAACCGTGAATACAATGTTAGTCCACCTCGGGGTCGAGCATACTATTTGGGTGCTAAGGAAGCCCGCAATGCGTAACGGGTACGTACCTTATCCTACCATATTATTCTATTCTAGTTCAAAATCTAGCTTTATTATGCCGTTATTAAGATAAGAGACCTAGACACACTAAACTTCGGGACGAAGTTTCCTTAAGGGGTAGAGACTGTAACAATTCGCAATTTCAGGTTAACTTTTATTCCCGAAAATTTCACTATTCACTTTTTACTATTCACTTTTTACTATTCACTTTTCACTATTCATCTCAGAAATTTTTATTTCATATTCTCGTAAGTTAAACTATTTTAACGATAATCCGAGAGTTTGACGCTCGTCGGATCATTTCTGCAAAAATCACAAAGTCGTGTCCGAGATTTACTTTTAGGTTTAAACGTCCTTCCAGCATCCCGATATATCCATAAAACATTATAAACAATAGAAATATGATTTTCTATCATTTTATGACAATTCCAAAAGTTTTGGAATTTTACGTTTTCCAGTTCAGCGTTTTACGCGAATTACGCGTTTTAGACCCGTGTTTCCAGTTTTTAGCAGGGTTTTAGCACCCGATAGAACCTATCACTCATTTTATATTTTATTATGGACTATATTGACATGTTTAACAATACTTTCAAGTTTCATATTTTTACGATACCCGGTTTTACGTTTTGAGGCTTAATCATTTACGGTTAGCTTTTTACGGAGTCAAAATGCACAAACTAAGCAAGATAACACCAAGAGTCATCATCTAGTCACCTTATCCCCTTTGAAACCGCCAATATGGGGGGGGGAGTCACCATGAGTGGTTAAATCTTAACCATTGATCTCTAGGATGGTTACAAGTGTCTAAAACTAACCATGGTTAATTTCTAACCCAATATATGGTTAACTATTTTTTCCTACCCTATAAATACCAAGCTAAAACACATATAAAAATTGCACCACACCTTCTTATAACCTTCAAGTCCTAAAACCTAAGGCACTTTTCTTATATTTTGTAAGAAAGTTAACTAGTTTTTGAAAGAAAACTAGTGTTTGATCTTCAATCTTGGAAATTTTCTAAGAAAAGTTGTTATAACTTTAAAGTCTCCAAAAAGACGTCGTTATAATCTTCAAATAGCTTTGGACTTCAAGAAGGCGTCGTTATAATCTTCAAATAACCTCGGTTTATCATAGATTGCAAGGGTGAAGCTTAAGTCTATCAAAGTCCGTACCTTACTAGTTACTTACCTTTCTTTTAGAAAGCCTCAAGTTGTAAGCAAACCCTAACATACTTTCTTATCATATTCATGCTATTTATATTTCATTCTTACTATATATTGTCTTGTTATTGTGTTCATGATGTTTAAAAATGGATAAAACAAGTATTGGTATACATATGTTAACTTATGACAAGTAAACAAGCAAACTAGTGATTTTTATGGAGAACCAAGACCAAAATAGTATAACTTTGATATTTGACACTTACTTACTGTTAAATAGGACTTAACAAGGAAAACATAGCAATTTGAATCACCCAAAACGAGTACCCGAGTCAAAAGTTATGACCATTTGAAGTTAGCGAAACCAAAACGGCAAAACTGCCCATACCTACTGTTTTTGCATTCTGCCATTTTGAAAGTCACCCTTCTGGTCCGATTCATCAAAAAGTTAAAACACGAAAGTTGTCCAGAACGATGTTTTCGTTCAGGAGTTAAAAAGCTCGAGCCCTGAAAACGCTTCCCGAGTGATAATTTTCTTCAAATTCTTAACAGCCCATTTTAGACCAAAGTCACTATATTATGGTTATGATTTACTAAGACCAAGAGGTCTAATGACCTAAAGCCAAGACCACAACCATGGCTAAAGCCAAGGTTGAGTCTCAAGACCATGGAAAAATGACCAAGGTCACGGTGAAGCCATGACTAAATGACCATATAAACTTACTTAGGCGAAAACATGAAACAAGGAGTTGACGATAACTTGAACAAACAATTTGGATCTACTCCACCTAAAGAACCATGAGATACAAGTTATAATAAACTTACCCTAATAACAATCTTCATGTACAAATAGACTTTCCTAAGTTTATTCAAATATTGGACATGTAACTTTTCGGATCAAAACTTATACATTTGTTATCAAATACTACAATAGTAGGGAGCCTCATGTGAGGAGTTCATTAAGTAAGCCGTCGAGATGAGTTGTGGATTTACGAATTAAAGTGTCCTGGCTCCTCGAACGTTTACTCCATGACTTCTGAATTATGTCGGCCCGAACGGTAGTAAGAGATATACAACTTATACAAGTTTCATAAACCATTTATATTCAAAGACTTACGCTATATACTAAGTACGACATCATGAACATTATGCAAGACATATATAGGCAATTCTTCGTATTCTTAGACGTTACTCCAAACCTAAGTCGCAACGTTCTATTATAGGCTGCTCTTAGAGACTTTCACGATTCGACTACCACTTTGATTTCACATCACTTAAGCTTAAGGTGAGTCATAGCCCCTACTCTTTTCATACTTGTTTTAACTCTTGGGGGGGATACATGCTCAACTACTTGCTTACTTGTACAGATACTCAAAACATTTATACTTGATTGTGTTACACTTGATTGTCTTATACTTGATCGCATTATACTTGATTTCATATCTACATGATTGCGTTATATTTAATTGTGAGACTTCCAGTGGCTCCAGATTAAGTTGCTGGATGACCATTGAGACTTCCGATGGCTCCAAATTAAGTTGTCGGATGACCATTGAGGCTATTGATACATCCTAACATTTGCGAATGTTGGATACATCATAAACGTGAGGTCTTCGGAGATGAAGTGTAGACTCACGACTAATTGCTAAACTGTTTTGATGAACTTATACATGTCTTTATTATACCATATATATTAGCAGTGGGTTGTGAACACACAGGTTGCAAGTCTCTTATGGCGGGACTTGCAACTGAGTGGATTCTCAATGCCTTTGCTATGTGAACATTCTTTAAGGCTTTTCAACTATTTTAAGACAAACTCTATGAACTCACCAACCATTGTGTTGACACTTTAGCATGTTTATCTCAGGTATGTAAGGTGATAGCTGTTGCATGGAGCATAGAGTCGCTTGGCATGTTTTGAAGACTTATGCTTTTACCTTTACCATTCGATATGTCTTAAAACTCTTATGTATTGTATTATGGAATTCAAGTTTGTAATTCGGAATTTATTAATCGAATGGTAACTTTTCAAAACGTCTCATTTAGAGTTCGTTTTCTATACCTTGTACTTTGTATTATGAAGTAGCACCCCTATGACACAGTCTTCCGCTGCGGTATTTTGGGGGTGTTACAGGTGATGCGTGGGAATTGCACCAGGCTTTACCTCTCGAGGGATCTCGAGAAGCTTACAACCCCCACCAGGCAGTGTACCTGATCGTTGTAGTATAGTATAGTGACAAGTACCGGGGGATTGATCGTTCAACTCAGGAATAGTGTCGCTAAGATTAGAAAACCTAAAAACTAGGTCTAGAGGTGAGGGATGATTCTTTTTGTATTTTTTATATTTTTTAAAAGCAATTAAAAATCTCGGGTATTGGAAAGATAGGCGGAATTAGTTGCTAGTCAACTAACCCAATAACTAAAGATGCAATCAAAATAAAATAACAAAAATTAAAATAACCTAAATTAAGATAGTGGTGTGAACAATATATGGGAGAATTGTGTTTACTTAGATTTCACTACTCCCTAGATATGTTTTACAGGTTAATTACTTGTTACAGTTGCGTGGATGACGGGTTGTATTCCTTAATACCATTCATGGGGTGGCGTACTTACTTCCCCAATCCTATAAGCTCCTACTTCACTCCCATGTCGAGCCGGCTAAGAAGCTCCTAACATTGGATCACTAGAATTCGCTCATGCATTAAATACAACCATAAAAACCTAGTACACATCGGTTCATGTTTCTTAAGACGTTCAAGCAAGTTACACAATGGAGACCTGCCAGTTTTTTTAAGCCTAACATTGAAATCATTCATCTATTACAACTATAAACAAGCAATCAACCTATAATCAACATCTAGGTTTCATTACATCTAAGCAAACACACAAGAGATCTAGCCTAGCATGTTAAAATCGAGACAAGCATAAGATATATTCAAACAACACATAGACATATTGAATGAATTGGAAGAAAACTTATCTCAATTGAACATGAAGGGTTTCAAGGGGTGAAAATACTGTTACAAATGACCTAGGGTTTATTAGGTTCGGCCCTAGAATTCTCCACACATGTCCTCCCTTCTTATGAATGAAAAATAGAAAAGTATATATAGATTTTATGAGGTGACGGCATCAAGAGGAAAAATCTGACGCCGTCATCTCGCCGCCAATAAAGTTCTCGGACTGCCTAGATCTATATCTGACGCCGTCATGTATGTTTCTACTCTGGGCCGTCACCAAAATTACTCTTGACGCCCTTGTGCTGACGCCGTCACGTTTCTACTGGACCGTCATCCATTTTGCTCTTGACGCCATCATGAAATCCTTCTTGACGCCGTCAGGTACTATTCCCAGCAAGGAAAATTAAGACTTTGCCGTTTTCTTCACTTTTATGCTCCAAAAACGTCCAAAATGCTTCCTTTTCCAGAATTCACTCCAAAAGTACCTAAAATCACAAAAGAAACGATTTAGGGCAATATTTGATCAAATAAATTCCAATTCCGGCTTAAATGACCCCCTAAAAACGGTTCATTTTTCGCCTCATCATATACCCTTACACTTGAGATTTGCTTGTCCTCAAGCAAATGCGCTTTTATTCTAATCAAAATACAAGTTAGGGGTCATTTAACACTAATATAAAAGTAATTACAACAAATAATCGTTCCACTAAAGACCAAAGACAAGCACGGAGGTCATACACTAGCACCTCACAAATAGTGTTTAGATACGCACATCTCTCGGGTGTAATAAAGTATATATCACAATATGAAAATGGGAAACATCTCTCACTACCTGTCATAGCAAAATAGATTACCATAGGCTTGGGAAAGGATCAAACCTCCACCACATGGCGTAAGCACCTAGGATAAACTATCAAAGATGTCTTTTAAAAGGGTTGTAACGTTAGGTGTAGGGATATGGAATACACGGTTTTGTTGGATATAGGCAATCTTTACTGGTGGCGAGCTAATCATCTTGGTTAATTACATGTACAATATGGCGTTGCTAAGCCAAGACTAGACTCGACTTAAGCTAATAAATCAAAAATAAACATAGAATGAAACGGGATGGTAGTCCGTTTTTTTTTTTTTTTTTTTTTTTTTTTTTTTTTTTTTTTTTTTTTTTTGCATACACTCTTACCCTACCATCCAAAATAATACATCATAGGGAATGGAAATTCCCCTTACACTTGAATCTTTACATACTTTACAATCAACTAATCTAATGACTCGAATTAAGATAATCAAAACACTTGGAGTACTTTTAAGATTAACGCACATACGGGGGTAATAATATTATGTTCTTCCCCATTACTCCATAAAATTAGTACTTTACCCACGAGTCCCAATCGTCCCAAAACAATATGTACAAGGATATGACTCGACTTAGCAACCATGTAATCAATTAGATAATTAACTAAGGGTTTAAACAAATAACAATAATGCACTAAAGATGAGTGCATACACGGAAGGCTAAGGCGATTTGGTTGTACATTTAAGTGGGGTGTAACAAATTCTTCCTTTAAGTAAGATGCTTAAAGTTAGAAACGAAAAGATAGGCTCGGAGGGGTGTACTAGGGGTTTCGTGTACTAAAAATGAGTACAACGCTAAGGTGTGGGAAAATTAATTGACTTAACTAGCCAAGTAATATGACTTAAATGGTCAAGTAATTATGATACGGGTTTAACACAAGGGTGATCCTGATGCCTCTTATCATGTAGTAAATCCTACTACACGAATGTAGTCTCACTAGCGGTCTCGGGATGCATCACTAACGCAAGTTCTAGAATCTAAATGCTACCGGTACACTCATAAGCTCTAAGGCTTCTCCTAACAAACCTAGGGGCGAACCTCACATGTATGAACTTAGTAGATCGCTGGCACGAGTCTTTGACGCTTCAACTAACGGATGGTCACTAATGCACTTCTTGGATCGCTGGCACGTTATTTGCATAACGGATGGTCACCAAGTCATACACTAGATCGTTGGTGCGTTAGTCAATTAATCTAGTACTCGGATGGTCACTACCTTATTCATAATAATTTTTGTTTGAGTGGTACGGTTTTTGTGCTTGTCATATAACTCCTATCCATGAGACGCTTGCTATGGCTAAAGTTTCACTCCTAAATGTTGTAAAAAATTTTAAATTTGGCGCTAAAATTACACTAACAAGTATTTCTCATAGTTTTATTACACATCTACCATTAAACAAACAAACTCAAGTGAAAGTGTATACTATAAGGTATCATCATTTTACCTTCCCCTTACACTTAGGATGAACATTGTCCCCAATGTTCAATTAAAGAATGTAAAAGTGAAATAGGTAAAAGAATGAAATCAAATACTCCCCTGATTCGCTCGGTATGGATAGTATGGTAACCCGGTTAGATCTTCCTCCAAGAAAATGAACAATCAAAGCTTCCCTTACAGAATATAAATCATCTTCTTGTCAAGCATAACCTGTTAAACCTGAGAAAACAAACAAGGCAACCTCGCGTAAAATCGGCGGCAATCTATATATGCTAACAAATCCTAGAAAATAATGTAAGATATAATGCTTGTGGAATGAGTGTTTGCAGATTTCCTGGAAATTATAAAACTAAAGATTTAACAAAAACTTTAATACTCCGTTAGAAAAACAAAACTGGTAAAATTTCCAGATTTTTACACGTGACGCCGTCAAGAGTAAACTCGTGACGCCGTCATAAGTGTCCTGCAGAAATCTTTTGTAAAGTTTTCGGAAAATTTCTGAAAAAACTTATGTCCTACTTCCTGGAAAATCCTGCAAAACATCATTATGACTCGATACAAGCATTTGACTCTAACAAATACTAATATACATACTTATTTAATATTGTGGAGAATCATGATCAATTTTGTTTCTTAAAAAACATATTTGGATCTCCCTTACACTTAGCTTTTTGCAAAATACTTTTATATGCAATTAAGACGAGGTTAAAAACAAAATAAAGCATTTTCACAAATTATTCGAAACATGAAAACTCAACAATTATGATTAAGCATATACGACACAAACAAACAAATAAATTAAAAACATCAAACAATTAAAAACATGGGTTGCCTCCCAAGAAGCGCTTGTTTTTGTTCGAGTCACGAGCCTGACTCTACCCTTATTTAACGGAAATATGGGAGGTTTTCCCTACACTTAGGATTAAGTGCGGGTGAAAGTAGCGATACACACCCTTAGGGTGGAAATATGCCACGTAAGGTGACGGGGGTGAGTGAATGGGGAAAGAGTCTACCACCTTCATTGTTAGGTTACCCGAATCCTTTGGTTTGATGGGTGGATTTGAAGTTAGAAGAGTTTTATGACAAAGATTTGAGCTCTTGCCATTTTCATGAATAGTATGCTCTAACGGTTCTTCATCCACTCCGGTTCCCATCTTTTTTATTTCAACTTCATCTTCATCTTCGTACTCAAACTTGCTTTCATCAAAGAAGTGGAGTGTTGGCATTTTGAAGTTGGAAGGTTGGAAAGAGGTTTTATGGGTAATGGGTTTGGTTTGAGAAATCATCGAGACCCTATGCATCAAGGTTGGTTTGAATGATTTAGAGGTTATGGTGTAGGCGTGAGAGTTCCCTTTCATTAGGGATTGGGAATTCAAAAATCTTTTCGATCTTCTTGGGTATAGCTTCTTCCCTAATTTTCTCCTTAATCCTTGATATAAACTTATCAGCCAAGTCCATGAAAACACTTCGGGTGTTTTCCATGCGGGCTTCTAATTGTTGGATTTGCCTCTCTTGATTGTTTACAAAAGTCAGCATTATCCCTTCGAATTCCTCTTGTCGTGAATATTCAGGAAACGTATATTTACTGTCTGCATTCACATATCCAGAGGGATTAGCCATGGGCATCTCGGCTCTCATCAATTCCTCAACCTGCCTTTCGATGTTCTCAAATAACTGTTCTTGGGTTGCATTCATGTGACCTAAACTTCCTTCCTCCAAGAACATTGGATCCTCCCATTCTTCTTCTTTGTATTGTGCTAAGTCCTCAATGACCTCCCAGCACTTATCAACACTGAGCTTGCTCAATCTACCATTGGCAGCGTGATCTATAGCTTTTCTAGTTTGGTGATTAACTCCATCATAAAAGATTTGGATTTGAAACCAAAGATCGAGGCCATGATGGGGGACTTTGTGGAGTAGTTCCTTGAAACGAGTCCATGCTTCATACAGAGTTTCACCTTGACGTTGTTGGAACATCAAGATGTCATTCCTTAGCTTGGTAGTTCTTCCCGGTGGGAAAAATTTAGCAAGGAAACGAGTGGTGAGATTATCCCAAGTCGAGATAGATCCCGCGGGTAGACGATCAAGCCAATGGATAGCTTGGTCACGAAGAGAGAAATGGAAGAGACGCAATCGGGTAGTATCTCTAGTAGCATTGTTAAGGTCAATGGCATCTACGATTTTAAGAAAGTCCTTAAGGTGTTGAATTGGGTCTTCGGACATATGTCCGTGGAATGCACGTCCATTTTACACCAACCGGATGGTGTCGGGTCGCAGGTGGGCTACAATGGCTTCTTTGGGAAGCTCAATGGCGTTTCGGTAACCTTTGTGGCTTGGTTGGGAGTACTCTCCTAGGGTGCGGGCTCTAGGAGGTTGGTTTGGTTGTTGTGGGTTTGGTTGTGGTGGGATGATGGGATCTAAGATATTACCACCTTCAATGATGGCGGATGGTAATGGTTACGAACAAAGAAACGAAGAAATAAGATAGACTACAGAAAACCTAGAAAAATAAAATAAAAAATCTCACTAGAAAGGAACCTAATGAGTAGACCTAATAAAAATAAAATTTCAACCTAAGCAATAACTATTCCCCAGCAACGGCGCCAAAAACTTGATGTGTGGGAATTGCACCAGGCTTTACCTCTCGAGGGATCTCGAGAAGCTTACAACCCCCACCAGGCAGTGTACCTGATCGTTGTAGTATAGTATAGTGACAAGTACCGGGGGATTGATCGTTCAACTCAGGAATAGTGTCCCTAGGATTAGAAAACCTAAAAACTAGGTCTAGAGGTGAGGGATGATTCTTTTTGTATTTTTTATATTTTTTAAAAGCAATTAAAAATCTCGGGTATTGGAAAGATAGGTGGAATTAGTTGCTAGTCAACTAGCCCAATAACTAAAGATGCAATCAAAATAAAATAACAAAAATTAAAATAAACTAAATTAAGATAGTGGTGTGAACAATATATGGGAGAATTGTGTTTACTTAGATTTCACTACTCCCTAGATATCTTTTACAGGTTAATTACTTGTTACAGTTGCGTGGATGACGGGTTGTATTACTTAATACCATTCATGGGGTGGCGTACTTACTTCCCCAATCCTATAAGCTCCTACTTCACTCCTATGTCGAGCCGGCTAAGAAGCTCCTAACATGGGATCATTAGAATTCGCTCATGCATTAAATACAACCATAAAAACCTAGTACACATCGGTTCATGTTTCTTAAGACGTTCAAGCAAGTTACACAATGGAGATCTGCCAGTTTTTTAAAGCCTAACATTGAAATCATTCATCCATTACAACTATAAACAAGCAATCAACCTATAATCAACATCTAGGTTTCATTACATCTAAGCAAACACACAAGAGATCTAGCCTAGCATGTTAAAATCGAGACAAGCATAAGATATATTCAAACAACACATAGACATATTGAATGAATTGGAAGAAAACTTATCTCAATTGAACATGAAGGGTTTCAAGGGGTGAAAACCCTTGAAAATACTGTTACAAACGACCTAGGATTTATTAGGTTCGGCCCTAGAATTCTCCACACAAGTCCCCCTTCTTATGAATGAAAAATAGAAAAGTATATATAGATTTTATGAGGTGACGGCGTCAAGAGGAAAAATCCGACGCCGTCATCTCGCCGCCAATAAAGTTCTCGGACTGCCTAGATCTATATCTGACGCCGTCATGTATGTTTCTACTCTGGGCCGTCACCAAAATTACTCTTGACGCCCTTGTGCTGACGCCGTCACGTTTCTACTGGACCGTCATCCATTTTGCTCTTGACGCCGTCATGAAATCCTTCTTGACGCTGTCAGGTACTGTTCCCAGCAAGGAAAATTAAGACTTTGCCGTTTTCTTCACTTTTATGCTCCAAAAACGTCCAAAATGCTTCCTTTTCCAGAATTCACTCCCAAAGTACCTAAAATCACAAAAGGAACGATTTAGGGCAATATTTGATCAAATAAATTCTAATTCCGGCTTAAATGACCCCCTAAAAATGGTTCATTTTTTGCCTCATCAGTTGGCAAACTTCGACCAAAATAGTAGCTCTTAGTCCAGTAAAAAGGACGAAAACATAAAAAATGGACGAAAATGTAAAAAAATGGACGAAAACGTAAAAAAAATGACAAAAACGTAAAAAATGGACGAAAACGTTAAATGTAACAACTGGTAAATTTGAGAACCTGATTTAAAATGCCGAAATATAATTAAAATGAATCGTTAATATTATTGAAACGGTTTCTAGAGATTATGAGAATTGATGATCGATTAGGTTGAATGTGATGTGAATCGTTGATTATCTATGTGGAATAATTGGCGTTGGAATTCTTTCCATTGCATTAAGTTAGGCACTACTACTTCGACTCTGGAAATAGGAAACCTAATAACACAATATTATATAAAATTATATTACGCAAAATAAATGGAGGAGTGTTTATGATCACGTTTTATGGGAAAACCTATTTAAAAATGATGGCGCACATATAAACGCGTGTTGAGGATTTTGATAACAAATATGGACTCGAGAAGGGAGAGTCGGGATTTAATAAGAAACGGTCACGTTTTATTTTTACAAACGTACTTATTATCAAATTTGATGGCAAAACGTAATTAAAGTGAATGGCGGTGAATAAAGTTAACGTTGGCGACGTTTGTTATTTTTCGTGATTAAAAGTATGCGTGTTCGGGAGAGTTTGCTAATTATTACACCGCAAGTCTTTGTTTTGGCACCCTATTTGAAAATATGTAAACATTGAGGGACCTATTTGAAATTTTCGGGTATAATAACCCTAACCCTACCCTTCTCCCTCACTTATTAAATTTCCTCCACTCTCACTCCTCTCCCTCTTCTTGTTCCAGCCGCCGGTCACCATGGAGCCGCCGCCGCCGCCGTACATCCGGCTACACCACCACCTCCAAATTAATCCCTATCTATTCCTCTTCATTTTGGTGTGATTCACGCGCCATCAAACCCCATAAAACACCACCAACCAATATCATTCGAGCATAAATTCACCATTATGTCTTGTTCTTTTGATAGATCCATGAAGTTTGAGGTCCTAGAAGGTGAGAAAATGCGTTTGTACGCATGTTTGACTCAGTCACGAGTCAAACTCGTGACTAATTTTATGATTTCAGGTTCAAATGAAATGGGTTTTGGGTTTTATAATAAAAATTAGTGGCAAAATGATGTTGAATGGTAAAAACATGAATTGGTATCCGGGTTTGTGTCGTGCCTTGTGTGTGTCTAGTCGTGTAACCGTGAGCATAAGCTCACGGTATAGAGGTGTTCATAATATTAGTGATTCTGTTTCATTTGTGTTTCGGATTTATTATTATTTTGGTACTGGTTAGTTTGGAGCAGTGAGCAAGGATTGGATTTTGGGCATGGTTTTAATTGTTGGTGATATATTGGTTGTTGTCGAGTAGTTGTGGACCGTAAAGGGGTCATTTGGTTTAGATTGGTGACGGGAAAACTAGGCCGAGACCCTTATGGTCTCGGCAAGGATTTGTTGATGCCGGCTGAATTGTTGTTGTTGTTTGGTCGAGAGGAATAAGAGCCGAGACCCTTATGGTCTGGGCAATACTTGTGTTGGTATTGGATTGTTGAAACGGGGAATTAATCGGATGACGATTTAGTCGACGGGGATTAGGATTAGTTTAGTGCCGTAGTCGGCCTCGTGGTGTTGAAGTTGTGATTGCGGAAAATTGAGACATGGGGCATATATAATGTTTGATATGACTTTTATATGAAACTTGTGAACTTTGTGCCAAGTTGGTGTCACGTTGACTTTTTAGTCATCGTTGACTCCGGCAAGTGCCATAACATGGATATATATTTAGATTATTGGACTTGGATTGACATAATAAGCCGAGAGGTCATGACTCGGGCTTGTGACTCGAACCGAATAGTAACTCAAAAATTATAATAATAACTTGATATATATATATATATATATATATATATATATATATATATAATAGATAAACGACTCTCTCTAAAATTTTTAAATGTACAAAAAATTATGCAATGTTTACAACACTTTAAAGCAAGGATTTTTCATAAGTACAACAAGCAAAGCATTGTGCACAACAAAAACAAGCATAACTCAGAATTCAGACCAAAATCTTAGAATTATACATTAAATACCATTAAAAACACCCCTAAACATAATATTACAATTATTAGAACATAATGTACAACCCTTTATATATTTCCCAAAATAATACCCAATATATTCTAACTAAACATAATAACTCCAAAATTTATCAAAAAGAAGGATCTTTAGCTTTATATTTGCAGCAAATATGTAAACTGTAATTCTTATAAACAACGCCTTTTCTTTAGTTTGTTGCAATCTCATCACAAACCCACACCTCCTATTCCAACATATTGCATTCGACTTTGTAATTTCCTCCTTACACAAAAGCAATAAAGATCTCAGCTTTCTCTTTCGATAATCCAAAGATTTATCGTTTAACAACAAAAACATCAAGAGAAATCATCATAAATCTATCAAAAGCAAAGCTTTTTCCTTTTTATATCCCCAAAAAAAAAAAAAAAAAAAAAAAAAAAAAAAAAAAACTCGACAAGTCTCGACCATCAACCAAAACAAACAATCACCTACCTTATCATCATAGATCAATAACTCTATGGTACGCGTATGACTGAATCAACTTTATGAAGAAACTGAGATTATTAAAGGGTCTTTATTGGTGAGATTAATCTGAGATGAAGAAGATGTGAGAATTGTTTGGTGAAAGAAAAAAAAAGGGATGGGTCGTTATGTTTGTGATAATGTGTTTAGAGTTAACACTTTCACAACCGGTTGTATAAAGTGTATTAAAGTTGGGTTGGATCGGGCCATATGATTTGTTAACGTCATTTGTTATAACCCATTAAAAGGTCACTAGTTTTTTTAGTTTTTTTTTTCTTCTTCTTTTTGTTAGTATCTTTATCATTAATGTATAGATTTGTGATAATCAAAGTAATATTTACGTTTTTTATTTTAAATTCAGTGACACACAAATTTGTGAGCCATGCCATATCGGGATCTATTTCTCTGGTTAATTGTCACAGGGTACCCGCCGCTGCAACGCGGTACCCGCCGCTGCAACGCGCGGGTACCCTGCTAGTCTTATATTGTATAAAGCTTAAGTAGTCTTATAAATGTAAATGGGTCATAATAAATGTTTCAAGAATTGATTCTATCATATAAAGCCTTCAACATTGATTCCAAGCAACTCAAATATGTTTTGCATGAGGAATCGTGAATAAAAGTTTGTACGGTACAACATGTTTCAAGCCATCTCTAAACCTCAAAGAATACAAACAAAAAATGCCATGAATGCATAAATTAAACACACCAATTAGTGGTTAGTCTTTTTACCTTCCCGTCCATGAGTTACAAATATTTTATCAACTATATAATGTGTCAAAAATCACACACAACAAACCACAACTTCCTTCACACCGCGTGCACATTGGGCTACAACTTATTATGGTGGTAAAGTAAGCATCATATTGTCTTACTTATTTAGCATATTGATTTATATTATTTTATGTAAATTTCATGTGTGTTTTGTGTGTGTAAGAATGTAGGACATAAAGATAGTGCTTAGGAGGTTTGGTAATAACATCATCTTCTCTAATGGTTTAAGAGATCCTACACATCGTTGTCTTATCAATTAAGTGGAACATGCACGAATATTTTTACTTTGATCGAAAATGCAATATATTGATTAACTGTATTTAAGTTATTAATGATCAACTATATCTAATTGTTTTTTGTAGCGCGTCAAGAAGCATTAAAGAAAGAGATCGAGAAGTCACAAAAACTGTATCAAGAACAAAACATGCAAAAGGCCAATGAACAACAACAACAATGCCACGGCCACCAGTGGGATGAATACTTAGCATTCACATTAATAGTACGTTACAAATTAAAAATGCAATATTTTACTTCATGTAATACCGCTAAACGGGCTAATACTATTGATTCGTTAGCAAGTAAGTTTATTGAAAATAATATGACGAGGTTTTAATTTTTAGTCAATAATTATTACTACACTTTGTTGGTGCATTTCAATATTTTTGCTCTTAATATAGTTTTTTGTCTTGCGGTGTGTTAATGTCATTTTCTTAATTAAACGTCTTGGAACATTGCGTGACTTTGATATTTGATATGACTGTGTAAATTATGCCGATGTTACATATTCAAAATGGTAGTATAGAATAAAAATATCTTCACACCATCATCTTAACAATAAGAATCTTCTAAATCAAAGAAGTATATAAAGGAGAAGAAAATTGTATTTCAAATGTTATCCTACACCTATCATGAGGTAAGCATTATTCATTTGAGTTTGAGATCATATGATTCATTTCGTCATACTGTAAATACTTAGAGTGAGTTACTAATGAATGCTCCAAATTCGAAATTATAGTTTATGGAAAAATGTTGTAATAATGCGTTAATTAAAAAATAACTTATGTAACTTACTCATATTAAAAGATTACATATGAAAAGCCTCATTTAAATATAACATTTTACAAAAAAAAACCTCTTCACATTAAAGAAAGAGATCGAGAAGTCACGAAAATTGTATCAAGAACAAAACATGCAAAATGCCAATGAACAACAACAACAAGAACAACGCCATGGCTACCGGTGTCACTATAGATTAATACTTAGCATTCATATTAATAGTACGTTACAAATTAAACATCCAATGTTTTACTATACGAATTATAATTTATTATATGAATTATAATTTATACTCTTGAATATACAAATTACTTTAATGTTTTATGTTTTTATAGTTTTGTTAAAAAGGAAATTTGTTTTATAGTTCGCTTTTAATAATGTAATTTATTTGAACAACGAAGTCCGTCTTTCACAAAAAATGAGAGTTTCAAACATGAACCAAAAATTAGTCCCGGACATTACGAAAAAAACAATTAGATCCAACCTGTGTGCATCACATGGGTCCTGAGGCAGTCCAAACCTGTGTGCATCGCATGAGGATGAATATAAAAGGTCTCCAACATTAATGTCATCATTTCATATTTAAAATAATTTATGTAACTTATACATATTAAAATATTACATGTGAAGAGACTCTTTTCAATGTAACATCTTGAAAAAAGTCTCTTCACATATACTTTTTTAATGTCAATAAACTATTTTAAATGTGTGACATGCTTGGAAATGTGATACCATCACAACTTAGATATATAATGACAAATATAAGTGCCGAAGTTTACGCTATAAAAACGTATATACAGCCCATGTGCAACCCAATAAAGTATTTTAAATACGTATAAAGCTTAGCAAATGTGTGACACCATGACAACTTAAATATAAAATGACGAAAATAAATGCCGAATATTACACTATGAAAACTTCTATACAACTCATGTGCATCGCACGTATTTTAAATCTATGAAAACTTTTATACAGCCCATGTGCATCGCACGGACATTGTTGACTATCATAAGAAATAGTTATAACTTAGCCGGGTATATTAATATTAGTTAGTTCCAATAAAAAACGAGAGAGTCAATACCAAAATAAATAGACAAAAAATATTACATAAAAAATATATCTTAAAAGATTACATGTCAATAAACTATTTTAAATACGTATCATGCTTACAAAATGTATGCTACCATGACAACTTATATATATAATGACAAAAATACGTCTCGAATATAAAATGACAAAAATATAAGATGGATATTAAACTATGAAAACTTCTATACAACCTATGTGCATCGCACAGACTTTCATGACTATATACTAATGGTTAATGGCTTAATCCCTTCGATTCGTAAACATACATCATATAAAAATTAGTTTTTGACAATACTAAGAGTTAAAATTTCTAATGGTAAACAAAAACCATGCATCGCACGAGTAAGTGAGTTTTAGTACATCCGATTTGAACAGATAAATTAAAAGAGTTTGCTAAAATAACAAAATACGACATATTAAAAATATCACCTTGAATAATGAATAAAATGAAAAAATTACATAATTTTGGCTCGCATTCATTTATAAATTATAATAACAAATAAAAAAGTTGTGTGCATCGCACGGGTCATGAGGCAACCCGAGTTATATATTGTATTTTGAGTGTTTGACTCGACCTCAATTAAAAGTAACGAAATAAGGGCATCAACATTTTTCATGTCATGCTAACAAACATAACTTAGAAACTTATTGACCAACAAAATCTATCCATGATCAAAATGACGAAAATTAGCGCTGAACAATACGCTATGAACATTTAGATCGAGCCCGTGTGCATTGCACGGGTCTGAATGGCTAATATAGAGAATGAGGTTCATGTGAGATAGTTCTTATTGTAAGTTAGTGTAGAAAGCCAATAAATACATGCCATGTGGAAATTTTGTACATAAATTAAAATATAACTTTTAAAATAACTAGAAGGGTAATATGGGTATTTTGATAGTCCTCTTTTTCTGTTTCGTCTTTACCAATGAATTCTCTCTCCAAATATAAAATCTGCACCCTTTTCCTCTCTCTCAAACCACTTACCCTTTCATCAACTCTTCTTCGCTTTTCTAATACGGTCATGTCCCCATTAATCTCTTGCCGCATACCAAACGCTCATTACCTCTTCATATCACAAGTTTGAAATTGCTTTCTTTTTGTTGATGCTCCATTGACGATGATCGTTGCTATTCGCTTTTTCTTAATCCGTTTCTTCAAACCGGTTCTAGCCAGCTCTAGTTCATCACCCACTACTGATATTCCTATGATAAGTCGAAACCATAGCGGCCGTTTGTATGGTTCAAACCCTAGTCAAAACTCAAAACCACCAAGTTATTTAGAACCATAGACGATCCCGACAAGCATCGTTTTGTTTTCTGGTGACGCCTCAGGTTCAAATGAAGGGTGTGTATCAAAGTTTTTCTGGTGAGGCTAGGTTGTGTATCATAATTTTTCGGTGAGGCTAAGGTTGTGTATCGAAATCTATGACAATGTATCACTTGCCTGTAAATGGGTTTCGGTATTGATGAATTGTTTATCAATGTTATAATGTAAAAGCAGGTTCTGAATCAAATATTGTTCTTGCGTATCAATATTATATTACCAGTTTTGGTGTACCACACGAGACTGTAGAAAAACTTCGTATTGACGTTCATGTATGACTAAGATCCAAAATAAAGCTAGTATCTTCATGGTATTTAAACAATAATTTATTTGTATGCAAATGCTATTTGTTTATAAAATATAGTAGTAATTAATCAGTGGCATTGTGTACTTTCGTGTGAAAAGAAACAATAAAATAGAATATTTATGTAATTATAGATAAAGAAAGAGGAAATCAATTCCACTTCTCAGGAAGAAAAAAATATAAAAAAAGTCGAAATGGTTACTACAATTTGAAAAGCAGATTTTCAGGAACTTTTAAAAGCGACCATAAGATCCCGCTATATGAATCTGCACTCTGAAAGAAAAATGATATATAATACCCTCATGGTTCACTAATTATTACAGATTTACCATTAATCTAATCTTATTTTGATGATATCAGCATGATACATTGGATGGTCAGGATTACTTCC
This sequence comes from Artemisia argyi, assembly GCA_030686995.1. NCBI lineage: Eukaryota > Viridiplantae > Streptophyta > Magnoliopsida > Asterales > Asteraceae > Artemisia > Artemisia argyi. The sequence goes on along the minus strand of CM060689.1, from coordinate 14,521,349 downwards.
TATACTAACTTACATTAAGCCACTTACTTACATTAACCTCTCTCTCTCTCTCTCTCTATATATATATATATATATATATATATATATATATATATATATATATATATATATAGGGTAAAGTTAAAATAAAAAGACAAATATCCGTAAAAAGAATAAAAAGAAAATTTTTTAAAAAAAGTTCTCGAAAAATTCTAAAAAAATTCCACAAGATCGGGTGTGTTGGTGCATAAAACTTTTGTGAAAGAAGTTTTTCTAATTTTGAGTTTTTATACGTTTTTTTTAATGCACAAAAAACGAATTTTAATGCGCAAAAAAAATTTTAATGCACAAAAAAAATTTTAATGCACAAAATTTTCAACTTATTTTAGTTAGATGCGCAATGTTATTTTGATGAAAAAAGTCAAAAGAAGTTGGGTCCAAAAACGTATTTTTGATGTACAAAAAAGCGATTTAATGCACAAACGTATTTTTTTATATTTTTTTTTCGGATAAAGTATCAACTTTTAGATAAACTTCCTTTAGAACTTTTTCATGCACCAACATACCCGATCTTGTGGAATTTTTTTGGAATTTTACGAGAACTTTTTTTTTAAAAAATTTCTTTTTATTCTTTTTACGGAAATTTGTCTTTTTATTTGATCTTTACCCTATATATATATATATATATATATATATATATATAGTGTAACTTTATTTTCAGAACCATGTTAAGTGCGAGAACTGCGAGAACTCCAATTTTGCATTAGAAAACATGCATGTTCATATAAAACATGTATGTTTTCTTACATACACCTTAATACACATACATGCGTAACATACATGTTCATATAAAACCTGTTAAGTGCAACATATCAATGCAAAATGGTTTTATATGAACATGTATGTTACGCAGGTATTTGTATTAAGGTGTATGTAAGAAAACATACATGTTTTATATGAACATGCATGTTTTCTAATGCAAAATTGGAGTTCTCGCAGTTCCCGCACTTAACAGGGTTCTGAAAATAAAGCCCTATATATATATATATATATATATATATATATATATATATATATATATATATATATTTGTGATGAATTGAACGATAAAAATATATAAATAGGTTTTCATGAAGAGAAAATAAATAACAAGTATGTTTACTTGTTAGTTTTTGACGTAAATAAACATGGAGTTAAAAAGGGAAAAATCTCAATAAATGAGTTACTAGATGTTCGAGGGCACGCAAAACTAGAAATGCCTTAATGAGAACATATAATGATGTGCTACTTATTTGTTAGTCATGGATATTTGACATTAATATATCTAACTTACATAGATAATGGACTTATTCGATTTACGAATTTAATAAGAGCTCATTAAGTATGTTGGAAGGATCTAATAATGGGTAATATATCCTACGACGCCTTAGGTCGTGGTGTAGTTTTGGAAAGATAAGTGAGACAAATACATTGTTAAATTTATCGAGTTGACGACCCGATAAGTCTCGACAATCTATTTAGACGACTTATTAAACTATAAACTAGTCACGTAGATTGTATGATTTGTTTGATTAAATTCTTTGGAGCGTGAGTTTATATGAATCTTGTTGAGTCAACACAGTACACACACACGGATACCAAACACTAAAACGGATATGAGAAAGAGATTTTCGAAAAATGAAATGGAATACGTTCGGGATTGGGGAATATTTATTTGAGATTATGCTGAGGCGTGTTGATATTATTAGGTAGTGCCGAGTCAGTAGTCGCCGTTGCCAAATAATTGATACTTTCTTTGCTGCTGTTGATTTGCTGTGCCGAGATAACTTAGTGCCGAGGCTATCTAGCTGCTTATAGCATATTTATGCTTGGACTATTGCCTATTTCTGATATATTTGTGATTTTGCTTTGCTGGAATCGAGGTGAGTTCATAGCCCCACTTGTATTCATATTTTACTGCTTTCTAAACTTGGGGGAGAAAACATGCAAATCGATTTCTTGGACCTGCTACTGTTCTTGTTTTGCTATATTGTGAGGACTAGTTAGGGTAGATTTGAAGTAGGGTCTGCCTTAGGCTAGGGCTACCGAACCTAGCTATGTGTAGATTACTGCGAACGGCCTAGATGCAAGGCAGTATGTGGTGGTTCCTTACTGTTTATTGGACCTGTCTAGTGACCATAAGAGGGGCCCGCTCATTTTGACCACTTATCTTTCCTAAGATAAGAAAGCTATCGTGTTGTGAATTGTGTTGATGATTGGAATGCTTATCTATGCCTTCTAGACTCACATAGGGCATACTTTCCAGGTCCACTACTATTTATGACTTAAACCTGTTGACATAAATAATGCCTAAAAACATTGTTAACATTCATCGACATCTCTATGTTTTGATAATCACAAAACGTAAATTCATTGAACTAAAAATTATGACGTAAACAAGTATTTAGCCATAAATATTTCACTTTACATCCAAATCACTTAAGGTATGAATAAACAAAGTGTTTATTGCATTCTATGATCAAAGGAAATTTTTCTCAATCACTAGACTTTTTATAAAATGTCACAAATATTTTATATCTTTTACAAAATCATTTTTGGAATTAAAAGAATATGTTTAAATCACCATAAATATATGATTTCAAATTTCCAACCAAAAATGGCAAATATAATCCAGAAAAACCTTCCTCACAAAAGGACAAACAAGTCCAACGTTCTGGAGGGGCGGCCCCCTTAATTATACTAGGCGGCCCCCTTAATAATTAAGGGGACCGGCACGCTCCAGAATAGTATTTTCTTTGGCTATAAATACTGGTTCATTTCACAGATTTTTCTTACCTTTTTGCACTCTAAAACTTTCTGTTCTATATCTCTATTTCTACTCTCTAAAATCCTTTGATTATATATACATAAATCTTTGTTTCAAAGTGATCCAAACCTCACATTTCCAAATGCAAGAGAAGAATACTTCAATCTTCCAAGACAAGAAGTATTATAACTTGTTGTGACCTCCACATCCAAGTTGTTAGAGCATCATCCATTATATCTATTTCTTTGTATAATTTGTTGTGAATATTTGGTAGAAGATAGATTAGCAAGGTGTGTAGATAGAGAGATTGTGAAGTAGATAGTTGTGAAGTAGATAGTTGTTAAGAAGATAGTTGTGAAGATAGATAGGCGTGAAGAAGTAGTGTTGTGATTAAGTAGTGACTAGGTGTGAAGAAGTTGTGTAGAAGGTGTGAATAAGTTGTGACGAAGTTGTGGTGTGTATATTGGTGTGTAAGGTTTTCTCCGCCATAAGGGAGCTTGTTGACATAGTGAAGAAAACTCTCGAGTTAGGTGCTCGGGGAGTGGAGTAGGCAAGGAAGGTGTCCTTGTAGCCGAACCACTATAATTCTCTTGTCTTGCAGTTCGATCTTTCCATCTCTCATTTATTTCTTTACTTACATTATAATTGCTATAGCATACATATATATTGTTATTTATATTGTGCAAGACTTGAGTTCACATAATATCGAATCAACATTTTTGAAAGTAAACAAAACACATAAACAAAGTTTTTCATAATAAATCAAAAAGACGTAAAACTATTCAACCCCTCCCCCTTCTAGTTTTCCACAATTGGCATCAGAGCTACGTCAAGCAAGATTTTTAAAATATATTGTATTTTAAAACTTGGAACGATCTATGAAATCTGAAAAATATTTAGGAGGGCAATCTATGCAAAGACCACCACTATTTGAAAGTGATGGATTTTTATATTAGAAAAATAGATTCGAAACTTATGTGAAATCTAAAGATCTTGATCTTTGACATGTTATTACCTTTGGTGATTTTCCTCCTACTCAACAAAATTCGGAAACTAAAATGGATGAAATTGTACCTTTTGAAAAACAAAATGATGATTTGAAAAAGAAACTAACAAAAAATAATGAAGCTAAAATGGTAATTTATAATGCGTTACTGCGCAAAGAATATGAAAGAATTTTTATTTGCAAAACCGCCAAAGAAATTTGGGAGTCACTACTTATTACTCACCAAGGTAATAGTCAAGTCAAAGACAATAAAATAGATCTTCTTGTACAACAATATGAATAATTTACGATTCCGAAAGAGGAATCAATAGATAATGCGTTTGCTAAATTTAACACTATTATCACAAGTTTAAAAGCACTTGATGAGACATTTTCTAGTAAGAAATGTGTTAGGAAATTTCTTAGGGCATTGCATCCAAAATGGAGAGCTAAGGTCACGGCAATTGAAGAATCAAAGAATTTGATGACGTTGTCACTTGATGAACTTATTGGCAACTTAAAGGTCCATGAAGAAATTATAAGAAGAGATTCGGAAACGGTCAAAGTCAAGAAAGAACAAACTAAATCCATTGCTCTAAAAGCCAAAAAGTAACTTAGTGACGATGATGATTCAAGTGACGAGAGTGAAGACGAAGAATATGCAATGGCCGTAAGAGAATTCAAGAAATTCTTCAAAAGACTAGGAAGATTCACTAGATTACTATGAGACGAAAGAAAGTCATTCCAAAGAAATAGAAGCGATAACTACGGGAAAAGAAAGTGCTTTAGATGTGGAAGTCCAAATCATCTCATTGGTGAATGTCTAAAGCCACCGGGTTATGAAAATCAAGGCGCCTTCGTTAGTGGAACATGGAGTGATAGTGACAAAAAAGAAGTGGAAAAACCAAGAGACGAAAAATGTTTTGTAGCCAAAGCGGCCGATGAAATATGCTTAGGAATAGACTTGGAGCCCGACGGATGGATCAAGGATAGCGGATGTTCGAGGCACATGACGGGGAACCGCAAGCTATTTTCTACATATAAGGCATACAATGAAGGTAATGTTATTTTGGTAGTGACTTGCGTGAAAAAATCATTAGCAAAGGTATGATCTCTCAAGACTCACTTACTATTGAAAATGTTGAGCATGTAGATAATTTAACATATAACTTGCTTAGTATAGGCCAAATATGCGATAATAAATGTAGGGTTACCTTTACCGATAGGGATAGCGAAATAGTTAAGAATGGAAAAGTCATAGGTAGAGGAATTAGGAAAGGAGGCATATATGTTATGAAACTAGGAAACAAACCAGAAGATAGGATATGCCTAGAAACCCTAGACGAAAACTCCACTTTGTGGCATAGGAGATTAGGACATGCAAACATGCAACAAATACAATCTTTAGCCTCTAAAGAATTATTTAGAAACTTGCTTAACCTAAGATATGACAAACACTTTTGTGATGCTTGTAAAATTGGAAAACAAGCTCATGCAAGTCACAAAGCTAAGAATATAGTATCCACTATTAGGTGCCTAGAATTATTACATATGGATCTATTTGGTCCATCCACTGTGTGGAGCTATGGAGGAAACCGTTATACCTTAGTTATAGTAGACGACTATTCACGATACACGTGGACTAGGTTTTTAAGTGACAAAACCCAAGCCTTTGAAAATTTTGAAATATTTAGTAAAATGATTCAAAATAAATTAGGATGCACAATAGTATCTATTAGGATGGATCATGGTAGGCAATTTAATAACGAAGTACAATGCGGAAAATATTATGATTTAAATGGAATATCTCACAATTTCTCCGCTCCTCGTACTCCTCAATCAAATGGCATAATAGAAAGAAAGAATAGGCCTGGTGCAACAGCAAGCACCAGTTTAACTTGGTCACTACAAGAAATGAGTCGAACAATGTTAAATGAACAATCCATCCCACAAAATTTTTGGTGTCACGCTGTATCAATTAGGAGAATTTTAGGAAAAACTCCTTATGAGTTGCTAAGAGGTAGAAAACCTAACTTAAGCTACTTTAGGGTATTCGGAAGTAAATGTTATATTTTAAACACTAGGGATTACCTTACTAAGTTTGACCTAAAATCATACGAAGGAATATTTGTAGGTTACTCGCAAAATAGTAAAGCATATATAATACTTAACAAACACACTATGAAAGTAGAAGAATCATTAAATGTAACATTTAATGAAACACCACCACCTCCTAAAACATTACCTTTAGAAGATGATGACTTAATCGAAGATGAAGCTATTGAGGTTAGTAAAACAAAACCCCTAGGAAATGATAATGAAATTATAGACTTAGAAGATAACGAAGTAGTAAATATTAAGGAATCTAAATCACATCCATTAGATAACATAATGATACACGGGATTTCTCGCAATAGGTTTTACCTCTCAAGGGATCTTGAGAAGCTTGCAATCCCCGCCAGGCAGTGTCACACCCCCAATTTACCTGACTTGCAGCGGAATGGAATACCTGGGGGTGTCTGTCATAGCACCACAGTTACAGTTACATTGAACGACCTAAAGTGTCGTTTGGAAAATACTGCATTTGATCATTGAAATAATTCAGAGTTTACAAAATGAGGTCCCCAAAATGTGTTGCATGTTTATGAAAAACAAGTCGTACTAGATCAAATGTTTACATAAGTGCATGAAATAATGATGAGACGCGTCGACTCCGCGACTCCATGAAGGTCCAAATGCATGTCACATGAGCTACCTTAATAACCTGAAATACATTGCTAAAACGTCAACACGAATGTTGGTGAATTCCATAGGTTTGTAAAATGTAATGATGTACGGCCACCACAAGTAAAAATGCAAGATAAAAATCTCGTGAAAATTGTACAATAGCCTTAAGCTCATGACACCGAAGCTATGACTGATGAAACTGTAAGCCCCTCCCGAATGTTCTGCCGAAACATTCAAATGTAAAAGACATGACATGCATCCGCTTACTGTTGGTATCCACTACCACGGATGGAGGCGTCACCCTCGATAGATCTATCCACTCACTCTCGCTTAGTACTTGAAATTAACGGTTCATGATGTTACAGGGGACTTTTCACATGGCAAGGTAACTTAAGCTATGTACATGTTTGAATACTTGGGCTCGTACTGAAATGATTGATGCAATGTATTCCCCCCGTGGGATTTGAAAACAATCAAAAATGTTGAATTGAAAACGGGGCTATGAAAACTCACCTCAACTGATGAAACCGTGATGAAATGAAATGAACACCAATGAACAATTTGCTGCCGCAACCCAATATGATGGTACCATGAACATGTAATGAACTGAAAGACAAGGCGCGCACACTAGCCGCAACCTAATGTAAATGATGAACGATCTACTTTAGATCATGAAATGATGTTATGAATGTCCATGCACATGTTTCCTATACCACTCTACTCTTTGAAAAACACTTGTTGTTATCAAAAGTATATATTCCAAAACTTAGGAAAATATGGCTATTAGAAAAATAAACTAGTTGTAATATATATACTTGTATATATATAACGTAAGTTTCCATGTTAGCGTTGAAATACTCGGGTTGTAATCCTTGAAATGATGAAAACATACTCATAATAACTAATACTACGTTAGTTATAAAGCTCGGTACTTGATATTATGTTTAGCTTGAAAATGTACTTCGTAGTTTTTGCGCCAAATTTAATAAAAGCTGTCAATTATAAAAGGGTTTTAGCCGATATTCAAACGTGTATATCTTTGTCGTTACTTGTCCGTTTTACTTGTTCTTTATATCCACGGTTACGTCTTAGTATGTAGTAATATATTTTGGAAAGCTCGGCTCCTCCGGGTTACGTCTAAAGTCTCTTTTTGTACCATGAAAAACGTCCAACAGCAACTATTTTCAGAAAAATACTTTTCGTCAACAATCTTGCAAAAATCATAACTTCTTCGTTATAGACTCTTTTTAATCCGTTCTTTCGCCTACGGATTCGTTTTTGAAAGTATTTTCTAAAAATTTTGCCAAAGTTTCCTTGGTGTTTACTGATTTTCCAGATTTTTACAAAACGGGACAGCATGTCTAAAATAGGTTCCAAATCATGTTTTCAAGGTTAAAAACCAATTTCTACCATCACCAAACCTCTTGTAATCACCACATGACTAATCTAATCTTACCATACACCTTCTTAGGGTGCCATGGACTCCTAACCAAGTTATTAGAGCTAGGGGATTCATAACTAAAAAGTTAGGGTTTGTATGTTCCTTTTTAGCCAAAATAAAGTGTGGTATAGCTACTTGTACATGGTTTTTAGCATGATACTTATGAAATACATGTAAAAATAGGATGATCCATGAAAAAATAAAGATGAAAACTTACTTGATAAAATGAGATGATTATAGGATGATTATGCTTGATGTTCTTGTGTTTTTGTTGCTTGATTCTTGATTAGGCTTGTAAAATGAACAAGTTTGATGCTTTAACTTTTCAAAAACCTTCACTTGATCAAAATATGGAGCTTGGGTCGTGGGTTTTGTGGAGGAGATGAAGAAATGAGCTTTTGATTCAAAGATTTTGTTATGTATTATGAAAAAGGTGTTTGTAGAGATATTTATGCAAAGGTTCATAGTATAATAAGGTTTCATATATGCATGAGGTCAAGGAGGGGGGTTCATGGCTGATTTTCAAAGGGTTCATAAGCCATAATATGGACTTTGATTTATTAAGGATAATTAGTGGATGATTTGTAGTATAAGTATAGGTTTTTAGGTGTTACATTTAGGTAATCGTAGTTAGTTTTTAGTTATCATTAAGTACCGGGTTTGCGAGAAATAAATTTTAACAAGTTAGTCGGGACTTAATAAAGTCATCAAAATGTTAAAAATACATTAGGTACAAGTATTGAGTGTTCGGGTGATTATTGTTTAGTTTTCACGAAAACCGTCGTAATATTATAAACTTACGTTATAAATAAAATATATTTCCAAAATACTGGGTAAATGAATGTAATAACTTTTATGATGTTAAAATGGATATAAAAATATGTCGGGACCATTGTGGGAATATTTAGATATATTCGTCGTGTATAAACCGTGTGTTAACGTTTATTTAGAAATCATAATACGTAAAACGTTAAATATACTGAATATAGTAATTTGAAAATCCTGAGAGTGGTATAACATGTGAATGACCTACTGATGATATGCAGACTATTCCCAGTCCGTATGAAGTGTTGTTACTGATAATGCATGAATTCGCACCTGAACCAATACGGTTACGCGAATTTGAATACCCGTAAACTAAATTTACGATGAAATGTGTAATGCACGTGAATGATGAAATCTTTTCCCACAATGAATAGTGTTCCGTGAATAGTAAAATTTTTGAATGCTTCTCGGAATGTCAAACTGACACCAAAAATGATGAATAGTAATCTGATGAATAGTGTTTTGATGAATAGTGTTTGATGAATAGTGTTTTTCCAAAGTTCGGGAAATGACCTGAAATGGTGAGTTGTGACAGTCTTCCCCTCTAAATGGAACTTCGTCCCGAAGTTCAGTTTATGTTGGTCTCTGAAAATGTATTGGTGAAAAGGTGATGATATTCGAGAATTCCAGCGAACTCTAACGATAGGAATTCGACTCTGTTTCAACTGTTTGACCACACGGTCCATGATTTCTGTTGGTTCTCTTACAAGGTCTGAGATTGTCATTTGGGATGGATCCCTTCCAATGGAATCATGAGTGACTCATCTGAAAGTCATTTCTGAGGATCTGAAAATGTGAAATATGTTCGTGTAATCCTGTTGTTCTCTGGCAATGTTCAAATCTGACGGCCACTAGGCCTACCCTGTCTGAAATATAAATGGTCCAGTGTATATTGGTGTAACTTTCCAAGTTTTCTGAATGATAACATGCCTTTCCTAGGCAGAACTTTCTGCATAACTCTGCAGAACTTGAAGTTTTAATGGTTTACGACTTATTGAACTTGTAACTGATTCTTGACTTGTAGAAAATTTCTGGTTATCTCATGAATGCCTACTGAACTAGTGAGTTGAGCTTTTTCCAAGTTTGGCCCATCAATCGATGGTCTGCGCTTCTTAACGTTTTAAATGTGGTACTGGTAATATATACTGCTGGATTCTGCCAGAACTCAAGTTTGTATGCTAGTTGGTCGATTCTAAAATGAATCTTAAATAGTCCAATATGCTAAAGGTTCAACCTTTCTTGTTATCCAATTTGTATCATGCCAATCCAAGGCAATGCTTTTAACTTAGTTTGTTCTCCCACTTGAATCTGGATGGTTTGTTGTTCAGGATATCCAATCCAAATGATGTGTGTTATGTACCAACCTAACTTCTGCCAGTTTCTCATTGTTGTTGTGATAACTATTGTTGTAGATGAATTTGATTTATGTTGAGTGATTAGTCCAACCATTTACAGGGTCAATCACTCATGCTCTGAGCATACCTTCCTATGTTCGAATTGTTCTCTCGCTTTGACCATTGGTCTGAGGGTGATAGGTGATGTTCACAACTAAATGGGTTTCTGAAGGAAATCCTGAAATGATTACCTGAGGTCCAAGTTGAAACGGTTTCCTTAACAGGAACAACTGAAATGGGTACAATAAACCTTTGTGACTAATTCCATAACGTTCGGTCCTTCGAACTTGGCATTATATGAAGGGATAGAATATAGGTAACAATTTGATTCCTTGTGTTTTGTTCCAACGGATGATAAGACATATGTCCTTCTTTGTCTAGTGGGTTTGGTCTCCACTACTGAAGTTCGTAATCAATTTGTGATGTTCCTCCTAATTCCTTCATCACATATTCCAAATATTCTCTATTGTCAAGTCACAAATCCTAAATGCATAAGCGATGTTGTAGAGAAGTTGGTTCTGGATATTTGTCTCGCGATTGTGAGTTTTGGTTGAAATCTTTTTCTGAATAAACGAACTTAGAAAAATGGAGCAAATGATTTACTAAGTAATATTTTTCCTGAGGATTCAAAATTTCAGTAGTTATGAAGTAGAAAAATGTTTTCAAACATGTTGTGATTAAGACTGCTTACCAAAGTTTGATGTTTATGTATATTTCTCATTGTACAATAGTGTTGCTAAAGTTTGATCAAAAGAATCGTACTTGTTCAGAATAGGAATTTTAGAAATCATTTTTCCACAAGGTATGTGATTTATGTAAACGCATCAACTTTATTTAAAAGTGAAAACACTGAAAAGGATAAAATGGTAGAATAGGAAATGTTCGCTTAAATGCATAGATGTCTAACGCTTAGTTCCTGAGGTTGGATAATGTCTATTGGTGGTTATCTGGCATAACTACAAGCATAGGTATTTAGACTAACTTAAGTCCTGAAATAGTTTATCGTTGTAATTGGCAAGACGAAGGTATCACTTGATGTTGTGTCGATGAATGTCTATTCTGTTTTCCCATGTAGATGAGGAGATATGTTCTGGTTTGATCCTTTGCTTGGTATGAAGGTGAGGTTATCTGAAATTTCTAGTGACATAAGGCCTTAGAGGACTCTACGTCGATATTCTTGATTCAAACAATTGTCCTTTGTGAAAACTTACTGCAGGAAAGTTTATGTATGGATGAGGCCATGTTTAAATGAAATGCTCTACAGTCTCAATTAGAACCTTGGTTTATTTCAATTATGTTGTCCTGCGGACATCTATATTGAGTTCAATCCTGTAGCTCAGTCTAGCTAGTACCTTTAAATGATAGAATTTGACAACTAAGTCAGAGATGGTGATTCAGATGGCCTCGTAGTATCTTAGGATTGTTGTTGAGTTATGAATTCTCTCACTATATACTTCTAGTTCTGTAATCCTTTCATTGTTTTTATTGTATAGAGGAATCCTCCATGTAATTGATATGGAAAGTCTCTTCTAGGGAAGTCAATGGGAAAATCCAACTTAATGTCTAAGTGAGTGACAGGTAGGGTAAGTATCCAAGGATAGTTCGGCAAAATGGATGTTTATGAAAGAGTTCCTTTGTTTACAAAACTTTTGGATGAAGATTGTAATTACAATCCTTTGAAAAGGTAATTATTTCCTTCATGGCATAATCCTTCCTGAATTTTACATAGGTGATCAGGCTATGTATAATTGAGGACTAATGATGCGATGTTAGATTTTTGTCAAAATATCATAACTTTCCTCAAAAGTTTTAGATGGTGTTCAACGCATTGTTATTAAAATGGTATCCTGATGTTTCCTTTCAAATAACATAAAAATTGCCTCGCGTAATAATAGTAAATACTTGGTGTAATGACAGAAAAATCAATTTATAGGATGGAAATAAAATAGCTTACTTCAGAAATTTTTCTGTAAAACAATTTCCCCATATGATAGTAAAATAGCTTGAATGGTGTATTGGATACATGGGTGAATCTTGTCGAATGGTAATAGTCTACTAATTCGTCAAAAACGAAATCAACCTAATTCCTGATGAGACAATGCTAAAATATTGCGAAACGATTGAAGTCTGAGCAAATGGGAATGGAAAAGGAAATGACAATGATGGTACTAGTGAATGGAATACTACCCTCTTTCGCGCTACCTCGCGACACCCAAAAGGTAAAACTAAAGTACACACTGTGGGAAGGCCAATAATGTAATAAGTAACTGATGGTGGTGATAGTACCTGAGTAGTAAGTGCCCTACTAGTGATGGAGAGAAAACACACTATCTTCCTTGTAATAAGCATCCTAATAAGTCCATTAAGATTAATTCTGAATACACTACCAAAAGGCATTCTATGTACGGTCTGAATGATAGGAAAACCCTGTTCCTATGGCAAATCAATAGTACTAATGGTGGTGTAAATGCAACTGGTGGTATAATGGTAGTGTAAAATGACAAGGCATCTTCAATGTCGGAATACGATAAAAGGATGTCAGGGTGAGTATCTGAAGACATGTCACTTGTGAACCAGGTCAATAAAATGATATACATATATACGGATATGAGTATAAATAACTCGCACAGGGTATGTATGAAACAACATGTATCATGATTATGCACTTATGATGAAATGATGAGATGCTATGATGATGTGGTTATAGTCTAGGGTCCAAGATACATCCTAGTTCGCTATAACCTTAGCTCTGATGCCAATCTGTCACACCCCCAATTTACCTGACTTGCAGCGGAATGGAATACCTGGGGGTGTCTGTCATAGCACCACAGTTACAGTTACATTGAACGACCTAAAGTGTCGTTTGGAAAATACTGCATTTGATCATTGAAATAATTCAGAGTTTACAAAATGAGGTCCCCAAAATGTGTTGCATGTTTATGAAAAACAAGTCGTACTAGATCAAATGTTTACATAAGTGCATGAAATAATGATGAGACGCGTCGACTCCGCGACTCCATGAAGGTCCAAATGCATGTCACATGAGCTACCTTAATAACCTGAAATACATTGCTAAAACGTCAACACGAATGTTGGTGAATTCCATAGGTTTGTAAAATGTAATGATGTACGGCCACCACAAGTAAAAATGCAAGATAAAAATCTCGTGAAAATTGTACAATAGCCTTAAGCTCATGACACCGAAGCTATGACTGATGAAACTGTAAGCCCCTCCCGAATGTTCTGCCGAAACATTCAAATGTAAAAGACATGACATGCATCCGCTTACTGTTGGTATCCACTACCACGGATGGAGGCGTCACCCTCGATAGATCTATCCACTCACTCTCGCTTAGTACTTGAAATTAACGGTTCATGATGTTACAGGGGACTTTTCACATGGCAAGGTAACTTAAGCTATGTACATGTTTGAATACTTGGGCTCGTACTGAAATGATTGATGCAATGTATTCCCCCCGTGGGATTTGAAAACAATCAAAAATGTTGAATTGAAAACGGGGCTATGAAAACTCACCTCAACTGATGAAACCGTGATGAAATGAAATGAACACCAATGAACAATTTGCTGCCGCAACCCAATATGATGGTACCATGAACATGTAATGAACTGAAAGACAAGGCGCGCACACTAGCCGCAACCTAATGTAAATGATGAACGATCTACTTTAGATCATGAAATGATGTTATGAATGTCCATGCACATGTTTCCTATACCACTCTACTCTTTGAAAAACACTTGTTGTTATCAAAAGTATATATTCCAAAACTTAGGAAAATATGGCTATTAGAAAAATAAACTAGTTGTAATATATATACTTGTATATATATAACGTAAGTTTCCATGTTAGCGTTGAAATACTCGGGTTGTAATCCTTGAAATGATGAAAACATACTCATAATAACTAATACTACGTTAGTTATAAAGCTCGGTACTTGATATTATGTTTAGCTTGAAAATGTACTTCGTAGTTTTTGCGCCAAATTTAATAAAAGCTGTCAATTATAAAAGGGTTTTAGCCGATATTCAAACGTGTATATCTTTGTCGTTACTTGTCCGTTTTACTTGTTCTTTATATCCACGGTTACGTCTTAGTATGTAGTAATATATTTTGGAAAGCTCGGCTCCTCCGGGTTACGTCTAAAGTCTCTTTTTGTACCATGAAAAACGTCCAACAGCAACTATTTTCAGAAAAATACTTTTCGTCAACAATCTTGCAAAAATCATAACTTCTTCGTTATAGACTCTTTTTAATCCGTTCTTTCGCCTACGGATTCGTTTTTGAAAGTATTTTCTAAAAATTTTGCCAAAGTTTCCTTGGTGTTTACTGATTTTCCAGATTTTTACAAAACGGGACAGCATGTCTAAAATAGGTTCCAAATCATGTTTTCAAGGTTAAAAACCAATTTCTACCATCACCAAACCTCTTGTAATCACCACATGACTAATCTAATCTTACCATACACCTTCTTAGGGTGCCATGGACTCCTAACCAAGTTATTAGAGCTAGGGGATTCATAACTAAAAAGTTAGGGTTTGTATGTTCCTTTTTAGCCAAAATAAAGTGTGGTATAGCTACTTGTACATGGTTTTTAGCATGATACTTATGAAATACATGTAAAAATAGGATGATCCATGAAAAAATAAAGATGAAAACTTACTTGATAAAATGAGATGATTATAGGATGATTATGCTTGATGTTCTTGTGTTTTTGTTGCTTGATTCTTGATTAGGCTTGTAAAATGAACAAGTTTGATGCTTTAACTTTTCAAAAACCTTCACTTGATCAAAATATGGAGCTTGGGTCGTGGGTTTTGTGGAGGAGATGAAGAAATGAGCTTTTGATTCAAAGATTTTGTTATGTATTATGAAAAAGGTGTTTGTAGAGATATTTATGCAAAGGTTCATAGTATAATAAGGTTTCATATATGCATGAGGTCAAGGAGGGGGGTTCATGGCTGATTTTCAAAGGGTTCATAAGCCATAATATGGACTTTGATTTATTAAGGATAATTAGTGGATGATTTGTAGTATAAGTATAGGTTTTTAGGTGTTACATTTAGGTAATCGTAGTTAGTTTTTAGTTATCATTAAGTACCGGGTTTGCGAGAAATAAATTTTAACAAGTTAGTCGGGACTTAATAAAGTCATCAAAATGTTAAAAATACATTAGGTACAAGTATTGAGTGTTCGGGTGATTATTGTTTAGTTTTCACGAAAACCGTCGTAATATTATAAACTTACGTTATAAATAAAATATATTTCCAAAATACTGGGTAAATGAATGTAATAACTTTTATGATGTTAAAATGGATATAAAAATATGTCGGGACCATTGTGGGAATATTTAGATATATTCGTCGTGTATAAACCGTGTGTTAACGTTTATTTAGAAATCATAATACGTAAAACGTTAAATATACTGAATATAGTAATTTGAAAATCCTGAGAGTGGTATAACATGTGAATGACCTACTGATGATATGCAGACTATTCCCAGTCCGTATGAAGTGTTGTTACTGATAATGCATGAATTCGCACCTGAACCAATACGGTTACGCGAATTTGAATACCCGTAAACTAAATTTACGATGAAATGTGTAATGCACGTGAATGATGAAATCTTTTCCCACAATGAATAGTGTTCCGTGAATAGTAAAATTTTTGAATGCTTCTCGGAATGTCAAACTGACACCAAAAATGATGAATAGTAATCTGATGAATAGTGTTTTGATGAATAGTGTTTGATGAATAGTGTTTGATGAATAGTGTTTTTCCAAAGTTCGGGAAATGACCTGAAATGACCTGAAATGGTGAGTTGTGACAGGCAGTGTACCTGATCGTTGTAGTATAGTATAGTGACAAGTACCGGAGAATTGATCGTTCAACTCTAGGAATAGTGTTCGCTAGGATTAAAACTCTACTAAACTAGGTCTAAAGGTGAGGGATGATTCTTTTTGTATTTTTGTATATTAAGGAAAGCAATTAAAAATCTCGGTTTTTGAAAGAGTGGGCGGAATTAGTTGCTAGTCAACTAACCCAAATTACTACAAATACAAATAAAGTAAAATAAAATAAAATGAAACTAAGATAAATGTGGTGGAAACAATAATAAGATAAAAATGTGTTTACTTAGACTTCACTACTCCCTAGATATCTTTTACCGGTTGATTAGTTTGTTACAATTGCACGGATGACGGGTTATATTCCTTAATACTAGTCGTAGGGCAGTGTACAATATTCTTTAACTCTATAAGCTTCTACTTCATTCTAGGTCGAGCCGACTACTAGCTCCTAGCGTAGTATCATTAGTAGTTACTTATGCATTAAATACAACCAATAAATCGTAGTACACCTCCGATCATGTTTCTTAAGATGTTCAAGCAAGTTACCAATTGGAAGTCTACCAGTTTTCTTAAGCCTAACATCGAAATCAATCATCCACAACAATTATAAACAAACAATCAACCAATAATCAACATCTAAGTTTCATTACATCTAAGCAAACACAAGGAAAACCTAGCCTAGCATGTTAAAAAGAAGACAAGCATAATATAGAATCAAACAACACATAGACATATTGAATGATTATTGGAAAACTTATCTTCAATTAAACATGGAAGGAACAAGGGTTAAAACCCTTGTTGTTACAGTATATTCGTCTAGGGTTTGCACATAAAAAGTTCCTACTAAGTTCCTCCAAAGTTTCACCTTAATGAATGAAAATTAGAAAAATATATATAGATTTTACATCCTGACGGCGTCACGTTATAGCTTGTGACGCCGTCAACTCGCCTCCAAGATAAAATTCGTATTGCCTAGATCCACTTTTGACGCCGTCATGTGTAAATTAGCTCTGGGCCGTCACATGTATTCTGACCCTGACGGCCTTGGTGACGCCGTCAGGCTTCAATGCCTTGAAATAGTTCTGGGCCGTCACGTGTAACTTGAATTATCCACCTCTTTGTCAAAGGGTGATGCCGTCACATAGAAATGCTTGACGCCGTCAGGTACTGTTTCCAGCAAAAATTTGAGACTTTGTCGTTTTCTTCACTTTTTCGCTCCAAAAACGTCCAAAATGCTTCCTTTTCCAGATTTCTCTCCAAAAGTACCTAAAATGACAAAAGGAACGATTTATGGCAATATTTGATCAAATAATCTCGAATTTGGGCTTAAATGACCCCCTAAAAGCGGTACACTTTTTGCCTCATCAAATACCCATACACTTGAGATTTGCTTGTCCTCAAGCAGATGCACTTTTATTCTAATCAAAATACAAGTTAGGGGTCATTTAATACTAATATAAAAGTAATTACAACAAATAATCGTTCCACTTCAAGCAAAAACAAGCACGGAA
Source organism: Artemisia argyi (assembly GCA_030686995.1). Classification (NCBI taxonomy): domain Eukaryota; kingdom Viridiplantae; phylum Streptophyta; class Magnoliopsida; order Asterales; family Asteraceae; genus Artemisia; species Artemisia argyi. Next base: position 14,503,815 of record CM060689.1, on the reverse strand, counting down.
ATTATATACTAGCACCTCACAAATAGTGTTTGGATACTCACATCTCTCGGGTGCAATAAAGTATATATCACAATATGGAAATGGAAAACATCTCTCACTACCTGTCATAGCAAATAGATTACCATAGGCTTGGGAAAGGATCAAATCTCCACCACTTCGCGTAAGCACCTAGGATAAACTATCAAAGTGGTCTTTTAAAAGGGTTATAACGTTAGGTGTAGGGATATGATAAACACGGTTTTGTTGGATAAAGGCAATATTTACTGGTGACAAGTTAATCATCTTGGTTAATTACATGTACAATGTGGCGTTGCTAAGCCAAGACTCAACTCGACTTAAGCTAATCACAATCTAACAAAATATGAAACAAACATAAAATGAAACGGGATGGTAGTCCGTATGTTTTTCTCTTTTTTTTTTTTCATTTTTTTGCATACACTCTTGCCCTACCATCCAAAATAATACATCGTAGGGGATTTACGTCCCCCTTACACTTGAACTTTTACATACTTTACAATTAACTATTCTAATGACTCGAATTAAGAAAATCAAAACACTTGGAGTACTTTTAAATATTAATGCACATATGGGGGTAATAAATGACATCTTCCCCATTACTCCATATCAATAGTACTTTACCCCTAAGTCCCAATCGTCCCAAAAGAATATGTAGAAGATATGACTCGACTTAGCAACCATGTAATCAATTAGACAATTAACTAAGGGTTTAAATAAATAACAATAATGCACTAAAGATGAGTGCATACACGGAAGGCTAAGGCGATTTGGTTGCACATTTGGGTGGATTGTTAACAAATTCTATCTTTAAGTAAAATGCTTAAAGTTAGAAAAAAAAGATAGGCTCGGAGGGGTGTACTAGGGGTATCGTGTACTAAAAATGAGTACATCGCAAAGGTGTGGGAAAATTAGTTGACTTTATAGTCAAATAATTATGACTTTATTGGTCAAATAATTATGATACTGGTTTAAACACAAGGGTGATCCTAATGCCTCTTATCATGTAGTAAATCCTAACTACACGAATGTAGTCTTACTAGCGGTCTCGGGATGCATCACTAACGCAAGTTCTGGAATCTAAATACTACCGGTACACTCATAAGCACCAACAATGAATGCTTTTCTTAACAAATCTAAAGGCGAACCTCACATATTTGGGGTGGAAATTTTTTTTGAGTGGTACGGTTTTTGTGCTAGTCATACAACTCATATCCGTGAGACGCTTATTAAGGCTAAAGCTTTACTCCTAAATGTTGTAAAAAAATTTAAATTGGGCGCTAAAATTGCCCTAACAAGTATTTCTCTCAGTTTTATTACACACCTACTATCAAACAAACAAACTCAAGTGTAATTGTATTCTCTAAGGTATCATCATTTACCCTCCCCTTACACTTAGGATGAACATTGTCCCCAATGTTCAATAAAAAGATGTAAAGTAATGCAGGTAAAAGAATGAAAACAAATACTCCCCTGATTCGTTCGGTGTGGATAATGTGTCAATAAGGTTAAATCTTCGTCCAAGAAAATGAACTATGAAAGCTTCCCTCCAGAAATATAAATCATCTTCTTGTCCAATGTAACCTGTTAAACCTGAGAAAACAATCAAGGCAAACCTCGCGTAAAATCGGCGGAAATCTATATATACTAAAGATATAATGCTTGTGGAATGAATGTTTGCAGATTTCCTGGAGTTTATAAAACTAAAGAATTAACAAAAACTTTAAGACTCATGTATAAACAAAACTTGCAAAATTTTTCAGAATTTTTGTACCTGACGCCTTCAGGTTATAACTCCTGACGCCGTCAGAATGTTCCTGCAAAAATCTCATGTTAAGTTTCCAGAAAATTTCTGGAAAAACTTGTGCCTTAATTCCTGGAAAATCCTGCAAAACATCATTATGACTCGATACAAGCATTTGACTCAAACAATTACTAATATACATGTTCATTTAATATTGTTGTCGTTCATACTCAATTTCTGTGACAACCGGCAATTTAGGGAGCTATTTTAAAAACCCGCATTACGTTAAAGTTCGTTTATAATTTTTATTTGGAATTTTTATTCATAACGAACTTGTAAGACCAATTTTTATGGATAATTATATTTTATGGCATTATGGAATTTGTGAATTATTTTAATAATTCATTATGGAATTTACGTGATGATGTATGTTTTTAAATGTCTCACTGGTACTACGTTGACTCCGGCACTAGGTTTACCTAACGGGAAATTTTATGACTTGTTTTACGAGTCTGACGATATTTAATTATTTACGGGATGTTTTTCGGGAGATATTGAAGTTTGAAATGAGTTCGGGTTTCGGGCCGTATGTTTTACGTTTACCCACTTTACCCACTCAACACAACTAGTAATATTATTATTACTATTATTATTATTATCATTATTATTATTAAAAAAAAATTAAAAAATAAAAGAGTAACTACAAAGGGTCTTGTTTGGTTCGGTTCTCACACAAACACCATCACCCTCACACATCTCTCTCTCTCTCTCATTTCTCCTTCTTGATTAAACCCTAGCCGCCCCCTATCAAAACCGGCCGCCACCATCACACCGCCGGCCACCACTACAAACCACCACCATTTTCGTGATCTCCACCATCAAATCTTCTAGATCCGCCCCTACACGCGCTCTATTACACCATTTTTCATCACGAATCATCACCATATTTCACCACCAATCATTATTTTCAAAGTGTTATACGATTTAGAGCTTATTTGATCGAAGGTGAGGCGAGTGTGACTCGCGTTTTTGTTAAAACGTGACCTTTGGTCATGATGGGTTTAGATTCGAATGGGTTTTCACCCAAAAACGGGGATAATACTTATGGGTTTTTGTTGGAAACTCGATTTTATTAAATGGTTTGGTATCCGGGTTGTTATTCGTGGGTTTGGTTCGAACCGTGAGTCCATGACTCACGGCTTGGATATTGACTCGAGCCATGGTGCTCGATTTCTTGTTATTATGAGCCGTGGTTTTGGCTCTTGGTATTCTTGTTCTCGATTGGTATGCTTGGTTCGACTCATTGGAGTCGCGGCTCGAAGCCGTGTTATTGTTGTTGTTGCCGAGACCCTCTTGGTCGAATGGGCATTTTGGAGTGCTCCTTGGAGCCATTTTTGTGACCCTTGGTACTTGGTTCGAGCCTCTCTTGGCTCGTGGTGTTTACCGCGACTCAGCCGAGTCGTGTAGGCTTGGGTTTGGCTTGGTAAACCAACCCGAGTGTGACCTTGATTATTTTGTTTCTTGGTTGTTTACTTGGTTTGATATTGGTTTTGTTATTGATTGGTTGTTTATTTGATTTCTTGGCCGATTACATGTGGGTCGAGACCATGTTTGGTCTCGACATTGGATATGGGATATTGATATTGTGAAGTGTTGACGAAATGTGTTATTGGGGACCGATTGTGAGACGGTCACTTAGATTGACGGAGATAGGTTAGTCGGGTGCCGTAGTCGGACCCTATTGTTGTAGCACGTGGATTGGGATTGTGTTGGACGGAGATGTATTGATTTTTATGACTATTGCTTATTACTTTGGACTTGGACAATGAGCCGAGAGTCATGACTAGGACATGTGACCATTTCGTATGACTCGATAACTATTTACAATTAAAACATAAATAATAAAACTCGTAATAATAATTATTGGTAATATAAACGTTTATATGAATATATAGACGTGAATAACGGATATATAATTGTATAAATGTGTATATTAATAATAATAAAAATCACGAGTCATATTATAAATAATACGACTAAATATATATTAGGCTCCGAGAGTAGCGTAATATTATTGGAAGTATTATTATAAAAATGTGTTATAAAACGAGAAACTCTCGACAATTACTAAATATTAAATAAAATGTCATTTTATATATATAACGAGTAAACCTATCGAGTTATGCGGAGTCGTGGTCACTCGAGTTCAGGTAAGTTTTATTTGTGACTTTCGTGTTGTCACGGATATATGACGATTAATATAAGCGTTTTCTATAACTAAATAACTACTTAACTGAAAGGTTGAACCGGGTTATTTGGCTATACGAAATGAGTATATTAATGGGCATCGTATCCTACGACGCCCATAGGTTGTGGTATATGTAAAGGGTAATAAATTGCGAATATATATATCGGGAAATCTGGCCAATTTGACGATGTATATAAGGAGTTTATTAAACTACGATATATACCATATATTATTTATGTGCTATGTGCTTTAGGATTGGGTGTAATCTTGGAACGGTATGTTACGTAAATAAATATGAGGATTATCAAATTGACGGATTTGATAAACTTTGGTGATTTATTTAAATGATATATTGGGCTAATATTAGATCCATAGTTTATTTTATTATTCTTTTGTGTGACCTTTTGGTTTGTTTTGTGTCGACCCACCGCCTGTATGGATACCAAACGTAAATACACCAAACTATTACGAAATGGATTTTCGGAAAATAAAACGGATTACGTCCGGGTTTGGGAATATTTTGAATTCGAGGAAATGATTTCTGAACGAGTTGATATTGTTAGGTCGTGACGAGTCCGTAGTTGCCGTCTTGTGAGTTTCTATACATCTTATTTCTACCGACTTCTTCTTGCTGTTTTTCTGGACTTGAGGTGAGTCATAGCCCCACTTTTAATCTTGAACTATGTTTTCAATACTTGGGGTGAGAAACGTGCAAATTATTTTATGTGGACTATTCATCGCTTCTATATTCTTTCTAAAACTTGCTATGCGTATGGACTAGGATGTATTGTCAGCTTTAGTCACATATATTTTGTGTGTACTATTCAAGGTTGGCTTATTTGGTTATTGGTGAATTGTCAACTTTAGTCACATAGTTTTTGTGTGTACTATTCAAGGTTGGCTTATTTGGATATTGGTGAATTGTCAACTTTAGTCACATAGTTTTTGTGTGTACTATTCAAGGTTGGCTTATTTGGATATTGGTGAATTGTCAGCTTTAGTCACATATATTTTGTGTGTACTATTCAAGGTTGGCTTATTTGGAATTGTCAGCTTTAGTCACACGGTTTCGTGTGTACTATTCAAGGTTGGCTTATTTAGTTACTATAGTGTGCACCTATAGGTTATTATTACTTCAGAGATTATCCGAGTATTTATGGTATTGCGGGGGTTACCCGAATATCTATGTTAGAGCGGAGGGTATCCGTGTGTTATGTTGGAGCGGAGGGTATACGCAGGCTTATAGTGAATCCTTAGTCTAGCTAGCAAGCATTTTGCGTACATGTCCACTATATTGTTAGATGAATTTAAACCTATGATCTCACCAGCGAAAGCTGACTTTTAGCACGTTTTCTCAGGTAATTAAGTGATGATATGGATGCATGGATTGGATGGCTCGGCTAAGGCTCCTGGTTTATGGATCTAATTTTCTAAACTCTGATATTGAATTATGGACCTACTTTTATTTTCTTTTGGGCCTAACTCTGGATGTTGTTGGGATAAATGTAAACTTTAAAACCCCGTGTTGGTTGCGTTTTCATTATGTTTACTTTATCTCGTTCTATTATGTCTTGTGTTGGATACCAATCCCCGTAGCACCCCGAAAGCTTGTTGAGTCTTCCGCTGTATCAAATTTTGGGGGTGTTACAATTTTGTTCTTATAAACAAATTTGGATCTCCCTTACACTTAGCTTTTGCAAAATACCTCTATATGTGGTTAAGACGAAGTTAACAACAAAGTAAAGAATTTTCACAATTTACTTTGAACCATGATCCACAAACAATAAAAATAAAGTATGCATACGGAAACAAATAAAATCAAACAAACAAACAATCAAACTAATAAAACAAATAAAACTTGGGTTGCCTCCCAAGAAGCGCTTTTCTTTATTTACGAGTCTTGTAGCTAGACTCAAGGTCACATCCTATCATGTGACCTCGTCATTGGTCACATTCTCTAGGTCATCCTCGATCTTAGTTTTGTATTCTGGACCTAATTGCAAGCATTCCTTGTAGAAACCAAATATTATACTCATAACATAGTCTACTCCTCTATGTCTATCCTCATCATTCCTATAGTAGACCGCTTGCTTGTGTTCATTTTCAATGTTTGATAAAAGACAGAATTGTTCAATCTTATAGGGCATTTGGTAAGCTATCTCATCGTTCTCATCCTTAAATCTAACTATCTCTAGAGATGGGTCATAATTCATCTTAGAGGTCTCAACAAACGGCTTTCCGAACACTACTTGACTTAAACAACCATCTAATACTGGACGAATATCTTCTACAATCACAAAGTCGGTAACGTATGTAAAGTTTCTTACAAAAACGTGCAATCCTTTTACTCTTCCCACAAAGTTACTCATCCAACCCGTGTTGGGAAATATCCTAGGTCCAAGTTGCTTTCTCATCACCCAATTATAGTGGATCCTAGTCATAAGATTTATAGGAGAGTTAAGATCGATGTAAGCTTTCCGCACATGCACATGCCGAATGTTGCATGGTATGTTGATGTTAGAAGGATCACCCGTTTTGATGATTGGTGAACCAAGGATGTATGGTGTTTCGGGGTCATCGAATAAATCCTTATGATATTCCCGTTCTTCCTTGGTAGGTAACCTATCGAAGTAATCCTCTATATTTTCTATTTCCTCTACCCTCCCTTCCCTATTTTCCTCAACTTTCTCAATCTCATCCTTAGGTTCGATTTCTATTCTAACTTCATCGTTATCACTCTCTTCAATATTTTTATCGATTGGCTTAATAGTGACAACATTGACAAAGTGGACATGTTTGGATGATGAGAGGTCCTTAATTTGGGTTCCGCTACTAGTGTCCCTAGTGTCCTTCTTCGGTGTAGTTAACACTTGGTTGTTGAGGGCTTTCAACAAGTTGTCTATTTTATTGGTCATCTCCGTTTGTTGTTGATTGAATTCAGATTCAAACTTAGCTATACGTGCTTCTTGAGATGCCATAAATTTGGACATCAATCCTTCACAATTATTGGTACTACCATAGTTGTTGGAAGGATTGTTGTTGAAAGTACGGTTAGGAGGTGGATTGTTTGGTTGATACTGATTAGGTGGAGTGGAAGAGTTGTTTTGGGGCATGCTTTGGTTTTGCTTCCACCTAAGGTTCGGGTGATTTTTCCAAGAGGGATTGTATGAATCACCGTAAGGGTTTGGCTCGGGTTTGAAAGTGTACCACTTGTCTCCCGCTCTGTCGGTACGCGAGGATGCATAATCCACAAAAGCTTGTTCGGGGAGTTCCATGCAATCAAGAGTGTCGTGGGGACCACTACATAATTTGCATGAAAAAGTGATTTTGTTCACTTGGCTTGAAGGCTTAGGAGCTTCATAGGATTTCATAAGAAACTTGACTTGGTCTTCAAGTTCCATGATCCTACGGTCGGGAGTGCTTGAATTGTTCGAAGGCAAAGATATTGCCTTGACGTTTTTGTTCAAATCACGGGGATCAGTCCAACTTTCGTTGTCATAGAGAGCAAGATCTTCTATGATTTCCCATGATTCTTCCGCACTTAGGTCACGTAGCTTGCCACCGGCCGATTGGTCAATGGTTCGCCTTGTGGAGAGATCGATATGGTCCTAGAAAATTTGGACTTGGAGCCAAAGATCTATGCCGTGATGAGGGACTTTTTGGAGTAAGTCCTTGAAACGAGTCCATGCTTCAAAGAGAGTTTCACCTTGACGTTGTTGGAACATCAAGATGTCATTTCTAAGCTTGGTAGTTCTCCCCGGTGGGAAAAATTGAGCAAGGAAACGAGTTGTGAGATCATCCCAAGAAGTGATGGATCCCGCGGGTAAACGCTCAAGCCATTGACTAGCTTGGTCACGTAGAGAGAATTGGAAGAGACGCAATCGGGTTGTCTCTCGAGTTTCAACATCAAGGTCTATGGAATCTACGATTTTAAGGAAATCCTTGAGATGTTGATTAGGATCTTCGGAACAAAGTCCATGGAATGTACATCCGCTTTGCACCAACCGGATGGTGTCGGATCGCAAGGGAGACACATTGGCTCCTTGAATGAGCTCAATGGTGTTTCGATAGCCTTGATGGCTAGGACGGGAGTACTCTCCTAAAGTTCGGGGTCTAAGAGGTTAGTTTGGTTGTGGTGGGTTGATGGGGTCAAAGAGATTACCACCTTCCATGATGGCGGATGGTAATGGTTATGAACAAAGGAACGAAGAAAAAGATAGACTAAAGAAGACCTAAAAAAATAAAAAAATCTTACTAGAAAGGAATATAGCAAGTAGACCTAATAAAAAGAAATTTCAACCTAGACAATAACTATTCCCCGGGCTGCAGCGCCAAAAACTTGATACGCGGAATTGCGCCCTCGCAATAGGTTTTACCTCTCAAGGGATCTTGAGAAGCTTGCAATCCCCGCCAGGCAGTGTACCTGATCGTTGTAGTATAGTATAGTGACAAGTACCGGGGGATTGATCGTTCAACTCTAGGAATAGTGTTCGCGAGGATTAAAACTCTACTAAACTAGGTCTAAAGGTGAGGGATGATTCTTTTTGTATTTTTGTATTTTAAGGAAAGCAATTAAAAATCTCAGTTTTTGGAAGAGTGGGCGGAATTAGTTGCTAGTCAACTAACCCAAATTACTACAAATGCAAATAAAATAAAATAAAATAAAATGAAACTAAGATAAATGTGGTGGAAACAATAATAAGATAAAAATGTGTTTACTTAGACTTCACTACTCCCTAGATATCTTTTATCGGTTGATTAGTTTGTTACAATTGCATGGATGATGGGTTATATTCCTTAATACTTGTCGTAGGGCTGCGTACGATATTCTCTAACTCTATAAGCTTCTACTTCATTCTAGGTCGAGCCGACTACTAGCTCCTAACGTAGTATCATTAGTAGTTACTTATGCATTAAATACAACCAATAAATCATAGTACACCTCCGATCATGTTTCTTAAGACGTTCAAGCAAGTTACCAATTGTAAGTTTGCGAGTTTTCTTAAGCCTAACATCGAAATCAATCATCCACAACAATTATAAACAAACAATCAACCAATAATCAACATCTAAGTTTCATTACATCTAAGCAAACACAAGAAAAACCTAGCCTAGCATGTTAAAAAGAAGACAAGCATAATATAGAATCAAACAACACATAGACATATTGAATGATTATTGGAAAACTTATCTTCAATTGAACATAGAAGGAACAAGGCTGGGTTAAAACCATTGTTGTTACAGTAAATTCGTCTAGGGTTTGCACCCAAAAAGTTCCTACTAAGTTCCTCCAAAGTTCCACCTTAATGAATGAAAATTAGAAAAATATATATAGATTTTACATCTTGACGGCGTCACGTTATAGCTTGTGACGCCGTCAACTCGCCGCCAAGATAAAATTCGTATTGCCTAGATCCACTTTTGACGCCGTCATGTGTAAATTAGCTCTGGGCCGTCACATGTATTCTGACCCTGACGGCCTTGGTGACGCCGTCAGGCTTCAATGCCTTGAAATAGTTCTGGGCCATCACGTGTAACTTGAATTATCCACCTCTTTATCAAAGGGTGACGCCGTCACATAGAAATGCTTGACGCTGTCAGGTACTGTTTCTAGCAAGAATTTGAGACTTTGTCGTTTTCTTTACTTTTTCACTCCAAAAACGTCCAAAATGCTTCCTTTTCCAAATTTCTCTCCAAAAGTACCTAAAATGACAAAAGGAACGATTTAGGGCAATATTTGATCAAATAATCTCGAATTTGGGCTTAAATGACCCCCTAAAAGCGGTACACTTTTCGCCTCATCACATAATAGGAAGTCTTAATCAAAGAACCCTTAGGTCACAAGCCCAAGATAAAAATAACTTCTTTTGTTTCCTCTCAGCAATAGAACCTAAGAATATTAATGAAGCATTAAAGGATGAAAGTTGGGTTATGGCTATGCAAGATGAATTAAATCAATTTAAGGCTAATGATGTTTGGGAATTAGTCCCAAAACCAATAAACATGACCATCATAGGAACTAAGTGGGTATATAGGAATAAGTTAGATGAAAATGGAATAGTAACTAGGAACAAAGCTAGGTTAGTTTCCCAAGGTTATAATCAACAAGAAGGAATTGATTATGACGAAACTTATGCCTCCGTAGCTAGACTAGAATCTATTAGAATATTACTTGCCTATGCATGCGCCCTAGACTTTAAGTTATTCCAAATGGACGTGAAAAGTGCATTCCTCAATGGTTTTATCAATGAGGAGGTTTATGTGGCACAACCTCCAGGATTCATTGACTTCACAAAACCTGATTATGTTTATAAACTAAAGAAAGCTTTATATGGACTCAAACAAGCTCCTAAGGCTTGGTATGATCGATTAAAAGCTTATCTTATTAAACATGATTATTCCATGGGAATGGTAGATAACACTCTTTTTACTAAAAAGAAAGACCCAAATCTCATCATCGTTCAAATATATGTCGACGACATTATATTTGGATCGACTTGTCAAGAAATGTGTGATGAATTTGCCAAAATCATGCATGATGAGTTCGAAATGAGTATGACGGGTGAACTAAACTTTTTCCTAGGATTACAAATAAAACAATTAGAAGATGGAATATTCTTTAACCAATCTAAGTACATTAAGGAAATGCTTAAGAAATTTGGCCTAGAAGACACAAAACCCATGAAAACTCCTATGTCTATGGAAGTGAAGCTCACAAAAGATGATGAAGGTGAGTCCGTGGATAATACTAAGTATAGAGGAATGATAGGTAGTTTACTATAATTAACGACAAGTAGACCCAATATCATGTTTAGTGTTTGCCTTTGTGCCTGCTTTCAAGAGGATCCCAAAACCTCTCACCTAGAAGTGGTTAAGCGTATCTTCCGATACATTAAAGGCACTATACACTTAGGATTATGGTATCCTAAGGGATCTGGCATAGAAAGCATCGTCTATGCGGATCCGGATCATGCGGGACACTACGTAGATAGAAAGAGCACTAGCGGTATTTGCACGTTTATGGGATGTTGTCTAACATCTTGGTTTTCTAAGAAGCAAACCGCTCTTGTTATCTCTACCACCGAAGCCGAATATGTAAGCGCTGGAAAGGCATGTCAACAAGCACTATGGATGAAACAAGTTCTCATACACTATGGCATTAGGTTAGAAAATGTTCCTATTATGTGCGATAACAAAGGTGTGATAGATTTAAGTCAAAATCCGGTTCAACACTCTAGGACTAAATATATAGAAATACGCCATCACTTCCTTAGAGATAATGTACAAAAAGGAAACATATATATAGAAAAGGTTGCATTGGAAGATAACATTGCATATATATTCACTAAACCCCTTAAGCGTGAATTATTTAACGACTTGCGTTTAGGATTAGGAATGATGGAACAAATTGACTAAATTTTACTGCATTTACACTACTTATTCATTGCATAAAATTTATTTTTATTTTTCTTCCACCTCTTCATATCTGAGTCTAGGAATCTATTTTTCACAAGATTAAAGATTGGGAAACCTCATTTTATTGCATAAACATTCTTCTAAAACCCAATCAAACTTTCTTTAAAACTATTCTCACATCTAGGAAACACATGAAAACCATCGTTCTTGCATTGTTGACTAATGCTAAAAATATTCTCTTAAATCATGCATAAAATCTCACATGAATCATCAAAATATATAATCTAATATATACCATTGATATTCATGAATTGAGCAAAAATCGAATCAAGGAGATTTTGGATTGTTTCTTAGGAAGTTTTCTTATTTGCATTTAGGAGTCGAAACAATCACAACTCCACATTTGTTGCATATAGGCACACACTAGGACAAAATCACAAACAATGTTGTCTTTTTTTGTTCCATCATTAGTTTCTCACTCACTAGTTGCCTTTGCCTTTGATCTAAGATAATTACACTAGGTAGAATTGATTGCCCTTGCCTTTTCTTGTTTACTCTTGGTAATTATTGATTGTTTGTTTGTTCTATTATTTATGTATTTTTGCATGAATGCTATTTCATGAATAGATTAGATGCTAAATTGCCTCAAGGAGTTGAACTTGCTTGAATCCAAACCCAAAGACACAACATTTCTACAAATTTTCTGCCAAAAACCCAATTCTGGCAATCTGGAAACCACCAGATGGGCGGCCCCCTTAATTATGTAAGGCGGCCCCCTTAATGATTAAGGGGACCGGCCCCTAATTAAGGGGACCGGCCATCTGATGGTCGGATTTACAGAATATTTTCTGCTTTTTAGCCCATTTTATCCTACACTTCCCAAAATTCACAAACATATTTTGTCCTAATCTCCCAAACAAACATTATCCATCCATAATCACACACATCTCACACTATAAATACCCCATTCTTCAAACTCTCCATTCATCTCTTCATGACTTCTCCAAACAAACCAAAACCAAAAGCCTCAAGGCTAGCAAGGATGACGGAAAAACCCATTTGGCGAAGAAAAAGTCCTCGAAACAAATCCATCATAACCAATGAAGTTGGTAATCAATCAACACCTCCAACTTCTTACTTCCCAAACTTCACTCCAAACCCACAAGGACATTCATTTGATCCACTTTACAAACCATACAACATTGGCTAAACATCCACCTTCATGCCAAACTACACATCTCAACCTCCAACCATCTATAATGATCCCTACAAGTTCGATCAACCATCAAAATACGCTTCCAACAATTTCAATTCCAACTACACAACCACAATTCATCCATATCAACAAAATGATTCTCTTCACATTGCCACGGAAAAGCAAAAGTTCCGTGAAGAAATAAACCAAATCCATGATCTAAGTGATCTCCTTGCTATGCATATTGCACAACGCAACAAAGGGCAACCTCCATCATCACCCTATGCAAATTGCTTATCCCACTCTCTCAGCTTGGATCAAGTTACAAACCACACTCATTTTTGCCCTTGTTGCATCTTCCTCCAAAAACAAATCCTTTACTTAAGTGAAGATATCTCTTGGGTTGAGTATCTTCTCACTCGTCCTCATCCAATACCACCCTTGACACGATACAACATCGTGAGGTCCACCTCTTCCGCTCCATACCCTACTCCATATCCTTCTCCATCAAACAACTAAGCTTTATGCTTATGTTCCCCTCAAGCAAATAAAACACTCAACCATGGGTTGCAAGCAAGTCCTAGTGCTCTCTTTGGCAATTTAGGACTATATTGTTTCTTTTGTTTTATTGTATTCAATATGCTTCAAGCATATTGAATGTTGTAATGATGTTCATTTCTGTGATCATCTTATATGCTTAAATGAATCTATTTTTGTTTGCTTTATTCTTGCTTTGCATATATATGTCTTGTACTCTTCACATATTTTTTTGTAGCCAAGCATTCCATAGCTCGTTTCCTTGGTGCTCTCAAATGAGGGGGAGCACACATCAAGGGGGAGCTTTCTACCCGTTTAACTTCTTTTATGAAGCTTAATCGGCATAACCTTTTTGATTTTACAAAAAGGGGGAGAAGTGAATATAAAAGTCTAAATACTTGTCTAAAAATTAATTTTTAGATTTACTGAGTTTAAGATTTTGTAATAATCAAAAAAGGGGAGATTGTTGACATGAATAATGCCTAAAAACATTGTTAACATTCATCGACATCTCTATGTTTTGATAATCAAATAACGTAAATTCATTGAACTAAAAATTATGATGTAAACAAGTATTTAGCGATAAATATTTCACTTTACATCCAAATCACTTAAGGTATGAATAAACAAAGTATTTATTGCATTCTATGATCAAAGGAAAATTTTCTCAATCACTAGACTTTTTATAAAATGTCACAAACATTTTATATCTTTTACAAAATCATTTTTAGAATTAAAAGAATATGTTTAAATCACCATAAATATATGATTTCAAATTTCCAACCAAAAATGGCAAATATAATCCAGAAAAACCTTCCTCACAAAAGGACAAACAAGTCCAACGTTCTGGAGGGGCGGTCCCCTTAATAATTAAAGGGACTGGCCCCTAATTAAGGGGACCGGCACGCTCCAGAACAGTATTTTCTTTGGCTATAAATACTGATTCATTTCACAGATTTTTCTCACCTTTTTGCACTCTAAAACTTTCTGTTCTAGATCTCTATTTCTACTCTCTAAAATCCTTTGATTATATATACATAAATCTTTGTTTCAAAGTGATCCAAACCTCACCCTTCCAAGTGCAAGAGAAGAATACAGTATTATAACTTGTTGTGACCTCCACATCCAAGTTGTTAGAGCATCATCCATTATATCTATTTCTTTGTGTAATTTGTTGTGAATATTTGGTAGAAGATAGATTAGCAAGGTGTGTAGATAGAGAGATTGTGAAGTAGATAGTTATGAAGTAGATAGTTGTGAAGTAGATAATTGTGAAGAAGATAGTTGTGAAGTAGATAGTTGTGAAGATAGATAGGCGTGAAGAAGTAGTGTTGTGATTAAGTAGTGACTAGGTGTGAAGAAGTTGTGTAGAAGGTGTGAATAAGTTGTAACGAAGTTGTGGTGTGTATATTGGTGTGTAAGATTTTCTCCGCCATAAGGGAGCTTGTTGACATAGTGAAGAAAACTCTCGAGTTAGGTGCTCGGGGAGTGGAGTAGGGCAAGAAAGGTGTCCTTGTAGTCGAACCACTATAATTCTCTTGTCTCGCGGTTCGATCTTTCCATCTCACATTTATTTCTTTACTTACATTATAATTGCTATAGCATACATATATATTGTTATTTATATTGTGCAAGACTTGAGTTCACATAATATCGAATCTACATTTTTGAAAGTAAACAAAACACATAAACAAAGTTTTTCATAATAAATAAAAAAGACGTAAAACTATTCAACCCCCCCCCCTTCTAGTTTTCCACAAAACCTATGAACTCACCAGCGAAAGCTGACTTTTTAAGCATGTTTTTCTCAAGCGAATAGGATAATGCTTGTGGATGATCACTATTGAAGGCTTGGCAAATTGGCATGTACGATGGATCGACAAGTACTCTGATAATAATTTGGGGACCAATCTTTTAAACCCTTTGGGCCTTATCTTTTATATTTTTAACTATTTGTAAACTTTTAAACTGAATTTTGGAATGTTTATTTAATAAAAATTTCCTTTCGAGTTAGCTATACTTGTGTTGTGTATACCAATCCAAGTAGCATCCCGAAAGCTTGTAAGTCTTCCGCTGTACCAAATTTTGGGGGGTGTTACATTAAATAGAATTTATTTTGATATAATTACACCGCTGGACGCTTAGTCCAGTGGTTGGGGCGTTGGTTTTTGGGCAACAAATATTAACAGAGGGACTAACGGGCATATATTATTTAAACACTTAACGGTCAAACTAACGACACATCCAAAATAGGGACTAAATGTGTGTAAGGTTTCAAAAATAGGTATCTCTGGTGTAATTAAAATGACTTAGGGACTCAACATGAAATCTGAGCAAACCATAAGGACCAAACGTGTAATTGGTGTGTGCTTATTCACACACCTTTTTCTGGCCATATTAAGACCAAAACAGACACAAACTAACCATAATTGCCAAAGATATTGTACTTTTATGTTTGTGATCGTGCAGGAACGGATATTTCAGAAATTGGCATAAATCAGTCCAAAAAGGACAAAAACGAGCACGAGCCTGGAAAACGTGTCAAAAGCCAGAGCCGGGAAAGAAAATTACCACTTTTGAGCTCAGAATGTCAAAACACACCTTGTGGAATCAGAAAATGCCAAAAATAGTCCTTGGAGCAAAAGTTTGCAAAATTGGCAGAAATGGTCCCTCAAGTTTGGAAATTGACATAAATGGTCCCTGAGCATTGGATTTTGGAAGAAAATGTCAACAATGGTACTTGGGAATTCACAAGTATCAAGTTTGGTACCTGGGTGAACATTTATAAGAAATTACAAGTTTGGTCCCTGAACTTTCAAAGTTTAACATATTTGGTCCCTAGAAATTTCAAATGTGGAAAATATCACTTATAGCCCATGTATTATTCAAACATGGCAAGAAATACCCTTGTTAACACTTTGGAAGGATTGCATTTTCAGTCCCTAAATATTAGAAAATTACAAGTTTGATCCTTGTGATTTACTACTAAACCAAACGGATCCTAGTTAATTTCCAACCCAAAACAAATAAAGTCCAAATCCAACACAACACCCTGATCCACCAAACCCCTGATCCAGTCGACTCATTAAACCCTAGCCCAATCCACCCTTAGCCCGTTCCCTTTTATCACTAATAAAACCAGGGTCAAACCTTGGTCAAATCCTCCTTCCCCCTTCCACTTGGACCCGCAAAACCCAAAACCCTGCACCTCCACTTACTCCACCACCCAAGATATCATCTCCACCACCCCTACCTGTCCCCTACACACACTGAAGCATTAAATGCTTTGCCTTGCAACAAGTTACAGAGCCCAATTTGCAAAAACCCTTTTTCCTGCCAAAAAACTTTTAAGGGCCAACATCATCCCTAAGTCATCCAAGGGCTGAGAAAGAAATGGGAAAGTACCAGGGGACCTTTTGGAAGCTTATAAGTAAAGAAATATAGAGAGAAGAAGAGGGTAGTAGTTCACAGTAGTTAGTAGTAGTTTAAGTCTAATTTCACAATGTCAAATTTAATGTAAACTTAATTTTCTATTGTAATTTTCAATTCCAGTTGAACCCTAAGCTCAATTTAAGTGTATTTTCAAGATTATTCAGTAGTAATTCCAATTTCTTAGTTTAAATGCAATTTTTCTATTTATGAGTAAACTTCTCATTTTAGCTTAACTCTTGTTAAAAGCTCTGTTTACTGTCCAACAAGCTCACCTGAGCTTCTTATTGAGTTTTATATAGGGTCTAGTTGTCTTAAGCAAGTTTTATGCAAAATCTCAAAAATCACCAAAAATCACAAAAAATTGAGAAAATAAAAAAACCACAAAAGAAGAAGAAAGAAGAAGCTTTGGAGCCTGGTTAGAGCTCGTGGAAGCATTAGGTAAATATTTTGGGACTTGTGACTGAGCCTTGTTTGAGCAAAGGACTATTGTAAGCCCATTTTCTCAAGTGTATTGTTCATCTGCTTATTAGCATGTATTTCTGCTTATTTCTGGATTAGAGTAGCCTATTTATGTTTTTTTTGTGCTTAGTATGGTTATTGTTTAGCTTATAAGTCTTTAGTTCATTTTCTTATTGTTTAACTATGTCACCTAGCCATAAACAGCTTATTCATGTTTGCTTATTCAACTGCTTATTTTCTGGATCATTAGTGCTTAATTAGTTCCTAGTTAAACTTATTTTACTATTTAATTTCAAAGTTTGGTACAAAAGATTGCTTTTCTCTTTTTGTTGGGTTATGAGATTCTACTGCTCAGAATTTGACTAAGTGTCAAAATGCTGCTGACATGAAACTGCTGCTGAAGAATCTGCTGCTAAGGATAATGATTCTGCTACTAGTATAATTAAACTGTTGCTATGTGAAAGTACTGCTAAGGAATCTACTTCTGGAGAGCTGCTGTTGAAGAGATAAACTTGTATACATGAGTGGATATTTATAGAATAGATTGGGTGTATATCTTATATGTCTAGAATGATCTTATCTTATGTAGAAAGTTATTGTAAACCTAATAGGACTCCTTGGCCTATAAAAGGAGGTTCCTAGGGTTAGATTAAGTACGTATTACTTTGTTCTCGTTTTCACTTCAAGGTTGTAAAACCCTATCATTGTCGAGTGCTCATATAATTAATATATTGAAGTTTTGCTTGTATTTGAAACTGTTTTTCTTAAGTTAAGCTTTAATATTCCGCATTATAGCTTAAGTGTTTATTCAAGTCAACTTCTATACGATCGTTTGCTCAACTGGGATCAACAAGTGGTATCAGAGCCTGTGATCTAGAAGTTGTAATCAAGAAGAGCTTGTTACTTACAAGTTAATTGTTCCAAATCAACTGCTGAAGATGGGTGACGACACACACATAGTGACTGCTTCAAAGGTTCCCATGCTCAATCCAAGTGAGTATGAGCTGTGGAAGATTAGGATTAGACAGTACATTCGCATGATTGACTGCAACATGTGGAATGTAATTATGAAAGGTGACTCTTTACCTAAAAAGGGTCCTGAAGGTCAAGATATACCTATCAAGTCTACAGAAGAAAACGCAGTTCGAAAGATGGAAATCAAGGCACATAGTATTCTCTTGATGGGAATACCGAATGAATTCCAATTGGACTTTGATGGCTGTGAGACTGCAAAAGCTTTGATGGATGCTATAGAATTCAGATTTGGAGGGAATGATGCTACCAAGAAGTCAAGAAAGAATATGTTGAAGCATCAGTTTGAGAATTTTTCTGCTACAAGTGGAGAAAAGATTGATGGTACATACAACAGGCTTAATCAAC
Source organism: Artemisia argyi (assembly GCA_030686995.1). Classification (NCBI taxonomy): domain Eukaryota; kingdom Viridiplantae; phylum Streptophyta; class Magnoliopsida; order Asterales; family Asteraceae; genus Artemisia; species Artemisia argyi. The sequence goes on along the minus strand of CM060689.1, from coordinate 14,485,389 downwards.
TTGTTAGTAACTTAAAGCTTGTTGGTTATGTCGTTCCTCAAGAAGATGTGAACCTTAAGTTTCTTAGAATTCTAGCACCTGAATGGAGCATGTATACAGTTGTATGGAGGAATAAGGCTGATTTTGAAACAATGAAGTTAGAAAGCCTCTACAACAATTTGAAGGTGTATGAACCTGAGCTAACTTCTTCAACTAATTCATCTTCTAGTGCTCAAAATCTTGCATTTGTATCTTCAAAGTCTAAAAGATCTCAAGAATCCTACTCTATTGCTTATGGAGTATCTACTACTGATGGATCTGCTGCTGGTTCTACTAATACTAATTCCATTAGTGATGCTGCTATATGTGCATTCTTGGCTGATCTGACAACCAACACAAAGTCACAGGTTCTAAATCAAGACATGGATCATATTGATCCTGATGATCTTGAAGAAATTGATCTTAAATGGCAGATGGCTATGTTGACCATTAGAGCAAGAAGATTCTTGAAGAGGACTGGGAGAGAAGTCAAGTACAGGGCTAAATAAAATTTGGGTTTTGATAAGTCAAAGATGGAGTGCTACAATTGCAACAGGAAAGGACACTTTGCCAGAGAATGTAGGGCTCCAAAGAAGAATGTGGAAACTCCAAAGAAGACTGCTGAAGATCCAAAGAACACCACAACTGCATTAGTGTCTTGTGATGGATTGGGTGAATATGATTGGAGTGACATGGCAGAAGAAGAACCCAATTATTCTCTTGTGGCTTAAGTCAAACCTAAAGTGCATAGCTTTGCACTTATGGCCTATGCATCATCATCTTCTGGTTCTGACTCTGAGGTATCTAATGATTCTGATCAATCTGTGTGTTCTTTTAAATCATGTGCTGACACTGTAGAAGAACTTAAGTCTAGGAATGAGAATCTAATAAGAGAAATTGAACACCTAAAACTTGATAACTTAGGTTATAAAGTAGGTATTCAAAATGTTGAAAGAATATTAGAATATCTCAAACAGTGTGAGCTAGAATATGTGGATAGAATTAACCAACAGGATGTTGAAATCTTTGAGAAAAACAGTGAAATTGAATTTCTTAAGAATAAATTAGAAGAAGCTGAAAAGGATAGGGAAGCAGCTCTTGCTGATAAAGAAAAACATATAGTAAGAGTAAATAAACACCAATTTGCTTCTGATTTGGTTAATAAATCAATTGAAAGTACTTTGATGAGAAAAGGAAGTGGAATAGGCTACAAAGAAGTTTCTCCTCCAGTTAAGAGTGCCTATGCTCCACCAGGAAAAGAACTGTCTTTTATTAGTGAGTTAGATATTGAAAAACCTGTAGAAGAGTCTAATAATAGTGTCCAAGAAACACCAAAGGTTAATGAGAGAAAATTTCCTGATGGTCCTATTATTGAAGACTGGTATTCAGATAGTGATGAGAAACAGGTTAAACCAATAAAATGTGTGAAAAAGGAAGAAATTCCTGTAAATGTTGAACCTAAAAATGAACAGGTTAAGTTTGTGAGACCTATGTTGGGTAAGGGTATCTCTAGGAAAATGGCGGAATATAATGAGGTTCCTAGAGAACAAATGAATAGGTTTTATAATAAGACTAGTGGTAATCAGAGAAACTTTAATAACCTAGTTTCACAAAAGTTAGGTAATGAGTTTCAACTAAAGAAGAAGGCTTGTTATAAGTGTGGTAGCTTTGAGCATTTGATTAATAGTTGTAAGGACCATCAAAAGCCAGTTTGGAATCAATACACAAGGGTGAATCATAAATATGTTTCAAAAAATACTCACCCTCATCCTAATAGAAATATGGTTCCAAGGGCTGTGTTGTTAAGATCTGGTGTAACTAGATCTATTTTTACTGCTAAATCAAATGGTACTTTCAAAACCACAACTGGTTCTATTGTTGGCTCTGCTTCTAGTAAGCACTCTGCTGCTAGTAAGCACTCTGCTGCTAGTAAGCATTCTGCTGCTAGTAAGCATTCTGCTGCTAGTAAGCATTCTACTGATAGTAAGCATTCTGCTGCTAGTACAAAACTTTCTACTTCTGGGCCAAAAGTTTTAACAAATACAGTTGTTGGAAATCATTTTTATGCTGTTAAGGCCACAACTTGCTGGACTTGGAAACCTAAATCAAATGTTTCAAATAATGCTTCCAAGAACAGCAGTGCATCAATTGACTTAAAGAAATTTGATTATGTTGATGCACAAGGCAGATCCAAGTTAGTAATGGCTTGGGTCCCCAAGAGAAACTAATTTCTCTATTTTCATGTGCAGGGAAATCTATAGGATGAGCTTAAGGATATTGTTATTCTTGATAGTGGCTGCTCTGGACACATGACAGGTGATGAGTCTTAACTTGAAGACTTTGAGGCTTTTGATGGTGGTTATGTTGCTTTTGGGAATGATCCAAAAGGTGGAAAGATTATTGGCAGAGGTACACTAAAAACAGGAAATTTGGACTTTGAGAAGGTGTTCCTTGTGAAAGGGCTTAAGTTTAATCTCTTTAGTGTCTCACAAATGTGTGACAAAAAGAACTTTGTTCTTTTTACAGACACTGAATGTATGATTCTTTCTCCTGATTTTCAGTTGCCAAATGATAAATCTGTGTTATTGAAATGAAAATATATACAGTGGCCATATTAAGAATATTGTTCCCAAAAGAGCTTTGACTTGTCTAATTGCAAAGGCCACTCTTGATGAGTCCAAATTATGGCATAGAAGACTTGGACATCTGAACTTCAAGACCATGAACAAGCTGGTTAAAGGAAATCTTGTACGAGGGATGCCTACAAAGATGTTTGAAGATTGTGAAACCTGTGTTGCATGTCAAAAGGGTAAACAACATAGAGTTTCATTCAAGTCCAAGATTATGAACACAATTACCAAGCCCTTACATTTACTTCACATGGATCTATTTGGGCCTGTTTTTGTAAAAAGTTGGAACAAGAAGTCATTTTGCCTAGTTGTCACAGATGACTTTAGTAGGTTTACCTGGGTGTTCTTTCTAGCTACTAAAGATGAAACTCCAGAGATTCTCAAGGCTTTCATAACTAGAGTAGAAAACCTGCATAACCACAAGGTGAAGATAATCAGATGTGACAATGGAACTGAGTTCAAGAATAGTGTTATGAATCAATTCTGTATGGGCATGGGTATACTAAGACAATATAGTGCTGCAAGAACTCCACAACAGAATGGTGTTGCAGAAAGAAGAAACAGGACATTAATTGAGGTTGCAAGGACAATGTTATCTGACTCTAAACTACCTATACCTTTTTGGGCTGAAGCTGTCAACACTGCATGTTTTGTGCAAAACAGAAGCAAGGTAGTTAAGCCTCACAACAAGACTCCATATGAACTATTTCATGGAAAGAAACCATTGATTGATTTCCTTAAACCACTTGGATGCCCTGTTACTATTTTGAACACTAAGGATCAGTTAGGCAAGTTTGAAGAAAAAGCAGATGAAGGATACTTTGTTGGTTACTCTATAAATAGTAAAGCTTTCAGGGTTTACAATAAGAGAACCAAACATGTAGAGGAGAATTTGCACATCAAGTTTAGTGAGAACTCATCTAACACTACAGGAAAAGGACCAGAATGGATGTTCAATATTGACATTCTTACCAAGACTATGAATTATGAACATGTTATTGCAAATGTAGACTCTAACAAACCACAAGAAGAATTTGTTTTGGTTGAAAAATTGAAGATTGGTCCAACTTTCCTACCCTTTCAGAAGGTTCAAAGTTCTCAAGAGGATGATGCTACTGTAGAGAAACCCAAAGAAGCAGAGGAACGCATTGAGATACCTATTGATGTTGAAAAGGTAACCAATGAAGCATCTAAAGTTGTTAATGAAGACTCTACTGCCAGGCCAAAGCAGTCTACTGCTACACCAGAAGATTCTACTGTTGAATCAGAAGACTCTACTGCCAGGCCAAAGCAGTCTACTGCTACACCAGAAGATTCTACTGTTGAATCAGAAGACTCTACTGCCAGGCCAAAGCAGTCTACTGCTACACCAGAAGACTCTACTGTTGACTCGAAAGACTCTACTGCTAGGCCACAAGACACAACTATTGCTTCAATCAATTCTGCTACTAAGCCCATTGAATCTACTCCTTCACTAAAGTTTCCATCAGTGGACAATCAGGGTAGAACTTTTGATGATCCAAACTATCCTGATGATCTAAACATGCCTCATCTGGAGAATATTTACTATGATACAGATGATGAAGCTCTTGATGGTAAATTATTTGGAGCAAATGCTGATATTAATAACACGGAACTCAATATTCCTGTTAGTCCTACACCTACCACAAGAGTTCATAAGAATCATCCTAAAGATCAAATTCTGAGTGATCCAACATCATCTGTTAAAACTAGAAGAATGACTAAAGAGCTAAAAGATCTACAACATCAAAGTTTCTTTGCAAGATCTCTTCATCAAAGAAACAGTCACAAAGATCTGCAAAATTGCTTGTTTGCCTGTTTTCTATCTCAAATAGAACCCAAAAATACTTATAAAGCCTTACAAAAGTCAAGCTGGGTGGAAGCAATGCAAGATGAGCTTCTGTAATTCAAGCTACAAGAAGTATGGACCTTGGTTGATCTGCCAAATGGGCATAGGGTAATTGGAACTAAATGGGGTTTTAGATGCAAAAGAGATGAAAGAGGCATAGTCATCAGAAATAAGGCAAGATTAGTAGCACAAGGATACACTCAACAAGAAGGTATTGACTATGATGAGGTATTTGCACCAGTGGCAAGGATAGAGGCCATTAGATTGTTTTTGGCTTATGCTTCATACAAAGACTTTGTAGTGTATCAGATGGATGTTAAAAGTGCTTTTCTGTATGGGACAATCACATAAGAAGTGTATGTGTCTCAACCACCTGGTTTTGAAGATCCTGACTATCCTGACAAAGTTTACAAGGTGAATAAAGAAATGTATGGTTTACATCAAGCTCCTAGAGCTTGGTATGATACTTTGTCAACATATTTATTAGATTCTGGGTTTAGTAGAGGAAAGATTGACAAGACTTTGTTTCTCAAAAGACACAAGGGTGATACTTTGCTGGTACAAAATTATGTTGACGACATCATCTTTGGTTCAACAAACAAAGCTATGTGTGTTGAGTTTGAGAAGCTTATGAAGGATAAGTTTTCTATGAGTTCAATGGGGGAACTCACTTTCTTCTTGGGTCTGCAAGTTACACAAAAGGAAGATGGCATATTTATTTGTCAAGATAAGTATGCTAATGATATTTTGAAGAAATTTGGACTTGAGGATGCTAAACCTGCAAAGACAACCATGGAATTAAATAAACCATTGTTGAAGGATGAAAATGGAAAAGAAGTAGATGTTCACTTGTACAGATCAATGATTGGTTCATTGATGTACCTTACAGCTTCAAGGCCTGATATTATGTTTGTTGTATGTGCCTGTGCAAGATTCCAAGTATGTCCCAAAGAATCACATCTCAATGCAGTGAAGAGAATTTTTAGGTATCTAAGGTATCAACCTAAATTGGGTCTTTGGTATCCTAAGGATTCACCTTTTGATTTGGTAGCATACTCAGATAGTGACTATGCTGGAGCTAGCTTGGATAGAAAGTCTACAACAGGGGGTTGTCAATTTCTAGGAAACAGATTGGTGTCATGGCAATGCAAGAAGCAAATAGTAGTGGCAAATTCTACAACTGAAGCTGAGTATGTGGCTGCTTCAAGTTGCTGTGGTCAAGTGCTTTGGATGCAAAATCAACTACTGGATTATGGGTATTACTTCACGAACACCAAGATTCATATTGATAACAATAGCACACTTTGCATCATTAAAAATACTGCTTTTCATTCAAAAACAAAACATACTGAGATAAGACATCACTTTATAAGAGATTGTTATGAAAAGAAGTTGATTCAAATTGTTAAGATTCATATTGATAACAATGTTACTGATCTACTCACAAAACACTTTGATGTGGGGAGGTTTCAATTTTTAATTGAAAACATTGGTATGATCAATCTTTGAAAAACTTATCTCATTATGCTTTTGTATAGTTTTTGTAAAGTAATTGTGCTGCTGTTTAAGTTGTTTCTATTGCTTATTAAGAAGTAGGTTGCTAGTTTGATTGAACTCTGCTGCTACATGTTATTCTACTGCTGAGTATAACTAGTATGTTTGCAACAAGTGTTGGTGTGTTTTGTGGTTTTTGGTCTAACATTTTGTAGGATAAGTTTAAAGTGAGGATTGTTGCTGTTTGTACAAGAGCTAAATTAATACAAGAACAGAGCAATTTCATTCCAGTGAGGCCAAAAGATTACAAAAGTTTTTATTCAATCAAAAGAAACTGATTACATCAAACAACCATCACCTACATTCTAAAGCCTAACAAGCATCACCTACATCTTTTCTTTTCCTTTCCCCTTCACATCGGCAACCTTCCTCTTACTCCTGTCTTTGAATGAATCATATTGGCTTAGACAGGGTAAACCAATCACTACTTCCCTTGATCTTGGGAGAGGAGGATTCGACCTTCTTTTTCTTGATGAGTGGGTCTGGGTATCAGATGGTACGGCTATCATAGGTGTTGATGTAAGGAATGCCCTTTGAGCCGAACTGAACTGAACGAATCTTGTTGGTCGTGAAGATTGGGGTCTCTCAGGTGTTGAAGGAGGATTGTCTTGGGGATCTTCTTGATCTGAAGAAGTACAAATGAATGGTGATGTGAGTTCTCTTGGAGGTGGTTGGATTGGGATCCAAGGGTTTGGATCCTCTGATGATTCTGATGAAGTTGGAGATTTAGGGGACAACACATCTTTATCCCTAGAAGTGATTGGAGTTTGATTGAGGTTTAGAGATCCTTGAACATGGGAAGATCATGTTTCCTCTGCCTTGCTTGCTCTCTGGTTCTGCTTCCATCTTGGGGAGGACGAAATGGTGGTACATAAGGTGGGAATGGAGTGGAATCCCATTGATCATCAGAAGAAGAATCGGATGATATGTTGATAATTTCGGGAGTGGATTTCATGATTGATATTGATTTGATTTGATTGATTGATTATTTTGGATGAGATTAGGGTTTTTGATTGATAACTTAGGGAAGGATTCGATCCCTCTTTATATTGATCAAGGCATGATACTGAGCATTAATGACGAAGATGTTTGACTTTTTGACCGAGAATATCGTATGACTAGTCAACTCTGCTGCTGGACAACTAACTCTGCTGCTAGTTGTAGTATTCTGCTGCTAGTTCTGCTGACATAAAGGGTTCTGCTGCTATGGTTGAAAGTGTGAGGGCAGTTATGTAACTTCTTCAAAAATGTTTAAAAACCTAATTGGATCTCACAATTGGTTTTCACGCGCTCCTAATTGAAGTTACCTCAAACCCTAACATTCCATTATTCTCAAAGTCAAAAATCCCCAAATTCCCCAAACCCTAATTCATGGAGTTATCACGCACCTGGGCTGAAAGTCATAATAATGTTGCGTTATTGGATGCATCAGTTGTTCCTGAAGGTTTCACAGATATGGTTAAATTTTGGAATGCTACTTCTCTAAGGTATGCATTAACTGTGAATCCTACTATATATATTTCCTACATCAAACAGTTTTGGCTTACTGCTAAAGTAAAAACTAGGAATGGGGAAAAATATGTTCAAGCCATGGTGGATGGACAACAAGTCCTTGTCACTGAATCATCTATAAGGGAAATTCTTCTCTTTGATGATGAAACAAAGACTAAGTGTCTTGCAAACTCTGCCATTTTTAAAGGTTTAAAAGATTTGGGATATGAGGGCCAACATACAAATTTAAAATTTGAAAAAGGGCTTCTCTGTTCTCAATATAAATTTTTGGTTCACAATCTTCTTCACTATTTGAGTCAAAAAACTTCTAGGTGGAATGAGTTTAGTGCTACCATAGCATCTGCTACGATATGCCTATGTAAAGGAGACCCATTTAATTTTTCAAACATGATTTTGGAAGGGATTGTAAAAAGTATCAATGAGTCTGGTTCTTACTTGCTTTACCCAAGATTTATTCAACTTTTTGTGGAGAACCAGATTACAAAAGCAAGAACACACAAAGCCACTTATACATCTCCTAAGCTGGTTCCAAAAATGTTTAAGTTTTTGCTTAAAGATGGAAAAACTTTTTCTGCCACATTTACATCTCTCAAACCATATATGATGCAACTTGTGCAACAAACTCAGGGTGAAGGATCAGGAACTTCCACTGATTCCCATCACACACCCACTTTTAATGCATCTTCTTCATAACCAAGAATACAATACACCCGTAGGAAAACCAAAAGGAACACTAATCTACCTCAGGATAGTGTTAGTATGGAAGTACCAGATGAGGCTATCCTAGGTGATGGAGAGGACATGTTGGTAAGGGCTGTCACTACTGCTACTAGCTTAGCAGCAGAGCAGGACAGTGATAACATCAGTAAGACCCAAACCAAGGCAACATCTAGTGAGGAGGGTTCTGATGAATCTGAATCCAATGATGCTAACCCTAGCCACATGGCAAATACAGGGGGCTTAGATGATCAAACTAGGTTTGATGCTGGGTTTAAGTCCTAAGATTCACCTCTCGGACCAGGTAACATAGGTCGAAGTGATGAGGACAGATCAGTGACACATGAATTGATGGATAATACTGTACAAAATGACAATGTCTATGATTCACCTCTCGGACCAGGTCACACAGGTCGAAGTGATGAGACTAGCATGAAACTCTTGAAGAAATTGATGGATACTTGTACTAACCTGGAGCTTAAGTGTGCAAATTTATGGGAGAACATTCAAGATCTTCAAACTATTTCTGATGACCAAGCTTAAAGATCAAAAAATTAAGGAGAAAGATAAAGACGTTAAAGAGATCAAAATCTTCAACATCCTTCAGAAGATTGAAGAAAGTGGGCACATCACAATTGGTTAGTTCTCCTGAACACTCTGTTCCTTTGGAAGAGGATGCTTCCAAACAGGGGAGGAATGAAGAACATAATAAGACAATGGATTCAGGGGAGGCAAATGTGGTGAGAGATGATGATGCTCAAGTTCAAGAGAATTTGAAGGTTTTAGGGGAGGTGACAAGGAATGATGATATGGAGGTGGAAAGTCCTCAAGATATGGATGGTTTTGTAATTACAAATAAGCAGGGTAATGAGGTTGTAATGGAAGAAGTGATTTCTGTTCAAGAGAATGTGGTGGAGAAACTCAAAACTATGGGGCCTGAACAATTAATAAAGGCAACAGAGTTGATGAGTGAAGCTTTTAAAAGTTTGGGTGATTCTGTGGTTCAGAATGTGGATACTGTTGCTGCTATTGACAAGACTAATGACTCTGCTACTGCACAACAATCTACTGCTAAAGAATCTATTGTTCAAGAGGATATTGTTTAGAAGGTTGATCCTGCTGCTAGTGGAAGTGGTTAGAAAATTGCTGATACTGATTCTGCTGCTAGTAAGAAATTCAATCCTGCTGCTGTTCAAGAACCTGTTGCTGATTCTGCTGCTACCACTGGATCAAGTGATAAAGCTGATGCTGAGGCTATGGTGATGCTTAGTAAGAAAGCTAAAGGAGTACAATCTACATCACAACCTCAACCATCACAACAAACAACACAATCAAGTCAACCACTACCACAACAACCAACATCCACCATAACATCTCCATTACTAAGAGTACCTGTAAAGGGAGTAGTAATCAGAGAACCTGTTGCTCAATAGAAGAAGATTACTTCATTATCTTCTACTGATAAAGGAAAGGGCAAGATGGTTGAAGATCCCAAGATAATGTTTAAGGGGATTGATTACTCTCAGATTCCTTTCTATTATTGGCCTAAAGAATTGCAAATTGAACATGATGCTGCTGTTGCAAGGAAAGAACAAGAGCAAATTGATATTGAAGAGCAACAGCTGATGCAACAAGAAAAGGAAAGGGCTGATAAAGAAGCAGAAGATTTGAAGAAGTATGAGGAATGGGTGGATGAGAAAATAAGGATTGATGCTGATATTGAACTCTCCAAGTTAGTCAAGATTGAAGAACAAGAGATTCCAGAATTTGATGTTAAAGCTTAGGTAAAAGAGTTCACAGCAAGGAAAAAGAAAGAAGATGTTGTTGCTAGAAGAAAGAAGAAAATTCTCAGGGGACCAACTCCACTTCAACAAAGAAGAGAGCATGAGAGATACCTAAAGAATATGAAGGGTTGGAAATTGGTGCAATTGAAACACAAGTCAGATCAAGAGGTGTTTAATTTGTATCAACTGGCTAAAAGAGAAATGGATACCTTCTATCCTATGGGTTGTGCAGAAGATGAAGCACAAATTGCTCACATGAACAAGAAGTTGGAACCTGAAAAAGTTATTGAGGCAGAGCAAGTAAAAGAGACAGAGACTATTGAAAAGCCTGATGATGTAGCAGATAAAAGATCTTCTCCTAGTCAAAGTGTTAAAAGAAAAAGTGTTGTTCAAAAATCTTTTGCTAGGAAGAAGAGAAAAGTAGGAGATCAAAGCAGTTCTAAGTCTGAAGGTGGTGAATATAAGAATGATTATGATCATATTCCTCCTGGGCATCTAAAACAACAATTGAAGGTTCTTACTATGGTAGTGATACGTGGGAATCGCACCAGGCTTTACCTCTCAAGGGATCTTGAGAAGCTTACAACCCCCACCAGGCAGTGTACCTGATCGTTGTAGTATAGTATAGTGACAAGTACCGGGGGATTGATCGTTCAACTAGGAATAGTGTCGCTAGGATTAGAAAAACCTAATTAATAGTTCTAAAGGTGAGGGATGATTATTTTTGTATTTTTATATTTTTTTAGAAAGCGAATAAAAATCTCGGGTTTTGAAGGATTTGGGCGGAATTAGTTGCTATTCAACTAACCCAATACTACAATGCAATCAAAATAAAATACTAAAAATGAAAATAAACTAGATTATACTAAAGTTGTGAGCAATAAGTGGAGAAAATGTGTTTACTTAGATTTCACTACTCCCTAGACATCTTTTACATGTTAATTACTTGTTATAATTGCATGGATGACGGATCGTATTCCTTAATACCATTCATGGGGTGGCACACTTAACTCCCCAATTCTATGAGCTCTTATCTCCTCCTACACCATGCCCAGCACAACTATAGGGATTGTAAACAGTGGCTCATGCATTAAATACAACCAATAAAGACCTAGTGCGCGTCGGTTCATGTTTCTTAAGATATTCAAGCATGTTACCAATTGGAGATCTGCCAGTTTTCTTAAGCCTAACATATAAATCATTCATCCAAGACAAGAATAAACAAGTAATCAACACATAATTAACATCTAGGTTTCATTAAATCCAAGCAAACACAAGATAGATCTAGCCTAGCATGATGGAATTAAGACAAGAACAAGATATAGACAACCAACACATAGACATATTGATTGAATTGAAAGAACACTTATCTTAATTACACATGAAAGGTATCAAGGTCTTGGAACCCTTGAAAAACCTGTAAAATTCGCACCAAAATCGTACTTAGGGTTTCTCCAAAACTTCTTTCTTTATGTGAAAAAATTAGAAAACTATATATAGGAAAAGGGGTCTGACGGCGTCAAGACCAATCTTGTGACGCCGTCACCTCGCCGCCAAAACTCTTCTCGGACTGCCTTGATCTACATTTGACGCCGTCAAGACTTAATCATTTCCAGGCCGTCATGACTTTAACTCTTGACGCCCTACTTCGTGACGCCTTCAAATCTTCACTGGATCGTCATGGAATTTTGTTCTTGACGCCGTCAGGGAGTTACTCTTGACGCCGTCACCTACTGTTCCCAGCATGGAAGATTAAGACTTTGGCGTTTTCTTCACTTTTATGCTCCAAAAACGTCCGAATTGCTTCCTTTTCCAGATTTCACTCCCAAAGTACCTAAAATCACAAAAGGAACGATTTAGGGCAATATTTGATCAAATAAATTCGAAGTCGGGCTTAAATGACCCCCTAAAAACGGATTATTTTTCGCCTCATCATATACCCTTACACTTGAGATTTGCTTGTCCTCAAGCAAATGCGCTTTTATTCTAGTCAAAAGACAAGTTAGGGGTCATTTAACACTAATATAAAAGTAATTACAACAAATAATCATTCCACTAAAGACCAATAGACAAGCACGGAGGTCATACACAAGCACCTCACAAATAGTGTTTAGATACTCACATCTCTAGGGTGTAATAAAGTGTAAATTACAATATGGAAACGGAAGATATCTCTCACTACTTGTCATAGCAAAATAGATTACCATAGGCTTGGGAAAGGATCAAACCTCCACCACGTGGCATAAGCACCTAGGATAAAGTATCAAAGAGGTCTTTTAAAGGGTTGTAACGTTAGGTGTAGGGATATGAAATACACGGTTTTGTTGGATAAAGGAAGTTTTACTGGTGGCGAGTTAACAATCTTGGTCAATTACATGTACAATATGGCGTTGCTAAGCCAAGACTAGACTCGACTTAAGCTAATAAATGAAAAATAACAAAAACATAAAATGAACATAGAATGAAAAGGGATGGTAGTCCATATGTTTTTCTCTTTTTTTTTATTTTTTTTTATTATTTTTTTTTCATACACTCTTACCCTACCATCCAAAATAATACATCATAGGGGGTAAACGTTCCCCTTACACTTGAATCTTTACATACTTTACATTTAACTAATCTAATGACTCGAATTAAGAAAATCAAAACACTTGGAGCACTTTTTAAGATTAACGTACATATGGGGGTAATATATGATGTTCTTCCCCATTACTCCATAAAATAAGTACTTACCCATGAGTCCCAATCGTCCCAAAACAATATGTACAAGGATATGACTCGACTTAGCAACCATGTAATCAATTAGATAGTTAACTTAGGGTTTAACAAATAACAATAATGCACTAAAAATGAGCGCATACACGGAAGGCTAAGGCGATTTGGTTGTACATTTAAGTGGGGTGTAACAAATTCTTCCTTTAAGTAAGATGCTTAAAGTTAGAAACGAAAGGATAGGCTCAGAGGGGTGTACTAGGGGTATCGTGTACTAAAAATGAGTACAACGCTAAGGGTGTGGGAAAAATTAGTTGACTTAACTAGCCAAGTAATATGACTTAAATGGTCAAGTAATCATAATACGGGTTTAACACAAGTGTGATCCTAATGCCTCTTATCATGTAGTAAATCCTACTACACGAATGTAGTCTCACTAGCTGTAACACCCCCGAAATACCTGAATGGCAGCGGAATGGAATACCTGAGGGTGTAACGGATCATAGCACACAAGCAAGGAAATATTGAACGACCTAAAGTGTCGTTTGGAAAATACATCGTTTGATTCATTCAAAATGTTCAGAGTTATAAAACATAGGTCCCAAAAGTTGGAAAAAGTTTACGGAAACAAGTTTAGTACAATCAAACGATAGTTCAAAGTGCATGAAATCCAAAAGTGACGCGTCAGCCTTGATACACAAAGTGACTCCATGCAATGCCATGAGAAATGCCTTAGTTACCTGAGAAATACATTGCGAAAAACGGTCAACATAAAGTTGGTGAATAATCATAGGTTTATAAGTAAAATCTAGTGTACAAAATGCCATAAGTAATGCCATGAAATAGGATGTCCGGAAAGTATATACATTGGCTCTTAAGCTCATGACCCCGAAGCTAGACGATACTTGGCCCCAATGAGTGTTTACCAGGCACTCTAATAATAAAGACATGAAATGCATTCGTTCCATTTGGAGCAACCCAAACACGAATGGAGGCGTCACCCCCGATAGATCTATCCACTCACTCTCGCTTAGTACTAGAAATTAACGGTCCATGATATAATAAGGGGACTTGTCAAGACGTGGTAAATAGGCAACTTAAGCAATGTATGAATTTTATACTTAGGCATGTACACGAAAATAAGTAATGCAATGTATTCTCCCCCGTGGGATTTGAAATCAAAATATAGAATTAAAACGGGGCTATGAGAACTCACCTCGAAGTAATGGTACAAAGATGGTGCAATGAGGTGAAAGTAGTCGGGACAATGAGGCGCGAGTACTAGCCGCAACCTAAATGAATAACCATGATCTAACTTAGATCAAGCCGTAATGAAATGAATGCACATGCACATGATACTCATACCACTCGTAATTTTGAAAATACTAGTTATCGTCGTAGAAAAATAGTTTCCATACTTAGGAAAATATATCCATATATATGAGTATATAACTTGTCGTATTATCTCGTTAAAAAGTGTTAGCGTTAAATTCCTTGTAATGAAAACCTTGAAATATGTCGTTAAGTCGTATAAGTATTCTCTCGGGTCGTACGTATTCATTTGATAAGAAAATAGTCCTTTGTAATATTTACTAGAAAATATACCGTTTAGCGCGTACGCTATTATTTTTACTTGTGTCCATATATATATATATATATAGTTTGACGATGTTAGAATGGGTATAACTTTGTCGTTTCAAGCTCGTTTTCCTTGTTCTTTATGTCCACGGATTCGTCTTTGTGTATACTAGTATATTTTAGACAACTCGGCTCCTTTAGGTTACGTTTAAGGCCTCAAAATACCCATCGTATTCTGCCCAACAGCAAGCAGTTTTCTGGAAAAGTAGTTTTCGTCGTTAAGTTTGCAAAAATCATAACTCCTTCGTTATAAACTCGTTTTAATTGATTCTTTTGCCTAAAGTTTCGTTTTTGAATGTATTTTCTAAATCTTTGGTCGAAACTTAGTCACCATCTACTGATTTTCCCACGAATTTAAAATAGGGACAGTAGGTATTTCAAAAGTTTCAAAAGTCATTTCCAAGTCTCTAAACTAGTTCCAACATCCATCAATCCACTTTCAAACACCACAAGACTAATCTAATCCTACCATACACCTTCTTAGGGTGTCATGGGTCCTAAAATATCATCAAACCACTAGGTCTAACAAGAGTTTCATATGTTTCCATTTCTAGGGCTTCAAAGTTAATATATACAAAAATGGAGTGGTACAAGATGATGCATGTATAAGATCTTGTAAGAAAATTATATAGACATAATAATAACTTGTAAAAATCATAAAAATGAGTTTGTATACTTACTTGATGGTTTAGAGAGTTTAGATGATAAAAAGCTTACTAATCCTTGAGTTTTTATTTCAAAACTCTAACAAGGATGATTATACTAACTAGTTTATAATATGATCTTGTAAAATTTACCCTCCTTGCTCCTTGTTTATCCCAAATCGAACCACACTCAAGAGAAATGAAGAGAAAAGTTGCTAGTTGAAAGTAAAAAGTGATTTTGTGTGAAAATGAGTAAGAAAAGTTTAATATATACTAGGGACAATTGTTAGGTGTACATTAAATTTGTTTGGTGAGGTAATAAAAGCTTGAAGACCTTTAGGGGGGGGGGGGGGGGTTGGCCGGTTTTAGGGAGGGAAAAGGGGGAATGTGTTGGGTGATTAGTTAGTAAAATTAGTATTAGTAATAAAGTGTAGTTAGGTTAGGTTTAGGTTTAAGGTTTAATCGGGTACCGGGTTTGTTAAAAATAAGTTTTGTTGAAGTTATTCGGGACGTAATAAAGTTATAAAAGTTGTAAAAATATGTCGGGTACAAGTACGGAGAGTTAGGGTGATTATCGTTTAATTTTGGTGAAAACCGGCGTTATTAAGTTAAACGTACGATACGTAATAGTTAATTTCCAAAATACCGGGTAAATTAATATTATAGTTTTTATATTATAGAAATGAGTATAAAAATGTATTGGGATCATAGTCGGGAGTGTCGGACATGTTAGATACTTATCGTTCTCGTATTAGTGTTTATTTGAAATAAACGTACGTAAATCGTTAATTATACCAAAAGTATAACTTTAGTTATCCTACGAGTGGAATAGCATGCAAGTGCCCTAACGATGATATGCAGACTATTTCTAGTCCGTATGAAGTGTCCCTGATAATAATGCATGAATTCGCTTCTGAACCAATACGGTTACGCGAATTTGAACACACGTAAACTAAATTTACGATGACATGAGTAATGCACGTGAATAGTGGTTTTCTCTCGGAAATGAATAGTGTCAAGTGAATAGTAAAATTTCTGAATATGTCTCGGAATGTCAAATTGATCTCAAAAACGATGAATAGTAAAACGATGAATAGTGATCGATGAATAGTAATTTGTGAATAGTAGAATATCGAAGTTTGGAAAAATGACCTGAAATTGTGGGTTGTGACAGTCGCCCATCCAAAAAGGAATTCAGTCCCTGAATTCAGTTAGTGTTGGTCTCGGTACTAGGCTCGGTGAAAAGTTGTGGATACTTGAGTCGTATTTGGTCTTCTCGTTCCCAAGTAAACTCGGGTCCTCTTCGAGAATTCCAACGAACCTTCACGATCGGAATTCGACTTTGTTTCAACTGTTTGATCTCGCGGTCCATGATTTCAACTGGTTCTTCCACAAAATTAAGCTTGTCATCGAGTTGTATTTCTTCTAATGGTATAATGGCAGACTCGTCCGAAAGACATTTCTTGAGGTTCGAAACATGAAACGTGTTGTGTACGTTGCTAAGTTCTGATGGAAGTTCAAGCTTGTAAGCAACCGGACCAATCCTCTCCAGGATCTTGAATGGTCCAATGTATCTCGGGTTTAATTTCCCGCGTTTTCCAAATCGTATTACGCCTTTCCAAGGCGAGACTTTCAACATAACATTGTCTCCGACCTGAAATTCCAATGGTTTGCGTCGAACATCTGCGTAGCTTTTCTGTCGACTTCTAGCAGTTTCGAGTCTCTCTCGAATTTGAATTATCTTTTCTGTTGTTTCTTGTACCATCTCCGGGCCAGTACATTGTACTTCACCGACTTCGGCCCAACAAACTGGAGATCGACACTTACGACCATAAAGTGCCTCAAATGGTGCAGCCTTAATGCTCGAATGGTAACTGTTGTTGTAAGAAAACTCGATTAACGGCAAATGGTTAGCCCAACCATTTCCAAAGTCAATCACACATGCTCTAAGCATGTCCTCAAGTGTTTGTATAGTTCTCTCACTCTGACCATCGGTCTGAGGATGGTAAGCAGTGCTCATGTCTAATTTGGATCCAAAAGAATCTTGTAATGACCGCCAAAAGTTTGAAGTAAAACGACTATCTCTGTCGGAAATGATGGAAACTGGTGCACCGTGTCTTGAGACTATTTCCTTGACATAAAGTCTAGCAAGTTGTTCCATTGAATAAGTCTCTCTAATAGGTATGAAATGAGCTGATTTGGTAAGTCGATCAACGATTACCCAAATAGCATCGAAACCTCCTGACGTCTTTGGAAGTTTAGTGACAAAATCCATAGCAATACGTTCCCACTTCCATTGTGGAATTTCTGGTTGTTGAAGTAGTCCTGACGGTTTCTGGTGTTCGGCTTTCACTTTAGCACAAGTAAGACATTTACTGACGTACGTAGAAATCTCTGCTTTCATGTTCGGCCACCAGTAAAACTTCTTGAGATCCTGATACATCTTATCCGAACCTGGATGAATAGAGTACTTCGACTTGTGTGATTTATGCATAATCAATTCTCGCACTCCGCCATAGAGTGGTATCCAACTTCGTTCCTTGAAGCATAACACTCCATCCGATCTCTTTACAAAGCCATTTTCGCTTTCTGGCATACCATAAAGTTTCTCATGTGGTCGATTTTCTTCCTTGAGAGCCTCAATCTGAGCTTCTAAGATCTTCGATGGTAATGGCGAAATGATAGTCATTCCCAATGACCTGACTCTCAAAGGTTTGAGTCGTTCTTTTCGGCTAAGTGCATCTGCTACAACATTCGCTTTCCCTGGGTGATATCGAATTTCACAATCGTAATCACTCAACAATTCTAGCCAACGACGTTGTCTCATATTAAGTTCCTTCTGATCGAGTATATGCTGTAAGCTCTTGTGGTCGGTAAAAAATTACACACTTTGTACCATAAAGGTAGTGTCTCCAAATCTTGAGTGCAAAAACTACCGCACCCAATTCCAAGTCGTGAGTAGTGTAATTCTTCTCGTGTATCTTAAGCTGTCTAGATGCATAAGCTATCACCTTCTCGTGTTGCATTAGCACAGCTCCAAGTCCTTGATGCGAAGCATCGCAATATACCACAAACTTCTCAATACCTTCCGGTAGTGACAAAATCGGTGCGCTACAAAGCTTTTGTTTCAATAATTGAAATGCGGACTCTTGTTTTTCTCCCCACTCGTACTTTTCATTCTTTTGTGTCAGTTTCGTTAACGGCTTTGCTATCTTAGAAAACCCTTCAATAAACCTCCTGTAATATCCGGCAAGTCCTAGAAATTGACGAATTTCCGTAGGAGACTTGGGCGTAGCCCAATCCTTAACTGCCTCAATCTTTGCCGGGTCGACTTGTAAACCTTGGCTATCAATAACATGGCCAAGAAATTGAACTCTACGTATCCAAAAATCACACTTAGAAAATTTGGCATACAATTGCTCCTTCTTGAGTAGTTCCAGGATTGTTCTGAGGTGTTCTTCGTGATCTTCCTTACTCTTGGAATAAATCAAGATATCGTCAATGAATACGATCACAAACTTATCAAGATACGGTTTGCACACCCTATTCATGAGATCCATAAATACCGCAGGTGCGTTGGTTAATCCAAAAGGCATCACTTGAAATTCATAATGACCATAGCGTGTTCTAAACGCCGTCTTCGGGATATCCTCTTCCCGAACTTTAAGTTGATGGTAACCGGATCTTAAATCAATCTTGGAATAAAAACTAGAACCTTGTAACTGGTCGAACAAGTCGTCAATTCTTGGGAGTGGATAACGGTTCTTCACCGTTACCTTGTTCAGCTCACGATAGTCGATGCACATTCTGAAAGTTCCGTCCTTCTTCTTCACAAACAAAACCGGCGCTCCCCAAGGCGAGGAACTCGGTCTAATGAATCCTTTGTCCAAAAGTTCTTGTAATTGATTCGACAATTCTTGCATTTCCGAAGGTGCAAGTCTATACGGTGCTCGTGCAATCGGTGCAGCTCCTGGCACTAATTCGATTTGAAACTCAACTTGTCGTGTAGGCGGAAGTCCTGGCAATTCTTCCGGAAAAACTTCCTGAAATTCCTTAACAATTGGCACATCTTCAAGTCGTTTCTCATCCGACTTCTTCTCCGTGATGTGAGCCAAGAATGCATAACAACCCTTCTTTATGTACTTCTCGGTTTTAATGCACGATATTATACTGAGTCTAGTTCCACTTCGCTCTCCGCGAACAACCAAAGTTTCACCGTTATAAGGAAGGTGAACAACTTTCTCATCACAAATAATTCTCGCTCGATGCCGAGATAACCAATCCATACCGATCACAACGTCGAAACTTCCAAGTTCTACGGGCATAAGGTCTATATTGAATGGATGGTTTAGGAAATTTATAGTGCAACCACGAACAATGGTGTTGGTGTTAACTAAAGACCCATCGGCTAATTCAACGATATAGGAAATGTCTAATGGGGTTGGTTCTATGTTAAGCAAAGGTGCAAATGCAATAGACACAAAACTTCTATCCGCTCCTGAATCAAATAAAATGGATGCATAACGATTATTAACGAGGAACGTACCCGCAACAACATTCGGGTCTTCTTTGACATCGTCTCCTCCCATGACATAAGCTCTTCCTCGAGCTCTTCCATCTTGATTCCCAGTTCCTTGATTCTTCTTCTTTGGGCACTCATTCTTAAAGTGTCCAAGTTCTCCATAGCCAAAACACGTTACCGGTGGTTTCTGATTGTCACCCACGATTGGAAGTCTACAATCTTTGATGTGGTGACCAAGCTTCTTGCAATTGCCACAAATATCTGAACAACGACCTGGGTTATGGTGCTTCTGACACCTTTCACATTTAGGTAGGTTACCAGTGTAACCTTTTCTGTCATTTGGTCCTGCAGCATAAACCTTTGCTACTTCATGTCTCTTAGGTGGCGGCTGAACAGCGTTTCCACCTTGGTTGTAATCAAACCTCCTCTTGTTGTTGTTGTTGTTGTTTGAATTGTTGTTCCGGTTATTGGGATAGTTGCGGTTCCGATTGTTGTTATAGTTGTTGCTGTTCCGAGTGTTGGTGTAGTTGGTGTTGTTTGAACGGTAGTTGTTGTTGACAGCAGCTTTCCCTTTGACCACTTGAACCATGAGTTTCTGAGTTATACGAATAGCTTCTTCCATTGATTGTGGATCAAAAGAAATCACATCTCCTCGAACACTTTCAGGCAATCCACCAACAAAGTTTTCCATCTTTTTCTCATCATCGGGAACCATAGTTGGACATAGTGCAGCCAACTCCTGAAATCTCCTGAAATAAGTCTCAATGTCATCACCTTTAGTCACAAGCTCATAAAATTCCGTTTCCATCTTTTGCACCTCGGTACGAGGGCAAAACTTCTTTGTCATTAATTTCTTGAATTCCTCCCAAGTAAGCTTGTGAGCATTTTCCATACCAATCGGCTGAGCATACGAATTCCACCAAGACATAGCTTCATCAAGTAGCATACCTGTAGCAAACTTCACCTTGCTGACATCCGGGCATCCGCACATGAGAAATACGTTCTCAGTCTTTTCGAACCAACGGATTAAAGCAACTGCTCCTTCAGTGCCCTTAAATTTGATAGGATCGCTAATCTTGAAATCTTTCCATGTACATCCACGCCTAGCAGTGGGTGGTTCAACGACCTCTGTATTAGAATCAACCTCAGCAGCCCTTGCAGCAACCTCAGCTCTCTCAATCTCTAGAGCTTCTGCAATACTATCCCTGACCAACTTGCGGATAGCGGCTTGAGTCATAGCGGACGTTTCTGGTGCAGTCTTACTCTTCCTTGGTGCCATACTTCTGATAAATCACAATGGAAATCACCATGAGAAAAATCATAATAGAAATAGTCATCGTACCAAAGATATACACCCACAACACGTATATAAATATACAACCACAACAAATATAAATGCGACAATAATAAAGAACAACCCTCTCTCGAAGCAATGTCAACTGGTCTACCTGCTCCCACTGAGTCTCCTGTGTCGCCTGAGCTCTATCTCGAATCTCAAGTAACTCATCCCTAAGTAGCTCAATCTCCTCCTGGTGCCTCAACTGTCGTGCCTCGAGCCCATGGTAAGACACATCAATACTAACCCTGCCCTGAATCAAATCCTCAACCTGCTCCTCAACAATCTCAAGTCGAGGGGTGATACTCTCATCAACTCTATGCCCCAACCTGTCAACTTGCTCCTGCTGAGCATCAAACTGATCCTCTAGTGTAACGGCTGTAGGATCCTTAGCCGTAGCCGCTCTAGAACTCTCACCTATGTGGTACACGGGTGGTGGTGAAAGGTCAGCAGTCTCGGTAATAGGTGAATCTGGAGTGGCAAGCCTTGCACGCTTCCGAAGCGGCAAGAGTGAGGTAGCTATAGGAGTGGTAGTGGGTATGGCTGGTGGTGGTGAAGGCATAGTAGGACTAGGGAGACTCCTATAAGTACATGTAGCATAACGAACTCTCTTCCTAGGACCCTGAACAGTCTTCTCCCTAGGAAACATAAGTCTCGGCTCTGAATGGATAGTAGTAGTAGGAGATGATGGTATGTCAGTAGGTATAGTAGGATGGACATGGGGAGTAGGAGCCGTCTCCACCTCCTCGAAAGGCTCGGTGTCACCATCAGATGCCAAGAGTGGCAACTCAGGTGTAGGAGAAACAAGTGGTGAAACAGCAATAGAGGACACAGAACCCTCATCATCAGAATCGGATATAGTGTAAAGTATGACAGTGTCGGGATACGAAGACATGACTCTGTGATAATCAAGGTGAAATAAAATAAATAACTCGTATAATGGCATCACCAAAAATAAGTAAATATGCACTTATGATGAAATGATGATATGCTATGATAGTGTGGTTATAGTCTAGGGTCAATGATGCAACCTAGTTCGCTATAACCTTAGCTCTGGTACCAATCTGTAACACCCCCGAAATACCTGAATGGCAGCGGAATGGAATACCTGAGGGTGTAACGGATCATAGCACACAAGCAAGGAAATATTGAACGACCTAAAGTGTCGTTTGGAAAATACATCGTTTGATTCATTCAAAATGTTCAGAGTTATAAAACATAGGTCCCAAAAGTTGGAAAAAGTTTACAGAAACAAGTTTAGTACAATCAAACGATAGTTCAAAGTGCATGAAATCCAAAAGTGACGCGTCAGCCTTGATACACAAAGTGACTCCATGCAATGCCATGAGAAATGCCTTAGTTACCTGAGAAATACATTGCGAAAAACGGTCAACATAAAGTTGGTGAATAATCATAGGTTTATAAGTAAAATCTAGTGTACAAAATGCCATAAGTAATGCCATGAAATAGGATGTCCGGAAAGTATATACATTGGCTCTTAAGCTCATGACCCCGAAGCTAGACGATACTTGGCCCCAATGAGTGTTTACCAGGCACTCTAATAATAAAGACATGAAATGCATTCGTTCCATTTGGAGCAACCCAAACACGAATGGAGGCGTCACCCCCGATAGATCTATCCACTCACTCTCGCTTAGTACTAGAAATTAATGGTCCATGATATAATAAGGGGACTTGTCAAGACGTGGTAAATAGGCAACTTAAGCAATGTATGAATTTTATACTTAGGCATGTACACGAAAATAAGTAATGCAATGTATTCTCCCCCGTGGGATTTGAAATCAAAATATAGAATTAAAACGGGGCTATGAGAACTCACCTCGAAGTAATGGTACAAAGATGGTGCAATGAGGTGAAAGTAGTCGGGACAATGAGGCGCGAGTACTAGCCGCAACCTAAATGAATAACCATGATCTAACTTAGATCAAGCCGTAATGAAATGAATGCACATGCACATGATACTCATACCACTCGTAATTTTGAAAATACTAGTTATCGTCGTAGAAAAATAGTTTCCATACTTAGGAAAATATATCCATATATATGAGTATATAACTTGTCGTATTATCTCGTTAAAAAGTGTTAGCGTTAAATTCCTTGTAATGAAAACCTTGAAATATGTTGTTAAGTCGTATAAGTATTCTCTCGGGTCGTACGTATTCATTTGATAAGAAAATAGTCCTTTGTAATATTTACTAGAAAATATACCGTTTAGCGCGTACGCTATTATTTTTACTTGTGTCCATATATATATATATAGTTTGACGATGTTAGAATGGGTATAACTTTGTCGTTTCAAGCTCGTTTTCCTTGTTCTTTATGTCCACGGATTCGTCTTTGTGTATACTAGTATATTTTAGACAACTCGGCTCCTTTAGGTTACGTTTAAGGCCTCAAAATACCCATCATATTCTGCCCAACAGCAAGCAGTTTTCTGGAAAAGTAGTTTTCGTCGTTAAGTTTGCAAAAATCATAACTCCTTCGTTATAAACTCGTTTTAATTGATTCTTTCGCCTAAAGTTTCGTTTTTGAATGTATTTTCTAAATCTTTGGTCAAAACTTAGTCACCATCTACTGATTTTCCCACGAATTTAAAATAGGGACAGTAGGTATTTCAAAAGTTTCAAAAGTCATTTCCAAGTCTCTAAACTAGTTCCAACATCCATCAATCCACTTTCAAACACCACAAGACTAATCTAATCCTACCATACACCTTCTTAGGGTGTCATGGGTCCTAAAATATCATCAAACCACTAGGTCTAACAAGAGTTTCATATGTTTCCATTTCTAGGGCTTCAAAGTTAATATATACAAAAATGGAGTGGTACAAGATGATGCATGTATAAGATCTTGTAAGAAAATTATATAGACATAATAATAACTTGTAAAAATCATAAAAATGAGTTTGTATACTTACTTGATGGTTTAGAGAGTTTAGATGATAAAAAGCTTACTAATCCTTGAGTTTTTATTTCAAAACTCTAACAAGGATGATTATACTAACTAGTTTATAATATGATCTTGTAAAATTTACCCTCCTTGCTCCTTGTTTATCCCAAATCGAACCACACTCAAGAGAAATGAAGAGAAAAGTTGCTAGTTGAAAGTAAAAAGTGATTTTGTGTGAAAATGAGTAAGAAAAGTTTAATATATACTAGGGACAATTGTTAGGTGTACATTAAATTTGTTTGGTGAGGTAATAAAAGCTTGAAGACCTTTAGGGGGGGGGGGGGGTTGGCCGGTTTTAGGGAGGGAAAAGGGGGAATGTGTTGGGTGATTAGTTAGTAAAATTAGTATTAGTAATAAAGTGTAGTTAGGTTAGGTTTAGGTTTAAGGTTTAATCGGGTACCGGGTTTGTTAAAAATAAGTTTTGTTGAAGTTATTCGGGACGTAATAAAGTTATAAAAGTTGTAAAAATATGTCGGGTACAAGTACGGAGAGTTAGGGTGATTATCGTTTAATTTTGGTGAAAACCGGCGTTATTAAGTTAAACGTACGATACGTAATAGTTAATTTCCAAAATACCGGGTAAATTAATATTATAGTTTTTATATTATAGAAATGAGTATAAAAATGTATTGGGATCATAGTCGGGAGTGTCGGACATGTTAGATACTTATCGTTCTCGTATTAGTGTTTATTTGAAATAAACGTACGTAAATCGTTAATTATACCAAAAGTATAACTTTAGTTATCCTACGAGTGGAATAGCATGCAAGTGCCCTAACGATGATATGCAGACTATTTCTAGTCCGTATGAAGTGTCCCTGATAATAATGCATGAATTCGCTTCTGAACCAATACGGTTACGCGAATTTGAACACACGTAAACTAAATTTACGATGACATGAGTAATGCACGTGAATAGTGGTTTTCTCTCGGAAATGAATAGTGTCAAGTGAATAGTAAAATTTCTGAATATGTCTCGGAATGTCAAATTGATCTCAAAAACGATGAATAGTAAAACGATGAATAGTGATCGATGAATAGTAATTTGTGAATAGTATAATATCGAAGTTTGGAAAAATGACCTGAAATTGTGGGTTGTGACACTAGCGGTCTCGGGATGCATCACTAACGCAAGTTCTAGAATCTAAATACTGCCGGTACACTCATAAGCACTAATAATGAATGCTTTTCCTATCAAATCTAAAGGCGAACCTCACATATTTGGGTGGAAAATTTTTCTGAATATACGGTTATGTGCTAGTCATACAATCTCCTATCCAAGAGACGCTTGCTATGGCTAAAGTTTCACTCCTAAATGTTGTAAAAAAATTTAAATTTGGCGCTAAAATTACACTAACAAGTATTTCTCATAGTTTTATTACACATCTACCATCAAACGAAACAAACTCAAGCGAAAGTGCATATGTAAGGTATCATCTTTTTACCCTCCCCTTACACTTAAGATGAACATTGTCCCCAATGTTCAAGTAAAGAATGTAAAAGTTAAAAAGTAAAGAGAATGAAATCAAATACTCCCCTGATTCGCTCGGTATGGATAATAAGGTGGCCAGGTTAAATCTTCCTCCAAGAAAATGAATAATCAAAACTTCCCTTCCAGAATATAAATCATCTTCTTGTCATACATAACCTGTAAAACCTGATAAAATAGACAAGACAACCTCGCGTAAAATCGGCGGCATCCTATATAAGTTACTAAATCCTAGAAAACAAAATAAGATATAATGCTTGTGGAATGAAGTTTGCAGATTTCCTGGAGATTATAAAACTTAATAATTCACAAAAACCATAAGACTCTGTTAGAAAAACAAAACTGGTAAAATTTCCAGATTTTTACACTTGACGCCGTCAGGATTGACCTGCAGAAATTCTTATGTTAAGTTTCCGGAAAATTTCTGGAAAAACTTGGTCCTACTTCTTGGAAAATCCTGCAAAACTTCATTATGACTCAATACAAGCATTTGACTCTAACAAATACGAATATACATGTTCATTTAATATTGTGGAGAATCTTGATCGGTTTGTTTCTTAAAAACATATTTGGGGTTTCCCCTTACACTTATCTTTTGCAAAAATACTTTTAGGTGGAGTTAAGACTAGGCCAAAACAACAAAGTAAAGTATTTCCACTATTTAGTTTAGAAACATGATCTACCAACAATAAAAATTAAGCATGCATACGGAAGCAAAAAACAAACAAACAAAATAAAAATCACACAAAACATATAAATAAAGCTTGGGTTGCCTCCCAATAAGCGCTTATTTTTGTTCGAGTCACGAGCCTGACTCTACCCTTATTTAACGGAAATAGGGGAGGTTTTCCCTACACTTTGAATTAAGTGCGGGTGGAAGTAGCGATACACACCCTTAGGGTGGAAATATGCCTCGTGAGGAAAGTGTGATGGATGAATTATATGTTCAAAGGGGTGTACTCCTATCATCATAACCTTACCAAATTCAATTGGGTTAATGGGTGGATTAAGATTTTCTCCTAGAAAGGGATCATTTTCTATCAACTTCAAGAGACTACTAGTTGGGGATCCATCTTGACCTAATAAACCCGGTTTAAACCCATAATGTTTTTTGTGATCAATCATAAATGGGTGATGTAAGTATGTAAGGTCATTTTCCACTCCTATATTGGCTTCCTCTCTACAAGGCTTAGAGTCCACTACCTTTATCCTAAGACTACCCGGACTACATGGGTTGATGGGTGGGTCGGCTCCTCTTTTGTCTCCTAGATGTATATCTAAGGATGGAAAGTTGTGTGAAGATTGAGGTCCCGGTTCATCAACACCAGGTAATTCCCTAGAACTAAGAGTAAGGTTATTACTACAAGTATTCAAACCTATATCCTCTAGTGGTGTTTGGTACAAGGGTTCTACCTCTATTGGGGCTCCTATAGTCTCTTCTACTTCTTCCGGGTAAGTCACAGGTGGTATGTATTCCTCAAGTGATGGTGGGAGTTGTGGGGTACTTTGTAGGTTTGTGTTATTTACCTCATCCTTCCTTTTCTCAACATCACCTATATGCTCATCACGTGTTTTAGTAGAATCTAACCTAAACATGTTGCTAAGTATCTCAAATCCTTCTCTAGCCATTTCAAGTTCTAAGTCTGATTCATAAGAACCTTCCTCAATAACTTGATTACACTGTTCAATTTGCCTAAAGGATTCATCTTTTTGCTCAATATGATCATGTTCGGCTAAATCCTCCTTAATTGTTTCCTCAAGTTGTGATGCATACAAACCCATCAATTCATTGAACTCATGGTTCACGGTTAGGAGGCTTTCCTCAAAATTTTTCCAAAGGGTCTTACTAAAAGGAATTGATCCTAACAATGATTGTTTAATATACGCCACACATGCGCATAACTCATCAAACCTATGAAACTTTACACTCATCTCTTCTTGTATATAGCTAAGATCACTTAAAATTTCATTGGAACAACAGGAAGCAAATCTATCCGAGTAAACTAATTGTTCCTCTATTGTTAATGATCTAAATGGAATCTCATCCGCCATTAAGACAAATGAAAATGGTTTTACAAACAAAGGGCACAAAGAAAAAGATAGACTAAAGGAAACCTAAAAATAAAAATAAAATCTTACTAGAAAGGAATCTAGCAAGTAGACCTAATAAAAAGAAATTCTAACCTAGACAATAACTATTCCCCGGCAGCGGCGCCAAAAACTTGATACGTGGGAATCTCACCAGGCTTTACCTCTCAAGGGATCTTGAGAAGCTTACAACCCCCACCAGGCAGTGTACCTGATCGTTGTAGTATAGTATAGTGACAAGTACCGGGGGATTGATCGTTCAGCTAGGAATAGTGTCTCTAGGATTAGAAAAACCTAATTACTAGTTCTAAAGGTGAGGGATGATTATTTTTGTATTTTTATATTTTTTTAGAAAGCGAACTAAAATCTCGGGTTTTGAAGGATTTGGGCAGAATTAGTTGCTATTCAACTAACCCAATACTACAATGCAATCAAAATAAAATACTAAAAATGAAAATAAACTAGATTATACTAAAGTTGTGAGCAATAAGTGGAGAAAATGTGTTTACTTAGATTTCACTACTCCCTAGACATCTTTTACACGTTAATTACTTGTTATAATTGCATGGATGACGGATCGTATTCCTTAATACCATTCATGGGGTGGCACACTTAACTCCCCAATTCTATGAGCTCTTATCTCCTCCTACACCATGCCCAGCACAACTATAGGGATTGTAAACAGTGGCTTATGCATTAAATACAACCAATAAAGACCTAGTGCGCGTCGGTTCATGTTTTTTAAGACGTTCAAACATGTTACCAATTGGAGATCTGCCAATTTTCTTAAGCCTAACATATAAATCATTCATCCAAGACAAGAATAAACAAGTAATCAACACATAATTAACATCTAGGTTTCATTAGATCCAAGCAAACACAAGATAGATCTAGCCTAGCATGATGGAATTAAGACAAGAACAAGATATAGACAACCAACACATAGACATATTGATTGAATTGAAAGAACACTTATCTTAATTACACATGAAAGGTATCAAGGGCTTGGAACCTTGAAAAACCTGTAAAATTCGCACCAAAATCGTACTTAGGGTTTCTCCAAAACTTCTCTCTTTATGTGAAAAAATTAGAAAACTATATATAGGAAAAGGGGTCTGACGGCGTCAAGACCAATCTTGTGACGCCGTCACCTCGCCGCCAAAACTCTTCTCGGACTGCCTTGATCTACATTTGACGCCGTCAAGACTTAATCATTTCCAGGCCGTCATGACTTTAACTCTTGACGCCCTACTTCGTGACGCCTTCAAATCTTCACTGGATCGTCATGGAATTTTGTTCTTGACGCCGTCAGGGAGTTACTCTTGACGCCATCACCTACTGTTCCCAGCATGGAAAATTAAGACTTTGCGTTTTCTTCACTTTTATGCTCCAAAAACGTCCGAATTGCTTCCTTTTCCAGATTTCACTCCCAAAGTACCTAAAATCAAAAAAGGAACGATTTAGGGCAATATTTGATCAAATAAATTCAAATTCGGGCTTAAATGACCCCCTAAAAACGGATCATTTTTCGCCTCATCAGGTAGCTAAGAGAGATGAACCTGAAGTAGTTGATGCTGAACCAGTGGGAATCAGATATCCTATTATTCAAGTAACTATAGGATATGATACTAATATTGCAACATTTCATGATGTTAAGAGAACTGATGGGAAGACTCACAGGTTTCTTAGACTTCAACAGATGCTGTATTACTTTGATAGAGAGGATATTTGTACTATGTGGAGGATATACAAAGAAAAGTTTGGAGCTAAAAAGTTTGGAAATGAGACATATAATGATATTGAAGCTATGTCTGATAATGTTCTTTGGAGAGCTCTGAAGCTTATGTTTGACCCTTCAATGGAAGATTCTGAATGGACAGAGATTAAAGAATGTAAAGTTAAAGGATGGAGGCTTTTTCAAAGTTCAGGAATTCATGTCTTAGATATTGGACCACATATTTTATATATGCTGGTTGAAAAAGATTATCCATTGGCAAATTACTTGGAAATTGTCTATCAGATGGTTGATGGTACTGGGTTACTCAACTTGCAGAATGATTATGACTCTGATGATCAAGCTTTTAATTTGTTATCAAAGTATAAAAGGATTCTTGGTCAACAGCCATCATAAGAAGTGAGTGTTTGGAAGCATCCTCCTGGTGTTTAATCAAGCTTTGAAGAAACTTAATCATTTAGAAGTAAATGTTAAGTTTAGGGGAGGATTGTTGGGTTATGAGATTCTACTGCTCAGAATTTGACTAAGTGTCAAAATGCTGCTGACATGAAACTGCTGCTGAAGAATCTGCTACTAAGGATAATGATTCTGCTGCTAGTATAATTAAACTGTTGCTATGTAAAAGTACTGCTAAGGAATCTACTGCTGGAGAGTCTGCTGCTAAAGAGATAAACTTGTATACACAAGTGGATATTTATAGAATAGATTGTGTGTATATCTTATATGTCTAGAATGATCTTATCTTGTATAGAAAGTCATTGTAAACCTAATAGGACTCCTTGGCCTATAAAAGGAGGTTCCTAGGGTTAGATTAAGTACGTATTACTTTGTTCTCGTTGTCACTTCAAGGTTGTAAAACCCTAGCATTGTCGAGTGCTCGTATAATTAATATATTGAAGTGTTGATTGTGTTTGAAACTGTTCTTCTTAAGTTAAGCTTTAATATTCCGCGTTATAGCTTAAGTGTTTATTCAAGTCAACTTCTATACGATCGTTTGCTCAACTGGGATCAACACTTTTAAAAATCCATTCAGCCACACCAAAAGGGGTGTTTGGTTCAGTAGGTTTTAGGGTGCTCTGGCTCATGTTTGTTGTTAACCTTGTTTGTAACATCTCAGTTTAGGGTAATGTAGCATATACTAGTCATTAAATAGAGGTTTTCTATATTCAAAAGTCAAAATCAGTTTTAAACTCTCACATTGGCTTATCTGTTGTAGTATTAGTCTGCATAACCATGCATTTTAGTTTAAAAATTGTTCATTTAGCTTAAATCGGTTTCATCATGGCTTATTACTCTACATTTAATCATTGAGAATCAATCAAAGTTCATTTTGGTCAAACCTTGAGTTAAAACAGAAAAGTCATATTTCCAAATTTAGTAAAATGGTTTCAATTTCTAGGTCAATTATAGAGTGCAATTCAGATTGAAATTAGATAAAAATTGTTGTTTATTAATCATGGGTTGTTTTTTTTTTTTTTTTTTTTTTTTTTATCAAGATCAAAAAGAAAATTTGGGTTTGAAACTTATTTGCTCACTTAAAAATAAGCCCAAAGTCCACCTATTTTATCCATACCTGCCCTGTACCACAGGTTTTGCCCAAATTCATAAGCTTCTCATAAGCTTATTAGTGAACCTCAAGGGCTGATTCCTGGCTATTTGGAAAGTCCCTCAACTCAGCTTTTAGGATCAAGTTGCAAATTGGACCTCCAATCACCCTTGTGGGCCCCACAGAGGGCTCTAATTCCCTCAATTTGGCCTGTTGGTCTGTGTGGTTTTGGATTGCTTAATTTTGCTCTCTGGCTTATTTCCTTGTGCTTATTGGTCATTTCTAGCTTATCTGTGTGCTTCTTTGTTGTTTGTAGCTTATTTAGTCCTTTGTAGCTTATAGGTAGCTTATTTCATCAAAAATCTATCAAAAATCCTTAATATGCAATCTGTCATAACCATATGCTTGCACACTGCTTATTTTTTAGATTCAATAAATTTGTTTTTGTCAAAGTTGCCTATTATCAATATTAAATTACTTGTGTGATAGCTTCTATTCAAAAATCAAAAGTAAAAATAAGTGATAACTTCTATTTAAGCCATTTGGCTTATTTTTCAGCTTTTTCAAAAAGCAATTTGCAATTTTATATTTTTCTTAAGTTCCTAATATATTAAAATAGTTGTATAAAAATTTTCATAATTTTCTGAGTTTATTTAGTATTTATTATAATTAATTAGTTTTAATTATAAAAGCCAAAAATAAATTTCTTTTCTATTTATTTTTAAGTAAAAGTACCTTTTATATTTTTCCTAGCTCTTATAATTCATAAAGTATTTTTAGGAAAATTTTCATAATTTTTACTGTTCATTTGGTAACTTTTATAATTAATTTAGTTTAATTAGATTTTAATTAATAATTAAGTAATTAATATTTAAATTAGCTTAAATATAATTTTTACAAACTTTTTATAATTTTTTAGGATTCCTGTGATGTTTGATTAGTTTTATAAAAAAAAAATTCTAAGTCCTTTTGGCATTTTCCTTAATTTAAATTAGTTTAAAATAGTTTTAATTAATTATTAAATAGTTTTTAATTAATATTAAATAATAAAATAATAAAAAAAATAATTTTCTTTTTATTAAAATTTTCTTTTAATATTAAGTTTGTAGAAAAGTCAAATTCACCCCTTCTAGTTTAGTTTTGCTTAAAACTCACCTTTTTCTTTGTACGCAGTTACGTTTTATTACGTTTCAGATTTAAATACGTATCTGTATCTTGTAATTGTTTATACTGTTCATTTAGCTTAATCCAAATCATTTCCAGTAGTATAAATCAAAATCCAAATCATTATCTGGTTACTCTTCCAAATCACTGATTCCCATAAACGTTTACAAATACAATTTCGACCTCGCTGGGACTTAACGACCTGGGGGTTTCCCTATACTTCACCGGATTTAATAACTTGAACTCCCTCCTAGGCACACCTATTGACCACACCCGGTTGACTGGTTGGTTTGGAAGGAGTCAAATTTTGGCGCCGCTGCCGGGGAGGTTGTTGCGTGTTTCAAAACGTTTTTAGGTTTAGTGGTTTTCAAAACCGTCACTGTACAAATTCCACCATTTTTGTAAAAATCATAATCATATCAAAAAGTTCATTATCACTTTTCCTAAAGTGTTAAAAATACCAAAAAAAATCATAAACAACAAAATTAATCGTGAAGTTAAATTACTTCATTTTCTTTAAGATTACAACCTATACAGGTGGTAAAGGCAAGTTCTGACATTAAATTGCGAACTGAAAAGAGATCCATTCTTCTCTTCCGCCACCCTGCGAGTAATCTTTAAGGAATGATTTCAGTTAACGAATCGGTTCCAAAAATATTTCCCCAATTTTTTCACACATACACAAAAAGCCAAAAACATTTTCCTTTTTCTTGTTAATAAATTACATAAAAGACACTATCGAGAACCAAGACAGAATACTACATAACTGGGGGTATGAACATTAATAAGTTCCCAAACTAAAGATTAAAACTTGCCTTTGTATCCTTGTGAGTTGGTGTACCTTTTTCAAAGAAGCCATTCAAATTGTGATTATTGGTTTAAGTTCTCTATTGTTTTACCTCAATCTTGTTTTTAAAACATGTTTTTCAAAAATACCAAAAATGTTCACCTTTACACTCTCACCTTTTTTATTCTTTATCCCTTAACATCTGTAACCCTTTGATTCTTTCTATGTCTTATCCCCACCATCTTGATTGTCAATGGTGTGGTGGTCCTCATAATGGTGGTAATTGTCCAAGTTGTAGCATGGTGGAGTCAGGAAACGGGTTTGTCTATAACCAGAATCCCTGTTCTTACCATGACACAACTGATTTATTCCATTAGCCCCCACTCCATGAGATACAGACATATTCGTGTGAATTTTTTGGAGGTCCTGACCAAGGATTTGAGTGTCAAACCAGGAACACGTTTGCCTATGAACAGTTTCTTGGTAACAATCAGAATTTTAGAAGTGACCAATATCCATATTGTTCACCAAATCAGTCACAACAATCATATTGCTGTGAGTACTGTGGAGGTCCACACTTTAGCTCTGTTTGTCAAACAAGGGATCCATTTCCTTGTAACAATTACGACTATTCGTATCAAGACAACCTCCACAGTGCCAAATGATTCAAGCAACTCCTCAGCAAATCCAGCAAGACCCTTGTCTGGAGGCTCTTGAGATATTGAAAGAACTTAAGGAGGAGTTGGTTAATATATCGTTTCAAAATTCTCGTGGGAAATCTATTGCAGAATTACTTGCAGAAGAACGAGATGCTAGAAACAAAAAGAGCATGGAAGAATTACTTGTTGAAGAGCGAGGAGCTAGAACACGTGCCATATTTCGCAATGTTGCTCTTCTCGATTACGATGATGACAGTGATGATGAAGATACATTACAAGTTTGTAATGATTCATCAAGTCCATCAGTTGAAATTCCATCCATGGAAAATCAGGGAGAAAAAAATGTGACGGAATTCCTAGCAGTAAATCAAATGGAACTTGTAGAATCCATATGCTAGTCTTTCTCAACTCCCTCAATCTGTTGTTATCACACCCAAAGTTCCCACTAACTCTCTAAGTATGGGGGACGAGCATCTTAGCACTATTCCTGAAAAGAAATCGGACGAATTCATAAACTCTAGTGTTGAGGACCTTGCCCCAATCCCAAGTGAGTTCCAGGGAATTCTTGATCAAATGTGTGATTCACCTTCTCCTCCTGAAATTTCAAATAATCATGTTGAGATGTTCTCCGATTCTAATAATGACGATTCTTTATCTTGTGGAGACATCAATTATGCGGAGGAATTACCTTCTGAGCTTGTTAGCTTAGAAGAAGAGAATGATGAAGAAATTGACACTGAAATCCAAGATGAAGCTCTTCAAGAAACAGTGTTGAATGTCAATCTTCTCATTTCTAAAATTGAGGCTTTCAATGAAAAACCCATTGCATCTCCTATCCCCGTTGAGGATAGTGACCTTTTTTCCGATGAATCCATTCCGGAATTTGAAGCCTTTCATTTTGATCATATGGGAGAGAAGATTAGTGGCAGTACCACTTCTCATTCTCATCCTCCTCTCCCCGAATATGAATCATTCACATTTGAGGAGTTCGCCGGTGAAGTCACTCATATTGATCCTCTTCCACCAAGAATTGAGAATCCAATCAATGGGTTATTTGAGCAAAATGATCTACATCATTTGTTACCCGAGATTGAATCATGAGAATTTTCATATTAATGAAAAAATTTCCACCCTCCCTCCCGAGATGTTTTCTAAACTAAAGAGCTTAACCGATAAAATCCAAACAAGTGCAACTGCACTTGATCCTAAAAATGAAGATCTTGTCATGATGGTCATCATGACTTTCTTCCTTTTCTTCATGCATCCCGTCACTTCCCCTCTTCTAAACTCATTTGGGAGTGAGGATACTATCTTTGACCCCGGCATCTTCTGTTATCATTCTTTCAAGCTGGGTGTATCTAATCGGTGTGGAACTTTCACGCACTTCAATGTTTGTCCAAACATCTTGAATGAACGTCCGATGAAGACTGTCTCCTCCACTTGCTTCCCCAAAAACCAATGAATTCGGGGATCGAGTCAAGCTAGTGACTTGGTAAACAAAAACATTAGCATGCACATGGATTTTCACCCATGTTTCTGACTTCTTTCTTCTTTCTAATAAAATGAAGAGAAGGGGGCAACCTCTTCTGCTTCTGTTGTTTGGTTGTTGTTGTGTTTGTACAGGTAATTTTCCCGAAGTATGATGGCTCTCGTGCTCGTATTTTTGTCCTTACTCCACTCGAATCTCATGCTTCATTGTTCAAGAATTCTGATATCCTTATTTTACTAACGTTATCTTTTGGAATTAATTAATAAACAGCCCTAGATACAAAGTAGGATGACCCTCACCCTTGAAACATTGAGGACAATGTTTAACTTTAGTCTTGCGGGGGGGGGGGGGGGTATCTTCGATTTGACTTGCACCTTTTATGTGCCGTTTACTCATGCAACTCCGTTTTTCTCAAAAAATCCAAAAAAATTGAAAAATTCATCAGAAAAGTACAAAAAAAAAAAAATTGAAAATTTTCTGCAAAAATATAATTAGTTTTGACATTTTGTTTTGACTTTCCACTGGGTAGAGTAAGAATAGAAATTTTGACTTGATCTGGCGTGTTGAGCCCTAGCTTGTTCCCTTAACTTTTTAGGCTAAGCATCCGCGGATCTCATTACTTGAGATTTTAAATTTGCGGAGAACGAGGAATGATAGTAAAGTCATTAATGTGATTAGATGCTAAACGTGGAATAGTTGGATTTCTTTAGAGCTCATAACGGTTACTTGTAGTCCTTGCTCCTGCAAGATTGAAAACCCAAAAATAAAATAATTAGAATTACGCGTTTTCAAAAGTTGTCTAAATTTTTGCTCACTTTACGTGATGGCATAAGCATTAAATGGGCCTTGGATCCTTTATTCTGAAAGGCGTTTAGGTCTTGGAACTCCCCATTTTGTAGTATGCCATATGAGGTTCACAAATAACACCATAAATATGAAATAAGTACCAAAAATAGCTGCGGTTCGATAAGCGGATCCTTGCATCCTTTGTTCTGAAAAGTGCTTAGGTCTGGGAGATTCACCTTGAAGCTCCGTATGTTTGAGGTACAAGTTATTTATATAAATCCAAGAAAAAAATGAAAAGAAAAAAAGAAATGAAAAAAAAAATGAAAAAATGAAAAAAATGTTGAAAAGTGATGAAAAATGAAAAAGTGAAAAATATAATAAATGTGGTGTGAATGTGTGAGCCTTTTGAGTTAAAATTTAAACGATTTTTAAATCCGCCTAAATCTATCAGACTTTAAACTTATCGGAACGAAAATGAGAAATCATTTCTTTAACAAAGTCTAGATACAATAAGACTTGGGAGCAGGAATTTACAAGTAACATTTATGAGTAGTGTTAGCATCTTAATGACATTTTTGGCTATGATTTTGTTTTTATGCTTAGCTTGGGGACTCGTGAAAAATCAGGGACGATGAATTCTATCTATATGGACACTTTTCTCTGAGCTGTGTTTCTTACTCTGTGACCCTAAATGTTATTGAAAAATGATGAAAGTCAAACATCCCGTCACACAATAAGTGTAAAAAGTACGTAAATACTAGTGTAAGAAATAAAGTTGAAAAACGGAGCATTCTCAGAAATAAATGATTTTGTACTCTCTTTTGAACGTTTTGCTAATTCTTCAATGTTAGTAGAAAGAGTTATGAAAGTTATTTATCTCGAAGGACGTGAAATGATCCCATTGCGTGAGGACACGACAATACCTTAGTCTAGGGGATTTTGGTGTGTGCTTATTCACACACCTTTTTCTGGCCATATTGTCACACCCTGAATTTATCTGAATGGCAGCGGAATAGAATACCTGGGTGTAACGTCCATAGCATCACATACAAGGTTATATTGACCGACCAAAAGTGTCGTTTTGAAAATACATCGTTTGATTTATTTAAAACATTCAGAGTTACAAAACATAGGTCCCAAAAGCTTGAAAAGTTTGCGGAAATAAGTTTAGTACAATCAAACGACAATATATAAGTGCATGAAAATCCAAAATGAGATGCGTCATCCTCGCTACTCAATGAAATGATTCCATGCATGCCATGAAGGGTATATCTTAGTTACCTGAAAATACATTGCTAAAACGGTCAACAATAATGTTGGTGAGAAATCATAGGTTTATAAATTTAATCGTATGTACAATAGCCACAAGTATAAAGTGAGGTGACAAAATGTCAAAATAATGCTACATTGGCTCTTAAGCTCATGACCTCGAAGCTAGACATAATAAGAAATGGCCCCAACCGAGTGTTTACCAGGCACTCAAATATGATTAAAATGAAATGCGTCCGTTTTCTGTTGGAGCGACCAAACACGGACGGGGGAGTCACCCCCAATAGATCTATTCACTCACTCTCGCTTACTTGCAATTAACGGTCCATGATAATAAGGGGACTTAATATGGTAATAAGGCAACTTAAGCAATGTATGGAATTTGATACTTTGGCATGTACAAAAATAATTGGTGCAATGTATTCTCCCCCGTGGGATTTGAAATCAGAATATTGAATTGAAAACGGGGCTATGAAAACTCACCTGAAGTGATGATACAATGATGTGAAATGATAGGGACAACAAGGCGCGAATATTAGCCGCAACCTAATATGAATGATAATGATCTACTTTAGATTATGAAGTGATGTAGTGAATGTACATGCACATGATGTCTATACCACTCGTAACTTGGAAATAATAGTTATCGTTAAAGTATAATATGTTTTCCATAACTTGGGAAAAATATACGTCTAACTAGACTTGCAAAACTAGTCGTAATATATTGTATATATTGTGTTAGTGTTTAACTTATCGTGTTGAAAACCTTGAAATGACATCTAATAGTCGTGTAAATAAACTTTTGGTCATACGTGCTTCAATGGGTAAGAATTACGGCTCTTCAATGTTGTTACTAGAAAATATAGTTTTTAGTACGTTAGAATATTATTTCTAATAGTGGGTGTCAAAATAATAGAGTTTGTCGGTTTTGAAACGTGTATATCTTTGTCGTTATAAGCTCATTTCCTTCGTTCTTTATATCCACGGTTTCGTATTAATATATACTAACATATTTTTGATAGTTAGGCTCCTCTAGGTTACGTCTAACGCCTCGTTTTGTCCGTCGAATGTCGTCCAACAGCATGTATATTTTCAGAAAATAGATTTTCGTCGTTAAACTTGTAAAAATCATATCTCCTTCGTTATAAGCTTGTTTTTATCTGTTCTTTCACTCAAAGCTTCATTTTTGAAAGTATTTTCTAAATCTTTGGTCAAAAATTACCCCTGAGTCCCTGAGTTTTCTGGATTTGGCATTTTGGGACAGTAGGTTTGTAGATAAGTTTTAAAATCATTTCTAGGGTTTCCAAATTGTTTCAAATCCAACCAAATCACTTTCAATCACCACAAAACTAATCTATTCCTACCATACACCTTCTTAGGGTGTCATGGGTTCCTAAACATCATCCACCAAGTTAATCTACCAAGGGTTTCCATATTATCCATTTCTAGGGCTTAAAAGATATAAAAGTATAAAAGGAGTGGTATAAACTAGCACATGCATGTAATCTTGTATAAAAATCATATGAACATTGTAATAACTTGGTAAAATTATGAAAAAGAGTTTGAAATACTTACTTTGATGGATTAGTGAGTTTTGGAGATGAAAACCTATAAAACCTTGAGTTTTTCTTTCAAAACCCTAACAAGGAGTACTAGATGAGCTTGATTATAACTTGTTCTTGAAAAATTGATGAAGATTGCTTGTGTTTTGATCCTTGGCCGAGCATACAAGAGAGAAAAGAGAGAAATATTTGCTTTTTGTTACTTGAACTTGTTTAGTGAAATGAGATGAAAATAGATATTTACTTGAAGTGTTTTGGACAAGGTTAGCTTATGCATTTAATGTGGGTTGGTGAGGAGCACATGAGAGCTAGGGAGGGGGGGGGGGGGTGGCCGGCACACAAAAGGAGGAAAAGAGGGGGATGTTCTTGATTTAATTAGAAAGTAGTGTAGTATTAGTGTAGGTATTAGTTAGTTTTAAGTATAATCGTGTATCGGGTTTGTTAGAAATAAATTTTAATGAAGTTAACTGGGACATAATAAAGTCATAAAATTGTAAAAATATGTTGGGTACAAGTATTGAGTGTTTGGATGATTATTGTTTAGTTTCTACGAAAACCGTCGTAATTATATTAAACTTACGATATAAATTAAATAATTTTGCAAAATACCGGGTAAATGAATTTTATAATCTTTGTGACGTTGTAAAAAGTGTAAAAATATATCGGGACCAATGTAGGGAGTGTCGGATATGTTAGTCACATTTATTGATCGCGTGTTAACGTTTATTTAAAAATAAACATACGTAAAACATCAAATATACCAAAAATATTAATTTGAATATCATAGGAGTGGAATAGTATGCAAATGCTATTATGATGATATGTAAACTATTTCTAGTCCATATGAAGTGTCCCTACTGATGATACATGAATTCGCAGCTAAACCAATCCGGTTACGCGAATTTTAAATACCCGTAAACTAAATTTACGATGAAATGAGTGATGCACATGAATAGTGTTTTCCCACCGGAAATGAATAGTGTCAAGTGAATAGTGAAATTTTTAAACGCTTCTCAGAATCTCAAACTGACTCCAAAAATGGTGAATAGTGAATGATGAATAGTGAATGATGAATAGTAAATGATGAATAGTGACATTTTGAGGTTAGAAAAATGACCTGAAATTGTGAGTTGTAACACATATTAAGACCAAAACAGACACAAACTAACCATAATTGCCAAAGATATTTTACTTTTGTGTTTTTGATCGTGCAGGAACGGATATTTCAGAAATTGGCATAAATCAGGCCAAAAAGGACAAAAACGAGCACGAGCCTGGAAAACGTGTCAAAATCTAGAGCCGGGAAAGCAAATTACCACTTTTGAGCTCAGAATGTCAAAACACACCTTGTGGAATCACAAAATTCCAAAAATAGTCCTTGGAGCAAAAGTTTGCAAAATTGGCAGAAATGGTCCCTCAAGTTTGGAAATTGATAGAAATGGTCCCTGATCATTGGATTTTGGAACAAAAAGTCAACAATGGTCCTTGGGAATTCACAAGTGTCAAGTTTGGTCCCTGGGTGAAAATTTTGAAGAAATTACAAGTTTGATCCCTAAACTTTCAAAGTTTGACATATTTGGTCCCTGGAAATTTCAAATGAGGAAAATATAACTTATAGTCCTTGTATTATTCAAAAATGGCAAGAAATACCCTTGTTAAGACTTTGTAAGGATTGCATTTTCAGTTCCAAAAAATCAGAAAATCACAAGTTTGATCCTTGTGATTT
The DNA here is from genome assembly GCA_030686995.1 of Artemisia argyi. Lineage (NCBI taxonomy): Eukaryota > Viridiplantae > Streptophyta > Magnoliopsida > Asterales > Asteraceae > Artemisia > Artemisia argyi. The sequence continues at coordinate 14,445,182 of CM060689.1, read as the reverse complement.
ACTACTAAACCAAACGGATCCTAGTTAATTTCCAACCCAAAACAAATAAAGTCCAAATCCAACACAACACCCTGATCCACCAAACCCCTGATCCAGTCCACTCATTAAACCCTCAGGCCTAATCCACCCTTAGCCCGTTCCCTTTTATCACTAATAAAACCAGGGTCAAACCTTGGTCATCCTCCTTCCCCCTTCCACTTGGACCTGCAAAACCCACACCCCTGCACCTCCACTTGCTCCACCGCCCAAGCTATCATCTCCACCACCCCTACCTGTCCCCTATACACACTGAAGCATTAAATGCTTCGCCCTGCAACAAGTTACAGAGGCCAATTTGCAAAAACCCTTTTTCCCGCCAAAAAACTTTTAAGGGCCAATATCATCCCTAAGCCATCCAAGGGCTGAGAAAGAAATGGGAAAGTGCCAGGGGACCTTTTGGAAGCTTATAAGTAAAGAAAGACAGAGAGAAGAAGAGGGTAGTAGTTCACAGTAGTTAGTAGTAGTTTAGGTCTAATTTTACAATGTTGAATTTAATGTAAACTTAATTTTCTATTGTAATTTTCAATTCCAATTGAACCCTAAGCTCAATTTAAGTGTATTTTCAAGATTATTTAGTAGTAATTCCAATTTCTTAGTTTAAATGCAATTTTGCCATTTATGAGTAAACTTCTCATTTTAGCTTAACTCTTGTTAAAAGCTCTGTTTACTGTCCAACAAGCTCACCTGAGCTTCTTATTGAGTTTTACATAGGGTCCAGTTGTCTTAAGCAAGTTTTATGCAAAATCACAAAAATCACCAAAAATCACAAAATAATTGAGAAAATAAAAAAATCACAAAAGAAGAAGAAAGAAGAAGCTTTGGAGCCTGGTTTAGAGCTTGTGGAAGCATTAGGTAAAGGGTTTGGGACTTGTGATTGAGCCTTGTTTGAGCAAAGGACTATTGTAAGCCCATTTTCTCAAGTGTAATGTTCATCTGGTTATTAGCTTGTATTTCTGCTTATTTCTGGATTAGAGTAGCCTATTTATGTTTTTTTTGTGCTTAGTATGGTTATTGTTTAGCTTATAAGTCTTTAGTTCATTTTCTTATTGTTTAACTATGTCACCTAGCCATAAACAGCTTATTCATGTTTGCTTATTCAACTGCTTATTTTCGGGATCATTAGTGCTTAATTAGTTCCTAGTTAACTTATTTTACTATTTACTTTCAAAGTTTAGTACAAAAGATTGCTTTTCTCTTTTAAAAATCCATTCGGCCACACCAAAAGGGGTGTTTGGTTCAGTAGGTTTTAGGGTGCTGTAGCTCATGTTTGTTGTTAACCTTGTTTGTAACATCTCAATTTAGGGTAATGTAGCATATACTAGTCATTAAATACAGGTTTTTGATATTCAAAAGTCAAAATCAGTTTTAAACTCTCACATTGGGTTATCTGTTGTAGTATTAGTCTGCATAACCATGCATTTTAGTTTAAAAATTGTTCATTTAGCTTAAATCAGTTTCATCATGGTTTATTACTCCACATTTAATCATTGAGAATCAATCAAAGTTCATTTTGGTCAAACCTTGAGTTAAAACAAAAAAGTCATATTTCCATATTTAGTAAAATGGTCACAATTTCTAGGTCAATTATAGAGTGCAATTCAGACTTAAATTAGATAAAAATTGTTGTTTTGTAATCATGGGTTGTTTGTTTATCAAGATCAAAAAGAAAATTTGGGTTTGAAACTTATTTGCTCACTTAAAAATAAGCCCAAATCCACCTGTTTGATCCATGCCTGCCCTGCACCACAGTTTTTGCCCAAATTCATAAGCTTCTCATATGCTTATTAGTGAACCTCAAGGGCTGATTCCTGGCTTTTTGGAAAGCCCCTCAGCTCAGCTTTTAAGATCAAGTTGCAAATTGGACCTCCAATCACCCTTGTGGGCCCCACAGAGGGCTGCAATTCCCTCAATTTGGCCTGTTGGTTTGTGTGGTTTTGGATTGCTTAATTTTGATCTTTGGCTTATTTCCTTCTGCTTATTGGTCATTTCTAGCTTATCTGTGTGCTTCTTAGTTGTTTGTAGCTTATTTAGTCCTTTGTAGCTTATTGGTCGCTTATTTCATCAAAAATCCTTAATAAGCAATCTTTCATAACCATAAGCTTGCACACTGCTTATTTTTGAGCTTCAATAAATTTGTTTTTGTAAAAGTTGCCTATTTTCAGTATTAAATTAGTTGTGTAAAATAAAAACAAGAAAAATCAAAAGAAAAAAATAAGTAATAGCTTCTATTTAAGTTATTTGGCTTATTTTTCAGCTTTTTCAAAAAGTAATTTTCAATTTTATATTTTTCTTAAGTTCCTAATATATTAAAATAGTTGTATAAAAATTTTCTGAGTTTATTTAGTATTTATTATAATTAATTTAAGTTTAATTGGTTTTAATTAAAAAAGCCAAAAATAAATTTCTTTTCTGTTTATTTATAAGTAAAAGTACCTTTTTATATTTTTCCTAGCTCTTATAATTCATTAAGTATTTTTAGGAAAATTTTCATAATTTTTACTGTTCATTTGGTAATTTTTATAATTAATATAGTTTAATTAGATTTTAATTAATAATTAAGTAATTAATATTTAAATTAGCTTAAATATAATTTTTATAAACTTTTTATAATTTTTTAGGATTCTTGTGATGGTTAATTAGTTTTATAAAAAAAATTTCTAAGTCCTTTTGGCATTTTCCTTAATTTAAATTAGTTTAAAATAGTTTTAATTATTTATTAAATAGTTTTTAATTAATATTAAATAAAAAAAAATATTTTTTTTTTCTTTTTATTAAAATTTTCTTTTAATATTAAGTTTGTAGAAAAGTTAAATTCACCCCCTCTAGTTTAGTTTTGCTTAAAACTCACATTTTTCTCTGTACGCAGTTACGTTTTATTACGTTTCAGATTTAAATACGTATATGTATCTTGTAATTGTTTATACTGTTCATTTAGCTTAATCCAAATCATTTCTAGTAGTGTAAATCAAAATCCAAATCATTATCTGGTTACTCTTCCAAATCACTGATTCCCATAAACGTTTAGAAATACAATTTTGACCTCGCTGGGACTTAACGACCCGGGAATTTCCCTATACTTCACCGGATTTAATATCTTGCACTCCCTCTTAGGCACACCTATTGACCGCACCAGGTTGACTGGTTGGTTCGGGAGGAGTCAGTAATTTTTTCTTTCATTAATAAATGGAAAACGATAAGATGATTGAAACAAACCTCTCATGGATACAATCTTCACAGAAGAAGCATTTTTTGCAAGTCACTTATGGAGAGGGACCATATGATCATTTGCTCATTGCTTGTAATATTTGTAATAGTTTTTTTTGTTACTTTCTACCAAAAAATTGAGAAAAGTCTAAAATATATCCCTGTGGTATGCCAAATGCCCATTTTTCATCCTTTTTCTTTTTTTTTTTTTAAAAACAAAATCATCCACCGTTAGTAAAGTTGGCACAAATACATCCATCAGTTAGTAATATTAGTTACTATGGACTAACGATGCAAATGATTTTCCGTTATCTCCTAACAAGAGTTAAAATAGTTGCATCGTTAGTCCTCATCGAGTTAAAATATTTGCATCGTTAGTCTTCATTGATTATAAAGTTAAAATATTTGCATCGTTAGTCCTCATTGAGTTAAAATATTTGCATCGTTAGTCCTCATTGACTATTCTTAAGCTTTTATCCTTTTTTATCCGTTTTCGTCCGTTTTTCTCATGTTTTTATCAGTTTTCGTCTGTTTTTATGCGTTTTCATCCATTTTTCTCATGTTTTTATCCGTTTCTTCTGTTTTCTACACGTTTTTATCCGTGCTCATACACTTTTATTTGTTTTCGTCTATTATTTTACGTTTTCATCCATTTTTCTTATATATATATATATATATATAATATTTATGAAAACAGATAAAAATATATGAAAATAGATAAAAACGTATGGAAACTTGACATTTGATAAAAATGTTTCTGAATTGATTTTAAATCACGATTTTAACCCCTTTATGGTCCGAATCATCAAAAGTGTTAAACACAAAAGTTGTCCGAAATAATGTTTGACATCAACGCACATGAGATTTTCACTTGAAAATTGCAAAACAGTGACTGTTTACTACCAAAACTTAAGCGGTTTTTAACCAAATTTATAACCGCTTAAGTTTTGGTAGTAAACAGCCACTGTTTTACAATTCAGGTTAAAATTTCACGTGCTTTGATGTAAAACATTATTCCGGATAACTTTGATGTTTTACACTTTTGATGATTCGGACTAGAAAGAGGTCAAAATCGTGATTTAAAATCGATTCAGAAACATTTTTATCAAATGTCAAGTTTTCATACGTTTTTATCTATTTTCATATATTTTTATCCGTTTTCATACATACATACATACATACATACATACATATATATATATATATATATATATATATATATATATATATATATATATATATATATATATATATGAAATAGATGAAAGCGGATAAAATATAAGAAAAACAGATGAAAACATAGAATAATAGACGAAAACGAATAAAAATGTGAGAAAAATGGAAGAAACGGATAAAAGCATGAGAAAAATAGATGAAAACGTAAGAAAAACAGACGAAAAAGGTAAGAAAAACGGACGAAAATGATAAAAACGTAAGAATAGTCAATGAGGACTAACTTCAATGAGGACTAACGATGCAAATATTTTAACTCAACGAGGACTAACGATGCAAATATTTTAACTCTGTAGTCAATGAGGACTAACGTTGCAAATATTTTAACTCAATGAGGACTAACGATGCAACTATTTTAACTCTTGTTTGGAGATAACGGAAAATCATTTGCATCGTTTGTCCATAGTAACTGATATTAGTAACTGATGGATGTATTTGTGCCAACTTTACTAACAATGGATGATTTTGTTCTTAAAAAAAAATGAAAACCGAGCATTTACTACAGTGATGTATTTTGGACTTTCTAAAAAAAAAATTAAAAAAAACTCCACATATGATATGACATACAATTAGAAAAACACTTTAATCAGCTTTAAGGAAAGTAATAATTGTTTAAGGACTGAGATAATTACTGACATACCCCTGCACGGAGGGGTATGTCACAAAATACCCCATGTATCCGCCGTTTTCAAAAGTACCCCAGCATTCCCCTTAAATCCATACGCGACACCCGGGGAGGACACGTGTCAAGAAGCTAGCTCGGGCAAAAAAAAATAAATAATAAATTTATTCATTTCGCGTACACGTGTACGCGACACCCTCATCCGTACGCGACACCAATTAATTTTTGCATGGGGAAGGAGCATTTGCATGGGGAATGATATTTTGCATGGGGAATGAATGTTTTGACCGGAATAGTAGCATGGATGGGACGGAACTAGTTATTTTGAAGGATATATGGGCATGTCGTGTATGTTTTAACACATAACCTAAAAAAAAAAAAAACTTTCATACGGTGGTGTATTGTTGTTTGGTTTTGGTGTTGTTTGGTTGTTGTCGGTGGTGTATTATTGGTGGTGCAGTGGTGGTGCAGTGGTGGTGCAGTATTCTTGGTGGTGTGGAGTTGTGGTTTAACATTTGTTGCTGGTGCAGTGGTGTAGTTTTGGTAGTGGTATGTGGTGGTGGTGTGGTTGTTGCTGGTGGTCTTGTTGTGTGGTGGTCTTCTTGTGTTAGTGGTTGTTGTCGTTGAGTAGTTTGTCATAATGGCGGAATATCCGGTAATTCTGAAATATAATTTTTTTTGTCATTATAATTATTGTTTATTTGTTACGTATATGTTTTGTAAATATATATTTGTTATGTTTTTTTGGTTATTTTAGGATTATCCTGCGCAAGTTACATGTAGGAGTAGGTTGTCTTTAATTCAGGACATTAGAAAACTGATATTGAACACCCCTAAGGAAAAAATGTTTAGAGAAACATGTTTTGGTTGGATGTTAGACATTCCGAATATGCAAGAGAGCGGGGTGTTAGTACATTATTTTTTATGCCACCAAGTTGCTTGCCAAGAGGGAGACACAAACACAGTTCCACTAAGATATCGTGTACGTACTCTTGATCGTTTAGGTGAGGTTGAAATTCAGTTTGGTAGGGAGGAATTTTGTCTAGTCACGGGTTTAAGATTTGGGGTTGATTTTAGGGAGTCATATATGGAAGGTGCTAATTTATTTAGGAGACGTGTGTTCCCTTCTACTATTGATTCCAGACCTATATACGTTAGAGATTTGTTAGCAATGATAAACAAAGACGTGTTTAAAAAGTTGAGCGACAAAGATGGGGTTCGACTTTGTTTGTTAGCTGTTTTGATGTTGGTGTTGGAAGGTACTGAGCATGGGAATATAGTAGACGGATTTTTGTTTAGGCTAGTTGAGGATTTAGATATGTGGAATGTCTTTCCGTGGGGGTCGTATGTATGGCCAACATTGTACAATCATCTTCGGGATGCAGTATTTAAGCGTAGGGATAAGCACTTTTCCGCCGACAGGGACCCTACTAAACCTCCTAAGTACACGTTGAATGGATTTCTATGGGCTTTTAAGGTATGCCATTAATCTATTTATACAGTTCATGTATACATATAATTGTGGTTATTTTAACGAATTAACTTTTTTATTTTTATTTTTTTTAATTTTTTTTTTAGATTTGGATATTGGAGATGTTCCCCAGGGGTGCTAGCCCTTATTTTTTCCGTCATCATCAAGTGTTGCATCCCCGGTCCGTTGCATGGAGTTATAATAAAGTGGTCGTTAGAGAAAGTATTGAAAAGTTTTTGGACGACCAATTGAGGGTGAGTTTGAGATATTCAATTTTTTTCAACTATTATGAAATTAATATTGTTTTATTTTTTTAATGTCATGTGTATTTCCTATGTTTTATTAAAGGTAAGAACACCGTTGCCTAGGCTTAAACCGGATGAGTACGAGGAATTATCCGAGTGGTGGCGTGATAGTAACGCGTATTTCCAAGGGCATCCGGTCGCACCCCCGGTTATACAGCCACAAGCAAACATGGATTATGAAATACCTCCGGCTGTGGCACAAAAGTTTGATTATTATGATGAGAAGATTAAAGAATATCAGCTAAAGCTAGACGACATTGAAAAAATGGTAAACAGTTTGACATCAATTTCTTTTGAGTTTATGTATAAATATTATTGAAAGGTTGTTAATTGTTTCATTAACATTTTTAATGCAGCAAAACCAACTCCGCAATAAACAAGGAGTACATAGAGGAGCAAGATTTGTTGCAGATGAAAATATTGGTTTTAGTGACTATAGTGTGCTTCAAAACACACATGTTTTTTTTTTTCTTGTGTTTAGTAATTTTTAATGACGAAATGGTTATATACTAACATTACGTTATGATTTAATATATAGGGATTCCCTCAATCCCACCGTCCATTTACTGGTCCACCAGATGAGTCTTTCTTTGAAGACCTTCCTACACCGCCCGTTGTGTCTAGGTTTCCATCCCCGTTTCCATCAACCGGACATGCTGCTACCCGTACACCAATGGGTTTCGCCGCGTTTGCCACTCCCATTGATCACCAGGCTGGTCCATCTTCCCGCCCTAACGATGCTGCTGACATCCAGGTAACATATTATTTTACGATTATTATTTTTAGAATTCGTCATTATTTGTAATTGATTAATGATTGTTTTTTTTTGTTAATCTTTTTTTAGCATCCGATCGACCGACCAAGGAGGGATTGTCGTCCAGGTAAATTTCAGCAATTTCCGTATACCCAACAGGGACCCACTACAATCCTCCCTAAGAAACGTGGAGCTAAGGCTAAACTAAAAAAGAGTACGGAGACCATTCCGCGATTTAACCTAGAAGAATTACCGGTAGATGATGCTGATGAGGATATTCAGGTTGTTGGTACAGCTTCTAGCTCACCTTTGGTATTTTATAATGTTGATCCTACAAAGGTACTACAAAAAATGTTTTTTATTTATTAACATTTTTTTATATAATTAATGAACTTGTAACCATATTGTATATAATTTATTTATTTATTTGTTTAGGTACGGCGGCCCACTAACTATGAAATTTTGGAGGCATTCCTTTTGGAGCCATACGAGATATACCTTGATTGTCATCCAAAAGGTTGGGTGCTGGATATAGAGTTCTGGCAACACCTACTTCCGGATTTATACAAGCTGGGTAGTGATCCGGGTCCATTGGACAAACGTGGTTGGTTGTCTGACGATGTAAGTGTATTCTTTTAAATTGTTTGAAGTTTAGATTATTTAAGTTTCAAGAACATTAAATGGTTAGGTTTAAACTTTTGAATCAGCATATGAATTGTTGGATGGAGATATTAATGAGAAAATGGGACAACAACCAACTATGGACAGTGGCTAGATCATGGACGACATCTCTTTCCCCGAGCGTGAATGGTTATGTGTCCATGCTTTCGATAAATCCGGTGCTTAGGGGAACATTGGATGGTCGCACACGTCCGTACCCGTCATGGGATGTAGTACGTTATGTAAGTAAAGATCTTTCAATGTATATTTGTTTTGTATAAATTACTCTTTACAAGACTTTGTAATTGTGTATGCATAAATAAACTTTATATGTAGGTGTTGATGCCGATGAACCCGACAGGGAATCACTGGGTCACAGCAATTATAGATTTGGTGGATTCCAAGTTATTGGTTCTCGACTCTATGTACAGCATGGAACGTGGTGAGGAAATAAGAAAATTTGTATTGGCTTGGACCGAAGCTGTGAACACGTGTTTAGAAGAGCTGGGACATTTTAGCAGGACAGGACGTGGGCATTACAGTTTCGAGTTCCATTACAACAATGTAGATTATCCTATCCCACAACAAGGAAATTCAAGCGATTGTGGGGTAATCACATGTTGGCTAATACATGAGTTTGTTACGTGTAACTGGCCACCGAAGTATGATATGACTGATGTTGATGGCTTTTTCTCCAATGTTAGATGTAACCTTGGTCAGGTGTTTTATCTAAGTAGGTGTGAGGATACTAGTTTATGTGGATATGATTAGTTAAGATGTTGTTAGTTGTACTGTTGAATAGTTTGTGATGGTATATGTTGATGTATAAAGTTTTTTTTGTCAACTTTCATTTAATTTATTTTTTAACCATACATAAACACGATACAATAACCTTACATAGACACGAAACAATTAAATCATACAACGCTGTGTTTCATACACAGTACATTGACAATATTAAGCATAAACAAAGGGTATGAAAAGGTGCATATTCATCCACTATAAACGGTATTCTTGTCGATAACCTCAACCAAGTTCCTTTTTGTTATGTTAAGAGCAGGCGGTGATGATTTTGAGGTAAAGACCGAAACATTACGAAGTACCAAAACAGTTCCGACTTTGAGGTGTTTTTTATAAGGCAGCTCTTCTGCAAGGACTTTGTGATGAATTGTACCAGCCATAGTCCCGGTTGGATCTTTTAGTGTACAGTTGAGGTCACCCAGCATGTTAGGAGTACAAGACTTGATAACAGCTACAACAAGTTCAAGTTTTCCTTTTACACAATGCTTCTTTATATCCCCAAAACAGCCAGTTACGATGACACCTTGAGAATTAAACACCTTATGAATCGCGCTCAACCATGGACCAATAGTAAAATGTTCATCCTCAGTGACGTCCTCATTTACTTTAGCTATATAATCCTGTGTTGGCACAAAACAATATTCAGGGCCACCCTCTCTGACGTCTGCATTTTTTCGAAGAATGGCTCGTTAAAGAATACCAGCCGGACCAGGTATTATCCAATCATCCTCGCTCATAGATGTTGACGAACCCGCAACGTTATGTGTTGGGGCGTAATTTTTTTGTTTTGGTGGAACAAATTGGGAATTTGTGAATCCGGTTTTCTTTTGTTGAGACATTGTGTGAATTTTATCTTTCTTTGAGTGAGTAGAATTCTGAGCAAATAAACGTTACTACACACCAGTATTTATACAAGAAATTTAAAGGAGATGTCACATCATTGTCATATTTCGCGTAATAAATTACACGTACCCGTACGTGTCATGCAATTGTCAGATCAATGTCATATCATTGTCATATTTCGCGTAATAAATTACACGTACCCGTACGTGTCATGCAATTGTCAGATCAATGTCATATCATTGTCATATTTCGCGTAATAAATTACACGTACCCGTACGTGTCATGCAATTGTCAGATCAATGTCATATCATTGTCATATTTCGCGTAATAAGTTATACAAACCCGTTGGTGTCAAATCAACTGTCTAGTCCGTGTCATATCTTGTTTCAAAAAAGTAGTATTCTTGCAGCATTTACCGTATATATTTAGTCTTTACAAACACCTTGATCCATATCAAACCAACAAAATGAGTTCAGTTTTGCAAAAATTCAAATGTGTTTTACATTTTGATAATACCGAACGAGGTGTGATTATGTATAGTAATATCACTTACTCATGGTTAGATGAAACTGTACGTTCTAAGTTCAAGTTGGATCCCAGTGTTCCGCTTAATTTCAAATTCTCGCACCCCGCATTTGATGTTCGCATGGATATCACTAACGATGATGAGGTAAGTTTCTTTGCTGAATTCGCTGTCACGAATCAAGAAATGCCGCATATTTATGTTGCTAAAGCGAAAGCATTTGAAGAAATGCCATCTTTTATGCCAAACCAAGAAACCCCGACATTTTTTTAACTTTTTTGAAACAAACACTAACCAAGAAATCGGGTATTCTGGTTCTGAAGGCAACTATTTTTTAAATGAGGGGCCATCAAAAAATTTTGAATCAAATGATAATGAGATTTTTGAATCCGGTTATAAAGATGAGCCAAATTTCACAAAACCAAATTCATCATTTGCTTTTGGGTTAGATGACGAAGTTAATGATGATGCATATGATGAAGATGATGTTTATGCTGGGAAAAACGAGAACCAAAAACCAGTCCATAATAAATGGAAAAACATTTTTTCACTCATGCCTGACGTTCCAGAAACACCACTTTACCAATCCAAACAAGTAATTTCAAACGATGACCCTATTGATACAAATATTTTCAAGGGAAAGTTTTTTGACACAAGAGATTTATTAGACAGAACAATTAGGATGGAATGTTTAGAAGAAGGTTTCCAGTTTTTAGTAGAAAGGGCAGAACCTATAAGATATTATGTTAAGTGCTATCATTTTAACTCATGCAAATGGAGAATTAACTCTAGACGCGTGGGAGATACACCGGTGTTTGAAGTTACAAGTTTGAATGATAATCACACGTGTGATAAAACAATAACATATCCTAACCATCAAAATGCAAATAAAAAAGTTATTGCTCACATTTTTAGTGAAAAGTTGAAAGATGCTAGACGAGATTTAAAACCAAACGATATGCAAAGAGATATGTTATCACAATTTAAAGCTAGTATATCTTACCAACAAGCATGGAGAGGAAAGGAGTATGGGTTACAAATGATTAGGGGTTCACCTACGGAATCATTTGAAATGTTGCCGTATTATTGTCACAACCTAGTAAAAAAAACCCAGGCACTATCACACGTATCAAGACAAATGAAGAAGGCGTTTTCGAGATGTTATTCGTTGCCATTGGTGTTTCTGTAAGTGATATTAATTTTCATGATTGGTTTCATAATTTTCATGAATGGTGTTTAATGTGTATTCAATTTTGTTATTCAGATTTGAACTTTCTTACATTGTCTTCGCCCACTACTTATAGTTGACGGGGCACATCTGAAGGGTGTCTACAAAGGTACAAATTTGTTAGCAGTCGGCATGGATGGAAACAACCAAATTGTGCCTATTGCTTACGGTATATGCAGGGGAAACTGGTGAATGTTGGTCATGGTGGTTTTCATGCCTTAAAGAATGCATAGCCGATAGACAGGGTTTGGTTATCATATCTGATAGGCATCCTTCTATCAGATTAGCTGTACAAAATGAATACCCATTGGCGTTTCATGGTATATGCTGTCGTCATCTAATGATGAATCTTTCTTTAAAAAGGGACTCAACAAAGGCGCTATTTTGGAGGATATGCAAAGCGTATACACCTGACGAATTTGATAGCAAGATGCAAATACTCCTGTCCATTCAGCCCGAGGCGTTCCACAAGCTAATAGAGGCGGGTGTTCACAGATGGTCGAGAGCATACTGCCCACTAACTCGCTACAATTACTGTACTTCTAACAGTGTCGAGTCTGTTAATGCTTGTACCATAAAATCAAGGAAGCTGCCTATAACAATGCTGACCGAGCAATATCGAAAAATGGTGCAAGCCTGGTATTTTAAACGGCGACAAGTGGCTGGTATTTATTGTCCCGATTCGTATAATTATATTTTTAGTAATTATCTTTAACATAAAGTCACTTCTTAGAGCCTATTTGTTTATGCAGCAAATATGAAGCATGAAATAACTGATTGGGCATCCCATAAAGTGGAAAAGAGAATAACGAAAAGCGCAACCTGGAAGGTATACGGGGTTGACCAATATCGGTTCCAGGTTTTTGATGGGAGATACAATCGGGAAGTGAACTTAGGGTCTAGGACATGTGATTGCCGGAAATGGCAGCATTCTGGTATACCTTGCGGTCATGTTATTGCTGTGAGTAGATTTTTGGGTCAAAACACTTGTGTCCAGTACGTTCAGGATTGGTTCAAAAAAGCTAAATACCAAGCCACATATGCAGAGGCGGTGAATTTTGTTGGAGAGTTTCATGAATGGGAGTATCCATCAAATATACAACCAATCAAACCTCCACGAATGGACAACCCACAACCCGGCAGGCCAAAAAATACCAACCGTATACGATCCCAGGGTGAGGAACCAAGGTTAAGACATTGTGGTAGGTGCGGTGAAGCTGGACACAATCGTGGCCAATGCAAGCAACCATTCGTCCCTGAGGAAATGTTAACCAAAAGAAAACAGTATCCCAGAAAGAAAAAACCCGTTAACGATCAACAACAAACACCTCCGTTATTCGACTCACACCCAACTCAAACAGATCATCACACCGTTCCTACTTATGATACATACCCATCTCATGTGTTTGGACATAACACATTCCCAACACAACCATTTAATCAAAATTTTTACACAATAGGACAATATGACCAAGGGCAAGCAAGTCATGAACAACATGGTCATCATAACCCGGCACACGGCTATGAGCAATATAACTCCCAACAATATCCCTCTCAACCATACCCGTCACAATATTTAAATGATCATAACACTCAACAGTCTAATAATAGTTGGTTTAATTTCTTTGGTTAATAACTAGTTTGCACTTGTTACTTTTGTATTCCAATGTAATTGTAGTAATTTTGTAACATTTGTTACAAAGCTTGTAATAAATTTCTTTTTTAGTTATAGCATTTATTTCCAGAAAAGCCTAATAAAATAATAGAAATGAAAACTAAGAATAAGGATGCACCACGTGAGTTATAGTATTACTTTTTCTGTATTGACATGATAGCACAAACAGTGTCCTTTATGGAAGTAGTAAATACCAATCGGTTCTATATAAGCTGCAATGTAACACTTGAAGTTCAATACAACATTTCATTCCTTTTTCAAATATTAGTAAACTTGAATACATGACATTCAAAGTTCTACTTCATCATTACGGGAGGTTCACTTCCCCTCCAGGAAGAAAGTTTGAAGGGGGTTTAATTGCTTGCGTAGATCCGGTCGAGTTTGAAACTTTCTCGGCCGAGCAATTGATAAAAATTTTAACAAATTGTTTAGGTTACGATGAAAACTCCCCAACCTTTTTTTATATACAAAAACCAAATTCTCATCTTGATTCAGGGCTAGTACCATTGGCTGATGCAATGGAAGACCGCGAAAGTCTATTAGCGTACATAGAACTTCAACAAAACAAAATGCATGTGTACGTTTCAAGAGTTGAGTTACTCGAACTCGTAGTGGCCAACACATGCAACGTTAATCATACCAAGAAGAGTACACATCATAAACCTTCATGTTCAAAAAAGTTATTTGACTAATTTGTGGTTATGGGTGTTATGTTGCCTTTATTGTAGTGTTATGATTTTCATTGTCCATGTCCAAGTCACAATCAGACTATTTTCATTGTCTATGTCCATGTCCATGTAACTCCACTCTTGAAACGTACAAATAAATGACTATTTTCATTGTATATAGTTTTGGTTACTCATATATATAACGTTTTGTTTTATAGTAGTAGTTTTATCTTTTTGGCAATTGATATTATGAAATAAAATGGGCGAAAATTACTGACATGCCTCTGCATATGGGTAAAACCAGTTATTTTAATCGTATAGGACATTGTCAGGGAGTTGTCATTTCAGAGTGTCATATTTCGTGTAAACTTTTAAGCGTACACGACATTGTCAGTGAATTATCATTTCAAAGTGTCATATTTCGTGTAAACTTTTAAGCAGTCACGACATTGTCAGTGACTTGTCATTTCTAAGTGTTATATTTCGTGTAAACTTTTAAGCGTACACGACATTGTCAGTGACTTGTCATTTCATTGTTCAGAACCTTTAAAAAGTTGTCTGACTTCAATTGCTTTATAAGCTAGCTTTGATTTGATATATACACATATTTGCTACTTCTCTTTACAATATCCATGGATTCTAACATTATGAAATTTAAATGTGTGTTACATTATGATGATCAGCACCGAGGTGTCATTATGTATAATGATTTGACGTACTCAGGGTTAGTTGGTTGGTGTTGAAGAAATTCAATTTAGATCCAAATATTCCGATTAATTTGTCCTGTAAGTTGGCTTCGTTTAATTATCGTATTGACATAACTGAGGATGATGAGGTAATGTTTTTTGTTGAATGTGCTTGTGCTGCTACTGCTGGGGTGGCACAATTGTATGTTGTTCAACCCAACAAATAAGACGATTGAGCTTATATTGTTTTATGTTAACTGGTTTGTATTTTGTTAATGAACGTTTGTACTCTTATTTGAATAAATTTTTTAATTTGGATACTTATGGCAATGTTTATTGAATCACTGATAAAACATATCATATATAGATGACATTCTTAAGGCATACAACACACTTATTGATTGATATTCTTAATAATTGAAACGATTCTTCCATAGAGCTTTATGACGTTCATCTGCTTTAGCTTCCTCATTCTCAAAGTGTTCTTGTTCCGCCCATTCAACCATTTGATCTAAAGTGTAATCCGATTGTTGTATGGTTTTTCTTCCGTCTTCGTTTTCATTTGGGTAGTCTGTTATCACATGATCCATCATTTTTGCTAAAGTAGCATTTGGGCATACATATTTTTCAATAATAAAATTGACACCGCAATGGTCAACGTAAACTTCCAACTGGCCGCCTTGTGATGCTGAAATATCAAACATCACATGCATATCATAGTTGTTTCTTAGCTTGACGGTGATTGAATACCCAGTGTGCGGAACTTCATAATAAAGAGCATGAATCTTCATATCGAGAATGTTAGACAAGTATTGTTTCAGCTCATCTACCTTCATTCTTGGAATGTTGATGTTCATCTTCCAACCATTTACATACTCTACATTCCCTTCATTGCAAACCAGATGACCATTATTGTGAACAATAAAATTGAAAATGGTTTGTGAATACGGCGACGTAGGTTTTTTTTTTTTTTTTTTTTTTTTTTTTTTTTTTTTTTTTTCTGTCGTTCAATGTTAAACTGGACACGCTCTTCACGTTTTTTTTTCCTCTACCATTTCATGTAGATATCGGACACGCTCTTCACGTTTAAATTTTGTTTCTTCTGAAATTACACATGCAAATGATTCTTCGAAACAACCATCATCTGGAATCATTATTGTTGTTAGATCTTCGCGATTTTCGGAAACAAAAATTTGGATCTTTCCTGCAACTTTTGCGAAGTCATACATAACATCAATATCATAATCCCCCTTAATTGCTTTCATACCATTTAATGTGTCGTTTTGTGGCAACGCATAATATAGATTTTGGACCGTGGATGGTAATTTTCTCTTCAGATATGTAACCATATCTTGAAAACCAAACTGTGGGACAACAATATTCATGTGTGAACCACCTTCATATGTTAGTGGGTTAAGTATAAATTTTCCGTTGTAGTTGATAGTGAATTCGAATGTATGGTTATTAGACGTTGACATTTGGTGAATGAAAGAAGACACAATTGGTTTTGATAACTTGAAACCACATACCACAAGTATATATATATATATATATATATATATATATATATATATATATATATATATATATATATATATATATACCAGCAAAGGTATGTAGTCATTTATTTGTCAGTGGTGGAGTTACCATATTGGTTTTGATAACTTGAAACCACATACCACAAGTATATATATTTATACATATATTTAGATACAAGAATACCTATTTATAGACCAAAAAAAGTGAACCATACCTACTAAACCCTAAAACTGAAACCCTAAACCCTAATAATAAAACGTAACATACTTTTCCCATTCCCCATGCAAATTTTAAAGGTGTCGCGTACGGATGGGAGGGTGTCGCGTACACGTGTACGCGACATGCATTATTATATATATATTTTTTTTGGCCCGAGCTAGCTTCTTGACACGTGTCCTCCCCGGGTGTCGCGTATGGATTTAAGGGGAATGCTGGGGTACTTTTGAAAACGGCGGATACATAGGGTATTTTGTGACATACCCCTCCGTGCAGGGGTATGTCAGTAATTATCTCTTAAGGACTTCGAAAAACACTTTAATCAGCTTTAAGGAAAGCAATAATTAGAAAAATACTTTAACATTTTTATTAAACCACTTTGTTTGATTAATTAAAAACTGTTTTCTTTACTAGTACAGTACTATAAAATAAATACATAATCATATATCATCCAAAAACTTAAAATTCCTTATAATTTCTCTAACACGCAAGAAACACATATCACTTAAATAAGCATTCACAAACACTCAAGTCTCAACCATTTTAAATATCATAAGCATGTGATACGCCATATGAGGTTTACCAACTTACTTTAAGGAGTATTTGACTAAAAACAGAATTGGAGAAGAAAACTTCTCTACTTTTGTATTTGACTGTTACTAAAAAGAGAGCATAACACTTTGTACACCATTTCTTACAGTACTTACCAGGCTAGGATATAATCTAAGGTAACTAGGTAAGGTTGCTTTCTATGTAGGTGTATAAGAAAAGAAAACAAAGTTTGTAAGAGAATAAAATATATAGAGATGCATGAAAATTAAGAAATGCCTGAGCTCTAAATAAGGAAATACAAAGGAGACCCGTCCAAGAATGTAAGCTATAGAAATTAGCAACAACACCATCTTTCCTTGAAACTTGGTCCAAATCCCAAATATCCCCACTTGCCAATGCTACTCCTTGTAACCACAGATGCACCCTTTTCTTGCTCTTTCTTGAACCAGGCAACCATCTATGCACCAATATTGCTACAAAATAAACATTCATTATTTCAAGAAAGAGGACACGGCGATGATGGTGGTGTGGTAGCAATGGTGATAGGGGTTGGAGGTTGAAGAATAGTGGAGAGGTTGAAGAAGAGGGGTGTTTGGCTGTTTGGATTAGAGTATTTTATTTTATTTTTTCTTTTGAATTTGATAATTGAAAACTTCAGGGACCAAACATGCAACTAAATAAAATGTGAAAAGATGAAAAAACCAATTGACTAAAAGATAATGCTCGTTAGCCATAACGGGGCTCGAGGGATCATTTGCACATCGTTCTGGAACTTCAGCTACCCCGTTCGCCAGTAAATCGAAACGAGGGACCAAACATAAAAACGGGGTCAACTTAAGGGACGAACGGTGTAATTTACCCCATGATAAATGACAATAAAGTAATATCTTCTTTTGAGGATATGAATGGAAAAGTTATTGCAATGGTCCCATGAAATTTGTATTGTAAAGTAGTTTCTTTAAAGTTTTATTATTATTATTATTTGGTTAATCCTATATTTTATGATCAAGAGGCATATTGTCTCAAGTTTAAATTATGATTAGGATTTTAATTTCGGTCGATTGAAAAGGTGAAAAGCAATGATGTGTTATATTTGATTCATTTTTGTAAAAAATAAATAAATAAATAAATAAAAATAAAAATAAAAAATTACATTAGTAAAATCATTATCTAGAATTTTAGATGGATTATGTAGGTAATTGGTTTAAACAAAGAGCGCTAACATGCACACTATCAAAAGTGATTTGCATACCACAAAATCATATTAGTGATGCATATAATACAACACAGCGTATACATCATTGTGGTACACACATGATGGTACACTTCTTAGGCTAGTAGGCAAGGTGACTACACCTTCACCATACACATCAGCGCCACGTCAGCTTTCTCTCTCCCCTCACTTCCCTTCACCACTCTTCACCTTTTAAAGGGCAAGAAACCTATAACTTCACCTTTCATTAAATACCCACTTTATAAAAATATACCTCACTAAATATCTTACACACACTCACACACAAAATAAAAAAATAATAAAAAAGTGAGATGGGACCTTTATTCTTCTTTTTCAATTAGTGAACCTTTCACCGAATATTGTTTCGGTACAAGTGCCTAGCGCGTGATCCATGTTGGAAGGCAAGGAATTGATGCGTGATGTGGGGCCCTTAGGTGAAAGTTTCACACCCTTGCCCTTCAGTCTTATATACCATATAGACACACACAAACCCAACCATCACAGTACACACCTCATCCTATCCCTACACACATTTTGAATCTAGTAAAAAAAATAGAAGCTGCTTAGAAGGCTCATGGTATGTAACATGAAATTTACATATATGTCAGGACTCAGCATTATTAAAGCTTTCATTGTCTATAAAATAGACCCAACTAAGTAGACTTGTGTTATCCATTCAAATAATAATAATAATAATAATAATAATAATAATAATAATAATAATAATAATAAAGTAGACTTGTGTATGATCAAGTGTGGTATTAGCAAGAAAATGGCAATAACAGAGTTGCAGGTTACGAAGACAATAGTCGAAAACGACATGGCTGCCTTTAGGGGTATGGTAGAACAAGATGAAAAAATAGGAAACGTTACAGTGTTGCACCTTGCTTCACGACTAGGAAATGCTGAAATGGTGTCACTTGTTTTAGAACAAAGGCCAGAAATGGTGGATGCTGAGAACAGTGTTAACTCAGAAACGCCACTCCATGAAGCGTGTCGCATGGGACATGAGATGGTGGTTAAATTGCTTATGGAGAAGAACCAATGGGTGGCTGGTAAGCTCAACTGTGAGAACAAGAGTGCATTGTTCCTGGCTTGTAGTTATGGGCATCTTAACATTGTTAATTTCCTCCTTGATTACCCGTGGTTGTTAAACATCATAGGCGATGTAGCTTGTCTCAACATTTGTCTCAACGTTGCTGTCTCGAAAGGCCGAACAGGTAACAAGCTAATAAGTAGTGCTGTTAATTATCATTTTCAAGTACTTTTGCTGTTGGCCTAATACCAAAATAAAGCATCATACTTGTAAAAAAAACACTTTTGCGTAGCGAACAAAATTTTTTCCTTGTTTGTGGGTGAAAGTCGACTATTTTGTACACAAGTGAGTATTATTCCACCCCCTCATCAAGTTACTGGTTATAACCACCATTGACACTCGCCACCACCCACTGCTTCCCCACCCTCCTCACCACCTGGCCAGATCTGGAATCAACACCACAACCTCTCTCTCGTACACCCAATTGTCTTTTTATATATATATTTTTTTTTACCGAAATTCAACACGCTTACAAATCCAAACTCATACACCAAAATTAAAAATCATATTTAAATTAGCCTGATGAGTAAGAGCTTGAACCCAATCAGCATCCCCATGACCCAAAGCATTAACAGCAGTTATAAAATAAAACCATAACATGTGGTAACAGTTGTACAAATGTATACTTTACAACGAAGTTTAACACTTTACCAAACTGAAACACTTGGTTAACCTCAACTCTCAGTCGCGGGTAATGAGCCACAAGTTCAAGCCCTTCATCACTTATCTCTTGACACCTCACAAGTTCTAAAGTTTCAGGATGATCAGCATAACAAAGAGCTTCCATCCCAATATTGTTAAAAGAATAAACACGATTTAAATATAGGTTCTTTATGGGGCATGTTCTGATCAGTCCAAGAATCCCAGCAAGTGAAAACGAAGATAATGAATTAAGCTGTTTTGGAATTTGGGTGTTTGTTTTGAGGTGGGTGGTTGGATCGATAATAGTCAAGTTTGACCCACAAACAAGGAAAAAATTAAGTTCGCTACTCATAAAAGCTTTTCTTGACAAGTATGATGCTTTATTTGGTATTAGGCCTTTGTTGTTTGGCCTATTTGCAATCGCGCGCCCCTTCAGTTAAATACTTTCGCTGTACGTACTTGTTTGTCCCGTAGAGCATCTCTAATGTAATCATCTATAATTTAGTACTAAAATATTGCAAAACTAGCTTCTTATTAGAATATGCTTACTCCGAATAACTTTTGCTCCAATGTGTACACTATATATTTGCACTAAATGTACTATAAAACTATCAAAATACATAGAAATGCAATGAATAAAAAAAATTAAGCAAAATATATAAATATTGTGTTCATTTTAACGGCGTTGATGAAAAACGTACGAATGTATATTTATATCAATTAATTTTAGTTATTTGTATTATAAAGTAAAAGATTAGTTAAAATAAAGAGTTTTTAAATAAATGAATAGTGTTTAGTGCAATGAATAGTATTGCACTAAATTTGGTGTTTTTTTTGCTTGTTTAGTGCTAAGTAACATTGGAGAACATATTTGATACTTTTTGCACTATTTTAGTGCTAAAGGTACATTTGATGCTAACATTGGAGATGCTGAGAGAACAAATGTATTGAATTGAACTATTTGTAAGCAAATGAGTTAAAGTGCCACTTCCTATGTTTAAAAATATACTGTTATCTTTAGCGTCTCTATTGGACTTAATAATATAAGTTTATTCTTGATGGTGATGCAGATATCGCTAAAAAGTTGCTAGAAAAGTGCCCGGATCTAGCTAATACGAAGGACATCACTGGTTCCTTACCGTTGCATGTTGCTTGCAGAAAAGGGCAATTGGAGATTTCAAAAATGCTCTTAGGAATGGACCCTGAGCAAGCTTTGGAGTTTAATAATAATGGCTACACTCCTTTGCACTTAGCTGCCATGAACGGTGACGTAACCATCCTAAAGGAGTTTGCATCCATAGCTACTTCATTCTTTGAGATTCAGTCAAAACAAGGAGAAAATATGTTCCATCTAACCATGGAACGCAATAAGTTGGACGCCTTCAAGTACATAGATGGTGTCCTCAAACGCACAGACCTGTTTGACCAACCCGACAAATCTGGCAAGACTGTTCGAGATCTTGCACAGGATAGACGTTTTTCCCAGGTGTGAATTTTCTATTTTGTTTCTATACGCTTTTCACTAGCAATATAAACTCTAGTAAACTTGCTAGTTGTAGTTCTAAATCAGTTCAGTTCAGATGCTTTTATAATTCTTTTTTTAACTTGATGCCCTAAAAGTTTGAGGCCTTGTGGTGTCTCACCTCACGCACACCCTCAACGACGGCACTAGTAAGTTGTTTAGTTAAATTTACTTTGGCTTATGTCACTAAATACAATACATGTTCATTGCAGTTTGCAGAATACATGAGTGAAACAGTAGAGCAAATTGATCATCAAGAGTCTGAGAATCATTCAGGCATCCGGAATCAAACTGCATTGGCAACGACAGACGAGACTGTTGGCTTACACAGAGAAGCACTACAGAATTCACTGAACACAGTTGTAGTCGTGAACATCTTGATAGCATCAGTCACATTCACAGCAGGTGTGAACCCACCCGGTGGGGTCTATCAAGAAGGGCCTCTAAAGGGAAAAGCAGTAATGGTCGAACAACAAGCTTTCAAAGTCTTTAAATTCAGCAATCTCATAGCACTAACTTTATCCCTTCACGTGGTTGTAGTCCTAGTCAGCATCATCTCTTTAAAACAGAAACTACTAAAGAATATACTAGCAGTAAGTCAGGCGCTCACATTGGTGGCGTTATCCTTCATGCTTGTGTCATATCTAGCAACAACTATAGTTATCACGCCAATGCCTAACGCGAATCACAGAATGATTTGGAGCCGAGACGCTTTGCTGACTATCGGTATGGGGACTATTGGATTTGGCTTTTTTTCGCAAGGAGTTGGGTTTATGATGCGTCATTGGGAGATGTACGAGCGGAAGGAGAAAAACTTGCCGGTTTTGAGAAATGCTGGTGAAGCTCTACCGCAGGATCTTGATAACCCCTCGCAACGGATAGACATGGGTGTGTTTGTTTAAAAAAAAAAAAAAAAAAAAAAATTGTTACTACGCCTCCTAGGGCGTGTTTGTTAAGTTTTTTTTGTTAAGTGCTATTAAATTAAAGTGTGTGTCTGTGTATATATTGTTTGTTTGTAGACGAATAAATGGTTGTTTGTTTTGTATTCTGAATAAAGTGTCTGAATTAAAAAAATTATTGTTATACTTTAAAAAAAAAAAAAATAAGTGTTGAATTATAGGTTAAGAAGTGGGAGGGTAAATATGTAAAACTAGGATACAAGTGATGATTTAATATGGAGACCCTCACTTCCATAACTTTTTCTAGAAGGTCACCCATTTAATTTAAGCACAAAACAAACATTAAATTAATGACTTAATAAATTTACCTATTTATGAATTAAGACTCTTTAAGTCATTATCAAACACTACCTTACTCTTACCAGTAAGAGGTGGGTAGACGTTTTGTTTGTTTGTTTCTTTATTTTGAGTCAGACCCAGTTAGACATATAACATATTACTCAGTAAGAGGTGAGGACTTGTCTTACTGCCTCTTACTCAATAAGAGATTGAAGACTCGTGTTAATATAATATATTTGATAATTTATTAACTATGTTACATTTATGATAAAAAAAAAGTCTTGTTTCATATTTACATAAGTTACTTAAATAAATTGCAGAAACGAGCACTTAAAATCATTCGGAAAATTATACAAAAACAAACAACATTATTTCGTTCAGATTTAGACTTTCTAGCCACCTCTTACTGGTAAGATGCGGTACTCAGATTCAGACCTAAAACATCTTAATGAACCGAATTAAGACCGGCCACTCTTTATTAGTGAGATAAATAATGGATTAACATATAACTAGTGGTAGTTTGTCGTCGATTCTCTTAGTTTATGTTAATTACTAAGACTATGTTTATTGGTAAAGGTGACCAATCGGTTGGAGTACAAAATCAAATAAATACTTAATATAATATTGAGTTTGTATAAATGTGACTTTCATTTTTCTGATCTAATCTGTCAAATGTCATAACATGAATGGTTATTGATGAAGCGAAAAGTGTACCGCTTTTGGGGGGTCATTTAAGGCCAAAGTCAAGATTATTTGATCAAATATTGCCCTAAATCGTTCCTTTTGTCATTTTAGGTACTTTTGAGAGGAATTTTACAAAAGGAAGCATTTTGGACGTTTTTGGAGCGAAAAAGTGCAGAAAACGACAAAGTCTCAAAAGCATGCTGGAAATTGCCTTTGACGGCGTCACAAGGTATTAGTGATGGCGTCATGAGTTGACAAAAGGGTGGATGAATCAAATACACGTGACGCGCCAGAATGTTTTGTGAAGAGGGTCTGACGGCGTCATGAATAAATATTCCAAGGCCATCAAGAGTAATTGTAAAGAGTGACGGCCCAGAACCCATATAGAGTGGCGGCGACAGAAGTGGATCTAGGCAATACGAGTTTAATTTGGCGGCGAGTTGACGGCGTCAGACTTAACTCTTGACGCCGTCAGATTGTAAAATCTATATACAGTTTTCTAGTTTTCATTCATTGTGTGCAACTTTGAGGGAATAAAACCTTAGACGAATTTTCCAGCTTTTTGAAGGGTTTCAACCCTTTGTTTCTTCCATGTTCAATTGAAGATAAGTACTTCATTAAATCATTCAATATGTCTATGTGTTGTTTGATTATATCTTTGATGCGTGGGAATTGCACCAGGTTTTACCTCTCGAGGGATCTCGAGAAGCTTACAACCCCCACCAGGCAGTGTACCTGATCGATGTAGTATAGTATAATGACAAGTACCGGGGGATTGATCGTTCAGCTAGGAATAGTGTCACTAGGATTAGAAAACCTAAAGACTAGGTCTAGAGATGAGGGATGATTCTTTTTGTATTTTTTATATTTTATGAAAGCAAGTGAAAATCTCGGTTTTGAAGGAGTTGGGCGGAATTAGTTGCTAGTCAACAAACCCAATAACTAAAGATGCAATCAAAATAAAATACTAAAAATGAAAATAAACTAAATTATACTAGAGGTGTGAGCAATATATGGGAGAATTGTGTTTACTTAGATTTCACTACTCCCTAGATATCTTTTACAGGTTAATTACTTGTTACAGTTGCGTGGATGACGGATTGTATTCCTTAATACCATTCATGGGGTGGCGTACTTACTTCCCCAATTCAATAAGCGCCTACTTCACTCATATGTCGAGCCGGCTAAGAAACTCCTAACATGGGATCACTAGAATTTGCTCATGCATTAAATACAACCAATAAAACCTAGTACACATCGGTTCATATTTCTTAAGACTTTCAAGCATGTTACACAATGGAGATCTGCCAGTTTTCTTAAGCCTAACATTGAAATCATTCATCCATTACAACTATAAACAAGCAATCAACCTATAATTAACATCTAGGTTTCATTACATCTAAGCAAACACATGATAGATCTAGCCTAGCATGTTGAAATCAAGACAAACATAAGATATATTCAAACAACACATAGACATATTGAATGAATTGAAAGAGGACTTATCTTAATTGAACATGAAAGGTTTCAAGGGGTAAAAACCCTTGAAAATACTGTAAAATACGACCTAGGGTTTATTAGGTTTGACCCTAGTATTCTCCACACAAGTTCCTCTTTTTATGAATGAAAAATAGAAAAGTATATATAGATTTTGTGGGGTGACGGCGTCAAGAACAAATGTCTGACGCCGTCATCTCGCCGCCAAATAGTTTCTCGGACTGCCTAGATCTGGGTTTGACGCCATCACGTGTAGGCCGTCACCATATTAACTCTTGACGCCCTTCTCTTGACGCCTTCAGGTTTTCACTGGGCCGTCATGGATTTTACTCCTGACGTCGTCACAATTTCCTTCTTGACGCCGTCAGGTACTGTTCTCAGCATGGAAAATTAAGTCTTTGCCGTTTTCTTCACTTTTATGCTCCAAAAACGTCCAAAATGCTTCCTATTCCAGAATTCACTCCCAAAGTACTTAAAATCACAAAAGGAACGATTTAGGGCAATATTTGATCAAATAAATTCAATTCCGGGCTTAAATGACCCCCAAAAAGTGGATCATTTTTCGCCTCATCATATACCCTTACACTTGAGATTTGCTTATCCTCAAGCAAAGGCGCTTTTATTCTAATCAAAATACAAGTTAGGGGTCATTTAACACTAATATAAAAGTAATTACAAAAAATAATCATTCCACTAAAGACCAAAGACAAGCACGGAGGTCATATACTAGCACCTCATAAATAGTGTTTAGATACTCACATCTCTCGGGTGTAATAAGGTTAATATCACATTAAGGAAATGGAAAACATCTCTCACTACCTGTCATAGCAAAATAGATTACCATAGGCTTGGGAAAGGATCAAACCTCCACCACTTGGCGTAAGCACCTAGGATAAACTATCAAAGAGGTCTTTTAAAGGGTTGTAACATCAGGTGTAGGGATATGGAATACACGGTTTTGTTAGATATAGGCAGTCTTTACTGGTGGCGAGTTAACAATCTTGGTTAATTACATGTACAATATGGCGTTGCTAAGCCAAGACTAGACTCGACTTAAGCTAATAAATGAAAAATAACAAAAACATAAAATGAACATAGAATGAAAAGGGATGGTAGTCCGTATGTTTTTTTTTTATTTTTTGTTTTTTTTGTTTTTTTGTTTTTTTTTACACTTTTACCGTACCATCCAAAATAATACATCATAGGGAATGAAAATTCCCCTTACACTTGAATTTTTACATACTTCACAATAAACTAATCTAATGACTCGAATTAAGAAAATCAAAACACTTGGAGTACTTTTAAGATTAACGCACATATGGGGGTAATAATATGATGTTCTTCCCCATTACTCCATAATATTAGTACTTTACCCATGAGTCCCAATCGTCCCAAAACAATATGTACAAGGATATGACTCGACTTAGCAACCATGTAATCAATTAAATAATTAACTAAGGGTTTAAACAAATAACAATAATGCACTAAAGATGAGTGCATACACGGAAGGCTAAGGCGATTTGGGTGTACATTTAAGTGGGGTGTAACAAATTCTTCCTTTAAGTAAGATGCTTAAAGTTAGAAACGAAAAGATAGGCTCGGAGGGGTGTGCTAGGGGTTTCGTGTACTAAAAATGAGTACAACGCTAAGCTGTGGGAAAAATTAGTTGACTTAACTAGCCAAGTAATATGACTTAAATGATTAAGTAATTATGATACGGGTTTAACACAAAGGTGATCCTAATGCCTCTTATCATGTAGTAAATTCTACTACACTAATGTAGTCTTACTAGCGGTCTCGGGATGCATCAGTAACGCAAGTTCTTGAATCTAAATGCTACCGGTACACTCATAAGCACTAATAGTAAATGCTTTTCCTATCAAATCTAAAGGCGAACCTCACATATTTGGGTGGAAAATTTTTCTGAGTAGTACGGTTTTGTGCTAGTCATACAATCTCCTATCCATGAGACGCTTGCTATGGCTAAAGTTTCACTCCTAAATGTTGTAAAAAATTTTAAATTTGGCGCTAAAATTACACTAACAAATATTTCTCATAGTTTTATTACACATCTACTATCAAACAAACAAACTCAAGCGAAAGTGTATCTGTAAGGTATCATCATTTTACCCTCCCCTTACACTTAGGATGAACATTGTCCCAATGTTCAAGTAAAGAATGTAAAAGTGAAATAAGTAAAACGAACAATCAAAGCTTCCCTTCCAGAATGTAAATCATCTTCTTGTCATACATAACCTGTAAAACCTGAGAAAACAGACAAGGCAACCTCGCATAAAATCGGCGGCAATCTATATATGCTAATAAATCCTAGAAAACAAAGTAAGATATAATGCTTGTGGAATGATGTTTACAGATTTCCTGGAGATTATAAAACTAAAGATTTAACAAAAACTTCAAGACTCCGTTAGAAAAACAAAACTTGGTAAAATTTCCAGAATTTTACACGTGACGCCGTCAAGAGTAAACTCGTGACACCGTCAGAAGTGATCTGCAGAAATTCTTATGTTAAGTTTCCGGAAAATTTCTAGAAAAAAAAACTTCGTCCTACTTCCTGGAAAATCCTGCAAAACATCATTATGACTCGATACAAGCATTTGACTCTAACAAATACGAATATACATGTTTACTTAATATTGTGGAGAATCATGATCAAGTTTGTTTCTTAAAAACATATTTGGGGTTTCCCCTTACACTTATCTTTTGCAAAAATACCTTTGGATGAAGTTAAGACTAAGCCAAACAACAAAGTAAAGTATTTTCATTATTTTAGTTTTGAAACATGATCTACCAACAATAAAAATAAAGCATCCATACGGAAACAAATAACAAACAAACAAAAATAAAAATCACACAAAACATGGGTTGCCTCCCAAGAAGCGCTTTTCTTTATTTACGAGTCTTGTAGCTAGACTCAAGGCATGGGTTACTACCTGACCTCATCTTTCGAAATGATGTACCCCATATAATTGCGATCATTACTATCGTGGTGGTGGTGTTTCAATCGATCAATACTCGCAGTCACCTCTCCTCCTCCTTTACCTCTCAAGTTAGCCATCCCATCTTGGCTTATGCCCTCAATTGTGAAAGGCCCATACCACCAGGGACTTGGTTTATCGGGAGGTATTGTTACCTCCGAGTGTCTTAAGAGTACTAGGTCCCCTTTCGCGAATGGTGCATGATTCATCGTTGGTTGACTATGTTCAAAATCGACATGAACCTTGTTGCTTTTGCTTTTTCTCCCTTCACGTTTAGTTTTTTTGTAACTTTTAATTCTTGCCTCCCATGCAAGAATCTTTTCCTGAACACGAATAGGCGACGTGCCAATGTTGTTTTTGAGCTTTCTCCACCTCAAACTCTCTTGCCCATATTGCGGGGTCATGGGGAAGCTAATCTTTCTTTTTCCTGATTTAAGCTCAATTTTCCTATCTTCATACTTAATGACAGCTCTAGCGATGGTGAGGAATGGTGCCCCAAAGATTATTGGCATGTACCCATCTCCCTTATCATCGATGATCATAAAATCAACGGGATACATGAATCCTGCGACATTAACTAACACATCTTCTGCGATTCCCAGGGGGTACACGTAAGAATGTCCAGCGAAGGACAGCCTAATACGAGTGGGGACTGGCATTTTTGACGTTAGTTGGGTGTAGATAGTTAGGGGCATAAGATTTACTTCCGATCCTTGGTCGGTGAAAGCACTTAGACATTTCAAATTCCCAATGCTGGCCGGTATCTCAAAGTTCCCACACGCCATCTGCTTAGTAGCCACTTTTTATACCAATAGTTTCTTGAATATCGGTCCTCCAGGTAATGTATCATACTCATCTTTTCCCTCTTCTTCCTTCTCAGAACCCTATTTGGAAGATTGGTTATGCCCGTCACCCTTTATCCAATTTGTTATAGTGTTTTCGTTTATATCATGTTTCAGGTAGTAACTTAACGATTGGGATTTTGGTGGCTCTTCTACGGTTTGTTCAGTAGGGGTTTCTACCTTCTCATTATCCGTGTGGATAATTGTGATGGAATTAACAAGTCGGGTAGTAGGGATGACGCTTTCTTTCCTTATTAACATTCTTTCGGGGGTTCTCTGGTTGGCATACTCTTCCATCAGGCTCATCATCTCATTCATTTTTTCTCGCATCTCCTCTTTTTGCTTATAAACTACTTCCTCGAATCTAGCAAGCCGATCTGAATGATTTTCCATGTATTCTCTCATTCTGGCTTCAAATTCCGGGCTAAGTTTCTCGGGAGGGGAATAAGGTGGGGTATAGTTTTGAAAAGTCTCAACATTCTCTCTAGAGGGTGACTCTGATAACGGCGTTGAAGCCATTTTTGAGACAGAATTGACAGTAGCCCGTCTAGGACTTAAGGGTCTCTTTTGCCTTTCCTCAAAATAGTCAACTTTTGCCTCAAGTTTGCATAGGAGTTCATCGGAAATTTGGTTAGTCCTTTCAGGTGTCGAGATTGCGTTGATGGCCGCTTTTATAGCATGATTAAACTCCCATATCTCTTGATTATCGGCGGCAAGCTCTTCAATAATTGCCCAGGACTCCTCGACGTCCTTATCACGCAATCTACCTCCCGCGGCCCTATCGATTGTATGTTTAGTGTGATAATCTACATGATCATAGAAAATCTGAACTAATAACCAAAGGTTTATACCATGATGTGGGACCTTATGGAGGAGATCCTTGAAACGAGCCCATGCTTCGTAGAAAGTTTCACCCTGATGTTGTTCAAACATCAAAATGTCATTTCTAAGCACCGCAGTCTTCCCCGGTGGGAAGAATTGGGCAAGGACGCGAATGGTGAGATCATCCCATGAGGTGATGGATCCCGCGGGTAAACGCTTAAGCCATTGACTAGCTTGATAACGTAGAGAGAATTGGAGTAGACGTAATCGGGTCGTCTCTCTAGTTGCAACATCTAGGTCTATGGAATCTACGATTTTAAGGAAGTCCTTGAGATGTTGATTTGGATCTTCAGAACGAAGTCCATGGAATGCGCATCCGCTTTGCACCAACCGGATGGTGTCGGATCGCAAGGGAGACACATTGGCTCCTTGGGTGAGCTCAATGGTGTTTCGATAGCCTTGGTGGCTAGGTCGGGAGTACTCTCCTAGGGTTCGGGGCCTAAGAGGTTGGTTAGCTAGTGGTGGGTTTTGTGGGTGGTCTTGTTGTGGTGGGATGATGGGTTTAAAGATGTTACCATCTTCCATGATGTCGGATGGTGAAGAGTTACGAACAAAAACACGAAGAAATAAGATAGACTAAAGAAAACCTAAAAATAAAAATAAAAATAAAATCTTACTAGAAAGGAATCTAGCAAGTAGACCTAATAAAAATAAATTCTAACCTAGACAATAACTATTCCCCGGGCTGCGGCGCCAAAAACTTTGATGCGTGGGAATTGCACCAGGTTTTACCTCTCGAGGGATCTCGAGAAGCTTACAACCCCTACTAGGCAGTGTACCTGATCGATGTAGTATAGTATAATGACAAGTACCGGGGGATTGATTGTTCAGCTAGGAATAGTGTCGCTAGGATTAGAAAACCTAAAGACTAGGTCTAGAGATGAGGGATGATTCTTTTTATATTTTTTATATTTTATGAAAGCATGTGAAAATCTCGGTTTTGAAGGAGTTGGGCGGAATTAGTTGCTAGTCAACTAACCCAATAACTAAAGATGCAATCAAAATAAAATACTAAAAATGAAAATAAACTAAATTATACTAGAGGTGTGAGCAATATATGGGAGAATTGTGTTTACTTAGATTTCACTACTCCCTAGATATCTTTTACAGGTTAATTACTTGTTACAGTTGCGTGGATGATGGATTGTATTCCTTAATACCATTCATGGGGTGGCGTACTTACTTCCCCAATCCTATAAGCGCCTACTTCACTCCTATGTCGAGCCGGCTAAGAAGCTCCTAACATGGGATCACTAGAATTTGCTCATGCATTAAATACAACCAATAAAACATAGTACACATCGGTTCATGTTTCTTAAGACGTTCAAGCATGTTACACAATGGAGATCTGCCAGTTTTCTTAAGCCTAACATTGAAATCATTCATCCATTACAACTATAAACAAGCAATCAACCTATAATTAACATCTAGGTTTCATTACATCTAAGAAAACACATGATAGATCTAGCCTAGCATGTTGAAATCAAGACAAGCATAAGATATATTCAAACAACAGATAGACATATTGAATGAATTGAAAGAGGACTTAACTTAATTGAACATGAAAGGTTTCAAGGGGTAAAAACCCTTGAAAATACTATAAAATACGACCCAGGGTTTATTAGGTTCGACCCTAGTATTCTCCACACAAGTTCCTCTTTTTATGAATGAAAAATAGAAAAGTATATATAGATTTTGTGGGGTGACGGCGTCAAGAACAAAGGTCTGACGCCGTGATCTCGCCGCCAAATAGTTTCTCGGACTGCCTAGATCTGGGTTTGACGCCGTCACGTGTAGGCCGTCACCATATTAACTCTTGACGCCCTTTTCTTGACGCCTTTAGGTTTTCATTGGGCCTTCATGGATTTTACTCCTGACGCCGTCACAATTTCCTTCTTGACGTCGTCAGGTACTGTTCTCAGCATGAAAAATTAAGTCTTTGCCGTTTTCTTCACTTTTATGCTCCAAAAACGTCCAAAGTGCTTCCTTTTCCAGAATTCACTCCCAAAGTACCTAAAATCACAAAAGGAACAATTTAGAGCAATATTTGATCAAATAAATTCAATTCCGAGCTTAAATGACCCCCAAAAAGTGGTTCATTTTTTGCCTCATCAATCTTACGCTTGTCTTCTCTTTAACATGCTAGGCTAGGTTTCTTTCGTGTTTGCTTAGATGTAATGAAACCTAGATGTTAATTATTGGTTGATGGTTTGTTTATAATTTTTGTGGATGAATGAATTCGATGTTAGGCTTAAGAAAACTGGCAGACTTCCAATTCGTAACTTGCTTGAACGTCTTAAGAAACATGATCGGAGGTGTACTACGATTTATTGGTTGTATTTAATGCGTAGGCAACTGCTAGTGATACTACGTTAGGAGCTAGTAGTCGGCTCGACCTAGAATGAAGTAGAAGCCTATAGAGTTAGGGAAGATCGTACACAACCCTACGACTAGTATTAAGGATATAAAAATACAAAAAGAATCATCCCTCACCCTTAGACCTAGTTTAGTAGAATTTTAACCCTAGCGAACTCTATTCCAAGAGTTGAACGATCAATCCCCCGGTACTTGTCACTATACTATACTACAACGAACAGGTACACTGCCTGGTGGGGATTGCAAGCTTCTCAAGATCCCTTGAGAGGTAAAACCTTTTGCGAGGGCGCAATTCCACGCATCAAGTTTTTGGCGCCGCAGCCCGGGGAATAGTTATTGTCTAGGTTAAAATTTCTTTTTATTAGGTCTACTTGCTTGATTCCTTTCTAGTAAGATTTTTATTTTTATTTTTAGGTCTTCTTTAGTCTATCTTATTTCTTTGTTTCCTTTGTTCGTAAACTATCTCGATGGATAACAATAGCATTGATCGTTTGATTCCTGTTATTCGTGTTTTTCATCGTAGGATTTTCCAACTACCCGCCCCAATCCCTTTAGTGGAAAATGAGAACCCACCTAACCTCTCGCCTGACCACCACTTTGACAATAATTCTAAGATTGAGGAGTTCGACCATGATAATGACCATAGGGCTAGTCCTTTTTACTATTCGGACTCCGATGAGGACCTAGATGATGGTGATGTAATTAATGAGGATAGGATGGAAGATGAGATGAACCCTCTTAGGTATGTCGACCCTAGAACAAGGATTGAGAATAACAGCTCATTTAATATGCAGTTTCCTTGTAAGATTGGATTTAGGAGCTTTGATGCCTACCTTAACTCGTCTTTACCAATGAACATAATCTTGCGTAGTGAATACAATAAATTATGGTAAATGAGTTAGAATACAAAGGAGATAATATTGTTGCGAGGGCAAAGACATTGTATGTGTTTGTAGGAAGCTTTGTTTATCTGGTTAAGTTTATGGTTATGGAGAATCTAGGAGAATTTATCGATAGTAACTTAACCCAAGTTGTGTTTGGGAAACCCTTCAAAAGGTTAACCAAACTAGATGAAAAACTTATGGAAGGGTTAATTACATTCTCGGATGGGGAGGAAGATCTTTTTTACCAAATGCCCCGTGCACACCCTAGGTTCAAGGATTTTTCTATTGAGAAATGTAATAGGTATCCACCTCTCGATTTGGTTAATGAGAATGATAAAAGGAAAGGGCTTAAATATCCTCATGAAAAGAACAAAAGGTATTATCGCGGATGTTTAGAGCTAAGTGATGACTATAAGAAAGATGAGGCAACTATTAGATGGCTCACACTTGGGTATGTGACCATAAGCGACACACGGTAGGATGTGACCTTGAGTCTAGCTACAAGACTCGTTAATAAAGAAAAGCCCTTCTTGGGAGGCAACCCAAGTTTTATTTGTGTTATTTGTTTTATTTTTTTTGTTTGTTTGATTTTATTTGTTTCCGTATGCATGTTTTTATTTTTATTGTTTGTGGATCATGGTTCAAAATAAATTGTGAAGATGCTTTATTTTATTTTTAACTTCATCTTAATTACATATAAAGGTATTTTGCAAAAGCTAAGTGTAAGGGGAGACCCAAATTTGTTTATAAGAACAAAATTGAGCATGAGCCACAACAATATTAAATGAACATGTATATTAGTATTCGTTTGAGTCAAATGCTTGTATCGAGTCATAATGATGTTTTGCAGGAAATTCCAGGAATTAAGGCGTAAGTTTTTCCAGAAATTTTCTGGAAACTTAACATGAGATTTCTGTCAGAACACTCTGATGACGTCAAGATTAACACTTGACGGCGTCAGGTGTAAAATTCTGAAAATTTTACAAGTTTTGTTTTTCTAACGGAGTCTTAAAGTTTTTGTTAATTCTTTAGTTTTATAAGTTCCAGGAAATCTGCAAACGTTCATTCCACAAGCATTATATCCTTATATATATAGATTGCCGCCGATTTTACACGAGGTTGCCATGATTGTTTTCTCAGGTTTAACAGGTTATATAGGACAAGAAGGTGATTTATTATTTTGGAAGGGAAGCTTTCAACGTTCATTCTCTTGGAGGAGGATTTAACCATGTTAACGATTTATCCACACCGAACGAATCAGGGGAGTATTTGTTTCATCCTTTTACCTTATTTACTTTTACATCTTTTTATTGAACATTGGGGACAATGTTCAGCCTAAGTGTAAGGGGAGGGTAAATGATGATACTTTAGAGAATACAATTACGCTTGAGTTTGTTTGTTCAATAGTAGGTGTGTAATAAAACTAAGAGAAATACTTGTTAGTGCAATTTTAGCACCAAATTTAAAATTTTTTACAACATTTAGGAGTGAAGCTTTAGCCTTAATGAGCGTCTCATGGATAGGAGTTGTATGACTAGCACAAAAACCGTACCACTCAAAAAAATTTTCCACCCAAATATGTGAGGTTCGCCTTTAGATTTGTTAGGAAAAGCATTTATTATTAGTGCTTATGAGTGTACCGGTAGTACTTAGATTCTAGAATTTGCGTTAATGATGCATCCCGAGACCGCTAATGAGACTACATTCGTGTAGTAGGATTTACTACATGATAAGAGGCATTAGGATCACCCTTGTGTTAAACCCGTATCATAATTACTTGACCATTTAAGTCAATGACCTTGACTAGTAAAGTCAATTAATTTTTCCCACACCTTTGCGATGTACTCATTTTTAGTACACGATACCCCTAGTACACCCCTCCGAGCCTATCTTTTCGTTTCTAACTTTAAGCATTTTACTTAAAGGAAGAATTTGTTTACAATCCACCCCAAATGTGCAACCAAATCGCCTTAACCTTCCGTGTATGCACTCATCTTTAGTGCATTATTGTTATTTGTTTATACCCTTTGTTAATTGTCTAATTGATTACATGGTTGCTAAGTCGAGTCATATCTTGTACATATTGTTTTGGGACGATTGGGACTCATGGGTAAAGTACTTGTGTTATAGAGTAATGGGGAAGAACATCATATATTACCCCCATATGTGCGTAATCTTAAAAAGTGCTCCAAGTGTTTTGATTATCTTAATTCGAGTCATTAGAATAGTTGATTGTAAAGTATGTAAAAATTCAAGTGTAAGGGGAATGCAAACTCCCCTATGATGTATTATTTTGGATGGTAGGGTAAAAAAAAAAAATCGAAAAACCAAGAAAAAGAAAAAAAAATAATAGAAAAAGAAAAAGAGAAAAAACATACAGAATACCATCCCGTTCATTCTATGTTTATTTTATGTTTTTATTAGTTTTTGATTAGCTTAAGTCGAGTCTAGTCTTGGCTTAGCAATGCCACATTGTACATGTAATTAACCAAGATGATTAACTCGCCACCAGTAAATATTGCCTTTATCCTACAAAATCGTGTTTATCCTATCCCTACACCTAACGTTATAACCCTTTAAAAGACCTCTTTGATAGTTTATCCTAGGTGCTTACGCCAAGTGGTGGAAGTTTGATCCTTTCCCAAGCCTATGGTAATCTATTTGCTATGACAGGTAGTGAGAGATGTTTTTCATTTCCTTATTGTGATATATACTTTATTACGCTCGAGAGATGTGAGTATCTGAACACTATTTGTGAGGTGCTAGTATATAATTTCCGTGCTTGTTTTTGGTTGAAGTGGAACGATTATTTGTTGTAATTACTTTTATATTAGTGTTAAATGACCCCTAACTTGTATTTTGATTAGAATAAAAGCGCATTTGCTTGAGGACAAGCAAATCTCAAGTGTAAGGGTATTTGATGAAGCGAAAAGTGTACCGCTTTGGGGGGGGGTCATTTAAGGCCAAAGTCGAGATTATTTGATCAAATATTGCCCTAAATCGTTCTTTTGTTATTTTAGGTACTTTGTGAGGAATCTTACAAAAGGAAGCATTTTGGACGTTTTTGGAGCGAAAAAGTGCAGAAAACGACAAAGTCTCAAAAGCATGCTGGAAATTGCCTTTGACGGCGTCACAAGGTATTAGTGACGGCGTCATGAGTTGACAAAAGGGTGGATAAATCAAATACACGTGACGCGCCAGAATGTTTTGTGAAGAGGGTCTGACGGCGTCATGAACAAATATTCCAAGGCCATCAAGAGTAATTGTAAAGAGTGACGGCCCAGAACCCATATAGAGTGACGGCGTTAGAAGTGGATCTAGGCAATGCGAGTTTAATTTGGCGGCGAGTTGACGGCGTCAGACTTAACTCTTGACGCTGTCAGATTGTAAAATCTATATATAGTTTTCTAGTTTTCATTCATTGTGTGCAACTTTGAGGGAATAAAACCCTAGACGAATTTTCCAGCTTTTTGAAGGGTTTCAACCCTTTGTTTCTTCCATGTTCAATTGAAGATAAGTACTCCATTAAATCATTCAGTATGTCTATGTGTTGTTTGATTATATCTTACGCTTGTCTTCTCTTTAACATGCTATGCTAGGTTTCTTTCGTGTTTGCTTAAATGTAATGAAACCTAGATGTTAATTATTGGTTGATGGTTTGTTTATAATTGTTGTGGATGAATGAATTCGATTTTAGGCTTAAGAAAACTGGCAGACTTCTAATTGGTAACTTGCTTGAACGTCTTAAGAAACATGATCGGAGGTGTACTACAATTTATTGGTTGTATTTAATGTGTAGGCAACTGCTAGTAATACTACGTTAGGAGCTAGTAGTCGGCTCGACCTAGAATGAAGTAGAAGCCTATAGAGTTAGGGAAGATCGTACACAGCCCTACGACTAGTATTAAGGAATATAACCCGTCATCCATGCAATTGTAACAAGCTAATTAACCGGTAAAAGATATCTAGGGAGTAATGAAATCTAAGTAAACACACTTTCTCTCATTATTGTTTACACCACAATTTAGTTTAAGTTTATTTTATTTTATTTTGATTGCATATTTAGTTAATTGGGTTAGTTGATTAGCAACTAATTCCACCCACTCCTTCAAAACCCGAGATTTTACTTGCTTTCATTTAAAATATAAAAATACAAAAAGAATCATCCCTCACCCTTAGACCTAGTTTAGTAGAATTTTAACCCTAGCGAACACTATTCTAAGAGTTGAACGATCAATCCCCCGGTACTTGTCACTATACTGTACTACAACGAACAGGTACACTGCCTAGTAGGGGTTGCAAGCTTCTCAAGATCCCTTGAGAGGTAAAACCTTTTGCGAGGGCGCAATTCCACGCATCAGTTATGCATATTTTCTTTTTAATTAAATTAAATATAAAAGAACTAATATTATATGTTAGGTTGGGTTGTTGATAAATGGTAAAAAAGTTGAGATTGATTGTATGTGTTGGTTGTATAGGTGGAGTTATAAAATAATATTTTAATGAGAGATTAGGTTGTGATAGATTGTTGATAAACATAGTTTAATGCTCAAAAGAATGATACTGGTTATTTGCAATTGTTTGCATAGGAAATTTCTGTTATCAATTATCATAGGCCACAATGTAACACATTATCTGGTATTATAAGACTATAAGTAAACAATTCACGAACCGTTCGAAAAAAATTTCATTTATTTAATAAATGAACAAACATGAATAATATTTTGTGTTCGTTTTGTTAAATGAATGAACATAAACAAAAGTTGTGTCCATTCATTTATATTCGTGAACGTTCACTTATATGTTTATTAACATTTGGTCATATTCATTTATTTGTTTATGTTTGTATATCATATATTTTAATTGTATATTTTAAAAACTGATTTGTTTAAATAAAGTTTACATTTTTTTTACGTTCATTTACATTCGATCGTTTATGTTCATTTAGTAGCCAAAATATCCGTGCAGAACCAATTTTTACCATAGAACCAATCAAGTAATCTTAGTCACTCATTTTTTTAAATCAAAATAGAAAACATAAACTTTCACCTTTTTTTTAAAATTAAATATCTCGCAAACCATAAATCGTTACGCGAAAAAAAATACCATCGCGACGAGAATTAAATTATCTTTCTTAAGACATGCATTGTTATATACTTTCGGCGAATTTTTTTTTATGAACTTCTTTTGTTTTTCAAAATTTTCACCCAGAAAAATCATATATGATTTGTAAAAATCATATGTGATTCGTTAAAATCAAATCATATGTGATTTTTACGAATCATATATGATTTTTACAAATGATATATGATTCGTAAGAATCATATGTGATTTGTAAAAATCAAATCTTATTTGATTTTTACGAATCATATATGATTTTTACAAATCTATATGATTCGTAAGAATCATATGTGATTTGCAAAAATCAAATCATATATGATTTTTACGAATCATATATGATTTTTCTGGGCGGAAATTTAAAAAAAAGAAGTTCGTCGAAAGTATATAACAATGCGTATCTATATAAAGATGATTTAATTCTCGTCGCAATGGTATTTTTTTATTATTTTTTTTGTAGCTTGAAGATTTATCGTTTACAAGATATGTTGTTTTTAAAAAAATGTGGAAAATAAAAATGGATGGCTATGATTGGTTTATTGGTTTTATGGCAAATATGAGTTCTATATTGATCTCATCTCTCATTTAGTATTCGTTTAGTATCTTAATTAACAAACATGAACAACTCATTTTCTTAATAATCAAATATGAACAAGAAAATTCGTCTATTTAAGCGTACGTGTTCGTTTATTTGTCCGGTTAAAATTAAACGAACGAACAAGAACAAGGCCCATTCGTATTCGTCTGATTCGTTTACACCCCTTGTATTAAGCTAATTTAAATTTGGCTTATAAAATCAAATAATTCTAATTAAACTGCAATAACAACATAATAACACATTTTTTCTAACTAACGAGTGGTCCGTACTTTGTGGATACATTCAACAAAATGTAACAATATAAGTTTTTGGAGTTAACTGCCATAAAAATATTTAAGAAAAAATGACATTGAGTTTTTGTACCATGTAACAATTGTTAAAATCTTAACTAGTCTTGAAGCGTTTAGAAGTCAAAAGGTGGCCCATTAAACGTGAGTAATTAATGTTTGGCGCGCGAACTTATCAGAGCTTATCCTAGCATGAGCTTATCACTGATTCCATCTGTGCACGTTTTATAGCCCTCATATCAAGTATACTTGGTGGAATTAGGTTAATTACGCCATACAACTCAACTAGGTTAATAAATTCTTGTTTGTTCAAACTTCTTTTCTCGACAAGTGCATCAACAACAACATTTATTAGTCTCCTATTTTGCTCCAGAATCTGATATACAAAACAAATATCTCAAAAAAGAAAAATATTGAAACAATCTAAGTGTGTAAGATAAGTCACATGTTATATACCTCTTTTGCACGTCCGTAACACATGTTGAGGATCAGCAATGCCTCAGTATCAATATCCTAATATTCAGATCTTCAATCAGATATATGAATGAAAGAATAATGCATTTTAAAGTTGCAAAGGGAATCAAAAGTAAGTACATTTATTCTATCTGCAACCCACAAATTAGATACACCATAATATTTGTCTGAAAGGTCACCAAGAACAAACCGCCGTGCAGCTGACCTAGCATTGTCTACTGTTTCAGCCCATATTGTACTTAACTGCAAAGTTCAAATGTAAAAATTAAAGGTTTATGCTGTTAATAAAATTTTAGTCAAATTAATCAACTTGAAGTAAAAAATAAAGTATTCTCACCTAACCCGCACCATGCCAGATCTCATCAGCTGCTCGTGGTGCTAATTGAATGGTAATATGATCTAATAGCGACTGTCAGACTGTATAAATCATTAAGAAAACAAACGTGACATTAGTTAAAAAAAATGGGATAAGAAAGATAAAAAGGTAAACAAAGTTAATATTAATCTGCACCTTAGTAACCCTTCCTTAAACTTGATATGATCCATTTTCACCCGCATATAACCCAATTCCCTACCAGCTCTTGGAGCAATATTAATCTGTTTAAAACAAACGTTACCAAGATTATGCGTCACTCAGGCATAACACAAAAATTAAATCAAGTGAAGGTCGAGAATCCTACAAACTCAATATTTCTAAGATCATGGAAGTTCACTGCTACAACATCCATAGCCGCTTCATTAATTTGCTACCCAATATCAAGGCTCCTATCTTTCTTATCAAGCATTCCTCTTTCTTCTATTTGTGCAGCTTGTAACAAGTCATCCGTGGTTATATACATAAGCGGTATCTGTTATTTAGATTCTACTTTTTAAATAAATATGAATGCTTAATACACACCTCAGTTCTTCCATCACGCATCATGTTAATTGCAGCAACCTCAACGATATTTGCCAGCTAGCACCAACCATTCCGTCAGTCATAGCCGCAACAGCAGCATAGTCTACATCTTCGGCCATTGGTTTCTTACGAGCATGCACCTAGTCGAATAATAAAAACAAAAAAACTTAACAGTTGGATACAAAACACTGATAAAACGTATAAAATAGACGACCGTTTATTGAATATTTCAACCAAACCTTCAAAATCTCTACACGTCCTATTAGACCTGGTTTAGGTATGAAGATTTTTCTATAAAAATGTCCTAGTCTGACATGTGCAGGATCGAGGATATCTTGTCTGTTTGTTCAAGCAATAGTGATCACGTTTCCTCTGCCTTCAAATCCATCTAAGCATACAAGGAGCTGAAGTAAAACAAAACCATAGTTTAATTCATGCTCAATCATCAAATGATGTAATAGGTTAAATATGGGATACAATCAAAGAGTGACCTGGTTTAAAATTGCATCACGTTCTTGTCCACCAGAACCCTTTATTAAACCACGTTCCCTTCCAACCGCATCTAGTTCATCAATTAAGACAACCGATGGAGCCTGTGGAATCCACCATAAACATGATATAAGTTTTAAAACGGGAAAAAAAGTGTAAAGTTTAAGTGCAAGTGAAGCCAAAACAAATTCTCACACTATCTCTAGCTTCCTGATAGAGTGCTCAGACACGTGATGCACCAACCCCAACATATATTTCCACAAAATGGGATGCAGAATCAAAAAAATGTTCACACCTGCCTCACCAGCAACTGCTTTTGCCAACAACGTCTTGTTGGAATATGTGAATCATAACAATTATATAAAACATAAATCATCATCAAGCAACGCAGCGGAATAGAATCAAATACATGTAATAATAATTAACCGAATATAAAGAATATGCGTACATTTGTGATTTCTAGTAAGAACAAGAAATCAAGATTCAAGAACAATATAAACCCTAGTTTAGGGTTTAATGGAGATTGACTAAAGGTATAGTCGAATATGGCAAATCACGTTAGCAAAAGTATGCTAACACTTTGTTCTCGAACACACGTACTAATAGCGTTTCAATTAGAAAAGCTAGGTTCTAGATGCACAAGCAAACACCACTAGGTTGAGCCTTAGTTGATCGAATAGGAACTCTAGGAGGGTGTATTGGATCGCCTATAGCTCAAAGAAAGAGAGGAAAAGAAGACTTTGGTTTGCAAGTGAACCAAGGAATGATTTGAATGAATACATGAAGACATGTATTTATACTAATCAAGTACCTTGAAGCAAAAGACACAATCCCTAGCCCTAAAGCTTGGATCGGCCGAACATAGCCCAAAGGAACCCATTCTAGATCCTTCTTGGCTATTGTTTCACTCTTAGTCCTTCATCTTTCGTCTAACGGTCGTTAGGTACCGTTAAGTGTTCATTTCGTGAATTTAATAACTATTCGTAACTAATACAATAATTATTAATTAATTGAAACTCATACGTAAAGTGTGCAATCCCGAAGTCTCGTGTTCGAGTCCGGACATATTCATTAATTTTTATCCGTTACTTCTAACAGCTCCCACTCGGATATACATTAATGTAATAATAACATTGGTTAGTCTAGCATAACACGCCAATGCCCCCAGAACGATCACGAGTATGGTTTCCTGGAAAAACCATCTTTGATGAATCATCATCATACTTATCCTTTTGATTCTAATACCATGTTAATATGAATATGGGTCAAAATCATTCCATAATTAACTATTCTGTTTCTCGTTATTTATGATCGAACAAGATCACCAATTCATTTGAACGTATTCCAGATAGACCTTGGGCATGGCCATGCAAACATCTTGTCAACCCTACGAGGGGCCCAACAGTATTAAACTTCAAAACAAATTTGAAGGAAACAAATTATGTATTGACTGCAAGCATAACCTATGAACTTCGCATCACCTCTGAAAATAATCCTTATAACTACCAGTTACGGATAGCGTTAGACTATCTCACAGAAAATGAGCTACATCCACAGTAGTTACCTGGTATCTCAAGTCTGAGGATAAATATTGATGATTTACTATAATGACAACATCCATAAGTATAATCATGTAATTGGGATTTACTATAGTTACATTCTATTGAATATCAGTTTCAAAGTGTGGAAAACTAGAAGGGGGGGTTGAATAGTTTTACGTCTTTTTAATTTTATTATGAAAACTTAGTTTAGTTTTAAAACCTTGTTTGCTTTTAAAACTTTGATTCAATCTTATGTGAACTCAAATCTTGAACAATATGAACAAGTATATCTAAGTATGAACAATAATAATAATGTAAGGTAAGTATGTGAAATCAACACATGCATAATATAAACAATTATAGCTATATACGAGAGATAAGTACGTAATCGTTTATTTTATAATCCTTAGTTATATTTTGTATAAAAACTATACTTGATCGAAATGATCAATTATATGTATGTAACCTTTTTAGTTTGATTGTAAAAACTTTGTTTTGTGAATGAAACTTTCGTTTGATCTTTAAGTAAAATCAATACTAGCACTATATGAGCAACTATACATATACGTCTACGTCTACAAATGTAATAACGATATAAGCAAGATAATAAGTAAGATATGGAAAGATCTAACCGCGAGACAAAGGATTTATAGTGGTTCGGCTACAAGGACACCTTCCTTGCCCTACTCCACTCCTCGAGTCACCTACTCGAGAGTTTTCTTCACTATGTCAACAAGCTCCTTATGGCGGAGAAACCTTACACACCAATATACACACCACTTACACACCAAAGCTTCGTCACAACGAAATCACACCTTCTTCACAACTACTTCACACCAATCTACTACACATCTATCTTCACAACTACTTCACACCAATCTACTACACACCTATCTTCACAACTACTTCACACCAACTATCTTTACTACAATCTAGTTCACACCTATCTTCTACACACCAATTATCTTCACTACAATCTACTAGCCAATCACACAATCTATATTCCTAACACAACTATCTACAATCAAATATTCACAACACACTACACAAAGATATATGTAAATATTCTTGATGATGCACCAACAACTTGGATGTGGAGGTCACAACAAGTTGTAATACTTCTTGTCTTGGAGGATAGAAGTATTCTTCTCTTGCACTTGAGAGGATGATGTAAGAATCACTTTGAAACAAAGGATTATGTATTTATGATCAAAGGATTTAGAGAATAGAAATGGGGATCTAGAACAGAAAGTTTAGGAGTGCAAAAGGTGAGGAAAAAATCCAGATTTAAGGTGGTATTTATAGGCAAAAGAATCTGACAGAGGAGCGTGGCCGGTCCCCTTAAATCATGGCCGGCCCCCTTAAAATTAAGGGGACCGCCCTTTATAATTAAGGGGGCCGCCCAGCTGAAACGGCCAGATTCTTTGTCTTTTAGTGGGGAAAGTTTATTTGGTGAAAAACTAACTGTTTTTGGTTAAAAATTTGAATTCATATATTTAGTATGAATAAAACATTTTTCTTTATTACCAAAAGTGTTTTTCAAAAATATATAATATGTTTATATAATTAAATAAACTTTGCATTAGTTAATTAAATACCCCTTTGATCATAAATTGCACTAAACACTTTGTTTATTCATACCTTAAGTGATTTGGATGTAAAGAGAAATATTAATCACTAAATACTTGTTTATGTCACAAGTTTTAGTTCTATGAGTTTATATTTTGTGATAATCAAAACATAGAGATATTGATAACATGTTAATAATGTTTTTAGGCATTAATTTATGTCAACAATCTCCCCCTTTTTGATTATTACAAAACCTTAAACTCAATATATCTAAAACTTGTTTTTAGACAAGTATTATAGAGTTTACATTTCTCTTCCCCCCCTTTTTGTAAAATCAAAAAGGTTAAGCCGAGTAAGCTTCGCGAGGGAAGTTTAAACGGGTAGAATGCTCCCCCTTGATGTATGCTCCCCCTCATTTGAGAGCACCAAGGGAATGAGCTATGGAGATCATTGCTACAAAAATATTTTAAGAGAGCAAGATACACATATATGCAAGGCAACAATTATGCAACTAAACAAAGATTCATTCAAGCATTATAGAAATGAAAAGCATTACAACACTCAATATGCTTGAAGCATATTGATAAAAATAACACAAAGGAAAAGACATAGTCCTATATTGCCTAAGAGAGCACTTGGACT
The DNA here is from genome assembly GCA_030686995.1 of Artemisia argyi. Taxonomy (NCBI): domain Eukaryota; kingdom Viridiplantae; phylum Streptophyta; class Magnoliopsida; order Asterales; family Asteraceae; genus Artemisia; species Artemisia argyi. Next base: position 14,400,654 of record CM060689.1, on the reverse strand, counting down.
TGCTTGCAACCAAAGGTTGGTTGATTCGTATTTGAAAGTGAACATCATAAGCATATGGTATGCTTAGATGGTTGATGATGGAGTGTTTGGAATGAGGATGGTTGAGTTAGGGTAAGATTGTTGGATTAATGGAGGTTGTTGGATTAATGGAGGTATATGTTCGGGTCATGAATGTTGGATTGTTTGGTGGTGGAGAGTTTGTAGCGGAAGAGGTTGATTGAGGTTTTGGATGTTGTTCAAGTGAGGGTATTGGATGTGATCTAGTGAGAAGATATTCAATCCAAGTGAAGTGTTCATTGAATGCAATCGTTTTTAGGAGAAAGATGCAACAAGGTTAATTATTGACATGCTTCTCAAGTTGATTTATGTTGTGTGGTGATGAGGGTGATCTAGATGAAGGTGGATCCAAATTGCGTTGAGCAAGATGTAAGACTAAAAGAGCACTAAGCTCATGGGCTTCTTTTAGCGCCTCAACGAACTTCAAGTGTTCGGAGGAAGGTGATGGTGGTGGAGCATGATAATTGTCTTGGGTGAGGGTTTGAACATGCAACATAGGAATGGCATGTGAAGTTGTAGGATGTGGTGGTGATACTCTTGGTGGTGGAGACATGTTTGAGCTTGGGTAATCATGAAAACATGATATGGGTGGAAGACATTCTTCATGAGTGGATGGTGTTTTTGTTGAATGAGCAACATGTAAAGTGTTGGTAATGAGGTTGGGATTATTGTTTTGGGATTGTGCATGCTCATCATAAGACGGAACATTAGTCGAAGCACGAATGGATGATTTGTTGTTAAATGGATCATTTGTGTGAGAGTGAGGTTTAGGTGTTGGTTGATTATGAACAACATCGCTTGAGTTGTGAAAAGATTATGAGGTTTGAGTGTAATGGAGAAGGATATGGGTGAGTAAAGGTTTTTGATATGTAATGTTCGTGAGAAGGAGAGTGAGGTGTTAGGTAAGTAATGTTTGAAAACATAGGTGGAATTTGGTGTTGAATGTTTGACAACGTCATTTGGTTTGACGGATTTTTGAAGGAAGTTAGGCTTTCTTCTCCAAACAAGTTTCTTGGTGGTTTTGGTTTAATGGGAGAGGAAATGATGAGATGAGTGGAGATTGAGAGGAATGAGAGTGTTTATAATGTAGGATTGGTGGGATCAAGGATGGATAAACTTTGATGGAAGGTTTAGGATAGAATAGGTTTGTGAATTTTGGGAAGTGTAGGATGAAATGGGCTAAAAAATAGAAAAGGGAAACAACACATTCGACCATCAGATGGCCGGTCCCCTTAATTGGAGGCCGGTCCCCTTAATAATTAAGGGGGCCGCCTTATGATTTAAGGGGGCCGCCCATCTGGTGATTCCCAGATTGCCAGAAAAGGGTTTTTGGTAGTGCATTGCAGAAAGGTTGTGTTTTTGGTTTCAAACAAGTCCAACTCTTTGAGGCAATTAAACATAGACTAATTATGTAGGCAATTATGTAGCTAAAGCATGTTAACCAAAGAGATTAAGTAATCAAGCAATTTCATCTAGCATGCAAACATACTCATCTAGCAAGCAAAATATAAGTGCTAGGAAACAATAAGCAACAACAAGTATTTCATAACTACATAACTAGGAGGATTAATCCTAATGTGTATTATGATAGCATGGGTTTCTAGACTTGTTACAAACGAAGTCTTAATAGATAAACCATGGCCCTCTTGATTTGATTTAATTCACTTATAAGTGTCATTTATATAAATATAGATGACAAATATGAGATCACCATGCATGATTTAAAGAGACGTTTTTAGCATTATTCAACAATGTTTGAAAGTAGGTTTTCATGTAGATATGAGAGTTAATTAAATAAAATAGATTCGGTTTTACTTCAAAATGTGTTAATGAAAGGTAAATAAAATTTTCTCAATCTTTGGTTTTGATCAAAACAAAATTGTGGATATTTATTGTGAAAACATCTTATTTAAAAGTGGGATAGTTATTTGAAAAACTATTTTCCAAAATGTGAGGTTTTTGCATATTTTTAAAGATATTAGATTTTTGACAACAAATATCATTAATCATATATTTTAAAAGATGTTTGTTATAGATCTCATGCTCAAGAGGATTGGTTAAGCCTACTATTATCTCATGCTATCGTTTCTACATATCCTATGATCCTAAAGGAAGTGATGACGAAAATTAATATGTAGGATGCGAGAGTGTTGAATGGGGTATAACCTAACATCTATAGTTCCTTTGATTTCGCACGCTTATCTGACTTAATGCCATAGTCTACAAGAGCTTGTTTCATCCATAGTTTTCTTACGCGAGGAATCTAATCCTACTTCTATATTAACGATTTATCCACTTAACTCATTTCACTTCATCACCATGAGTTTCCTAATAGTGGATATAGAAGATTTCCATTTTCTATTTTGTTCAGCAATGAACAATTTTATCTTATTCCTAGGAAAGTCAATCAATGATGTTTCTAGGTTATAAGAATATAAGCAATTATGTACTAAGCATTAATCTAACTAATCATTTATCTAAGCATGCAAATTATAGTGATGAACTTAAAAGAAACGTGTACCTTTTAGTCTTCAATGGAATATCTTCAAGCACTTCAAATGACCATGTTGACTTATAGAAGTCATTAGTAGATGATATTCTAACTTCTTCAAAGATTGACAACTTAGCCACTTGGTCCCCATTGTCTCATTGGTCCAAAGTTGTTTGGTCCAAACATATTTAACATTTGGCTAGGATGCATGTATGGTGGTAATATTTCCCAAGGATTGTAACTTGGTAGATAATTCCACATTTGATTTCTAGTGTTATTGTAATTTTGTCTATTTTGATTTCTTCTAGGTTGAGGTGTTTTAGATCTTGGATGATGATTGTTAGGTTTTCTTGGTGGTGGAGTTTTAGATCTTAATTTAGGTTTAGAAAATCCGGTTTTGACTTTTAATGATGGTTTATAAAAACTTTTTACTTCCACATCACTTGCAATAGGTATTTTTCTATCTTCTCTAAGTATATACTTAGGTTTTGACTCTAATGGTTTTTGTTTACTAGATTCACATTCAAACTTTATATTTTTATTTTCACTAGTTGAAACATTAGTTGAGGTTAATCCTAGACCGGTTTTGTCTCCCGAAGTTTCTTGAACACTTATTATTTTCTTAAGTGGGTTACTACTATTTTTAAACTTGTCAAGTTTGAAAATTTCATCTTTAAGTTTTTCGTTTTCATTTTTAACCTCTATGCATGTTTTACATTCTATAAGAACTTCTTTTCCTTTTTCCAAATGTTGTAGTCTAATTTTTAATTCGAGTACTTCATTTTCTAATAGATTGTTAATATGTTTTAGTGACTTATTTTTAGCTATAACTTTTTGACCTAATTTGCGTAACCTATTATATTCACTATCTAGGTCTTTTTCGTCTAATGATAAATTTTCGTCACTAAAGTATTTGGTTTCGGAACGTACCTCGCTTGATGTCTTAGCCATAAGACATTTCTCCTCATTTGTGATTTCTTTCTCATCGTCATCGCTATCATTCCAAGCTCCTCCAACAAACGCCTTTTGATTTTGATTTCTTGACATCATTGGGCATTTTCCGATGAGATGATTTGGATCACCACATTTGAAGCACTTCCTATCACTTTTGCCATTTTTGTCATCTTTATTTCTTTGGTTTGATTTCCTTTCATCATACGGTTGTCTAACCAATCTTCCTCGCCATTTGAGGAATTTCTTGAAGTCTCTTACGGCCGTCGCATATTCTTCGTCATCACTTTCGGAGGTTGAGCTATCCTCGTTACTAGATTCCTTCCTAGCTTTCAACGCAATTGACTTGCTTTGCTCTCTTTTTCCATTGACCATCTCGATGTCTTTCTTTATTATTGCTTCGTAGACTTTCAGGTTGCCGATCAACTCATCAAGTTGAAGAGTTGACAAGTTCTTCGATTCTTCAATCGCCGTAACTTTAGCTCGCCATTTTGGATGAAGAGCCCTAAGAAATTTCCTAACAAAATTCTTACTAGAAAAATTCTCATCAAGTGCTTTTAAACTTGTGATAATAGTGTTAAATCTAGCAAAAGCATTATCTATTGATTCCTCCTCCGGAATCGTAAATTGTTCATATTGTTGAACAAGAAGATCTATTTTGTTATCTTTAACTTGACTATTACCTTGGTGAGTGATTAGTAAAGAATCCCAAATCTCTTTTGCGGTTTTACACATAAAAATTCTTTCATATTCTTTGCGTGGTAACGCATTATAAATAACCATTTTAGCCTCATTATTTTTTGATAGTTTCTTTTTCAAATCATCATTTTGTTTTTCAAAAGATACAATTTCATCCTTTTTAGTTTCAAAATTATATTGAATAGGAGGAAAATCACCAAAGGTAATAACATGCCAAAGATCTAGATCCTTTGATTTCACATAAGTTTCGAATCGATTTTTCCAATATAAAAATCCATCACTTTCAAATAGTGGTGGTCTTTGCATAAATTGCCCTTCTAAATATTTTTCAGATTCCATAGATCGTTACAAGTTTTAAAATACAATATATTTTAAAAATCTTGCTAGACGTGGCTCTGGTACCAATTGTGGAAAACTAGAAGGGGGGGTTGAATAGTTTTACGTCTTTTTAATTTTATTATGAAAACTTAGTTTAGTTTTAAAACCTTGTTTGCTTTTAAAACTTTGATTCAATCTTATGTGAACTCAAATCTTGAACAATATGAACAAGTATATCTAAGTATGAACAATAATAATAATGTAAGCTAAGTATGTGAAATCAACACATGCATAATATAAACAATTATAGCTATATACGAGAGATAAGTACGTAATCGTTTATTTTATAATCCTTAGTTATATTTTGTATAAAAACTATACTTGATCGAAATGATCAATTATATGTATGTAACCTTTTTAGTTTGATTGTAAAAACTTTGTTTTGTGAATGAAACTTTCGTTTGATCTTTAAGTAAAATCAATACTAGCACTATATGAGCAACTATACATATACGTCTACGTCTACAAATGTAATAACGATATAAGCAAGATAATAAGTAAGATATGGAAAGATCTAACCGCGAGACAAAGGATTTATAGTGGTTCGGCTACAAGGACACCTTCCTTGCCCTACTCCACTCCTCGAGTCACCTACTCGAGAGTTTTCTTCACTATGTCAACAAGCTCCTTATGGCGGAGAAACCTTACACACCAATATACACACCACTTACACACCAAAGCTTCGTCACAACGAAATCACACCTTCTTCACAACTACTTCACACCAATCTACTACACACCTATCTTCACAACTACTTCACACCAATCTACTACACACCTATCTTCACAACTACTTCACACCAACTATCTTTACTACAATCTAGTTCACACCTATCTTCTACACACCAATTATCTTCACTACAATCTACTAGCCAATCACACAATCTATATTCCTAACACAACTATCTACAATCAAATATTCACAACACACTACACAAAGATATATGTAAATATTCTTGATGATGCACCAACAACTTGGATGTGGAGGTCACAACAAGTTGTAATACTTCTTGTCTTGGAGGATAGAAGTATTCTTCTCTTGCACTTGAGAGGATGATGTAAGAATCACTTTGAAACAAAGGATTATGTATTTATGATCAAAGGATTTAGAGAATAGAAATGGGGATCTAGAACAGAAAGTTTAGGAGTGCAAAAGGTGAGGAAAAAATCCAGATTTAAGGTGGTATTTATAGGCAAAAGAATCTGACAGAGGAGCGTGGCCGGTCCCCTTAAATCATGGCCGGCCCCCTTAAAATTAAGGGGACCGCCCTTTATAATTAAGGGGGCCGCCCAGCTGAAACGGCCAGATTCTTTGTCTTTTAGTGGGGAAAGTTTATTTGGTGAAAAACTAACTGTTTTTGGTTAAAAATTTGAATTCATATATTTAGTATGAATAAAACATTTTTCTTTATTACCAAAAGTGTTTTTCAAAAATATATAATATGTTTATATAATTAAATAAACTTTGCATTAGTTAATTAAATACCCCTTTGATCATAAATTGCACTAAACACTTTGTTTATTCATACCTTAAGTGATTTGGATGTAAAGAGAAATATTAATCACTAAATACTTGTTTATGTCACAAGTTTTAGTTCTATGAGTTTATATTTTGTGATAATCAAAACATAGAGATATTGATAACATGTTAATAATGTTTTTAGGCATTAATTTATGTCAACACAAAGGACGCATCGCAGTAACCTGTAACATCAAGTTCTGCATCTGGATTTTCCCCATACACTAAAAACTTATCTTTAGTATTCCTTAAATACTTAAGAATGCTCTTAACAGCATGCCAGTGATTTCCACCTAGATTCTGTTGATAACGGCTGGTCATATTTTGTGCAAACGCCACATCTGGTCTTGTGCATCTTACTGCATACATGATAGATCCTACTGCCGAAGCATATGGAACTTTCTTCATTTGAGCCACCTCTTCAGGTGTTGAAGCACATAGTTTGCTACTTAAGCCATGTTCTACTTGCATCGGCAAATATCCTTTCTTGGAATTTTGCATATTGTATTTCTTTAATATTTTATCAATGTAAGCACTTTAGCTTAATCTAATCAACCGCTTTAATCTATCTTTGTAGATTTTGATTCCAAGGATGTATGCTGCTTCTCCTAAATCCTTCATAGAAAAACATATAGCAAGATAGGATTTAACTTCCTTTAAACTTGGTATATGATTTCCTAAGGTTAAATCCAAAACTTTTGATTTCTGCATCAAATCTTTTATTCCATTGACGTGATGCTTGCTTTAATCCATAAATGGATCTTTAAAGTTTACATACACGTTTTAGAAATTCTGGATTCACAAACCCCTCAGGTTGCGCCATATAGATGTCTTCATCTAGGAAACCATTTAAGAAGGCAGTTTTGACACCCATTTGCCATATCTCATAGTCATAGTAAGCTGCTATAGCTAAGAGAATCCTAATAGCTCTAATGTCAGCTACAGGAGAAAAGGTCTCCTCGTAGTCAACACCATATGTTTGTGTAAAGCCTTTAGCTACCAAACGAGCTTTATAGGTGTGTATAATGCCATCCATGTTTGACTTCTTCTTGTAGAGCTACTTACTTCCAACTACCTTGGCATTGGGAGGAAGGTTTACTTCTATCCAGACTTCGTTGTCTCTCATGGATTGCATTTCCCCATTCATAGCGACCTACCATTAATCCTTTTCAGGACTATTCATGGCAACCCTATAATTAGTAGGTTCATCAAGATCCTCTAGTATAGTTTCCTCACACTCTACATTAAGATATAGACGTTCAGGAGCTTTCACAGTTCTAGAAGATCTGCGAATGGGAACCACTTCAACTTCAGGTGGAGGACCTAGACTTTCAGGTTCCACAGGAAGTGTGCTAGTGTTTTTAGAAGGTGATGTATCTTCCTGATCATGTTCTAGATCATAAAATCTCCCACTAAATTCTTGAGATATAAGATTCTTTTCAAAGAAATCTCCATACCTAGCCACAATGACTTTATTTTCTGGTGGAAAGTAAAAGTAGTAACCCATCATTTCCTTTGGGTATCCTACGAAGATACACTTAACAGATCTTTGTTGGACTTTATCTGGTGAATCACGCTTAACAAACGCTTCACAACCCCAGACCTTTAAGTAAGAAAAGTTGGGAGCTTTTCCTGTCCATAATTCATATGGAGTCTTATCAACCTTCTTAGTTGGAACCATATTCAATATGCGAACCGCAGTTTCGAGAGAATAATCCCAAAAGGATAAGGGTAGAGTTGTAAGATTAAACATTGATCGTACCATATCAAGTAAAGTACAATTTCTCTTTTCAGATACACCATTTTGCTGTGGAGTATAAGGAGCTATGAGTTGCTGGACTATACCACACTCAGCTAAAAAATCTTTAAACTCTTGGCTTATATATTCACCTCCTCTATCGGATCGAAGAGCCTTAATCTTCTTACCAAGTTGTAATTCTACTTCACTTTTGAAAACCTTGAATGCATTAAAGACTTCATGTTTAAGTTTAAGTAAATAAACATAACCATAACGACTATAATCATCCGTTAAGGTTATGAAGTAGCTAGCACCACGCTTTGACACATGTCGAAGTGGACCACACACATCAGTGTGTATTAATCCAAGTAGATTTGTAGCCCTTTCCACTTGTTATGAAAAAGGTTTCCTTGTCATCTTTCCAGATATGCAAGATTCACATTTATCAAATGATTCATCATTGACCTTTTGCAAAAGCCCATCATGTTGCAGCTTTTCCATGCGATCCTTGCCAATATGTGCAAGACGACAATGCCAAAGATAAGACGAATCCAAGTTAGACTTGATTCTCTTATTGCCAATGCTATACATAGAATTATTTCTATTGGACACATGATTTTCCATATCAATTTCAAACACACCATTAATTGGAATTGCATTAAAGTAAAAAACATTATTTAAAGAAACAGAAATTCCATTATTAATAAAAGTGTGAACAAAACCCATATCCAATAACAAGGAAACATAAACAACACCCCTAACAATAGAGGGTTCATAATGACAATTATTCAATACTAGTATCAATCCCGAAGGTAAAACTAAATCTAAAGTCCCTATGGCTTCAACTGCTGCACATATGCCATTCCCTACGTACAAGTATCTTTCTCCATAGGACAGCTTCCTTGCTCTTCTAAGTCCCTGCGATGTATTACAAATGTGAGTACCACATCTCGTATCATATATCCAGGAATTATTCTTACGAGGAAAAGAAAATAATTCAATCATAAAATTACCTGAAGTGCTTGCAACATTACCATGCATTTTACTTTTGTTGAGGCGCAGCTCCTCTATAAACAATGGACATTTTCGCTTCCAATGTCCGGCTGTGTTGCAGTAGTGACATGTAGCCAAATCCTTATTGGGAGTCTCCTTTTTCTTAGGAGGAGGATTATGCTTTTTAGGCTTCTGTTGGTGGTTACAACTTGTTTGCCCTTTCCAGCGCCTTTACCCTTGTTGTTCGCATGTTGCGGTTTGTCGGGCTTATTATTCTTAGTAATCCTACCACCTTGTATTGCCATTACTGCAGGTGTAGGTGCCTTCTTTGACAAACCTTTTTCAAAGTCAATAAGCATTGCATGAACTTTACTTACTGTCTTCCCCTTGCAATGCATATTGTAATTGCGCACGAACTCACTATACAAATCCTAATTAAGGGATCGCAAAATGAGGCCAATACTCACGATTTCCACATATCCACAGCCGAGTTGCTCCAATTGGTCCAAATAACGTTTCATGTCCAATACATGGGCACTCATGGATTTTCCTGCTTCTTGTTTACAGCTGTGCAGAGATTCTATCAAGTCATATAATTCTGCAGCAGGTGGTTTCTCAAACATTCATCTGAGTTCATTGATCATGTCCATGGGACCATAGTTCTCAAATTGTTTTTGCAATTGAGTGTCCAACCCAGCCAACATGAGACAAGCCACATCATTGTGCTTCTCATATTCAATGTTGTATTCTTCATGGGCTGCATTAGGTGCAGTCCCTTCAGGAGCAGTAGGAAGAGGCTTACTAAGATATTCAAATCTTTTGGCCATCCTTAAAACAATTCTTAAGGATTGATACCAATCATTGAAATTTGCACCAGTCAACTTGTCTCGATCAATCATTTGTTTGACCGCAGAACTCATGTTGCTCATATTAGTGTTTTCGGGTGTAGCCATTTCTACAGAAAAAATTCAAAAGTTAGTACCTTCGATAATAAAATTTCAAGAAAATTAAATACCCATGGTAAATGTAAACATATAACCATTTAATTTTCACTGAAAAACTAGGGTCCAAATCGACATAGTTTCATCACATCAATTGATCTGCTAGTGATGAATGTATTCAATAAGGTACGAGTCGAGCCTTAATTGCCAATATTCAGTTGCAATTCCTAGAAGTGATGGGATTTACATATTTGCCAACCTCAGTTGCAATGTAAGCATGTTTTATCCCTATCTTATGTTTTGAGTGATCAGTTCCCACTATCAACTCAATTAAGTTAACCAACTTAAGAAACAACAAACTCACATAATTTCATCACATCAGTTGATCTACTAGTAATGAAACCATGTATTTTACCCTTCCATTGCAATCTAGCCAGGTTATACCCTGACGTAAATAACAACTTCAGGTGTTTCCGTTTCATTGGATGGCATATAACTTAAATTTTAAGGGTAGTAATTTGATGTGTAATCAAAATTATGTACAAAGATGTCATGCATTCATCTTTGTATCATAGGTTTCATAAATCAAAACTTTTACATATACTTTACTTTACATGAGCACAAATCAACAAAGTTTTAATTGAGGCGTTGAGCAAATTACAACATTGCCTTAAGATGCTTCGTATATAATGGTTGTTTGGTGAAACTAAATTTGACGCACAGGCGAGCGTAGAGACATAATGGAGTCTCTCTAAGGCCACAATTTAATGCGAAGCCACCTTATACCCACTTTATAGTTTGTAAAAATTAGCTTTTACCGTCCGACCATTATTTATAGTTACGATCAATGATAAGGCGAAAAGTGTACCGCTTTTAAGGGGTCATTTAAGCCCGAATTCGTGATTATTTGATCAATTATTGCCCTAAATCGTTCCTTTTGTCATTTTAGGTACTTTTGAGAGGAAATTCAGAAAAGGAAGCATTTTGGACGTTTTTGGAGCGTAAAAGTGAAGAAAACGGCAAAGTCTCAAAATCCTTGCAGGGAACAGACCTGACGGCGTTAAGAGTTAATACATGACAGCGTCAAGCTTGGCAAAAGAGGTGGAAGTGGAAAATACACGTGACAGCCCAGAACATTTTTAGTGCAATGGACCTGACGGCGTCACCTAGGCCGTCAGGGTCAAAATGAACGTGACGGCCCAGAGCCGACTTTCTTCTTGACGGCGTCACATTTGGATCTAGGCAATACAATTTCTATCTTGGTGGCGAGTTGACGGCGTCACAATCTACAACGTGACACCGTCAGCCTGTATTCTCTATATATATTTTACAATTTTTCATTGTAAAAGAGTGGAACATTGTGTGGGATATTAGGGCAAAAACCCTAAACGAACTTTACAGCTTTTTCAAGGGTTTCAACCCCTTGATTCTTCCATGTTCAATTGAAGATAAGTACTTATTCAAATCATTCAATATGTCTATGTGTTGTGTGATTATATCTTACACTTGTCTTCTCTTTAACATGCTAGGCTAGGATTTTATTGTGTTTGCTTAGATGTAGTGAAACCTAGATGTTGATTATTGGTTGATGGTTTGTTTATAATTGTTTTGGATCATTGTATTCAATGTTAGGCTTAAGAAAACTGGCAGACTTCCAATTGGCAACATGCTTGAACGTCTTAAGAAACATGATCGGAGGTGTACTATGATTTTTGGTTGTATTTAATGCATAAGCGAGTTCTAGTGATCCCATGTTAGGAGCTTTTAGCCGGCTCGACATAGGAGTGAAGTAGGAGCTTATAGAGTTAAGGAATATTGTACACGGCCCTACGACTAGTATTAAGGAATATAACCCGTCATCCATGCAATTGTAACAAGCTAATCAACCGGTAAAAGATATCTAGGGAGTAATGAAACCTAAGTAAACACATTTTCTCTTATTATTGTTTCCACCACAATTAGTTTAAGTTTTATTTTATTTTATTTTGATTGCATTTTTAGTTATTTGGGTTAGTTGGCTAGCAACTAATTCCGCCCAATTCTTCGAAACCCGAGATTTTACTTGCTTTTTATAAAATATGAAAATACAAAAAGAATCATCCATCACCTCTAGACCTAGTTTAGTAGACTCTCTAATCCTAGCGAACACTATTCTTGAGTTGAACGATCAATCCCCCGGTACTTGTCACTATACTATACTACAACGATCAGGTACACTGCCTGGTGGGGGTTTCAAGCTTCTCAAGATCCCTTGAGAGGTCAAACCTGTTGCGAGGGCGCAATCCCTTACATCAAGTTTTTGGCGCCGCAGCCCGGGGAATACTTATTGTCTAGGTTAGAATTTCTTTTTATTAGGTCCACTTACTAGATTCCTTTCTAGTAAGATTTTTATTTTTATTTTTTAGGTTTCTTTAGTCTATCTCATTTCTTTGTTCCTTTGTTCGTAATCATTACCATCCACCATCATGGCAAATGAAGATATCTCTAACCTTAGAATCACTAGGAGTCGTAGTTCCGTAAGAAATCTTGTTTTGCCATATGCAGAACCTGAAAGGGAAATGCATAGGCTAAAGCAATCTCTTCCAGCACCCGAATCGTCTGGCACAGCCATCAACTTTGATGAGGCTCTTTTTGAAGAAGATTCAGATAATCACCTCACACCCTCTAGTCCCTAATCCAACCACGATATAAGCACCCCCGAAACTCCCATTCCTAAGCGCCTTAAGGACTATGCTTCCCCGAATCCTCGCGGCTTCTCAAATGCCATTGTTTTCCCAAACGAACGCACCGATGAGGTCTTGCGTGCAAACGATGTTTGGCTTGTCCAAAGTGTATGCAAGTTTTGCGGGTTGCAAACCGATGACCCAATTCAACATATTAGGGACTTCTTGAAAATAGTGGACACCCTTCATACGGACGGGGCCACTAGAAACACATCCCGATTACGATTCTTTCCTTTTACCCTTCATGAAAAAGCCAAGGATTGGTATGATAAACTTCCTTCCGAGTCTATTTTTACATAGAAGCAACTTATCTCCAAGTTTTATGAGAAGTTCTTCCCAGCAGGGAAAACCTCAGCATTTAGGGATAGAATCCTCCGTTTTCGAAAGCGAGAAGACGAACCCATCTATAAATCATGGATTAGATTCAAGGATCTAATAAGACAAGTCCCCCATCGTGGCATAGAGCTTTGGCTTCTTGTCCAAATCTTCTATGACAATGTCTCTCCGAACGACTAGAACGGAATCAATAATTCGAGAAAAGGGAAAATAGCCAACCAAAGCGCCGAGGAAGGGTGGAATAGGATTGAGGAATATGCTCAAGACCAGGACGATACTTGTGTAACAATTCGCAATTTCAGGTCAATTGCTATTCCCGGAAAATTCACTATTCACTTTTACTATTCATGTTACTATTCATTTTACTATTCATTTCTTTCCGAAATTTTCTCGAAAGTTGATTTTTATTTGATATTCTCGAGTGATAAATCATTTCTATGGCAAATTAAATGTTTGACATCCGTCAGATCATTTTCGTGAAAGTTATTAAGGGATTACATGGAATTACACGTTTTAGGGTAAAACGTCAATCAGAAATTCTACGCACAACGAAATTCGATCCCGTCAGGTGACCCCACATAGGAAAAATGTTTGACACGCTCATGATTTATTTGAGAATTAATCGTGACTGAGAAAAACATGACCAAAGACTTCCCGGCAGGTCACCCAAGCCAGTACTACTCTCGCATGAGCACGCTTAACCGTATGGGCGATTAACCGTTAGACCACGAAACGCATTTCTAAGACGATTTGAGTTTTCAACTTATTAGAAAAAGTCAACATATTTTTCCCTCCTCCATTGACCAAAAATCATCCCTTGATGTTATAAGTCATTTCGTGATTTTTAGGCTTACGGTTTGATGTCTAAAAGACATTTAATACCAACCGACACTAGACTGAGCCCAGTCTAGACATTATAAGTCATTTTAAATCATTTTTATCACATTAGAAAAGTAACATTTTACTTTTCTCAATTTTACGCAATATTTGTACGTTTTACGTATTACGCGTTTTAGACCCGTGTTTCCAGCTTTTAGCAGGGTTTTAGCACCCGATAGAACCTACCACTCATTTTATATTTTATTATGGAGTATTTTGACAAGTTTAATCATTCCTCCAAGTTTCGTATTTTTACGATACCCGGTTTTACGTTTTGTGACGTAACAACTTACGGTTTGCATTTTACGGAGTCAAAACACACTAGGTATCTTGGATAATACCAAGAAAAGTCCACACCCTTGCTCTCCAAGCTTACAAACCGACCTAGGAGGGGGGGAGTCATCCCATGTGGCTTCATCTCAAGAAATTACCCCTAGATCATCTCTAAATTACAACTTGGTCACCAAGTTTTGGTAATTTCCTACTAGTTTCCTAACCTCCTCATTTGGACTATAAATACTCCCTTCCTCCCCTCATTTAAACGCCACCCTTCACCCTCCCCATCTTCTCATCCTTAGCTCATTCTCTTCCAAGTATCATGCAAGATTCAAGTACAAGTTCAAGTAGAAACCCTAGTTTGATCATAAGTTACCAAAAATCTTCCAAACCCTAGAATACTTGGTGATTTCTCTTGAGTTTAAATCCACTCAATTCACCTCAACCTTCATCATCCATCTTTCAAGAATACCAAGGGTAGAAAGATTGCATGAAGTGAAAAAGGGTTGAAGCAAGTCTATCAAAGTCCTATCCTTACATGTTAACTTCCTTTCATCTTTGAAAGCCAAAAGTTGTGAGCCAAACCCTAACTTGATTCTTGTTAAATAATCATGTTCATGTTATTTACATATTATTTGTGCTATATTATGTCTTGTAGTTATGTCCATGATGTATAAAAGTGAGTAAAACAAGTTATTGTACTTGATTGATAAGACAAGTTCATAAAACAAGTAAACTAGTGACTTTGTTGGTATAACCACGACCAAAATGGTAAAATTATGATATTGGATCATTACATATTACAGTATATGACTTAACAAGGAAACCATAGCAATTTGAACTACCTAAAACGAGTATACGAGTCAAAAGTTACGCCCATTTGAAGTTACCAAAACTTTTCGGCAAACTGCCAAATACCATTCTGATCAAAATTGGGTTTTGAAAGTCATACTTCTGGTCCGATTCATCAAAAAGTTAAAACACGAAAGTTGTCCGGAACGACGTTTTCGTTCAGGAATAAAGAAGCTCGAGACCTAAAAACACTTTCCGAGTGATAAAATTCTTCAAATTCTAAACAGCCCATTTTTAGGCGAAAGTCACAAGATTATGGTTATACTTTGAAAGGAACAAGAGGTCTTATGACCTATAATCAAGACCACAACCATGGCTAGAGCCAAGGTTGTGTCTCATGACCTTGGAACAAGGACCAAAGGTCATGGCTAGGCCATGACGAAATGACCATAACAACTTACATAGGCGTAAACATGAAACAATGAATTAGGCGATAACATGAACAAGCAATTTGGATCTACTTCACTTAAAAGGAAACCATGAGATTTTACCAAGAGAAAATGGTCATACAAAACTTATGAAACTACCCCTAATAACAATCTTCATGTACAAATAAACTTTCCTAAGTTTATACAAATATCGGACATGTAACTTTCGGATCAAAACTTATATCTATATATTTCATCAACTACTACAATAGTAGGGAGCCTCATGTGAGGAGTTCATTATGTAAGCCGTCGAGATGAGTTGTGGATTTACGAGTTAAAGTGTCCTGGCTCCTCGAACGCTTACTAACATGACTTCTGAATTATGTCGGCCCGAACGGTAGTAAACGATATAGAAAACATACATGTTTCATGAATCATTACTTTCAAAGACTTACACTATACATCATACCTCATCATGGACTAAATGCAAGATATATATATATAGGCACTACTTCATATTCCTTACTCCGATCCTAAGTCGCAACATTCTATTTTAGGTTGCTCGTAGAAACCTTCGCGATTCGACCATCACATTCATTACTCACTACGTAACTTAAGGTGAGTTCGTAGCCCCACTTTCTATTGTTTAACTATTTTACAAACCCATGGGGGGAATACATGCTAATATTTTCTACTCGAACACGATGCTTTCTAATGTATGCTACCCGACGATGTTTTATTGTCACTAAGTAACGATTGCCATGTTCGAAGTCCCTATATCATAAACCATTAGTCACTACCTATAGTGAGCGCGAATATTGTGAATAGATCTATTGGGATTGACGGATCCCATTTGTGTTGAACATCTACGAGTTCACACAAATGCACTATATTTGAGATTTAGAGGTATAATGGCAAAAGTACCTGGATAGGGCTTCTATAATGCCAATTTGTGGTTCGATGTTAATGCTTTGGTTGTATGAGCTTAGTGCAATAAATAACGATTTTTGTTTTCTAACTATGAATGTGTGATTAATTACCTCACATTACGATTATTGTGTTCAAACGATTTAACTAAACTCTACGAATTCCACTCAACCTTTGTGTTGACCTCTCAAGCATGTATTTCAGGTTCATGACGATCAAGGATGACACGGAAGCGCACGGATACTCAAGAGGGCTATAAATTTTATTATCATTCAAAACTCATTTAATTTGTAAACATGGAACCATCTGGGACCTCATTTTGTAATCTCTGATATTTATACAATTTGAATGATAAATCTTTTAAAACGACTCAATTGGAGTTCGTTTTCTATTATTGTGACTATTGTGCCGTCAAGTAACACCCAGTTTGAATTCCGCTGCAACCATGAATTGGGGGTGTTACAGATTGGTACCAGAGCCATGGTTATAGAGAAACGGGTCTAATTGAGACCTAAACTATAACTACGATTACAAACAAAAACATTTTATAGCCTTCCGCTCTTCGTGCCTTCCATCCTCCAGACGATTATGGACTAATTATGCAAGTTAGGCTACATAAACATATGAGTATACTGCTATATATATGCTTGCCATATTTCGAGCACTCCCCATAAAACGATAGAATTATATTAACATTGTAATTCTTCTTATAGAAATCATGTGCATACCCACTTCTCCCGATTATGTGCCCACTCTACCTAATAACTTCCAAGTCTTACCACCCTCACCCGAGTTCGGATTTGACTTCGTAAATGCCTTCGCTTCTGATGACGAAGAAGAACCTTTCGAAGATTCAACCGACGAAGAAGAGGATGAACCGATGCCAACTAATTTTGCGATAAATATTTCTAATTATTTTGAACAAAATTATGTTGAGGCAGACTCCGAGGAGGATAATGAATACGAATATGTACTAGAGCCATTACCACCACCACTATCACCTCCCTTCGATATCCCTACATGTGATGAATTGGATCACTCATTATGGATCGTACCTCGACCACCATTGATCCAACAAGAAAGTCAACATGAAAACTACATCTTCTCAAACTTCATCGACTAGTACCTTTATGACACACTAAACCAAGAAGTTGTTTTGAAACACCAGTATCATCTCGTAATACACTACCTTGTAACTCACCGGCTAATTATGAATGTTGTGTTGGGAATTCTTAAGTAGGATGATTTATAATTATTTGAATGGATTGGGATGCCTTTTCATTTAAATAAAGACATTGTAAATCACCGAACCATAAGTTTATATTTCCCTATTTACATTGTTTGGGATGCCTCTCTATGTAAATAAAGAATTATAAACAAGTGGGCTTATTTGTATCCGAAATAACATAAGTATATTCATATAAACACACTAGGCATTTTACACTACACGAACAAATACTAGTATATTTATATATACATTCGAGTTATTTTCAATCATTTTATCTAAACATATCTGCGTATGCCTATTCTAGGGCATTTCGGCACAACTACATTCTCCCAATCATGTTCTTACTCCAACATTTTATGTCCAAGATATTGTAACGAATTACGATGGTCTTTTCTATTTTCCGGATATTGTATGATACAATGGTCTTAATCATTTCTCAAAAGTTTTGAGTCACACAATGGTCTAATCTACTTTCCAGACATTGTGAATTGCACAATGGTCTAATCTACTTTCGAGACATTGTGATTTGTGCAATGGTCTCTAGAATTATTCTACCACCATCTTAGAAAAATCACTTCGTTGATACCACCCTATAAATCAATATCATGCCTTCATTTCCAACTTTCATCACAAACCACTAAATCTCAACATACCAAAATGAAGAACACAAACCTTCTTAATCTTCTCACCATCATCATCTTCACAACCCTAAATCCCACAAGCTCACTTTCTGATCTTGATGCACTTTTAAAGCTCAAATCATCCTTAGTTACACCACAAGCAACCTCATCAACTTTACAAGATTGAATACCATCTAAAACCTTTAAGAAACACAATACTACGTGACTAAACCGAACATCACATTATCGGTCCTAAATTATACATAGCCTGATCACCTATGTCTAATTCAGGAGGGATCATGTTATGCTGGGAGCAGTCACTAGTATGTTTTCTTAGAAACGAACTTCTCACTTATAATCCTAAGACAAATTTTGTGTGAAATTCATGAAGTATTCATCCGATAGAGTATGACAATTAATCACTCTTACTCTACCTTTCCCACCTAAAAGTAAACCTCATCCTACGCCATACCCTGAGCCGAAAGGAACAGGTTAAACCACTACGAGTCCGAGCCTTAGTTTTTAAACCATAAATTCAAACCTTCCTGCTCAAATCCTTCACGTTCAAGCTGAGGCAGTGAAAGAAGACATCCAAAAGGAAAAGTTGGATGGCATGATACAGAAGAAATTCGAAACCCGTTCAGATAGAACTCTATGCTTCCAAGGTCGAAGTTGGATACCACTTTATGGTGGCCTACGAGACTTGATCATGCATGAACCTCACAAGTCCAAATACTCCATACATCCAAGATCTGATAAGATGTATCATGATCTTAAACTACTCTATTGGTGGCCAAACATGAAAGCCGATATTGCAACATACGTTAGCAAATGTCTTTCATGCTCCAATGTAAAAGCCGAACATCAAAAAC
Source organism: Artemisia argyi (assembly GCA_030686995.1). Taxonomy (NCBI): domain Eukaryota; kingdom Viridiplantae; phylum Streptophyta; class Magnoliopsida; order Asterales; family Asteraceae; genus Artemisia; species Artemisia argyi. The sequence goes on along the minus strand of CM060689.1, from coordinate 14,381,807 downwards.
CATCCGGTCCATTGCAACAACCAAAGATTCTATGTGGAATTGGGAAAGAGTTACTATGGACTTCATTACCACGCTCCCAAAGACATCAAGCGGTTATGATTCCATCTGGGTCATAGTTGATCGTCTCACAAAATCCGCACACTTTATACCAATCAAAGAGACTTACAAAATGGAACAACTTACTCGACTGTACGTCAAAGAAATAGTCTCAAGACATGGTACACTGATATCCATCATATCGGACCGAGATAGTAGATTTACTTCCAATTTCTGGCAGTCACTCCAGGACACCTTTGGAACAAATCTAGACATGAGTACAGCGTATTATTCTCAGACCAATGGTCAGAGTAAACGAAACATTCAAACACTTGAAGACATGCTTCGAGCTTGTATAATAGACTTTGGAAAAGGATGGGATACTCATCTCCCATTAGTCGAATATTCCTACAATAACAGCTATCATACAAGTATTAAAGCAGCTTCATTTGAAGCACATTGCGGTCGAAAATGTCGTTCACCTGCTTGTTGAGCTGAAGTGGGAGAAATTCAACTCACTGGACCAGATACGTAAGAAATACCCACATCTTTTTACCAACGAAGTTTCTACTCTCAACGAAAATTGATCTCCGGGACGGAGCTCTCATATGGGGTGGAGACTGTAACAATTCGCAATTTCAGGTCAATTGCTATTCCCGGAAAATTCACTATTCACTTTTACTATTCATGTTACTATTCATTTTACTATTCATTTCTTTCCGAAATTTTCTCGAAAGTTGATTTTTATTTGATATTCTCGAGTGATAAATCATTTCTATGGCAAATTAAATGTTTGACATCCGTCAGATCATTTTCGTGAAAGTTATTAAGGGATTACATGGAATTACACGTTTTAGGGTAAAACGTCAATCAGAAATTCTACGCACAACGAAATTCGATCCCGTCAGGTGACCCCACATCGGAAAAATATTTGACACGCTCATGATTTATTTGAGAATTAATCGTGACTGAGAAAAACATGACCAAAGACTTCCCGGCAGGTCACCCAAGCCAGTACTACTCTCGCATGAGCACGCTTAACCGTATGGGCGATTAACCGTTAGACCACGAAACGCATTTCTAAGACGATTTGAGTTTTCAACTTATTAGAAAAAGTCAACATATTTTTCCCTCCTCCATTGACCAAAAATCATCCCTTGATGTTATAAGTCATTTCGTGATTTTTAGGCTTACGGTTTGATGTCTAAAAGACATTTAATACCAACCGACACTAGACTGAGCCCAGTCTAGACATTATAAGTCATTTTAAATCATTTTTATCACATTAGAAAAGTAACATTTTACTTTTCTCAATTTTACGCAATATTTGTACGTTTTACGTATTACGCGTTTTAGACCCGTGTTTCCAGCTTTTAGCAGGGTTTTAGCACCCGATAGAACCTACCACTCATTTTATATTTTATTATGGAGTATTTTGACAAGTTTAATCATTCCTCCAAGTTTCGTATTTTTACGATACCCGGTTTTACGTTTTGTGACGTAACAACTTACGGTTTGCATTTTACGGAGTCAAAACACACTAGGTATCTTGGATAATACCAAGAAAAGTCCACACCCTTGCTCTCCAAGCTTACAAACCGACCTAGGAGGGGGGGAGTCATCCCATGTGGCTTCATCTCAAGAAATTACCCCTAGATCATCTCTAAATTACAACTTGGTCACCAAGTTTTGGTAATTTCCTACTAGTTTCCTAACCTCCTCATTTGGACTATAGATACTCCCTTCCTCCCCTCATTTAAACGCCACCCTTCACCCTCCCCATCTTCTCATCCTTAGCTCATTCTCTTCCAAGTGTCATGCAAGATTCAAGTACAAGTTCAAGTAGAAACCCTAGTTTGATCATAAGTTACCAAAAATCTTCCAAACCCTAGAATACTTGGTGATTTCTCTTGAGTTTAAATCCACTCAATTCACCTCAACCTTCATCATCCATCTTTCAAGAATACCAAGGGTAGAAAGATTGCATGAAGTGAAAAAGGGTTGAAGCAAGTCTATCAAAGTCCTATCCTTACATGTTAACTTCCTTTCATCTTTGAAAGCCAAAAGTTGTGAGCCAAACCCTAACTTGATTCTTGTTAAATAATCATGTTCATGTTATCTACATATTATTTGTGCTATATTATGTCTTGTAGTTATGTCCATGATGTATAAAAGTGAGTAAAACAAGTTATTGTACTTGATTGATAAGACAAGTTCATAAAACAAGTAAACTAGTGACTTTGTTGGTATAACCACGACCAAAATGGTAAAATTATGATATTGGATCATTACATATTACAGTAGATGACTTAACAAGGAAACCATAGCAATTTGAACCACCTAAAACGAGTATACGAGTCAAAAGTTACGCCCATTTGAAGTTACCAAAACTTTTCGGCAAACTGCCAAATACCATTCTGATCAAAATTGGGTTTTGAAAGTCATACTTCTGGTCCGATTCATCAAAAAGTTAAAACACGAAAGTTGTCCGGAACGACGTTTTCGTTCAGGAATAAAGAAGCTCGAGACCTAAAAACACTTTCCGAGTGATAAAATTCTTCAAATTCTAAACAGCCCATTTTTAGGCGAAAGTCACAAGATTATGGTTATACTTTGAAAGGAACAAGAGGTCTTATGACCTATAATCAAGACCACAACCATGGCTAGAGCCAAGGTTGTGTCTCATGACCTTGGAACAAGGACCAAAGGTCATGGCTAGGCCATGACGAAATGACCATAACAACTTACATAGGCGTAAACATGAAACAATGAATTAGGCGATAACATGAACAAGCAATTTGGATCTACTTCACTTAAAAGGAAACCATGAGATTTTACCAAGAGAAAATGGTCATACAAAACTTATGAAACTACCCCTAATAACAATCTTCATGTACAAATAAACTTTCCTAAGTTTATACAAATATCGGACATGTAACTTTCGGATCAAAACTTATATCTATATATTTCATCAACTACTACAATAGTAGGGAGCCTCATGTGAGGAGTTCATTATGTAAGCCGTCGAGATGAGTTGTGGATTTACGAGTTAAAGTGTCCTGGCTCCTCGAACGCTTACTAACATGACTTCTGAATTATGTCGGCCCGAACGGTAGTAAACGATATAGAAAACATACATGTTTCATGAATCATTACTTTCAAAGACTTACACTATATATCATACCTCATCATGGACTAAATGCAAGATATATATATATATAGGCACTACTTCATATTCCTTACTCCGATCCTAAGTCGCAACATTCTATTTTAGGTTGCTCGTAGAAACCTTCGCGATTCGACCATCACATTCATTACTCACTACGTAACTTAAGGTGAGTTCGTAGCCCCACTTTCTATTGTTTAACTATTTTACAAACCCATGGGGGGAATACATGCTAATATTTTCTACTCGAACACGATGCTTTCTAATGTATGCTACCCGACGATGTTTTATTGTCACTAAGTAACGATTGCCATGTTCGAAGTCCCTATATCATAAACCATTAGTCACTACCTATAGTGAGCGCGAATATTGTGAATAGATCTATTGGGATTGACGGATCCCATTTGTGTTGAACATCTACGAGTTCACACAAATGCACTATATTTGAGATTTAGAGGTATAATGGCAAAAGTACCTGGATAGGGCTTCTATAATGCCAATTTGTGGTTCGATGTTAATGCTTTGGTTGTATGAGCTTAGTGCAATAAATAACGATTTTTGTTTTCTAACTATGAATGTGTGATTAATTACCTCACATTACGATTATTGTGTTCAAACGATTTAACTAAACTCTACGAATTCCACTCAACCTTTGTGTTGACCTCTCAAGCATGTATTTCAGGTTCATGACGATCAAGGATGGCACGGAAGCGCACGGATACTCAAGAGGGCTATAAATTTTATTATCATTCAAAACTCATTTAATTTGTAAACATGGAACCATCTGGGACCTCATTTTGTAATCTCTGATATTTATACAATTTGAATGATAAATCTTTTAAAACGACTCAATTGGAGTTCGTTTTCTATTATTGTGACTATTGTGCCGTCAAGTAACACCCAGTTTGAATTCCGCTGCAACCATGAATTGGGGGTGTTACAACTTGGAATGAACCCGATTCGACTATGAGCATATCCGAAATCACACAAACACCCTCTAATCGGATGAGGAAACTTCACGAAAGGGCGTCATACCTTGCAGGGTCGCGAACAACTAAACAACTCTCAAACACTTACTTGATTTGCGACTACTGTGGGGGCCCACACGAAGTAGAATGATGCGGAGGAGAAATCCCCACCGAACATGCGTGTTTGTCAGGACATGACATCTTCGATGACCCTTCCCTTTTGCCTTTTTACCAAAATGATGGTTATACCCTTTGGGGGAATCTAGTGAAAATAAAAGAAGTAGAGGAAGGCCCTGACTTCAAAATCAGGAGCACTTTTGAGGATGACCTTGGACACTTTACCCAGGAAAAAGGCTTACAATTGAAAGGGCTTGACGAGCTCATCACTGAGCAACAAAACGACAGGGAAAAATGGTTTCAAAAACTTAATGCCACCCTTGATGGCATTAACAGGCCCCCAGTAAGCCAAAAAGACCCCTTGCTCGCTGTCACCACTCGAGCTGGAACAACAACCAAGGACCCTCCTTATCCGAGCCAACATCTTGTCACCATTGAGCCAAATAATCCCCACGAGGAGGAAGGTAATGTGAGTAATGATGCTCCCAAACAACCTCCTCTGATGACCCCATCTCCACTAACTCCACCTAACCAACCCGTGAGAATCCCATTTCCATCCCGCCTAAAGAATAAGAGGATTGAGAACAATAATAAGAGATTCTTGTCATATCTAAAAGATTCAGTGGTCACCATACCTCTCCTTGATGCTTGCTATCACATGCCCAAGTATAGCTCATACTTCAAAAGATTGCTTGCCAACCGAAAAAGACTCGAGGGTCTTGTGAATCTGGGAGAAGAATGTTCGGGGGTGACCCAACGAGGGCTACCCAAAAAGGTAGACGACCCAGGCAGCTTCACCTTGCCCTGTTCCATAGGATCTATATCGATAAAGAATGCTCTTGCCGATTTAGGGGCAAGCATCAACCTCATGCCCTACTCCATGTTCCTCAAACAAGGGTATTCCGGATTGAAACCAACCCGTATGAACATCCAACTAGCCGATAGATCGGTCAAATATCCCTTGGGGATATGCGAGAATGTGCTAGTTAAAGTAGGGAAGTTCAAATTTCCGATTGACTTCGTGATCTTGAAAATGGAGGAGGATGATCTGGTGCCCATCATCTTAGGGAGACCCTTTCTTGCCACCGCTCGTGCAGTTATCGATGTTCACGACGACAAGTTAACCTTGCGAGTAGGGACCGATAGCTTGACCTTTGATATTAAAGATACTATGAACCTGTCTCTCGAAGCAGCTAACCAGCTCTATTTCATCGGAGAAGTCAATGAATTAACTGATGTCATTGACAACTGTATTGATGAACAAATCGAAGAGGGCTAGTTACGGGATGAAGTATTCCTTCCCATAATGGAGGAGGAGAAGACGGAGGGCGTTGGCGCAGTCTCCTTCTACCCCAGATAAGAGACCACTGAACCGCTCGAACTCCGTAAACCCAAAAACAAGCTGAAGACCTCCATTATCGAGCCACCCAAGCTAGAACTTAAAGAACTCCCAAACCACTTGGAATATGCTTTCCTCCATGGAGAAGATCAACTACCTGTGATCATAAATTCTTCCCTTGAATGTGGGCAAAAGGATAAACTCTTAGGAGTTTTAAAGAAATAGAAGGGAGTCCTTGCATGGAGTGTAGCCGACATTAAGGGGATTGACTCAACCTTTTGCATGCATAAGATTCTTATGGAAGAAGACTATAAACCAGCCTTGCAACCCCAGAGGCGGGTAAATCCCAACATTAAGGAGGTGGTGAAAAAGGAAGTTATCAAACTCTTAGACGCAGTCCATGCTTCATATAGAGTTTCACCTTGACGTTGTTGGAACATAAAGATGTCATTTCTAAGCTTGGTAGTTCTCCCCGGTGGGAAAAATTGAGCAAGGAAACGAGAAGTGAGATCATCCTATGAGGTGATGGATCCCGCAGGTAAATGTTCAAGCCATTGACTAGCTTGATCACGTAGAGAGAATTGGAATAGGCGTAATCGGGTAGACTCTCTAGTTGCAACATCAAGGTCTATGGAATCTACGATTTTAAGGTAATCCTTGAGATGTTGATTAGGATCTTCGGAACGAAGTCCATGGAATGCACATCCGCTTTGCACCAACCGGATGGTGTCGGATCGCAAGGGAGACACATTAGCTCCTTAAGTGAGCTCAATGGTGTTCCGATAGCCTTGGTGGCTAGGACGGGAATACTCTCCTAAAGTTCGGGGCCTAGGAGGTTGGTTTGGTAGTGGTGGGTTTTGTGGGTGGTTTTGAATTGGTGGGTTGATGGGTTCAAATATGTTACCACCTTCCATGATGTCGGATGGTAAAGGTTACGAACAAAGACACAAAGAAATGAGATAGACTAAAGAAAACCTAAAAAATAAAAATAAAAATCCTACTAGAAAGGAATCTAGTAAGTAGACCTAATAAAAAGAAATTCTAACCTAGACAATAACTATTCCCCGGGCTGCGGCGCCAAAAACTTGATGCGTGGTTTTGCAACCTTGCAAAAGGTTTTACCTCTCAAGGGATCTTGAGAAGCTTGCAATCCCCACCAGGCAGTGTACCTAATCGTTGTAGTATAGTATAGTGACTAGTACCGGGGGATTGATCATTCAACTCAGGAATAGTGTTCACTAGGATTAGACAATCTACTAAACTAGGTCTAGAGGTGAAGGAAGATTCTTTTTGTATTTTTATATTTTTATGAAAGCAGGTAAAATCTCGGGTTTTGAAGGAGTGGGCGGAATTAGTTGCTAGCCAACTAACCCAATTTAACTAAAGATGCAATCAAAATAAAATAAAAGAAATGAAAATAAATTAATTATACTAATGTGGTGTAAACAATGATGGGAAAAGTTGTGTTTACTTAGGTTTCATTACTCCCTAGATATCTTTTACAGGTTGATAGCTTGTTACAATTGCATGGATGACGGGTCATATTCCTTAATACTAGTCGTAGGGCCGTGTACAATATTCCCTAACTCTATAGGATCCTACTTCACTCCTATGTCGAGCCGTTAGAAGCTCCTAACATGGGATCATTAGAATTCTCCTACGCATTAAATACAACCAAAAATCGTAGTACACCTCCGATCATGTTTCTTAAGACGTTCAAGCAAGTTACCAATGGAAGTCTGCCAGTTTTCTTAAGCCTAACATCGAATACAATCATCCGTAACAATTATAAACAAACAATCAACCCATAATAAACATCTAGGTTGCACTACATCTAAGCAAACACAAAAGAAATCTAGCCTAGCATGTTAAATTGAAGACAAGCATAAGATATATTCAAGCAACACATATACATATTGATTGAATTGAAAGAGTACTTATCTCAATTAGAACCTGAAGAATTCAAAGGGTTGGAACCCTTGAAAGAGCTGTAAAAATCGGCCTAGGGTTTTTCCGTCAAAGTTGCACACTAATGAATAAAATTTGGAAAACTATATATAGATTTTACAAGGTGACGGCGTCAAGAAGAAAATTATGACGCCGTCAACTCGCCGCCAAAAGTGAAATCGTATTGCCTAGATCTGCTTGTGACGCCGTCCCGTGTAAAATTGTTCTGGGCCGTCACCAGTATTTGAACCATGACGGCCTTGGGTGATGTCATCATCTCCTATGTATAAAAACTCTCTGGATCGTCACGTGTATCTTCCACATCCACCCCCTTTGTGACACTTGACGCTGTCATTAAGGAATTCGTGACGCCGTCAGGTACTGTTCCAGCAAGGAAAATTGAGACTTTGCCATTTTCTTCACTTTAATGCTCCAAAAACGTCCAAAATGCTTCCTTTTCCATATTTCTCTCCAAAAGTACCTAAAATGACAAAAGGAACGATTTAGGGCAATATTTGATCAAATAAATTCGAATTCGGGCTTAAATGACCCCTTAAAAGTGGTTCACTTTTCGCTTTATCAAATACCCTTACACTTGAGATTTGCTTGTCCTCAAGCAAATGCGCTTTTATTCTAATCAAAATACAAGTTAGGGGTCATTTAACACTAATATAAAAGTAATTACAACAAATAATTGTTCCACTAAAGACCAAAGACAAGCACGGAGGTCATACACTAGCACCTCATAAATAGTGTTTAGATACTTACATCTCTCGGGTGTAATAAAGTGTATATCACAATATGGAAATGGAAAACATCTCTCACTACCTGTCATAGCAAATAGATTACCATAGGCTTGGGAAAGGATCAAACCTGAACCAGTTGGCGTAAGCACCTAGGATAAGCTATCAAAGAGGTCTTTTTAAAGGGTTATAACATTAGGTGTAGGGATATGGAAAGACGCGGTTTTGTTGGATAAAGGCAATATTTACTGGTGGCGAGTTAATCATCTTGCTTAATTACATGTACAATATGGCGTTGCTAAGCCAAGACTAAACTCGACTTAAGCTAATGAATCAAAAATAACAAAAACTTAAAACAAACACAGAATGAAATGGGATGGTAGTCCGTATGTTTTTCTCCTTTTCTTTATATATATATATATATATAATGTTTTTTGAATTGCATACACTTTTACCCTACCATCCAAAATAATACATCATAGGGAATGTACATTTCCCTTACACTTGAATTTTTACATACTTTACAATAAACTTCTCTAATGACTCGAATCAAGATAATCAAAACACTTGGAGTACTTTTTAAATATCAACGCATATATGGGGGTAATAAATAACGTCTTCCCCATCACTCCATATCACTAGTACTTTACCCATGAGTCCCAATCATCCCAAAATAATATGTACAAGATATGACTCAACTTAGCAACCATATAATCAATTAGACAATTAACTAAGGGTTTAACAAATAACAATAATGCACTAAAGATGAGTGCATACAAGGAAGGATAAGGCGATTTGGTTGCACATTTGGGTGGGTTGTAAACAAATTCTACTTTAAAATAAAATGCTTAAAGTTAGAAACGAAAAGATAGGCTCGGAGGGGTGTACTAGGGGTTTCGTGTACTAAAAATGAGTACAACGCTAAGGTGTGGGAAAAATTAATTGACTTTACTAGTCAAGTAATATGACTTAAATGGTCAAGTAATTATAATACGGGTTTAAACACAAGGGTGATCCTAATGCCTCTTATCATGTAGTAAATCCTACTACACGAGTGTAGTCTCACTAGCGGTCTCGGAATGCATCACTAACGCAAGTTCTAGAATCTAAATGCTACCGGTACACTCATAAGCTCTAAGGCTTCTCCTAACAAGTCTAGGGGCGAATCCTCACTTAGTAGAAGGCCGGTACGAGTCTTTGACGCCTCAACTAACGGATGCTAACTAATGCACTTCTTGGATCACTGGCGCATTATTTGCATAACGGATGGTCACCAAGTCATACACTAGCGCTGGCGCGTTAGTCAATTAGTCTAATACTCGGATGGTCACTACCTTTTTTAATAAAATTTTTGAGTGGTACGGTTTTTGTGCTAGTCATATAACTCATATCCATGTGACGCTTGTTAAGGCTAAAGTTTCACTCCTAAATGTTGTTAAAATTTTTAAATTTGGTGCTAAAATTACACTAGCAAGTATTTCTCTTAGTTTTATTACACACCTACTATCAAACAAACAAACTCAAGTGCAATGGTATCCTATAAGGTATCATCATTTACCCTCCCCTTACACTTAGGTTGAACATTATCCCTAACATTCAATTAAAGGATGTAAAAGTAAAACAGGTAAAAGAATGAAAGCAAATACTCCCCTGATTCGTTTGGTGTGGATAGTGTGGTAACAAGGTTAGATCTTCCTCCAAGAAAATGAACATTCAAAGCATCCCTTCCAGAAAATAAATCAACTTCTTGTCATACATAACCTGTTAAACTTGAGAAAACAAACAAGGCAACCTCGCATAAAATCGGCGGCAATCTATATATAATAACAAATCCTAGAAAACAATGTAAGATATAATGCTTGTGGAATGAATGTTTGCAGATTTCCTGGAGTTTATAAAACTAAAGAATCAATAAAAACTTTAAGATTCCGTTAGAAAAACAAAAATCGCAAAAAATTTCAGATTTTAAGTACCTGACGCCGTCAGGTTTTAATTCCTGACACCGTCAGAAGTGACCTGAAAAAATCTTTCGTTAAGTTTTCTGGAAAATTTCTGGAAAAACTTTTGTGTTATTTCCTGGAAAATCCTGCAAAACATCATTATGACTCGATACAAGCATTTGACTCTAACAAATACTAATATACATGTTTATTTAATATTGTGGTAAATCATGCTCAATTTCATTCTTATAAACAAATTTTGGGTCTCCCCTTACACTTAGCTTTTTGCAAAATACCTTTATATGTAATTAAGACGAAGTTAAATTCAAAATAAAGCATTTTCACAATTTAACTTGAAACATGATTGACTAACAATAAAAATAAACACGCATACGGAAACAAATAAAATCAAACAAACAACAATACAAAAAAAAAAGTTTGGGTTGCCTCCCAAGAAGCGCTTTTCTTTATTAACGAGTCTTGTAGCTAGACTCAAGGTCACGGAAATCTACTTGACCTTATCGTTGGTCACATTCTCTAGGTCATCCTCAATATGGGGGTGGCTTTCATAGTGCAGGTATTTTGGGTCTTCAAACTCAAAGACATCTTCCCGATACTTGGATCCAAGCTTGCTAACATCCTTAAAGAATCCGCATGATAAATCAAAGGTGTTTTTACTTCCTCTTCGAACATCATTATCACATAAAACAAGTTGAGACTCTAGCTTATCAAGTCCGTCGCAATCAATTCCTTCGAAATCTTTCATCTTATATGGCGTTTGGTATGACACCCTCCTAATCCCGTCTGTGAAAGTCATGATTCTGTTCCGGTCGTCCACCATTAAGTTAGTGATTTCACAGAAGGGTGCTCCAAAAACAACTTGTGATAACCTTGGATCGACATAATCCTCAATGTTATCTATGATCGTAAAATCCATTGTGAATGCCATATTTCCTATGAATACCTGGACTTCATGATCTCTACCTACAACGTTTTCTCCTTTATAAATCATCCCCCACTTGCAAATATTGTTATAATGGAACAGGGACATAAAATTCTTGGGTAAGAACATGTCAATGTAGACATTATCGAAATACTTGTGACCTATCATACAAGGGATTTTGAGGTTATTCGGATCTCGTCGCCTTATCTTTCCCGATCTTCCATCCTGTAATCCGTATGTATTACAATCCATCGATGGGCGGTATTCATATATTTCCTCGTTACCTTTATAGAAGATTACTTTCCTGACACCATTGGAGAATAGTGCACTACCATCGCTCTCATCGAGGATCACTCCTGTTTCATTTATAAATGGTTTTCCAAGAATGAGGTTAGTTAGTGTCGGGCTTATAGACGAGTTCATGTCATTGACTATGGTTAGATCAACATCGTAGGTGAATCCTCCAATTGTGATTGGTGACCTTTTGACTATCCTGCCGAGGTTGAATTCCTCACATGTGACCTGTTCAGAGAAGGCTTTGTTGTAAAGGGAGAATGGGATTGTATTCACAAGGGAGGTTAGGATCTATGTAAGTATTGGTTACTAGCATTTCCCTAGTGGTGCACGCAATCTTAAAAACTTTAGAGTCGCCTCCTTCAATCCTATCTCTATATCCAATGGAAATTCCTACTATGTCACCATCCATTTCCAAAATTCTCGGACTTTCTTTAGGCCCCCCGGATTCTTTCCATTCGCTTGTCCCTTGTGTAATAGACTCCTTAGGTGAGTCTACAGGGCCCTTAGCCACCTCGTGATTGTTCTTGGGAGATTCTCCTTCAACTTCATGAACCCTACCCCCAGTTGGTTGTTGGCTCAAACCTGTCTTAGGAGTTAGTGTGGTAATGGTGTTCACGAAGTGGATAGGTCCTAGGGGGTCAACATGGTCCTTACTGTTCTTTACCTCTAGTGACATATGTTTGAAGAGTTTACTAGGACTCTTTATTTTTACTTGGGAGGTTGGTTGATTAATGACAGCAACGGATTTGACCTCTTCAGCATGAACCGATTTACTGGCAATGTGCTCATTGATAGTATTCAACAGGTTACTAACCTTATCATTCATGTCGGCTTGCTGTTGTCTGAATCGATTCTCAAGCATGGAAAGCTGTAATTCTTGAGAGAGAATAAATTTTTGCAATACATCTTCATAGCTTTGCTTAGGAGTGTTTTGTGGAGGATGATGCTCGGACCATGCGAGTGAAGGAGAATCAATGAAGGATACGCTCCGAGTTTGGTACCTTCTGAAATTTGGCTTATCTTTCCAGGCGTCATAGGCTTCGCCGAAATTCCAGGGCCCATGATTAGCGGTGAGCCGCCTCTCCTCTGCCCTATTAGAACGTGAGGATGCAAATTCCTTAAAAGCCCGTTTAGGAAGGTCCATGCAATCATGAGTTTCATGAGGGCCACTACATAATTTACATGAAGAAGTGATTTTATTCACTTGGCTTAAAGGCTTAGGAGCTTCGTAGGATTTCATGAGAAACTTTACTTGGTCCTCAAGTTCCATGATCCTACGGTCGGGAGTGCTAGAATTATTTGAAGGCAAAGATATTGCCTTGACCGTTTTGTTCAAATCACGGGGATCATTCCAACTTTCGTTGTCATAGAGAGCAAGATCTTCTATGAGTTCCCATGATTCTTTCGCACTTAGATCACGTAGCTTGCCACCGGCCGATTGGTCAATGGTTCGCCTTGTGGAGAGATCGATATGGTCATAGAAGATTTGGACTTGGAGCCAAAGATCTATGCCATAATGAGGGACTTTTTGGAGTAAGTCCTTGAAACGAGTCCATGCTTCATATAGAGTTTCACCTTGACATTGTTGGAACATCAAGATGTCATTTCTAAGCTTGGTAGTTCTCCCCGGTGGGAAAAATTGAGCAAGGAAACAAGAAGTGAGATCATCCCATGAGGTGATGGATCCCATGGGTAAACCTTCAAGCCATTGACTAGCTTGATCACGTAGAGAGAATTGGAATAGGCGTAATCGGGTCGACTCTCTAGTTGCAACATCAAGGTCTATGGAATCTATGATTTTAAGGAAATCCTTGAGATGTTGATTAGGATCCTCGGAACGAAGTCCATGGAATGCACATCCGCTTTGCACCAACTGGATGGTGTCAGATCGCAAGGGAGACACATTGGCTCCTCGAGTGAGCTCAATGGTGTTCTGATAGCCTTGGTGGCTAGGACGGGAATACTCTCCTAAAGTTCGGGGCCTAGGAGGTTGGTTTGGTAGTGGTGGGTTTTGTGGGTGGTTTTGAATTGGTGGGTTGATGGGTTCAAATATGTTACCACCTTCCATGATGTCGGATGGTAAAGGTTACGAACAAAGACACAAAGAAATGAGATAGACTAAAGAAAACCTAAAAAATAAAAATAAAAATCTTACTAGAAAGGAATCTAGTAAGTAGACCTAATAAAAAGAAATTCTAACATAGACAATAACAATTCCCCGGGCTGCGGCGCCAAAAACTTGATGCGTGGTTTTGCAACCTTGCAAAAGGTTTTACCTCTCAAGGGATCTTGAGAAGCTTGCAATCCCCACCAGGCAGTGTACCTGATCGTTGTAGTATAGTATAGTTACAAGTATCGGGGGATTGATCGTTCAACTCAGGAATAGTGTTCGCTAGGATTAGACAATCTACTAAACTAGGTCTAGAGGTGAAGGAAGATTCTTTTTGTATTTTTATATTTTTATGAAAGCAAGTAAAATCTTGGGTTTTGAAGGAGTGGGCGGAATTAGTTGCTAGCCAACTAACCCAATTTAACTAAAGATGCAATCAAAATAAAATAAAAGAAATGAAAATAAACTAATTATACTAATGTGGTGTAAACAATGATGGGAAAAGTTGTGTTTACTTAGGTTTCATTACTCCCTAGATATCTTTTACAGGTTGATAGCTTGTTACAATTGCATGGATGACGGGTCATATTCCTTAATACTAGTCGTAGGGCCGTGTACAATATTCCCTAACTCTATAGGATCCTACTTCACTCCTATGTCGAACCATTAGAAGCTCCTAACATGGGATCATTAGAATTCTCCTACGTATTAAATACAATCAAAAATCATAGTACACCTCCGATCATGTTTCTTAAGACGTTCAAGCAAGTTACCAATGGAAGTCTGCCAGTTTTCTTAAGCCTAACATCGAATACAATCATCCGTAACAATTATAAACAAACAATCAACCCATAATTAACATCTAGGTTTCACTACATCTAAGCAAACACAAAAGAAATCTAGCCTAGCATGTTATATTGAAGACAAACGTAAGATATATTCAAGCAACACATAGACATATTGATTGAATTGAAAGAGTACTTATCTCAATTAGAACATGAAGAATTCAAAGGGTTGGAACCCTTGAAAGAGCTGTAAAAATCGGCCTAGGGTTTTTCCCTCAAAGTTGCACACCAATGAATAAAATTTGGAAAACTATATATAGATTTTACAAGGTGACGGCGTCAAGAAGAAAATTCTGACGCCGTCAACTCGCCGCCAAAAGTGAAATCGTATTGCCTAGATCTGCTTGTGACGCCGTCCCGTGTAAAATTGTTCTGGGCCGTCACCAATACTTGAACCATGACGGCCTTGGGTGACGTCGTCATCTCCTATGTACAAAAACTCTCTGGATCGTCACATGTATCTTCCACATCCACCCCCTTTGTGACACTTGACGCCGTCATTAAGGAATTCGTGACGCCGTCAGGTACTGTTCCTGCAAGGAAAATTGAGTCTTTGCCGTTTTCTTCACTTCAATGCTCTAAAAACGTCCAAAATGCTTCCTTTTCCATATTTCTCTCCAAAAGTACCTAAAATGACAAAAAGAACGATTTAGGGCAATATTTGATCAAATAAATTCGAATTCGTGCTTAAATAACCCCTTAAAAGTGGTTCACTTTTCGCCTTATCCATGACTGTGGTGAAAAATGACAACGGTGAAATGGTACCTCAAAGAACGGTTACTAGTTGGCGGGTGTGCATTGATTATAGAAAGGTCAATGACGCTACCCGAAAAGATCACTTTCCCCTCTCGTTCATTGATCAAATGTTGGAAAGATTAGCCGGGCATGAGTACTACTGTTTCTTGGATGGATTCTCGGGATATTTCCAAATCCCCATAGCCCCTGAGGACCAAGAAAAAACCACATTTACTTGCCCTTTTGGAACATTCACCTATAAGAGAATGCCTTTTGGGCTATGTAACGCTCCCGCCACTTTTCAGCGATGTATGACCGCAATCTTTCACCAGTTAATGGAAGACAACATGGAAGTTTTCATGGATGATTTCTCGGTCTTCGGGAACTGTTTCGATCGCTGTCTCGCTAACCTTGAAAAAATGCTCAAACATTGCGAGGAGACCAACTTGGTCCTAAATTGGGAGAAATGCCATTTTATGGTAAAAGAAGGGATTGTGCTAGGACATAAAGTCTCAGGAAATGGGATTGAGGTGGACCAAGCAAAGGTTGAAGCTATATCTAAACTACCTTATCCCACTACTGTCAAGGACATACGTAGTTTCTTGGGTCATGCCGGTTTCTACAGGAGATTCATTAAGGACTTCTCTAAAATAGCTCGGCCAATGACTTAATTGCTTGTAAAGGATGCCCCTTTCGAATTCTCTCAAGAATTCAAGGATGCATTCAATCTCCTAAAAAAGGAACTCACACAAGCTCCAATCATGGTTACACCTAACTGGGAATTACCTTTCGAAATCATGTGTGACGCTAGCGACTATGCTGTGGGAGCAGTATTAGGCCAAAGGCTTAACAAACACTTCCAACCAATAAACTACGCTTTCAAAACTATGAATCCCGCTCTAGAGAACTATTCCACCACCGAAAAGGAATTATTAGCCGTGGTGTTCGCTTCTGACAAATTCCGCCAATATCTTGTTCTTTCAAAAACGGTCGTTTTTACTGATCATTTGGCTCTTCGATACGTTTTTGCTAAGTAAGACGCTAAACCTAATTTGGTGGATCTTGTTGTTACAAGAATTTGACGTTGAAATTCGTGATAAAAAAGGGGCAGAGAATTTAGCTGCTGATCATCTCTCTCGTCTCGAAAATCCCCTCCTCAGTGAACTTGACAAGAGTGAGATTCGGGAGTCATTTCCTGAAGAGCAGCTCATGTCAATAATAGATTCTGAGCCCTGGTACGCTGATTATGCTAACTTTCTTGCAAGCAGACTCATTCCGGAACACATGACTAGACACGAAAGGAAAAGGTTCTTTACCCAACTAAAATACTACTTTTGGGACGAACCTGTAAGGAATTAGTGAAGTCAGTATTTAGATACTGCTGAAAATTACTGCTGACAGGATTCTGCGGAAGCATATGGTTTCTGCTGAAGAATAGTTCCCGCTGAAGAATAAATAGTTCCTGCTGAAGGATAGTATTACTACGGATATAGTTTATTTTAGGACAAGATATGTAGAATATCTATTATTAGTTTAATGTTATTTCTTTCGTGTAAGAAAGGTTAGGGTTTCCACTAGTATATAAGGAACCCAAGATTATTGTATTATGTACGAGTTTCAAAACAGTTCTTAGTGAATAATAACGATCCATAGAGGATCAAAAGTTGAGTATACAGTTTATATTTATATTCCGCAATAAGTATAAGCTAACAAAGATTGTCTATTTAGTTTGCTATTGATTACATTAGTGGACTAACAATCTATTGGCTCGAGATCTATCAAGTGTAGATCCTACAAGTGGTATCAGAGCTACAAGATAATCTTTGTAATCTAACTCACAATCAAACACCTTTTCACTCAATAACAATGGTTGATGGAGATGCTACTGATGTCACTAATACCAACGCCCTCACTCAACAACTACAACAGGTTGCATTCTCAAACAGAAACGCCAAGTTTCCCTATCTCAAGAAGGATGAGTATGAGATTTGGCCATGAAGATGCAGAACTGGATTGCCAGTGTCGATTTCAACCTTTGGAATGTGATATTAACTAGATGCAGTCCTAAGAAGCAAGGAAAAGATCCACTGGGTAATATGACTATCTTGCCTCCAAAATCTGCTGAAGAGATCCTTGCTGTACAAAGGGAGTTCAAAGCAAGGACTATCCTACTTCAAGCAATTCCTGATGATCACATGGGATATTTTCATCACTTGAATGATCCCAAAGATATCTGGACAGCAATCAAAAATAGATTCGAAGGCAATGAAGAATCTAAAAGGATGAGAAAGTCTATGTTGAAGCAAGAATTTCAGGAATTCAGAATAACTGAAGAGGAGGAATTCAGATTCTAAGTCACTTGAATCAGCTTCTAGCCAGACCTGACAATGAGGAGGTTAACTCAAGGTTCCTTAGAGCCTTACCTCCCTCATGGTCTCAGGTCAGCATATCCTTGAAAACCAAAGGAGGATTGGACTATCTTTCGTTTGATGACTTGTACAACAAGCTCAGAGCCTTGGAACTTGACATCAAGGATCACTCTTCTTATGCAGCACCTTCTTCACACTCTGCATTCATCAGTACCAGGCCAAACTATATGCCACACTCTCCCAGTTCAAACTATATGCCACACTCTCCCAGTCCAAGTTCTTCTTCTACAACATTGTCTTTTACTAATGCTAGTCCAAAGAATCATCCAAAGGTTAGCAATGTGGTGGAAGATGTCCTTCACTCATTTGTTGCTGAAGTAGATCAACAACAACAAATAGCTTATGAGGACTTTGAGCAGATTGATGAACTTGCAATGGAAGAATTGGACTTAAAGTGGCAAATGGCTATGTTGTCTCTTAAGGTTAGAAGATTTGAGCAAAAGGCTGGTAGAAAGCTCCAAGTTAATGGCAGAGATGCAGCTCGTTTTGACAGAAGAAAAGTAAAGTGCTATGCATGTGGAGAGATTGGCCATTTTGCAAGAGAGTGCAAGACCAAGAAGAGTGAAGATAGTACCAGATACTCTACCTACAAGAAAAAGGAGGTGGAGGCTGAATCAAAGGCTTTGATCACTGCTGTAGATGCTTGTGTTGACTGGAATGAGCATGAATCTGAAGATGCAACAAGCAGCTCTTCTCAACAAATCTCCTGCATGGCTAGCTGTGGTGCTAACTTTGCCTTCATGGGAATATCACCACAGGTAACTGATTGTGTTTTTGGGTGTGATATTAAATATAAAACACTTAAAGAAGCCTATGATGAATTGGAACCAAAATATACTACTAGCTTTATTGAAGCTCAAGCCTATAAAGAAGCTATGAAAACATTGGAAAAACAGAAAGTGTGGTTTCAACAAAATCAGGTAGCTTATGAGGAAAAGATAAGTGTTTTAGAAAGAGATTTAGAAGCAACTACCAATGAGCTAAAATTTACTGAAAAATAAAAGGCTAGAATTGAATCTGAGAAAGATGTTTTGCAAGATAAGTTGGTAAAGAAGTTACTAGACATAAAGAATGGCTAATTTCAGGTGATAAGTTAGCTAGTTTTCTATATGGAAGTCAGTCAGTAACATCAGAGTTTGGATTAGGTTTTCAAAAATATGTTGGTATAGAGGCACAACATTATTTAGATAAGAAAAGTAAAAATAATTCTTTACCTGTAAAATTCTTAAACGAAGGTGAGATGCATGCTGTACCAGGACCAATAAGAGGTGAATTCATGCCTACCTCCAAAACCTCTGACTTTGATGGTTCACACCATTTGTATGGCAAAAAGTCTGTTGACTTGCCAAACCTTACCTGTAAAACTAATAATCCCGACTCTCCCTCTACCATAGGAACTCCTAAGCCTAAATCCCATAATTTGGACTTGCCTGTATCACAGAATCAAACTGGCATTAGGATCAATGATTCCCCTGACTCTAAACCTACCTCTAGTAATGATTCTAATGAATGTGTCTCTTGTTCTTTCAGGGACAAAAGCTCAGAGACCTCTAGTTATGCCAGCTGTGAATCCAAGACCAAGTCAGACTCACCCAAGTACTCAAAGTCATCTTACAAGTCTGTAGACTCTGAAGTTGCTGCTGATGAAGTGATTTCAAAGACAACCTCTTCTGAAGACTTGTTATTTACTTCTTTTAAAAACAATTCCTTACATTCATTACAAATCAATTCGATTTCTGATGGTTGTTTGAATAATTTTGTGGTTAATAAGACATATTTTGGTTTCAATAAATCTTCTAGAAAGAAGAAGTGTTTTGTTTGTGGTAGTAAATTCCATTTGATTAAGGATTGTGATTTTCATGAAAAAAATATGGGTGTTTCTGCTGTTCATAATAGACCTAGACCAAAGTCGACAAATGCTTATTCCAAACCCTCTTCTAGTCCACAGGCACCTCACAGAACCAATTCAGTTTCTGCTGAAAGGTCTGTTCCTGTTGATGGATTTGTTTCTGCTAATAGACATGTGTCTGCTGATAGGAATAGATATATAACTAGACCATTTTCTGGATTTCATCATACTTATTTTAATAATGGTTATTGGCCTGTATATTATGACCCAATGTTTTTGGGAAGGGCAACTTGGGATTCTGCTGAAAAGTCCTCAGCAGATTGTTCCTGGAAATCTGAAAGACCATATGTATTCAGGGGTTTCAGGAATAATGGTGGATCTAACTCTTCTACATGGCTTCAGAATAAAGATCCACAAGGCAGGCTCAAGTCTCTCAAGACTTGAGTCTATCAATGTACTTATATCTTTGTATAATTTTTTGTTGTTGTAGGGACATCCTCTTTTGAATAAAGACTTAGGTATTGTTGATAGTGGTTGTTCAAGAAGCATGTCTGGGAATCAGGAGAAGCTACATAATTTTGTGCCTTTTAATGGAGGCATAGTAAGATTTGGAAGTGGAATTGGAAGAATAACTGGAAAAGGAACCATTAGAACTCCAAAGGTTGATTTTGAGAATGTCTTTTATGTAAAGGAATTACAAGGTTTTAATTTGTTCTCAGTTTCCCAAATCTGTGACAAAAAGATCCCTGTGCTTTTCACTGATAAGGAATGTCTCATTCTTTCACCTGACTTCAAAATGCCTGATGAAAGTCATGTATTGCTCAAAGTCCCAAGAAATCATAATCTTTACACATTCAATCTGAATGATGTCAAACCAGAAGGTAAACTAGCATGCTTAGTGGCTAAAGCATCCTTGGATGAATCTACAAAATGGCACAGAAGGATGGCACATGTTAACTTCAAAGTTATCAACAAGCTTGCTAAAGATGGACTTGTTCATGGACTTCCTTCCAAGATATTCACCAATGAACACAACTGTGTAGCATGTAACAAAGGAAAGCAACACAAAGCTTCTTATAAGGCTATTCAGCTGTGAGCACAATCTCAGAACCTTTGCAGCTACTTCATATGGATCTTTTTGGTCCAACATCCATCAGGAGTATTGACCATAAGTACTTCTGTTTGGTGATCACTGATGCCTTTAGTAGGTTTAGTTGGACATTCTTCTTGGTGACTAAAGATCAGACTTTTCAGACACTTAAAGAGTTTATGGCTCTCATTGAAAATCAACTCAACAAGAAGATCAAAGGGATTAGGTGTGATAATAGGACAGAGTTCAAAAATGCCAATCTTATTGAACTCTGTGGGTTAAAGGGTATACAAAGGGACTATAGCAATCCCAGGACTCTACAACAAAATAAAGTTGCAGAGAGGAAGAATAGAACCCTAATAGAGGCTGCAAGATCAATGCTTGCTGACTCTAAACTTCCCACTATGTTTTGGACTGAAGTAGTTGGCACTGCTTGTTATGTGCTTAATAGGGTGTTGATCACTAAACCACACAATAAGACACCTTATGAGCTCTTGACAGGGATGAAACCTACCATTGAATACTTGAAACCTTTTGGATGTCAAGTGACTATTCTGAATACAAGTGATCACTTAGGAAAATTTGAAGCAAAAGCTGCTGAAGGGTATATTGTTGGTTACTCAGCTCATAGCAAGGCTTACAGGGTATATAATTTGGCTGCAAAGAAGATAGAAGAGACTCTTAACATGAGATTTCTAGAAGACAATGAAAATACTCAGGGAAAAGGTCATGAATGGTATTTTGACCTTGATTACTTGACAGATTATTTGGGGTATACAAGATTTAAATCTAACCACTCTGCAGGTACACAAGTGTCACCTACTAACATTGCAGGTACCCTGGATGAAGACTTAGACAGTGATTCAGAAGTTGATGAACCCACTATTGTTGTTTCCTCTTTCCCTATTCCTGTTACAGGTCCTACTAACAAAGAAGCCTCTGATGCCAAATCTGCTGATGATGTGGAAAACTCAACTTATGCAGAAGATCTTGCAAGACTTAAAAAGCTAGAACATGCAGCTGCTGAGGAAGCTAAAAGGCTTGGTCTTGAATTTGCTCAAGATACTGAAGCACTCTTAAAACAAGCTGCTATTGATGTCAGCAGCAACTCTGTTTCTGCTGATGCATCTGCTGATGCAGCTACTGCTGATTCTCCTGAAGGCATTTATGCTGCAACACCTGTTTCCACTGCTACATCAACTAGCTTTGAAGAACCATTTGGCAGATTCCCCACTCCCTCAGATCTTGGCAACCATGAACAAAGTGATGGCATTTTTCAATCAGCGTCTTATGATGAAGACTTTGCTCCAACTTTGACTAATCTTGAATCTTCTATTGATGTCAATCCTGTTCCCACTAAGGGGATCAACACCATTCATCCTCAAGAGAATATCCTTGGTGATCCAAATGCTATGGTTCTTACTAGAAGTGCCTTAAAGCAGACACAGTTTGGTCAATGTGCCTTTTTTTACATATGTGTCTCAGCAGAAGAGAGACAATCACATAGATCAGAAGCATTGTCTGTTTGCTTGTTTCTTATCACAAGTAGAACCAACCAGCATTAAACAAGCCTTAAGTGAACCTAGTTGGGTTGAAGCTATGCATGAAGAGATGCAACAATTCAAAAATCAAGATGTTTGGGTCCTTGTTGATCTACCTGCAGGTAAAATTGCTATTGGAACCAAGTGGATATTAAAGTGCAAGAGGGATGCAAGAGGCATTGTAGTAAGAAATAAAGCAAGATTGGTGGCTCAAGGTTTCAGACAAGAAGAAGGGATTGATTATACTGAAGTGTTTGCACCTGTTTCTAGGGTTGAGGCAATTAGATTGTTTTTGGCCTTTGCCTCCTACATGGGATTTGTGGTCTATCAGATGGATGTCAAAAGTGCCTTCCTCTATGGCAAGATTGATGAGGAAGTCTATGTTACTCAACCACAAGAATTTGAAGATCCACAACATCCTAAGAAGGTACATAAGGTTGTCAAATCACTCTATGGACTTCATCAAGCACCAAGAGCCTGGTATGCTAGGCTATTGATGAGGCGAAAAATGATCCGTTTTTAGGGGGTCATTTAAGCCCGAATTCGAATTTATTTGATCAAATATTGCCCTAAATCGTTCCTTTTGTGATTTTAGGTACTTTGGGAGTGAAATCTAGAAAAGGAAGCAATTCGGACGTTTTTGGAGCATAAAAGTGAAGAAAACGCCAAAGTCTTAATTTTTCATGCTGGGAACAGTAGGTGACGGCGTCAAGAGTAACTCCCTGACGGCGTCAAGAGCAAAATTCCATGACGATCCAGTACAGATTTGAATGCGTCACGAAATAGGGCGTCAAGAGTAAAAGTCATGACGGCCTAGAAACGATTAAGTCTTGACGGCGTCAAATGTAGATCAAGGCAGTCCGAGATTAGTTTTGGCAGCGAGGTGACGGCGTCACAATGTTTGTCTTGACGCCGTCAGAACCCTTTTCCTATATATAGTTTTCTAATTTTTACACATTAAAGAGAGAAGTTTTGGGAGAAACCCTAAGTACGATTTTGGTGTAACTTTTATAGGTTTTTCAAGGGTTCCAACCCCTTGATACGTTTCATGTGCAATTAAGATAAGTGTTCTTTTAATTCAATCAATATGTCTATGTGTTGGTTATCTATATCTTGTTCTTGTCTTAATTCCATCATGCTAGGCTAGATCTATCTTGTGTTTGCTTAGATCTAATGAAACCTAGATGTTAATTATGTGTTGATTACTTGTTTATTCTTGTCTTGGAAGAATGATTTATATGTTAGGCTTAAGAAAACTGGCAGATCTCCAATTGGTAACATGCTTGAACGTCTTAAGAAACATGAACCGACGCGCACTAGGTCTTTATTGGTTGTATTTAATGCATGAGCCACTGTTTACAATCCCTATAGTTGTGCTGGGCATGGTGTAGGAGGAGATAAGAGCTCATAGAATTGGGGAGTTAAGTGTGCCACCCCATGAATGGTATTAAGGAATACGATCCGTCATCCACACAATTATAACAAGTAATTAACGTGTAAAAGATATATAGGGAGTAGTGAAATCTAAGTAAACACATTTTCTCCAATTACTGCTCACAACTTTAGTATAATTTAGTTTATTTTCATTTTTTGTATTTTATTTTGATTGCATCTTAGTATTGGGTTAGTTGAATAGCAACTAATTCTGCCCAAATCCTTCAAACCCGAGATTTTAACTTGCTTTATAAAAAAATATAAAAATACAAAAAGAATCTTCCCTCACCTTTAGAACTAGTATTTAGGTTTTCTAATCCTAGTGACACTATTCCTAGATGAACGATCAATCCCCCGGTACTTGTCACTATACTATACTACAACGATCAGGTACACTACCTGGTGGGGGTTGTAAGCTTCTCAAGATCCCTTGAGAGGTAAAGCCTGGTGCGATTCCCACCTATCAAGTTTTTGGCGCCGCAGCCCGGGGAATAGTTATTGTTTAGGTTAGAATTTCTTTTTATTAGGTCTACTTGCTAGATTCCTTTCTAGTAAGATTTTATTTTTATTTTTAGGTTTTCTTTAGTCTATCTTTTCTTTGTGTCTTTGTTTGTAAAAAACCTTTCCATTGACTATTCCGTTAGCCATTATGGAGAACGTGAATCCACCATACTACCAACCACGAAATTCACCCACTCCAAATGACATCTTGATGTTTAAACAACATGAGGATGAACCTATCTATGATGCATGGGCTCGTTTTAAATATTTACTCCGAAAAGTCCCTGATCATAATTTCGATCTGTGGTCCCAAATTGAAATATTTTACCATCGTGTCGACCACTATAGCAAAATGGACATTGACCATGCCGTAGATGGGGACCTTTGGGGATTAAGTGTTAATGAAGCATGGGAAACCATAGAGAATTGTGCCAAACTTGCCAAAAAATGGACAGCCCAACAAACGTTGTTACAGATCAATTGATAGCAAGTTTAAGGGAACAAGCAAGAAGATTGTTTGGGGATAAACCTATAGATGAGATAACTGGGCACACGGGGTGGTTTGATTTCACCACAATACAAGCTGAGCACATTGGTAATCCTGATAAGATGGAGGATAGAGTTGAAAATTTAAACCCACCAAGTACCCCACAAGTACTACGATCATTTGAGGCATATACACCGCCTGTGACTTACTCGGAAGAAGTAGAAGAGACTATAGGAATCCCAATTGAGGTAGAACCTTTGAACCAAACACAACTAGAGGATATAGGTTTGAATACTTATAATGATAACCTTACTCTTAGTTCTAGGGAAGTTCCTAGTTTTGATGAACCGGAGCCTCAACCAAAACCGTTACCTAATCTTCCATCCTTGGATGAGAATTTAGGAATTGAGATAGGTTCCGATCTACCCATTAAACCATATAGTCCGGGTAGTCTTAGGATAAAGGTAGTGGACTCTAAGCCTTGTAGAGAGGAAGCCCATATAGGAGTGGAATATGACCTTACATACTTACATCACCCATTCATGATTGATCATAAGAAACATTATGGGTTTAAACCGGGTTTATTAGGTCAAGATGGATTCCTAACTAGGAGTCTCTCGAAGTTGATAGAAGATGATCCCTTTCTAAGAGAAAATCTTAATCCGCCCACTAACCCAATTGAATTAAGTAAGGTTATGATGATAGGAGCACAGCCATTTAAGCATATAATTCACCCACCACACGTTCCTCACGAGGCATATTTCCACCCTAAGGGTGTGTATCGCTACTTCCACCCGCACTTAATCCTAAGTGTAGGGAAAACCTCCCCTATTTCCAGTTAAATAAGGGTAGAGTTAGGCTCGTGACTCGAACAAAAACAAGCGCTTATTGGGAGGCAACCCAACACTACAAAAAATAAGCCATTTAGTGGCACACACTTTTAGCGGCACATTCTTATGTGTCACTAAAATACGTTTTTAATGACACTTTTATGTGCCACTATAGAAAGTGTATGATTTAGTGACATTTTTCATCTTGTGCCATTAGATCACATAATTATTACTGGCGGAAAATTTGGAATGTCACTGTAAATCTCTATAACTAGTGTCACATATATATTTTATGTCACTATATGCTTGTTTTTACATTTATGCTTTTCTCGAATGTGCCACTATTGAGAAATTGGAATTATCATTGGGCGGGTCTTTTTTTTTTAGATTCCCCCGCGTATCCTTTTTTGAGTTTCAAACCATCCCTCCCTCTTTTTCAATGTCCTCAATTTTATAGGTATTTCATCCTCAATCTCATTATTATCACCGACCTTTAGATATCCTTAATTGTCTCTATCAATAAAACCCATGAAGACACTGAACCCCTAATCTCGTCTCTCAACGACACCCCTAAATGTAATATTCAATCAGAAATTATATTTTATTTGCCTAAACAGTTTCACTAAGGTAAGGCTTGATTGTTGTTACGTTAATAGTCACTTTCAAGAATGTATTCTATATTATTATTATATGAATTTTATTATACATATATTGTGTTCAAATTTATATCATCATATGATTCTAGGTTTTTAGTGGATTCGTATGTAACAAGTTTAACTAATTTACTTTTTTTTTTTTTATTCAATTAAGTTTTAGAAGTTGCTTATAAACTATGATACTTTTTGAGATACGGAATGCATTAACAATGGTTACTGGTTTGATTATAGATGCGTACATGTATGTGTTATTTATGCAACTAACAAACTCATGTGAATATCACATGCCTTTTCTTATATAGTACGGAGTATATGATAGTGATGAAGATTTTAAAGGACTTATCATGATTTCATATACTTAACCATTTGTGTGCTTCTAAAATCAACTACTTATGCGCTGAACAGGCGCTTTGTTTGGAGACGAATTTCAATTAGTAATGTTTATCTACTCCCCACAGGTACTCTTTTGCCTCTTAGAGATTTCGAAGCCTTAAATCGAAACAATTCTGGTCCATTAGCAATGACATATTTTACCGACTGAAAAGTTTACCCATTTGACTTATAAAAGTATACGAGTTTAAATTAGGCTCCACCACACTTATTATGTTTTATTAACTCAAGTCTCTTTGTTCTTGTAGAATGAAAGGTTGTCTATCTCAGTTTAAGCCAAGATGTAGATGTCATCGTGGGTGGAGTGGCCATTCCTGAAAAACATTGGTAATTCTATTTGTACCCAAACCAGAAGTATTATTTTGGTTCCACGTATAGCCACCCTAAAGTCTTTCTTGTTTGTAGTTGTGTGTAGAGAGGTTATCACTTTCTTGGCAATGATATCCTTAAAATGCAAAAGAGCAGTATGCTGCTGTGTGGTTTGCTTTTACTAATCTTTATGTGAGAGTAATAATATATATCCAAGGTCAAGCTACAGTTGGACCCAAATTATTCTCAGCTGATTCTTTGTGTTATTGTGGTGCTATTTACCTAGCTTAATACCTTATCTTTGTCTTGATGCCAGAACATAGGAGAGCAATCCGCAATAGTAGTGATGCTGATATGTTACATACAATTAAGATGATACAGGTATTAAAATTTGTGTCATGTTTATCTTTCGTTTTTCAGCTTGCATTTCTAAATACATGATGAAAACATGGATCAATATGAATTAACACAGATTGCTTTGGACACATTTGTTAAACTATAATCGATTCAAATAATTTATCTTGGAACTGTTGGTTTAGTTCGATGAACATCAAGTACTAAAAGTTTTAACATTAAATTTCTTTCAAGTACTTAGCCACTTACACACTAACTTAATTTGGGTCCATTTGCCTTTGTGTGATCAGATATGTAATATGTAATTGCTCAAAAATTGGAAGAGCCTCATGTTAATTAAAAATGTTTACAAGCCTTGCATGCTCATAAAGAGGTAAACTACAATTCGATTCATGGGTAATCTTCTCTAAATTTCTTCTACTATTTTGATTTTAAACAATTAAAAGCATTAAAAATTAATATTCTTCAAACATGTTTAAGGTTTTCCAACTGCATTTATCAATAGGCAATGCAAAAAGACTGTGGTGGGTACCTAGAGGCATATACTTAAGAGCCGCACCCGTAAAGATGGAGGTTTGTTTACGTCAAGTTTGTTTTAATTCTGGTCATATGTTTTTAGACTTGAATTGATAAGCTCTTGAATTTACATTGCTTGATGCCTTTATCGTAATTTACATAGGTACCCATTTTAAAATACCTTATTTTATGGTAATTACTCAATTTCCCATGATCTATCTGTTATAGATACATGATAACTTATCTAGGAATTGATACAAGTCTCCTAAGTTTACTCTTTTAAAACCCATGCAATCTTTTTGCTTATTGACTTCTTCCGCACTTAGGTACCCGTAACAAATTAACCGTGCTACAAATCATCTTTAAAGGTACGCTTGCTCTTATGCACCTAATATGTTGTTTCAATTAACACTTTTCCTTGTTCATATTACTAGTTTCACGTCTTAATCTTATGATTTTGAACATTGAAGATTATGATGACATAGATGTTTGATGTTACCTTTATCTTAAATTTTACTAATTATTTGCCTTGTTTTTCTGGTTACAGATCATGGTGGCAAGGAAGACACAAGAATCTAGATTTGCTATTGGATGAAATTGGTTCTTATTTGGTAGCTTTAGCTAGTTTCTTATTAGATTTGTAGGCTCTATGTTCAGCTTTGGACATGTTATGAGTTTCTGTGAATACCCTTAGTCAACTTATGCAATTTTCTTAAATGTGTCTTTTGTCTTGTATATAATGAAGAACATTGGTCTATCATAAATGTACTTCTATTTGAATTAATAAAATTGTTGTTATCATTTCCTATTGTTGAAAGTTGTTTGATAATCTTATAACACTTACCAGAGATGCATAATTTTTTGTTACTTTGGCACAAAACTTCTGCTGTGAGATGTTATGTAATACAACGTATTTGCCATTAAAACCAGCATATGGTCATGCAATGGTATATATTAAATTTATGACACAAAATATGTGCCACTAAATCTCTTGAAGACATTACCAATACAAACAAAAGGTGCCACTAAAGCCCAATGTGGTTACAGCAACACAACAGAAAAGTGTCATTAAAACCCTTTAGTGGCAGTGCGCTTAGTGACACTTATCTTTTGTGCCACCGATTCCCCTACGAGCCTTTAGTGACACTTATTTTGTATTTAGTGGCACTTTTTGAGTGCCACTAAATGGCATCTTTTTTGTAGTGCAAGCTTTATTTATCTGTTTTGTGTGATTTTATTTTTGTTTGTTTGTTATTTGCTTCCATATGCATGCTTAGTTTTTATTGTTGGTTGATCATGTTTCGCAATTAAAATGTGGAAATAATTTACTTTGTTGTTTTGGCCTAGTCTTAACTCCACCTAAAAGTATTTTTGCAAAAAATAAGTGTAAGGGGAAACCCCAAATATGTTTTCAAGAAACAAACCGATCATGATTCTGCACAATATTAAATGAACATGTATATTCGTATTTGTTAGAGTCAAATGCTTGTATTGAGTCATAATGAAGTTTTGCAGGATTTTCCAGGAAGTAGGACCAAGTTTTTCCAGAAATTTTCCGGAAACTTAACATAAGAATTTCTGCAGGTCAATCCTGACGGCGTCAAGAGTTTACTCTTGACGGCGTCAGGTGTAAAAATCTGGAAATTTTACCGGTTTTGTTTTTCTAACGGAGTCTTATGGTTTTTGTGAATTATTAAGTTTTATAATCTCCAGGAGATCTGCAAACTTCATTCCACAAGCATTATATCTTATCTTGTTTTCTAGGATTTAGTAACTTATATAGGATGCTGCCGATTTTACGCGAGGTTGGCTTGTCTATTTTCTCAGGTTTTACAGGTTATGTATGACAAGAAGATGATTTATATTCTGGAAGGGAAGCTTTGATCGTTCATTTTCTTGGAGGAAGATTTAACCTGGTCACCTTATTATCCATACCGAGCGAATCAGGGGAGTATTTGATTTCATTCTCTTTACTTTTTCACTTTTACATTCTTTACTTGAACATTGGGGACAATGTTCATCCTAAGTGTAAGGGGAGGGTAAAAAGATGATACCTTACATATGCACTTTCGCTTGAGTTTGCTTTGTTTAATGGTAGATGTGTAATAAAACTATGATAAATACTTGTTAGTGCAATTTTAGCGCCAAATTTAAAATTTTTTACAACATTTAGGAGTGAAACTTTAGCCATAGCAAGCGTCTCATGGATAGGAGATTGTATGACTAGCACATGACCGTATATTCAAAAAAAATTTCCACCCAAATATGTGAGGTTCGTCTTTAGATTTGATAGGAAAAGCATTTACTATTAGTGCTTATGAGTGTATCGGTAGCATTTAGATTCTAGAACTTGCGTTAGTGATGCATCCCGAGACCGCTAGTGAGACTACATTCGTGTAGTAGGATTTACAACGTGATAAGAGGCATTAGGATCACCCTTGTGTTAAACCAGTATCATAATTACTTGACCATTTAAGTCATATTACTTGACTATTTAAGTCAACTAATTTTTCCCACACCCTTAGCGTTGTACTCATTTTTAGTACACGAAACCCCTAGTACACCCCTCCGAGCCTATCTTTTCGTTTCTAACTTTAAGCATTTTACTTAAAGGAAGAATTTGTTACACCCCACTTAAATGTACAACCAAATCGCCTTAGCCTTCCGTGTATGCGCTCATTTTTAGTGCATTATTGTTATTTGTTAAACCCTAAGTTAACTATCTAATTGATTACATGGTTGCTAAGTCGAGTCATATCCTTGTACATATTGTTTTGGGACGATTGGGACTCATGGGTAAGTACTTATTTTATGGAGTAATGGGGAAGAACACCATTTATTACCCCCATATGTACGTTAATCTTAAAAGTGCTCCAAGTGTTTTAATTTTCTTAATTCGAGTCATTAGTTTACTTTATTGTAAAGTATGTAAAGATTCAAGTGTAAGGGGAATTCCCATTCCCTATGATGTATTATTTTGGATGGTAGGGTAAGAGAAAAAAAAAAAAAAAAAAAAAAAAAAAAACATACGGACTACCATCCCTTTTCATTCTATGTTCATTTTATGATTTTGTTATTTTTCATTTATTAGCTTAAGTCGAGTCTAGTCTTGGCTTAGCAACGCCACATTGTACATGTAATTAACTAAGATTGTTAACTCGCCACCAATAAAACTTCCTTTATCCAACAAAACCGTGTATTTCATATCCCTACACCTAACGTTACAACCCTTTAAAAGACCTCTTTGATAGTTTATCCTAGGTACTTACGCCATGTGGTGGAGGTTTGATCCTTTCCCAAGCCTATGGTAATCTATTTTGCTATGACAGGTAGTGAGAGATATCTTCCGTTTCCATATTGTAATTTACACTTTATTACACCCGAGAGATGTGAGTATCTAAACACTATTTGTGAGGTGCTTGTGTATGACCTCCGTGCTTGTCTATTGGTCTTTAGTGGAACGATTATTTGTTGTAATTACTTTTATATTACTGTTAAATGACCCCTAACTTGTATTTTGACTAGAATAAAAGCGCATTTGCTTAAGGACAAGCAAATCTCAAGTGTAAGGGTATATGATGAGGCGAAAAATGATCCATTTTTAGGGGGTCATTTAAGCCCAAATTCGAATTTATTTGATCAAATATTGCCCTAAATCGTTCCTTTTGTGATTTTAGGTACTTTGGGAGTGAAATTTGGAAAAGGAAGCAATTCAGACGTTTTTGGAGCATAAAAGTGAAGAAAACGCAAGTCTTAATTTTCCATGCTGGGAACAGTAGGTGACGGCGTCAAGAGTAACTCCCTGACGGCGTCAAGAGCAAAATTCCATGACGATCCAGTACAAATTTGAAGGCGTCACGAAATAGGGCGTCAAGAGTAAAAGTCATGACGGCCTGGAAATGATTAAGTCTTGACAGCGTCAAATGTAGATCAAAGCAGTCCGAGATTAGTTTTGGCGGCGAGGTGACGGCGTCACAATGTTTGTCTTGACGCCGTCAGAACCCTTTTCCTATATATAGTTTTCTAATTTTTACACATTAAAGAGAGAAGTTTTGGGAGAAACCCTAAGTACAATTTTGGTGTAACTTTTACAGGTTTTTCAAGGGTTCCAACCCATTGATACCTTTCATGTGCAATTAAGATAAGTGTTCTTTTAATTCAATC
Source organism: Artemisia argyi (assembly GCA_030686995.1). Classification (NCBI taxonomy): domain Eukaryota; kingdom Viridiplantae; phylum Streptophyta; class Magnoliopsida; order Asterales; family Asteraceae; genus Artemisia; species Artemisia argyi. The sequence continues at coordinate 14,350,071 of CM060689.1, read as the reverse complement.
AATATGTCTATGTGTTGGTTGTCTATATCTTGTTCTTGTCTTAATTCCATCATGCTAGGCTAGATCTATCTTGTGTTTGCTTAGATCTAATGAAACCTAGATGTTAATTATGTGTTGATTACTTGTTTATTCTTGTCTTGGATGAATGATTTATATGTTAGGCTTAAGAAAACTGGCAGATCTCCAATTAGTAACATGCTTGAACGTCTTAAGAAACATGAACGGACGCGCACTAGGTCTTTATTGGTTGTATTTAATGCATGAGCCACTGTTTACAATCCCTATAGTTGTGCTGGGCATGGTGTAGGAGGAGATAAGAGCTCATAGAATTGGGGAGTTAAGTGTGCCACCTCATGAATGGTATTAAGGAATACGATCCGTCATCCATACAATTATAACAAGTAATTAACGTGTAAAAGATATCTAGGGAGTAGTGAAATCTAAGTAAACACATTTTCTCCAATTACTACTCACAACTTTAGTATAATTTAGTTTATTTTCATTTTTTGTATTTTATTTTGATTGCATCTTAGTATTGGGTTAGTTGAATAGCAACTAATTCCACCCAAATCCTTCAAACCCGAGATTTTAACTTGCTTTATAAAAAAATATAAAAATACAAAATGAATCTTCCCTCACCTTTAGAACTAGTATTTAGATTTTCTAATCCTAGCGGCACTATTCCTAGCTGAACGATCAATCCCCCGGTACTTGTCACTATACTATACTACAACGATCAGGTACACTGCCTGGTGGGGGTTGTAAGCTTCTCAAGATCCCTTGAGAGGTAAAGCCTGGTGCGATTCCCACGTATCAGCTATCCACATTCGTGCTGAAACATGGCTACAGAAGAGGAGCAATTGACAAGACTCTCTTCATCAAGAAGAATTCAAGGGATAGTATACTGGTGCAAGTATATGTGGATGATATTATTTTTGGATCCACAAAGGAAGAATGGTGCAGGGAGTTTGAAACCTTGATGAAAAGTGAATTTCAGATGAGTGCAATGGGTGAATTGACATTTTTCTTGGGGCTACAAGTCAAACAACAAAAGGATGGTATTTTTATTCATCAGGAGAAATATGTTCATGATATTTTGAAGAAGTTTGACTTTGAATTACTAAGGACTGCAACTACTCCCTATGAACCTCCCAAGTTAAGGAATCCAAATGAACAAGATGAAGCTGTAAATGTGCATTTATATAGATCCATGATTGGATCACTCATGTATCTCACAGCTTCAAGACCTGACATCACCTTTGCTATCAGTGCTTGCTCAAGACATAAAGTCACACCTTTGACTTCCCATCTAAATGCTGTGAAGAAGATTTTCAAGTATCTAAAAGGCCAACCCAAGTTAGGTCTTTGGTACCCAAGGGACTCACCATTTGTGTTGGAAGCATACAGTGATAGTGACTATGCTGGAGCTAATTTGGATAGGAAATCCACAACAGGAGGTTGTCAATTTCTTGGTAGAAGATTGATTTCTTGGCAATGCAAGAAACAAACCATTGTGGCCACCTCTTCTACTGAAGCAAAATATGTTGCTGCTGCTAATTGTTGTGGTCAGGTACTTTGGATACAAAATCAAATGCTAGACTATGGGTTCAATTTTATGAATACTAAAATCTATATTGATAATCAAAGTACCATTTCCATTGATAAAAATCCAGTTTTTCATCAAAGAACTAAACATATTGAAATTAGGCACCATTTTATAAGAGATGCAAATGAGAAACATTTGATACAGGTGCTTAAAATTCATACTGATGATAATGTGGCTGATTTATTTACAAAAGCTTTTGATGGACCTAGGTTTAACCACTTAGTTGTCCACATTGGGATGGTTAACCCTTAAAGGCTAAGTTTAAGGGGAGGCATAAGCCTGAGGGGAGGCATATGCTTTTGGGGAGGATTGTACTTGATGTTGTAATTTTTGTATATTTTAGTTACCTAACTTTAACTAACTACTAATCATTTTTCAGTCTAGTTTGGCCTGTGTTTCTTTGATGTGTGTCTTGCAGTTGTGTTTCTTCTGGTGTATAAGCAGGATTGGTGTATCAGCAGGATTGATACAGAGTGAGCCTTGTGTGTCTGCTGATATTCTTGTTCTGCATTACTAATGATCTCAAGAGATTGGTCAGCAGAAGAGTTTGTTTTGTGGTTATGATTTTAGTGTTCCTGCTGATGTACTTATTAGCAGCATTGCAAGAAGTTGATCTGTGTTTCTACTGATGATAAATTCAGCAGCATTTATATCAAGTGAATTTGGGTAGAAACTCATTGACAAGAGTAAAGTCTGGTAAATTTGACTTGGTATTCATTATTGATGAGTGAGAAAGACTCTGTTGTGATTAAAATTGGTATATACTTGATTTGGGTAGATTGTGACTTGAAGGCCTTTTTAAAGAGAACTAATTTTATGTGGATTTTATGGATTAATTATCTTATTATTTGACCCATTTCTGCTGAAAGTTCATATGTGTTCCTGCTGAATGTTTCAACTCAGTTTATGTGCATCAGTGGAATGTATATACCTCAGTAACAAACCAGTCAAGTAATGAAAGACAAAAGCAACTAAATTTTTATTCAGATGAAGGCTTATTACAAACAGGAGAAAGATTGAAAGATGCATACATTCAAACTAGCCTATCAGCCCTAATTCTCCTATTCTAGTTTTGCTTTGCCCTTGCCCTTCACATCAGCCATTTTCTCCTTGCCCTTTGTGGTGGTAAAGAGTCCTTGCTGTTGGGGACAAGGCAACCCAAGCACTACTTCTCTTGTCCTTGGCAATGGTGGATTTGACTTTCTTTTTTATGCTCGCCTTGGACGGGAGGATTGAGGCCTGTCAGGTATTGAAGGTGGATTGTATGGAGCATCATTCTCATCATCATATTCATCAGAAGAAGTGCAAATGAAGGGAGACACAACAGGTTTGGGTGGTGCTCTATTTTGTCTCTCCCATTCATTCCATTGTCTCTCCATCTCCCTCTGATAATCTAAATCATCTAATTCAGAAGGATAATCTGGATGATCCTCTGATGTTGAAGAGGAGGTAAGGTCAATGATTTCGGGTTTGGAAGACATTATTTGGTAATGATTTGAGGTTGATTGAGAAATTAGGGATTTGGATTGAATGGTGAGATTTGGGGATTTTTACTTTGTACTTATAAGGCCAAGTAAACCGTGTGTATTTATTACCATTAATGCAAGGTGGTTTACAGATAATTAAGGGAGAAAGTTTGATTAAAAGAAAATTTCGCTAAATCTTGGTTACCATTAATGATCTGTTTCTGCTGAATGGTTGCTACTGATACAAGGAATGGTTGACCACAGTCAACTTTAAATGGATTCTGCGGATTGACCAATTGGTTTTTGCTGATTTGACTTGGTTTCTGCGGAAGGGTCGGTTTATTTGGGGTTTTTTATAATAGTCAAATATTGGTCTAAGATTGTTTCCACAATTTTTGCCAATCAACCTCCACGTTTGGAAACTTACCCCATTTACATTAGACGTGCAAATCCCATGTCTAAATAACTGATTCCCTCTACTTATAAATTTTAAAACACCAATTCAACTTCTATTTCAGCATTTGAAACCCTATTTTCTCCTCTCAATCAAATGGCACCACTTCAATTGAAGCAAGATCATAAAAAGTTTGCTCTTCTACAAAAGGCTAAAGGTCATGAACTGTATGATTCAATGGTGGAGTTTCTTTAGCGTTCAAAGATTCATTATGCTTTGACACATTCTCTAGATGTGGTTTATGAATCTATGGTGAAGCAATTTTGGGCATCCGCTAGGAAAAGATCTGATACAGAGATAGTGGCTGATATTGATGGAAATGAGTATGTGGTGACTGAAAGTTTGAAAAGGACAAAGCTCCTGTTGGATGATGAAAATGGTGTTTTTCACTCCAACACTGAAGAAATACTTTCTGGGTTAAGGGAAGCTAGTTATCGAAGTACTGATACATCAAAATGGCTTAAGAATCAGTTCTGTCCCAAGTGGAGGTTTTTGGTGCATTTGCTACTCCAATGTATTAGCAACAAGACAGGTGGCTGGGATCAGTACTCTACCCAATTGGGTTGTGGTGTTGTTTGTCTTTCTAAAGGGTTAACTTATAATTTCTCAAAGTTTATTTTTAATAATATGCTAGAAAATGTTGAGAAACAAGCTCATAAGTTTTTAATGTACCCTCGGTTTCTACAAATTGTTTTAGACATAGCCACTGTAGACAAAATTCATGTGCCTATTAAGAGTCTTGGTTCAAAGTTATTTGCCTCTATGCAAACAAATTTTAATGGGGTACACAGGCCTTTGACACCTGCTATGTTACCTGGTGGTAATGAAGCTGCTGATGCAGCTGATGGTAGTCAAGATCCTTCTGATGCTAATGCTCAAGAAGGATCTGCTGAGGGTCCTTCAGTTGCTACTGATGCAAGTGCATCTATTGCTGCTGATACCCAACCACCACCATCCCCTAGACCATCTCCTTTTAGGCCACCCACACCACCTATGTCTTCACCATCTGTTGCTCCTGATGAGCATGTACACTTGTTTGTAGACTCCCTTAATGCATTAGGTGTAGATAAGCCATCATCACCAACACCTACTCATGTTGAACAACCTGTTAGTTATTCTGAAACTACAAGACTTGCCACACCAAGTCCCTTGAGACCTACTTTTGAGGATACTGAAGGATTGTATACTTCTCTTGTCAGGACCAATTATTCTCCTAAACCCTCAGGTACTCCTGCTGGTGGAGATGAAGGTCCTGTTACTCTCACCACTTTGTCTCTTTTATTGAACAGGTATGTGCAAAAAGTTGATACCTTGGAGAAAGATCTTAAGCAGACAAAGATTACTCTTGGAGGAGCTGTAGTTACTTTGGTCCATAGAGTTAAGAAGTTGGAGACTAAACTTAAGTCAAAGAAGAGACATGGTGATGAGGTTGTTTCTGAAGAGGCTGCAAGCTCAGACAAGATTGATTTGGATGGCCTTGAGCTTTTAGCCACTACTACTTTGGATAGTGTTCATGATGTTCCTCCTCCTAATATGAATGTGCAAGCTGATCCAACTGCTGAACCATCTTCTCTCAAACCTAAAAGGACTACATATGTCAGAAGACAGAATTTGCCAAAGTCTCAAAGCAAGGCTAATGCATTTTCTTCTGCTGATGTTGCTCAGAGTACAGATTCAGCTGAGAAGGTTTTTGATGATGCTCCTCACACAATGGAGTTCTCTGTTCCTGAACCTGCTGATGCTAGAGAGGAAGCTATGCCCAATGTACTTCCTGCTGATGGATCAGCAGATATACCTGCTGAGAGGATTGCTACTTCTTCAGCTCAGGTTTCTTCTGATATGTTCTCTGTTCCTGCTACTACCACTTCTTCTCATGTGGCTAAGGGTAAATCTATTGAGATTCCACCAGCTTTTCCAACTATAGAGAAATCCAAGGTGGAACTTGCAAATGAACATCTTAGTCAGACATTTGCAGCTGTATTGCAAGCTAAGGAGGATGCTTTTAAGACTAAGACAGATGCAGAATTAAAGGAATCTGAGGATCTGGCTAGAAAGATACAAGCTGACTTGGATAGAATGGGTCCTCCTATACTCATACTTTACCTGCTGAAAGGCAAAAGGAGTTAGATGAACTTGCTAAGAGTTTATCTGCTGAGCAATGGGAAAAGTTGGCTTCTCAAGTTTCTGATAAGCCTGATTTGGCAAAGTCTGTCATGGGAGCTGATTATCAAGAGACTGATTTTGCTACAAGGATGGTTGAAAGAGTTAAACTCCAAAAACAAGCAGAAGCAGAGAGAAAAGCTCAAGAGCTAAGGGATAGACCATGGACAAAAGCAGAGATTAAACAGTATATGAGGAACTTTGTTAAGAATCAAGGGTGTTCTATGTTTGGATCAGGATGGACTCAAAAGAAAGTTTGGGGTTTTTCAGACATTCAACTTACTTTCTATTATGACAAGATCATCTCTAATCTTCATTCCTCAGGCATCAATGTTCCAGATGTTTTAGAAAAACGTGGCAGACTTCTAGATGCACCTGCTCATAAGATATTGAGACTTGATGATTCTGCTGATCAACCCAAAGTGTCCACTGAGTCTTCATTTGGTTTTCAGGAGCATCTTCATTCTCCTTTAGTATTGACTCAAGTGGATACACAAGCTGATACTTCTGAACAACATTCTGATGATAAAGGTCTTGATCCTCAAGAATCTTCTGTTATTCCAGAATCACATGAGCATATTCCTGTTTCTTCTGATGCTCCTCAAGTACAAGCATCTGTTTCTACTGATGTTCCAACTGCTGCGCTTCATTCCTCTGATGACCCAAACCCTGTTCCTGCTGAAGCCTCTGCATCAGTTCCTGCTGATTCAGGTTCTGCTGAGGTTCAAGATGACACACATACTTCTACTCCTAGTACTAGGAAGAAAAGTATTGGCAGAAAAAGGAAGGCTGCTAAAGGTCTTGATCAACCAGCAGCAGATAGTACTTTTCTTGAACATGATTCTTCTGATGGAGAAGACCCTGTGGTTTGGGAAAAGGTTATTAAATGGGAACTTATTGAGGATTCAGTGAGAGGGAGTCAAGTAAATATGATTACTAGGCAAGATGATTCCACAAAGTATTTTACTTTTCTCAGTGAAATACTTCACATGGTGGATAGACAGGATCTTGTTGCTATTTATGGATGGGTTACAGAGTATTATAAATCTCACAAACCAGAGGGTAATGGTATGTTTCTTCTGGATGATTTATATGTGTTGTTTGATTAAGTTTTCTATGTTGGTAAAGGGTTTAATCTCTGGAAAGGCCAAAGTTCATGGGTTATAGATTCTTGGAGATATTTTCCTCTACCAGATGTTCATATGCTTACTACTACAGCTGAAAAGACTCTATATATGGTACCAGGTGTTACCTATCCTATCACTATAGGGGTGTTGAAGCAAATGCTTGAGGTCAAGCTTACTGTTCCTCATGATATGGTAGGTAATGATATGCATAATGCTGAACAGTTGGTAAGATTTATTAGAGGAGGGCTTCTGGTCAAGCTTGAATTGGAACAAAAACATGGTGTCAGACTTGAGACTTATCTTGAGTAAGTGTGTTTGTAAAGTTTAAAAAAAAAAAAAAAAAAAAAAAAAAAAAAAAAAAAAAAAAAAAAAAAAAAAAAAAAAAACAAAAACAAAAACACTAACTTTTCTATGTATAGTTTACTTTTTGTTGTATACAGGTTTTCTATGGTTTTCAACTTACCATGATGTTGACTGTTCCATCAAAAAGTTGGCTAGTCCAAAGGGTACAGCTTTGGTAAAGACAAGTCAAATATGTTGATAGCTGTAATAGTTTGCTAAAAACTATTGGGTACTCAACTCACCCATGCTTAACAGCTGAGAGTTGAATGGTTGTCAATTGACCATGGATTTTTCCTTATGGATTCCTAATAATTGGCTAGCCCACAAGTGTATGGCTTGTGGTAAAGGCAGTGGAAAACCATATTTGGTATTCAATTGATCAAGATGATTTCCATCAAATAATTGACTAGTCCAGAGCAAACGGCTACAGGTAAAGACATATCAAATCCGTTTACAGCTGATGAATTGCTAAAAATCATATGGTCATCAGTGTACCATAGTTTAAGGACTGAAACATTCGGCTACTCCAGTAGTAATGGCTATTGGTAAAGAGACATCAAATCCATTATTTTCAATGATTCACCTCTCACAAGAGTTAACACACCTGGATGTGATGAGAATAGTCTGAAACTAATATGTTTTGATGTACATTTGGTCATTTGTTGCTGCAAAAGAATGGTGCTTTTCAACTTGTTGTTGATCAGTGAAATCCTACTGATGAAGATTCTTTGCTGCTGAGGTTTATCTTCAATCCTCTTTTCCTTGTTTTGGAGATCTATCAAGAATCTTGGAGTTAACCGTGTCAACTTCAAGATTAGGGGAGGATTGTAAGGAATTAGTGAAGTCAGTATTTAGATACTGCTGACAGGATTCTGCGGAAGCATATGGTTTTTGCTGAAGAATAGTTCCTGCTGAAGAATAAATAGTTCTTGCTGAAGGATAGTATTACTACGGATATAGTTTATTTTAGGACAAGATATGTAGAATATCTTTTATTAGTTTAATATTATTTCTTTCGTGTAAGAAAGGTTAGGGTTTCCACTAGTATATAAGGAACCCAAGATTATTGTATTATGTACGAGTTTCAAAATAGTTCTTAGTGAATAATAACGATCCATAGAGGATCAAAAGTTGAGTATACAGTTTATATTTATATTCCGCAATAAGTATAAGCTAACAAAGATTGTCTATTTAGTTTGCTATTGATTACATTAGTGGACTAACGATCTATTGGCTCGAAATCTATCAAGCGTAGATCCTACAGAACCCTTCTTATTCCACAGATTTCCTGATCAAGTGATCAGGCGCTTTGTTTCGGGAAAAGAAGCGATGAGGATTATGAAAGAATGTCATTCGGGTCCTTCTGGGGGCCATCATGGAATAAGTACCACCGCACGAAAGATTTTCGATGCAAGATTCTACTGACACACAATATTTCGTGATGTGAAGGGAATGATACATGCATGCGATGCATGTCAACGAGCTGGGAATATATCAAAAAGAGATGAAGTACCTCAGAATTTTATACAAGTTTGTGAGGTTTTCGACATTTAGGGAATAGATTTCATGGGACCCTTCCCATCTTCCGGGGGGAATGAATATATATTAGTGGCCATTGATTATGTTTCAAAATGGGTGGAGGCACAAACCCTTAGGACCAACGATGCTAGGGTAGTCATTCATTTTTTTTAAAAAGCTGTTTGCTAGGTTCGGCATTCCTAAAGCCCTCATTAGTGATAGGGGAACCCATTTTTGCAACGCGCAAATGGAAAAGGTCATGAAAAGATACGGAGTTTCCCACCGATTCTCCACAGCTTATCACCCTCAAACCAACGGACAAGTCGAAAACACCAACAGGGTGATTAAGAGAATACTAGAAAAGACGGTCAATCAGAACATAAAGGATTGGTCATTTAAACTCGATGAGGCCTTATGGGCATTCTGAACGGCCTACAAGACACCTATAGGAACGACCCCGTTCCGCAAGGTTTATGGCAAGGCATGTCACCTTCCTGTAGAACTAGAACACAAGGCATATTGGGCACTTAAGGCATGTAATTTGGATTATACGGTCGCTGGAACAAATAGGTTCTTACAACTCCATGAGTTTGATGAATTAAGACTAAAAGCGTATGAATCCTCCGTTACATATAAAGAAAGGGCAAAAAGATGGCATGACCAACGGATTAAGAAACCTAAGGAGTTTTCAGAAGGGGACAAAGTTCTATTGTATAATTCTTGGTTAAAGTTGTTTCCCGAGAAACTGAAGTCTAGATGGTATGGACCCTTTATAGTGAAGAGCTCCTCTAAAATGGGTGCTGTTGTGTTAATGGATGATGAAAATAGAGAATTCACTCTGAATATACAACGCGTAAAGCATTATCAAGAAAATGGTAATGAAATGATCAGTGAGGAGGATGTAACATATGATGACGAGGTCACATAATAGCCCGTGACCTTGAGTCTAGCTACAAGACTTGTAAATAAAGAAAAGCGCTTCTTGGGAGGCAACCCAAGTTTTACTTGTTTTATTTGTTTTTATTTGTTTGATTTTATTTGTTTCCGTATGCGTGTTTTATTTTTATTGTTGGTAAATCATGTTTCAAGGTAAATTGTGAAAATACTTTATTTTGTTTTTAACTTCGTCTTAATTACATATAAAGGTATTTTTCAAAAGCTAAGTGTAAGGGAAATCAAAATTTTTTTATAAGAACGAAAATGAGCATGTATATTAGTATTTGTTAGAGTCAAATGCTTGTATCGAGTCATAATGATGTTTTGCAGGATTTTCCAGGAAATAAGGCATAAGTTTGTCCAGAAATTTTCCGGAAACTTAACATAAGATTTTTCCAGGAACATTCTGACGGTGTCAGAAATTACAACCTGACGGCGTCAGGTAGTAAAATTCTGAAAAATTTTGCGAGTTTCGTTTAAACCGGAGTCTTAAAGTTTTTGTTGGTTCTTTAGTTTTATAAACTCCAGGAAATCTGCAAACATTCATTCCACAAGCATTATATTTTAATTTGTTTTCTAGGATTTTCCTTTAGTATATATAGATTGCCGCCGATTTTATGCAAGGTTTGCCTTGATTGTTTTATCAGGTTTAACAGGTTATGTATGACAAGAAGATGATTTACATTTCTGGAAGGAAGCTTTCAAAGTTCATTTTCTTGGAGGAAGATCTAACCTTGTTGACACACTTTCCACACCGAATGAATCAGGGGAGTATTTTTTTCATTCTTTTACCTGCTTTACTTTTACATCCTTTAATTGAACGTTAGGGATAATGTTCATCCTAAGTGTAAGGGGATGGTAAATGATGATACCTTATAGGATACAATTGCACTTGAGTTTGTTTGTTCGATAGTAGGTGTGTAATCAAACTAAGAGAAATACTTGCTAGGGCAATTTTAGCGCCAAATTTAGAATTTTTTTTTTACAACATTTAGGAGTGAAACTTTAGCCTTAACAAGCGTCTCATTGATAGGAGTTATATGACTAGCACAAAAACCGTACCACTTAAAACAAAAATTATTATGAATAAGGTAGTGACCATCTGAGTACTAGATTAATTGACTAACGTGCCAGCGATCTAGTATATGACATGGTTGCTAAGTCGAGTCATATCTTGTACATATTGTTTTGGGACGATTGGGACTCATGCGTAAAGTACTAGTGATATGGAGTAATGGGGAAGACGTCATTTATTACCCCCATATGTGCGTTAATATCAAAACTACTCCAAGTGTTTTGATTATCTTTATTCGAGTCATTAGAATAGTTGATTGTAAAGTATGTAAAAGTTCAAGTGTAAGGGGAATGTAAACTCCCCTATAATGTATTATTTTGGATGGTAGGGTAAAAAAAAAAAAAAAAAAAAAAAAAAAAGAAAAAAACATACGGACTACTATCCCATTTTATTTTTATGTTTGTTTCATAGTTTGTAGTTTTTATTAGCCTAAGTCGAGTCGAGTCTTGGCTTAGCAACGCCATATTATACATGTAATTAACCAAGATGATTAACTCGCCACGAGTAAATATTGCATTTATCCAACAAAACCGTGTTTTCCATATCCCTACACCTCATGTTATAACCCTTTAAAAGACCTCTTTGATAGTTTATCCTAGGTGCTAACGCCAAATGGTGGAGGTTTGATCCTTTCCCAAGCCTATGGTAATCTATTTGCTATGACAGGTAGTGAGAGATGTTTTCTATTTCCATATTGAGATATATACTTTATTACACCCGAGAGATGTGAGTATCTAAACACTCTTTGTGAGTTGCTAGTGTATGACCTCCGTGCTTGTTTTTGTTTTTTAGTGGAACGATTATTTGTTGTAATTACTTTTATATTAGTGTTGAATGACCCCTAACATGTATTTTGGTTAGAATAAAAGCGCATTTGCTTGAGGACAAGCAAATCTCAAGTATAAGGGTATTTGATAAGGCGAAAAGTGTAACGCTTTTAAGGGGTCATTTAAGCCCGAATTCATGATTATTTGATCAATTATTGCCCTAAATCATTCCTTTTGTCATTTTAGGTACTTTTGAGAGGAAATTCAGAAAAGGAAGCATTTTGGACGTTTTTGGAGCGTAAAAGTGAAGAAAACGGCAAAGTCTCAAAATCCTTGCTGGGAACAGTTCCTGATGGCGTCAAGAGTTAATACATGACGGCGTCAAGCTTGGCAAAAGTGGCAGAAGCAGAAAATACACGTGACAGCCCAGAACATTTTTAGTGCAATGGACCTGACGGCGTCACCTAGGCCGTCAGGGTCAAAATGAACGTGACGGCCTAGAGCCGACTTTCTTCTTGACAGCGTCACATTTTGGATCTAGGCAATACGATTTTTATCTTGGCGGCGAGTTGACAGCGTCACAATCTACAATGTGACGCCGTCAGCCTGTATTCTCTATATATATTTTCCAATTTTTCATTGTAAAAGAGTGGAACATTGTGTGGGATATTAGGGCATAAACCCTAGACGAACTTTACATCTTTTTCAAGGGTTTCAACCCCTTGATTCTTCCATGTTCAATTGAAGATAAGTACTTATTCAAATCATTCAATATGTCTATGTGTTGTGTGATTATATCTTACGCTTGTCTTCTCTTTAACATGCTAGGCTAGGTTTTTATTGTATTTGCTTAGATGTAGTGAAACCTAGATGTTGATTATTGGTTGATGGTTTGTTTATAATTCTTTTGGATGCTTGTATTCAATTTTAGGCTTAAGAAAACTGGCAGACTTCCAATTGGTAACTTGCTTGAACGTCTTAAAAACATGATCGGAGGTGTACTACGATTTTTGGTTGTATTTAATGCATAAGCGAATTCTAGTTATCCCATGTTAGGAGCTTTTAGCCGGCTCGACATAGGAGTGAAGTAGGAGCTTATAGAGTTTGGGAATATTGTACACGGCCCTACGACTAGTATTAAGGAATATAACCCGTCATCCATGCAATTGTAACAAGCTAATCAACCGGTAAAAGACATCTAGGGAGTAATGAAACCTAAGTAAACACATTTTCTCTCATTATTGTTTCCACCACAATTAGTTTAAGTTTTATTTTATTTTATTTTGATTGCATTTTTAGTTATTTGGGTTAGTTGGCTAGCAAGTATTTCCACCCAATTCTTCAAAACCCGAGATTTTACTTGCTTTTTATAAAATATAAAAATACAAAAAGAATCATCCCTCACCTCTAGACCTAGTTTAGTAGACTCTCTAATCCTAGCGAACACTATTCCTGAGTTGAACGATCAATCCCCCGGTACTTGTCACTATACTATACTACAATGATCAGGTACACTGCCTGGTGGGGGTTGCAAGCTGTTGAACCTAAGACCTTGATAGATCTTTGAGCACTCTTGGATCGTTAGTAATGCTTATGTAATCACAAACACACTAATAGAAAGTCTCTACAACTTGTATTCTCTAAACCGTTTCACAAGAAACGTATTCTCTATAAACCGTTTCACACGAAACGTATTCTCTATAAACTTAAGAAGATATGCATTATCACTACCTAATAAAACTCATGCATATCCTAACTAAATTACAAACTATGCATAACATCTATATCCGCAGAAACATAATACGCTGTAATACTCTGTAAAATCCCAAGTCATTTATTAATGCTAATTATCGATAATGTTCTAATCTAAGCCATTTATGCGGGCTAATTTAAAATTTTTATATGAGACACCGTTTGTTTGACACCCGATTTCTTTGGTCACCCTATGTTTGTCACCTGGTATCACCTGAAGTCACTCTTGGATGTCACCCAATAAGGTTCACACCGGTAACTCCACTTGCGACCCGACACCTTGAAATGACACCGATATATATATATATATATATATATATATATATATATATATATATATATATATATATATATATATATATATATATATATATATATATATATATATATATATATATATATATTAATTATTACGAAATTACTATTATACTATGTATATATACGTATGAACGACACCGTTTATATTTTCATGGATTACATGAATCGACACCGACACCGATACCGAAACTAAAGTACGAGAGCACTAGTCACCGACACCCCATTTCTTTTGCTTTGGGTCGTGTACCACCATTAGCCAAAGTTCTTTTCTTTATTTTGCCCTACTGCTGGGCCGAGCACAAACCACAAGCCCAACAATATAATTCTTTCTATGTTTTACTTTTGGGCCGAGTTTTTCACCAAGTCCAATGGCTGTTTATATTTTCTTTTCTTTTTTTTTGCGTTGCATGTCACTCAACGAGCTCAGCTCGAGTACATATATACACGTTCCACATTTATTTTTCCCTCGCATACTACTCGACACTATTAGAACCACGCGACCCACATTTGGTTATACCATTGATTGTACACAAATATTTTGACCCATGCCTTAGCTCGACCCCATATCGAAAACACCACAAGAACCACAACAAACCTTTTGTATTATTCTTTTTTTCCTTGGTTCCCCCTCAACTCGACACAAATGCCACCTTATTTCACTCTTGCGTGTGAGACTAAACCAAAAACCAACACATAAGCCACCCTACATGTAACCTAATGAGCTAATTAACCTTTGGTTCAAGACATTACATCCTAAGCTTTCTTTACCCACAAGGTTTAATGTTTCATTAACCAACAACACAACGACTTTCTACTTAAACTAATCATTCTAGTACAAACACATGTTCCTAACTTTGCTTTGCCCTAGTACTAAACAACTCAAGAAAACCATTATAGCCTAAAAGACTACCCATAGTCGACTTGACATATCACAAGGACTAGGAGACATGCTTGTCTTGTTCGATTGACACCACCCAAGACCAAGTCACATGTAACCTTTGCTAACCACCATAATCACCCTATAAAACTCACATTTAATGCACATTTGTCTCACACTTACAAGTTTCACAAGATTTTAAATCACAAAAACTCTTCCTCTCTTCTTTGGTTACTAACGAGAAGGTCTAGGCGCACGAGTGAGATTTTGGGTTAAGAGTTATTTGGGTAACTAAGTTTTGGAACGAAGGTCACTACACGAAGGAGTACTAGTTTGCTCGTTCTCTTGTCTTGGTCACACGAACCCTCCCCACCATCTTTTGGTGTTGTAAGTACTTTGTCCTTTTTCGATTCATACATTAATCATTGCACACTTTGCTCGTCACATTGAGAACACCTAATCACTTAACACACATTGTTTAACACTTAAGCCTAATAACCACACGAGACACTAATACTTGTGACACGCCTCGACACCCCTTTAGAAAGGGGCTCGTATACTTGTTTTCACACGTACTACATCTATATATTTTTCGATGTTCTATTTCTATGGTCAAAGCTAAACCAAACTAATGTAGCATGCAAAATATACGCAACCTAATGCTACGTAAACTAAGCCTAAACCAAATCCACGTCGAGCACCCTTTTTAAACATAAAAACGCCACTTGGGCCTAGGTTGGGCTAACGAGCCCATGTTCACTTTCAAAAGGATTTTTGGTTTAAAATTGAGAAAAAGAACGAGATACATTTAACTATCAACTCTAAATTTGAAGGATTTTATAAGATATAAATACTGCTTTTATGATACCAAAAAGTTTCCTTTTCAAAAGCTTAACTAAGGACGATTTTTGCAAAAGTTATCGTTAAGGGACCAAAAGTGACAAAACTGCCAAATATTCAGACCAAAGCTAAAACAATCAATTACTAATAAAACTTGAGTGTAGAAACTGTATTTTTCCAAAGATCGAGGTGTATTATGTAAAAAGTACTAATAAGGACTCAAATGTAATTATTTTCGACCAAAGGGTAAAAAGTGTAACTTTATTAAAGTAAAAGGTCAATTTTGACAAAGATACTTTATTAATTAATTATTTTACATATTTAAATTTGTGCATATATAAATGTATAAATATTTATATATATTGTGACTTTAAAATAAATATGTATATTTTACTAAAAATATTTATTTATAAATATTTTTATTAACGTTATTATTATCACAAATAAATTAACATTTATTGATCACCGGTACGTATCAACGTTATAAATAACTATGTAATGTTATTTTGGAATATATTAAGACACCCGAATGGATATCACCGTACTCGAGACATATTACATGTCATTTACGAATCGAATCTAAGGCACCGATGGTAATATATATATATATATATTACATCATTATAGGTCGCAAGTCGGAGAATTTCATTGCTAGTCATAGCAATACACCGTCACCTTTGAGCACCGTTTTGATTCACCCACACCCGTCAGGTGAGTTCATGGTCCCACATTTTAATTATTACTAAACCCCGTGGGGAGATACATGCTATAAACCGAACACAAGTATTTTTCTGTATGCTATTACTATCTGATATTGCCTATGTTGACACCCGTACTACAAGTCCCTCATATCACGAACCTTAATCACTTGCGAGTGAGCGCGAATATAGCTAATAGATCTATTGGAACGGCAGCCCATCTCTGTCAAAGTGATTATTTGGCAGGAGGTGTGCTATATTCGAAGTAACATGGAAACCGAGTACATTTCCATCACCGAGGGCCCCTTTTGTTATTTACACCCCTGTGGTGTAAGTAATTTTTATCTATATGATATTTCGATACTATGTTAAGGCTTGAGCTTCGTAAGGCTTAGGAGCAATATGACACCAGTTTAGTCAAGACCTATCTATCTTGGCTTGTTTATTTCAAATACTTGACTTGTGTTCACACTATTACGATTTAAACTACTATGGATTCACTCAACCGTTGTGTTGACTTTTTAGCATGTTTATCTCAGGTAACTAGCAAGCATGGTGGCACGGAGCTGGCAGAAAGGGCACACAGGACCTCCCTTTTATTTCAATAACAATATCATTCTTTTCAAACTCATCACTTCTTTTGCGAAACAATTAACATTTGGAAAATGTTTGTAACTCTGAATACTTGAGTTTTCATGGAATGATATTAACTATCTTTTGAATTGTTTTCTATGAGTATGACTGTGTACTAAACTGTAATGACCCCGCTTAGACTTCCGCTGCTCATTAAATTTTTGGGGTGTTACAGATTGGCATCAGAGCCATGGTTATAGAGAACAAAATGATTTTTTTTTTTAAAACATTGGACTATAACCACACCGGATTTCTAAATGAACTATTTATCACCAAAGTGCCCTCCGTGCCAGCGCTTGCCAACATCATGTTTTGAGGTTTGATTTTTAGCACCCATTGCACTAATTTCACTATGACACCATGATCACTGTACATGTAGCATTATGTAGACTAAATGACTTATATTACTATTATTTTGGGATATTACAGTACCATGTCGCCCCCAATTATTATCTTCTCTGACAGCGATGACGTCGTGCCGGCATCATCCACCTTCCCTACCATTGACCTATCTGAGTATGACACCCAGGACACCTGAGACACCCATGACTCTCTTGACACCCATGACACCCTACCAGTATCACCTGTCATTCCATCTCATGTTCTGTCCGGAGACCCATCTGCAGAGACTGAGCCCTTCGAGGAGGGTGAGGTTGCTCCTACACCCATTGATTCTTTTGCTATGCAGCCACTTTTTCGTCCTGTCTATGGACCTATGACACACGATCAGTACCTGTATGATCAGTATCTCATGTCTCAGCAGTTTCTTGCGGCTGATGACCGTCCTACACCACTTGTTAGTCACCATTCCAGTTCAGATGCTGATGACGAGTCTTCTGACTCTGATACTTCTGATACTGCTGCATCTATTCCACCACCATCCCCGCCTGCACCGACTCGTCGATGTAAGTGAGTGAGGACCCTTGAGCCCTTTGAGCCTGGGCCTTTTGGAGAGTTGTTTCGATACCATGATGATAGCTTCACCCGCAAATGCACGGCTCGGAAACGAGTCTGTATTTTGCCTACTTCTACTGTTCCACCACCAGTACCTGTATCTGTGCCATCACCCATACCTGCACTTTTACCTGTGCCTGTGGCTTTGCTTGTGCTGACACCTGTGTTATCACCCGCACCTTCACCATCTCGGTCACCATCACCTGTATCACCATTACCTGAGCCACACCCGTATATGCTGCCTACTTACACAGCACCCCACTCTTTTGAGGTTTTGCCACCCATGCCACCACCTATGGTTTTCTACTCTCAGACTACTACTGTGCCAATACCATCACCTGCTTCATCACCTGTCCCATCACCTTCATCCATTCCTGTTGAGACCACTACTTCACCTGGCATTCATAGGTTGGTTGATGCCCGCCGATGGTCGTTCTTGATAGAGTACGTTCGCCGATGGAGGTTCATTGAGGGATCTCCGAGAGCTGTTGAGCTTGGAGAGAGCTCTTCAGCGGTGTTACCGGTTACTGGGGAGCCGATACACCACAATATTCCCATACTGGCTGCTAGACTGGTTAGACATGAGGATCGACTTGACGAGCTGTTGAGTGTTATTGAGGATATATCCTTGGAGAGGATTGAGATTATGCAGGAGGAGATCGAGAGCCTGGTCGTGCATAGGACAGCTCTAGAGACAGTGTTTGAGATGATGGGTACTGAGATCGAGGAGGCACAGGCTACCATTACCGAGTTTGGTCATAGACTAGATGTGCAGAGACACGAGATGGAGGATCTGAGAGAGATTACGATCATCACGCAGCAGATGCTTTAGCATCAGACACAGGAGCTAGCCACATCTAGTGCTACCATCCATACTCTATCAGTCACGATTGAGGAGATCCAGGCACGAGAGAGGTCTAGAGATGAGGAGATGATGGAGATGATCAGGATCATCAGAGAGCTAGAGAGGAGATCAGGAGGCGCACCTGGAGCTTCATAGATCTATGACGTATCATTACATTCAGAGACATCTTAACTTGCCTGTGAGGCATTAATAATGTTGTATCTTATTGTTTTGTAACAATGAATTCAAATTCTTAAAACTTTATGTTGGTTATGATTGTACTGTATTGATATTGATTTATGATGTTCTGGTTGTTTGATCTTATATTATGCTCCCATATTGAGATTCATTATAATTTCCATGTGTGTTGTTACATGTCGTGATGATTATTTATGGATAATACGGTTTATGTTGATGTATGTATTCGTGGTGTGATTGTGATGTAATTGTGATGATCTCGACTACTATGAACTTGGTTATATTATTTCTCTTGTTATTGATCGATGTTTGGGATTCTTACTTGTACACTTGCGATTTTATAGAGATATGGCCCCTAGGAAAACCGCTACTGCTACCTCGTCACCCGCTATGACTCAAGCTGCTATCAGAAAGTTGGTTGCCGACAACGTTGCTGCAGATTTGGAAGAGCAGACTGCCGCAATGGCGCGAACTAGTAGCAATAACCGAGCCACTGCTGAAAGCGAGTCCTCTAGGACTCGAAAGTGTACCTATAAGGACTTCATAGCTTGTAAGCCATCTCATTTCAAAGGTACTGAAGCAGTAACAGAACTTACTAGATGGTTTAAGCGAACTGAAACTGTGTTTGTGAGGAGCGGTTGTGCCGCTGAAAACAGAGTCTCGTTTGCTACTGGAACCTTGCTGGAAGACGCGTTGTCTTGGTGGAACGCAACTGCTCAGAAGATAGGTGTGGAGGAAGCCTATCAGATCACCTGGGCTGACTTTAAGGAAAAGATGTTGAAGAAGTTCTGTCCTAGAGGGGAAATTAAGAAGCTAGAAGATGAGTTTCACCTGTTGGTCATGAAAGGGAGTGACCTCAGGGCTTATGATAGGAGATTTCAGGAACTTGCCACACTTTGCCCTTCGAAGGTTCCCGATTTGGAAAAGTTGTTGGAAAGATACATTGAGGGATTACCTAGGAGCATTGAGGGAAACATCACCTCGTCAAAGCCTCAATCTTTGGAAGAAGCAATGACTATTGCCCAAAGACTGCTAGACCGGGAGATTAAGCGTAACTCTGCTTAGGGAAACAATGATCACAAAAGGAAGTTTGATGATCGGAAGACAAACAACAACAGCAACAACAACAACAACAGCAACAGCAACAGCAACAGCAACAACAACAACAGTAACAACAACAACAATCGTAACCCCAACCGTAACTACCACCATGACAGAAACAACCACCACAACCAACAAAACCGACGACAGAAAGCTTCCAGAGCTTATGTCGCCGCGCCAGTTAAGAATGCTGGGTATGCTGGACCTGCCCCATTTTGCGACAAGTGTAAGATGCACCACACCGGACCCTGTTATGCTAAGTGTGGGAAATGTTCAAGGGTTGGTCATAAGACACAAGATTGTAAGGCTACAGGAGCTAACTTGCAACCCATGGCTGTAGTATGCCATGCTTGTGGGGAGAAAGGACACTACAGGCTTCAGTGCCCAAACAAGAATAACAATGCACGTGGAAGAGCGTACGTGCTAGGAGATGGAAATGTCCAGCAAGATCCGAACGTAGTCACGGGTACGTTCTTTCTAAACAACCGCTTCGTTAAAGTTTTATTTGATTCCGGAGCCGATCAAAGTTTCGTATCTATATCTATTGCACCTCTACTTAATATTTCACCAACCAAACTAAACACCACATATGAAATTGAGCTTGCCGACGGAAAGCTAGTGAGCACTAACACCATAATCCGGGGTTGCACCCTGCGCCTATTAGACACACCATTCGTCAATGACCTTAAGCCAATTAGACTTGGTAGTTTCGACATTGTCATAGGAATGGATTGGCTATCCAAGAACCACGCAAAAATCATTTATGACGAGAAGGTCGTTCACATTCCCCTAAAAGATGAAACCCTGATTGTTCATGGTGAGCGAAGTAAAACACGTCTAAGCATCGTTTCTTGCGTCAAAGTTGCGAAGTACATCGAAAAAGGATGTCAAGTCTTCTTAGCTCAAGTCACCGAGAAGAAGTCAGAGGAAAAGCGACTTCGGGATGTGCCAGTAGTCAGGGAATTTCCTGAGGTATTCCCTGAGGACTTGCCTGGCCTTCCGCCAACACGACAAGTGGAATTTCAAATTAACTTGGTGCCAGGAGCAGCACCCGTAGCACGAGCACCCTATAGGCTAGCACCGTCTGAGATGAAGGAGTTATCTGAGCAATTGCAGGAATTGTCAGATAAAGGATTTATTCGCCCAAGTTCGTCACCATGGGGAGCACCAGTGTTGTTTGTGAAGAAGAAGGATGGAACCTTCAGGATGTGTATCGATTATCCTGAGTTGAACAAACTTACGATGAAGAATCGATATCCGTTGCCAAGGATTGACGATCTGTTTGATCAACTGCAAGGATCGAGTGTTTACTCGAAGATTGATTTGAGATCGGGTTATCACCAACTCAGAGTTAGGGAAGAAGACATCCCTAAGACAGCTTTCAGGACAAGATACGGCCACTACGAGTTCCAAGTAATGCCCTTCGGTCTAACAAATGCACCCGCTGTATTTATGGATTTAATAAACCGAGTGTGCAAACCCTATTTGGACAAGTTTGTGATTGTATTCATCGATGATATCCTTATCTATTCGCGTAGTAAGGAAGAGCACGCAGAACACCTAAGGGTTATACTGACACTGCTCAGAGAAGAGAAATTGTACGCCAAATTTTCAAAGTGTGATTTTTAGATTGAGAAAGTGCAATTTCTTGGGCATGTTAATGACAGTAAAGGCATTCATGTTGATCCCGCCAAGATCGAAGCTGTTAAAAATTGGGCGTCACCTACGAGTCCTACCGAGATACGCCAATTTTTACGTCTTGTCGAATACTATCGGAGATTTATTGAAGGTTTTTAAAGGATTGCTAAGCCTTTGACTGAGTTAACACAGAAGAAGAAGAAGTTTGACTGGGGAGAAGAGCAAGAATCGGCATTTCAGTTTCTGAAGCAGAAGCTTTGTGAAGCACCAATATTGGCATTACCCGAAGGAAGTGAGGACTTCGTGGTATATTGCGATGCATCAATCCAAGGTTTGGGTGCCATATTGATACAAAGATTTAAAGTAATCGCTTACGCTTCTAGACAACTTAAACCACACGAAGAGAACTACACAACTCATGATCTAGAATTGGGAGCGGTGGTATTCGTTCTTAAGATATGGAGACATTACCTATATGGAACCAAGTGTACGGTCTTCACCGATCACAAAAGTCTTCAGCACATTTTGGATCAAAAGGAGTTGACCATGAGGCAACGCCGATGGCTAGAGTTATTGAGTGATTATGATTGTGAAATTCGTTATCACCCTGGAAAGGCAAATGTTGTAGCAGATGCCTTGAGTCGAAAGGAACGAATTAGACCCCTCAGGGTCAGGTCATTGGGAATGACAATCAGATCACCACTTCCGTCTCAAATTCTTGAAGTTCAAACTGAGGCCCTTAAAGAAGAGAATAGACCACACGAGAAGATCTACGGCATGCCAGAGAGCATGAATGGATTTGTCAAGAAACCAGATGGAAGGCTGTGTTTCAAGGACAAAAGTTGGATTCCATTGTATGGAGGAATATGAGACCTCATCATGCATGAGTCTCATAAATCTAAATATTCCTTTCACCCCGACTCAGACAAAATGTATCATGACCTTAAGAAGTTGTATTGGTGGCCAAACATGAAGGCTGACATTGCAGAGTATGTCGGTAAATGTTTGACCTACTCAAGAGTAAAGGCTAAACATCAGAAACCATCTGGTCTTTTGATTCAACCAGAGCTACCAATGTGGAAATGGGAGAGAATTACAATGGACTTCATTACGAAATTACCCAAGACATCGAGTGGTTTTGACACTATTTGGGTCATTGTCGATCGTCTCATGAAGACAGCGCACTTCTTGCCAATCAAAGAGACTGATGATATGGACATTCTTGCGCGTCTATACCTGAAGGAGATAGTTTCACGGCATGGAGAGCCGATTTCTATTATCTCCGACCGAGAAAGCCGTTTCACGTCCAACTTTTGGCAATCTTTACAGAAAGCCTTGGGAACTAAGTTAGATATGAGTACCGCTTACAATCCACAGACTGATGGTCAAAGTGAAAGGACTATTCAGACCCTAGAGGACATGCTTCGGGAATGTGTAATCGATTTTGGAAAAAGGTGGGATAGGCATCTACCGTTAGCGGAATTTTCATATAACAATAGTTATCACACCAGTATCAAAGCCGCACCGTTTGAAGCACTTTATGGAAGAAAGTGTCGATCACTAGTTTGTTGGGCTGAGGTTGGAGATGTACAACTCTCAGGTCCCGAGGTAATTCTTGAAACCACTGAGAAAATAGTAAAGATTAGACAACGATTTCAAGCTACCAGGGATCGGCAAAAGAGCTGTGCTGATGTGAGAAGGAAACCAATGGAGTTTCAAGTTGGAGACAAGGTCATGCTAAAGGTATCACCTTGGAAAGGAATGATTAGGTTTGGGAAATATGGAAAGCTAAACCCAAGATACGTTGGACCCTTCGAGATCATTGAAAGGATCGGTCCTGTGGCATACAAACTCGAACTCCCTGAGGAGCTCAGTAGAGTACACAACACCTTCCAAGTGTCAAATTTGAAAAAGTATTTATCGGATGAAACCCTCATGATTCCGTTAAAAGAGATTAAAACCCGTCGAAATTATGGACCGGGAGGTCAAACGACTTAAGCATAGTCGCATTCCCATTGTTAAGGTCAGATGGAACTCTAACAGAGGACCCGAGCTCACTTGGGAGCGCGAGGATCAAATTCATGCTAAATACCCACAACTATTCGACAAGACAACCCCGAGCACCGATTCAACTCTGGATTCCGGGACGAATCCAATCTAACAGGTGGGTACTGTAATACTCCGTAAAATCCCAGGTCATTTATTAATGCTAATTATCGATACTGTTCTAATCTAAGCCATTTTTGCGGGCTAATTTAAAATTTTTATATGAGACACCGTTTGTTTGACACCCGATCACTTTGGTCACCCTATATGTTTGTCACCTGGTATCACCTGAAGTCACTCTTGGATGTCACCCAATGAGGTTAACACCGGTAACTCCCACTTGCGACCCGACACCTTGAAATGACACCGATATATATATATATATATATATATATATATATATATATATATATATATATATATATATATATATATATATATATATATATATATATATATATATATATATATTAATTATTACAAAATTACTATTATACTATGTATATATATAAGTATATATACGTATGAACGACACCTTTTATATTTTCATGGATTACATGAATTGATACCGACACCGATACCAAAACAAAAGTACGAGAGCACTAGTCACCGACACCTCATTTCTTTTGCTTTGGGCCGTGCACCACCATTAGCCCAAGTTCTTTTCTTTCTTTTACCCTACTGTTGGGCCGAGCACAAACCACAAGCCCAACAATCTAATTGTTTCTATGTTTTACTTTTGGGCTGATTTTTTCACCAAGCCCAATGGCTGTTTATATTTTCTTTTTTTTTTGCGTTGCATGTCACTCAAGGAGCTCAGCTCGAGTACAAATATACACGTTTCACGTTTATTTTTCCCTCGCATACTACTCGACACTACTAGAACCACACGACCCACATTTGGTTATACCATTGATTGTACAAAAATATTTTGACCCATGCCCTAGCTCGACCCCATATCAAAAACACCACAAGAACCACAACAAACCTTTTGTATTATTCTTTTCTCCTTGGTTCCTCCCCAACTCGACACAAATGCCACCTTATTTCACTCTTGCGTGTGAGACTAACCAAAAACCAACACATGAGCCACCCTACATGTAACCTAATGAGCTAGTTAACCTTTGGTTCAAGACATTACATCCTAAGCTTTTTTTACCCACAACATTTAATGTTTCATTAACCAACAACACAACCACTTTCTACTTAAACTAATCATTCTAGTACAAACACATGTTCCTAACTTTGCTTTGCCCTAGTACTAAACAACTCAAGAAAACCATTATAGCCTAAAAGACTACCCATAGTCGACTTGACATATCACAAGGACTAGGAGACATGCTTGTCTTGTTCGATTGACACCACCCAAGACCAAGTCACATGTAACATTTGCTAACCACCATAATCACCCTATAAAACTCACATGCAATGCACATTTGTCTCACACTCACAAGTTTCATAAGATTTCAAATCACAAAAACTCTTCCTCTCTTCTTTGGTTACTAACGAGAAGGTCTAGGCGCACGAGTGAGATTTTGGGTTAAGAGTTATTTGGGTAACTAAGTTTTGGAACGAAGGTCACTACATGAAGGAGTACTAGTTTGCTCGTTCTCTTGTCTTGGTCACACGAACCCTCCCCACCATCTTTTGGTGTTGTAAGTACTTTGTCCCTTTTCGATTCATACATTAATCATTGCACACTTTGCTCGTCACATTGAGAACACCTAATCACTTAACACACATTGTTTAACACTTAAGCCTAATAACCACACGAGACACTAATACTTGTGAACACGCCTCGACACCCCTTTAGAAAAGGGCTAGTATACTTGTTTTCATACGTACTACATCTATATATTTTTCGATGTTCTATTTCTTTGATCAAAGTTAAACCAAACTAATGTAACATGCAAAATATACGTGACCTAATGCTACGTAAACTAAGCCTAAACCAAATCCATGTCGAGCACCCTTTTTAAACATAAAAACGCCACTTCGGCCTAGGTTAGGCTAACGAGCCCATGTTCACTTTCAAAAGGATTTTTGGTTTAAAATTGAGAAAAAGAACGAGATACCTTTGACTATCAACTCTAAATTTGAAGGATTTTATAAGATATAAATATTACTTTTATGATACTAAAAAGTTTGTTTTTCCAAAGCTTAACTAAGGACTATTTTTGCAAAAGTTATCGTTAAGGGACCAAAAGTGACAAAACTGCCAAATATTTGGACCAAAGGTAAAACAATCAATTTCTAATAAAACTTGAGGGTAGAAACTGTATTTTTCCAAAGATCGAGGTGTATTATGTAAAAAGTTCTAATAAGGACTCAAATGTAATTATTTTCGACCAAAGGGTAAAAAGTGTAACTTTATTAAAGTGAAAGGTCAATTTTGACAAAGATACTTTATTAATTAATTATTTTACATATTTAAATTTTTGCATATATAAATGTATAAATATTTATATATATTGTGACTTTAAAATAAATATGTATTTTTTACTAAAAATATTTATTTATAAATATTTTTATTAACGTTATTATTATCACAAATAAATTAACATTTATTGATCACCGGTTCGTATCAACGTTATAAATAACTATGTAAAGTTATTTTGGAATATATTAAGACACCCGAATGGATATCACCGTACTCGAGACATATCACATGTCATTTACGAATCAAATCTAAAGCACCGATGGTAATATATATATTACATCATTATAGGTCGCAAGTCGGAGGAATTTCATTGCTAGTCATAGTAATACACCGTCACCTTTGAGCACCGTTGTGATTCACCCACACCCGTCAGGTGAGTTCATGGTCCCACATTTTAATTATTTCTAAACCCCGTGGGGAGATACATGCTATAAACCAAACACAAGTATTTTTCTGTATGCTATTACTATCTGATATTGCCTAAGTTGACACCCGTACTATAAGTCCCTCATATCACGAACCTTAATCACTTGCAAGTGAGCGCGAATATAGCTAATAGATCTATTGGAACGGCAGCCCATCTTTGTCAAAGTGATTATTTGGCAGGAGGTGTGCTATATTCGAAGTAACATGGAAACCGAGTACATTTCCATCACCGAGGGCCGCTTTTGTTATTTACACCCCTGTGGTGTAAGTAATTTTTATCTATATGATATTTCGATACTATGTTAAGGCTTGAGCTTCGTGAGGCTTAGGAGCAATATGACACCAGTTTAGTCAAGACCTATCTATCTTGGCTTGTTTATTTCAAATACTTAACTTGTGTTCACACTATTACGATTTAAACTACTATGGATTCACTCAACCATTGTGTTGACTTTTTAGCATGTTTATCTCAGGTAACTAGCAAGCATGGTGGCACAGAGCTGGCAGAAAGGGCACATAGGACCTCCCTTTTATTTCAATAACAATATCATTCTTTTCAAACTCATCACTTCTTTTGCGAAACAATTAACATTTGGAAAATGTTTGTAACTCTGAATACTTGAGTTTTCATGGAATGATATAAACTATCTTTTGAATTGTTTTCTATGAGTATGACTGTGTACTAAACTGTAATGACCCAGATTAGACTTCCGCTGCTCATCAAATTTTCGAGGTGTTACATACGCGGAATCCATCCTTCAGCAGATATACTGCTTCAGCAGTAACCTTCA
This sequence comes from Artemisia argyi, assembly GCA_030686995.1. NCBI lineage: Eukaryota > Viridiplantae > Streptophyta > Magnoliopsida > Asterales > Asteraceae > Artemisia > Artemisia argyi. The sequence continues at coordinate 14,323,064 of CM060689.1, read as the reverse complement.
CCAAAATTCTTTATTTAGCAGAATTCCCAACAATCCTCCCCTAATCTTGAATTTGACATGGTTAAGTTCAAGATTCTTGATAGATCACGAAAAATGCAAACCAAGAGGATTGAATTCGAACATCAGCAGCAAAGAATCAAAATAACCACATCTCTATGAATGGTAAACATGAAATCTTCAGGTCTTTGCAGCAACAAATGACAAATTGTACATCAAAACTTATTAGTTTCATACTATTCTCATCACATCCAGGTGTGTAAACTCCTATGAGAGGTGAATCATTGAAAATAATAGATTTGACGTCTCTTTACCAATAGCCATTACTACTGGAGTAGCCAAATGTTTAAGTTTGAAAACTACGGTACACTGATAACCATATGATTTTTAGCAAATCATCAGCTATAAACGGATTTGAGTTGTCTTTACCTGTAGCCGTTTGCTCAGAACTAGTCAATTATTCTAGTGAGAAAATCACCTTGGAAATTGAATACCAAATATGGTTTTCCACTGCCTTTACCACAAGCCATACACTTGTGGGCTAGCCAATTATTGGGAATCCATAAGGAAAAATCCATGGTCAATTGACAACCATTCAACTCTCAGCTGTTAAGCATGGGTGAGTTGAGTACCCAATAGTTTTTAGCAAACTATTACAGCTATCAACAGATTTGACTTGTCTTTACCAAAGCTGTACCCTTTGGACTAGCCAACTTTTTGATGGAATAGTCAACATCAGGTAAGTTGATAACCAGAGAAAGTGTGGAAATAACCAACACTAAACCTGCGTACAACATAGACAACACTATACAAATTTGTTAGTTCTTTTTCTTAATAGAAATTAAAAAGAAATATACAACAAGATACCATCAAGCAGCCCTGTCCACCCTGATCCTTGACTTAAACAAGCAAATCAATGATTCAGTAAAGAGTTTAGCATTCCCAACTGGATCAGGTGGAATTTCCAACTGATGTAGAAGCATTTTCTCCATTAGAGGCACAGTCAGAGGATAATCCTTATCAATAAACATAAGCACCCTTATGCCAGATGTAGTTTTCAAAACATGCACATAAGGAAGAGGATAAAATTTCCAACTTACAACTTCCCACCTCTGATTGTTCTTCCAGACAGAATAACCAGAACCATTTGGAGAAGTAGAATCCATGAGTACTTGCAAATCCCCCAAAAGAAATAATCCTGCACCCTCAGGAGTATGAATAGCATAATGCTTAGTAACCAAGTCATATAGAGTGACTAAGTCCTGATGATCCACAAGATGCAAAATTTCTTGGAGAAAGGTGAAGGACAAAGATGTTTTATCAAGCCTATAAATAGTATTTATCTGTCCATTACTAGACAGTTCCCATCTAACCAAAACATCTCTAAAACCCTCTGGCCAATCATCAGGAGATCCCTCTTTGATAAAAGAAGAATCAGCAGCATCAAGATCTACCACCTCATGCATAGAAGAAGATTGTGAAATCTTCCTTCTAGCCATTCTTTTGGCCCTTCTTCCAGGAATGTAGATAGAAGAATGTGGAGAAGAAGGTTCTTCAGTAGAAACATCCTCAGCAGATGCATCTTCTGACTTATGTGTTTCCACTGATGGAGGAACTAGTGGTACATCAGCAGAAACCTCAGCAGTAGGTTGATCAAGTGAAACAGATGCTGCTTTTGTATCCATCTCCATCCTTACTTGTTTGGCTCTAGCAGCTGCAAGCTCCACTTCTCTCACTTTGATCTCATGAAATCTTGCCAAGTCAGCTTGTTGATCATCATGCAACCTCTTTGCAGCCTCTTCACCTAATCTATCCTCCTCCATTTGTCTTCTTGTCCTCTTTTTGACTCGAATATCTTCTGCTACAACTTGTGCTTTACCTTTGTCAAGAATAATTGGAGCAACAGCAGTTGTTGGATCAGCAAAAGTAGACACACTAGGTAAAGGTACATGTTCATCAGCAGGAACATCCATATCAGGAGTGGACATAGCATCAACAGAATGAGATACAGATGTAGCATGCACATCAGCAGAAGCAACTTCATCCAACTTTAGTGTGAAGTTTGTTAGACTCCTTGGACCGTTTTGAGCATCTAGGGTTAAACAATAACATAGACAATAAGATCATGCAGCAGAATAAAAACAAATCATATGTTATTGACACAAGGTTTTCATCATCATCAGCTCCAAATATTATTTGATCAGAATAATACGGTTACAACTATTATGTAACAGGAATCAAGAATCACTCGATTCTTGGAGCTACGAAACCACTAGTCTAGGCATTTATATTCTACGCCCTAGACACACACACCTTTAGATATCTACAATATGGAAGACTTAATTAAAAACCTATTCCCTGTATTCTATTTATATAACACAGAATTAGGGTTACAAGAATACTACGAAGGACTAAAATATAAATCTTCTTTTGCAAGCAAGTCCTTCACCATCTTTTGTAGAATCCCTTCTTGTCATATTAAACCCCTATTGTTTCATTCTTTCTTGTTTTGTATCATCAAATCTAATAGACCCAACATTTAGCTTCTTGGAAGGTGGTTCTACATAAGTAGAAGGCAGACTAGATATAAGCTTAGGAGAAAGAAGTCCATCCTTTTGTAGTCTAGCCCTGATTCTATTGTAATGATAAATCAACTGTTCATCTGAGAAAGACCACACTTGTTTCTTAGTCCAAGAAGTACTATATAATGCACTGCTTTGATTCTTCACAAATTCCCTCATAAGATTCTTTTGCTGTGCTTTTGTAGGAGGCTTATCCCTCTTAGCTTTGGCAATTCTTTTAGCTTCAGCTTTCTTCCTGCGTTTCATGAGCTCAACTAATCCAGGAACATAATCATCTTCATTGACATTATCTCCAAGTATATTTTTAGCTAGACCAGGAGTAGAAATCAGTTGCCTCCCAATTTGCATCAAATCAGCTTCATCAAAATTTGGAATTGCAGCATCCAATTCTCTTTGTCTTGAAAGAGGCAAAGTAGAAACATATCTAGCTGTTGCAGATTTGAATTCTGCATCATATTTGGTTTGAAGTTCCTGGGCCAAAGCAGCACTTTGCTTTTTGTCTTCAATATCCTTTAAAATCCTTTCCTGCTCAAGTCTTACTTTCTCTATCACAAGATCAGCAGGAATAGTTTCTTCTATCAAAATCTCTGTCTGTTCAGGCACTTGATCATCAATAGGAGATCCTTCAAGAGTAGAAGGTCCTAGCATATCAACATTAGGTAATTCCTGAACAACAGAAGCAACAGGAGCATCAGCTGATTCATTAATAGGTTCATCAGCAGATATATCTCCTTCTTCAATAGGCTCTTGAACAGATGTAGCTGGTATAGGAGACACCATATATTCTTTTCCAGCAACAAAGAATGTATCTGCTGATGTGTCAGCATTGACCTGTTTATCCTCAACATTGACCTCTGCATTAGCAGTATTGCCCATGTCAGCATTGACCTGTTCTGCATCAACAGTGATCTTCTTAGCAGAAATATCACTCATAGCAACATCTGTAGAATGGGCCTCAAACAGATCATCACAAGGTGTAATATTTCCAATACCAGCAACAATAGATTCATTAAGAGACACCCTTGTGTCAGCAACCACATTTTGAACTTCAGCAAAAACCGTTGTTCTCTTGCCAATATAAGATCTTGGATTCCTTCTTTGATACTTAATAGGACCCTGAGGTTTTGATGATGCAGCAACTTTGGGAGAAGAATCATGAGTCTGTTGAGCAACTTCAGCCAAAATCTCAAGTGAATCCAAATTCCTATCCTCATGTACATCATCAGCAGCAAACAAAAACTTTCTCTTCTTTTGCTGCTCAAGTTGAGTTTCCAACTCCTGAACCCTACCTTTTAGCAACTCAATCTCACCACTAAGTGAGGATTTGGTATCTGCAAGCTCCTTTTGAAGATCATCAGTCTTTTTAGCATACCTACAAAGCAAATCATATACAAAGGTGAGAGTAACAGGGTCCTCAGCTCCACCAGCAGATTTATCAGTGGTAATGGGAGCTTCATTGAACCTATCAGGAGAAACAGACATATGTACAACATTGGGAGAGCCTTCATTAATTGGCTCTCTTATAGGACTAGGTGTCAGTAATCTAGTAATCTCAGGCTCAAGAGGTGTAGGTACTTGGGTACCAAGAGACTGAATTGTCTCCTCAACCTCAGGAACTTGCTCATCAGGAGCAACATGAAAAGGTGATGGAAAATACATAGGTGAAGGAGAAGGTGGAGGCTGGTCAGTAGAAACATGTAATGCTTCAGCAGTAGTAGATGGTCCTTCCTCATTAACCACTGATGGATTACCATCAGCAGCAACACCAGAAGATGATGGAATACCATCATCAGCAGCATTTGGAGAGGGAGTATTACCTTGAGGTAACATAGCAGCTAACAGAGGGTGATGTGCCCCATCATAATGAGTCTTCATAGAAGCAAACAATTTAGAACTAAGACCCCCTATGGGATAATGGACTCTATCTTGGGTTGTTATGCCTAAGATCATTTGAAGAAATCTAGGGTACATTAAAAACTTATGCTTTTTATTCTCAATGTTTTCAATCATATTTTCAAAAATAAACTTAGAAAAATTATAAGTTAAACCCTTTGAAAGACATACAATACCACAACCCAATTGGGTAGAGAATTGATCCCAGCCACCAGACTTGTTGCTGATACATTGAAGCAATGTGTGCACCAAAAACCTCCATTTGGGACAAAACTGATTCTTAAGCCACTTACTTGTGTCAGTGCTTTGATAACCAGCTTCCCTTAACCCAGCAAGTATCTCTTCAGTGTTGGAGTGATAGACACCATTCTCATCATCCAAACGAAGCTGTCTCCTAATCAAAGATTCAGTCACCACATACTCAGTTCCATCAATAGTAGCTGCAATCTCTATGTTAGACCTTTTTGTAGCAGATGCCCAAAATTGTTTCACCAAAGATTCATATATCACATTTGGAGAATGTGTTAGAGCATAATGAATCTTGGAACGCTGCAAAAACCCCACCATTGGATCATACAATTCATGGTCTTTTGTCTTACTCAGAAAGGCAACCTTGTTATGATCTTTCTTAAATTGAAGAGATTCCATTTGAAGGATTATTGAGAAATGGTTATGAATTTAGCAAATGGGAAATGGGTTTAAATTGGTTGATAAGGGAATTAGTTATTTTTGGGCGAAGATATGCGAAATAGGTTATAAATGGAAGTTACCCAATCATGGTCAAGAATATCGGAACAAATTGTTGACCATATCTGACGTGTAAAGCGGCTCCATCTAATTTCAAAATTAACCCTTCAGCAAAAATGATGGTCAATCTGCTGATCAATGGTCAATCAGCAGAATCAACTCAAGAGTCAAAATATCTTTATTTTTACCGTGTCATCCAATTCGCATTAACTACCATCAAGTCTTGATTTCGCCTATATAATAATCCCCAAATCACACTTTACCGATATCAATTACCCCCAATTACCATCAAAACCCTAATTTTTCAATCAAATCCCAATTAGTCACCAAAAACATGTCTTCAAAACCAGAAAGCATAGATCTAACCTCCTCCTCCTCCTCATCATCATCATCAAGTGAGTGTTGGAGCACATATTTTCCACCCAGTGCATAACCAAGGAAGAAACACAATGTGTATCCTCCAAGTCCCTCACCATCAGAAGACCCGGCAAATGTTCCATCTGATTTGGATGATTCAGATGCTGAAAGAGAACGAGAGAAGAGGTGGAATTCTCTAATGAGGGGTGAACCAAGCGAAGCCAAAACCCCCAATCCTTCTAAAAGACCAAATGTTTCTCCTTTTCTTTGTACCTCTTCGAAGGAAGAAGATGAAGATCCATCATTTAACCCTCCTTCCACACCAGAGAGACCCCTACCAAGGCCAAGGAAGTCTAACCCTTCACTTCTAAAATCACGAGAACTGGTGATTGGGCTTCCTGCTCTAGGATCTGGTGCTTCATACCATAGAAGCAGGGGAAAGGGTAAGGAGGCAGAGGTGAAGGGAAAGGGAAAAAGGAAGATGGAGTAGAAGTTGCCAGGGACCTAAAGATATAAAACTAGGTTCTTGAGCATCTTCATCGTCGTTTTCATCAATCCTTCCTTTCCATTTTCATCTTCAGCTTCATCATCGTACTGGTCATGCGTATCCACAGCTTTTGTAATAGATGATAGGAACTAGACTAAGATTGGTAGACTTTGTATAGGAATGATCTTGTTTTACATTTGAAGTTGATTGTAAGCTGTAAATTGTTTCTTGAATGAATGAAAAGCTTTTCTGAATTTGCTTATTTTGTACTTTACTTCAGTAGAAACAATTTGCAATACTTGTATTGCTCTTCAGTAGAAACAAGCTTTAAGTTTACATGACCATCCTTATTGAAACAATCTTGGAGGACTTCAACTTAAGATGAGTAACAACTCATAAAGCCATTCTGCGAAACAGACAAAGAGTAATAAACAAACCAAACAAAAACTTGCAATAACATTAGTTGGTTAGTGTTAGCAAACAGAAACAATAATCTACAAATAATAATCTACAAATTTGTTACAATTACAATCACAACTAAGTGGTAAGCATACCAATGTGGACAACTAAGTGTTGAGACCTAGGTCCATCAAAAGCTTTAGTCAATAAGTCTGCCACATTATCATCTGTGTGAATCTTAACCACTTTAATCAAATGTTTTTCATATGCATCTCTTATGAAGTGGTGCTTGATTTCAATATGCTTGGTTCTATTATGAAAAACTGGATTTTTAACAATGCATATTGTACTTTGATTATCAATATAGATTGTGGTGTTCATGAAATTAAACCCATAATCCAACAATTGATTTTGAATCCATAGAACCTGTCCACAATAATTCGCAGCAGCAACATACTCTGCTTCAGTAGTTGAGGTAGCAACAATAGTTTGTTTCTTGCATTGCCAAGAAATCAATCTTCTTCAAAGAAATTGGCAACCTCCAGTTGTGGATCTCCTATCCATATTTGCACCAGCATAGTCACTATCACTATAGGCTTCCAACCTAAAAGGAGACTCTCTTGGGTACCAAAGGCCTAAATTGGGTTGGCCTTTGAGGTACTTAAAGATCTTTTTTATTGCATTCAAGTAGGAAGTAAGTGGAGTAACCTGGTGTTTAGAACAAGCACTCACAGCAAATGTAATGTCAGGCCTAGAAGCTGTCAAATACATCAATGAACCAATCATGGATCTGTATAAACGAACATTGACAGCAGGATCTGGTTCAAGATTATTCTTTGGTTTTGGAGCTTCATAGGGTGTAGTTGCAGTTCTGGCATTTTCCATATCAAACTTCTTCAACATATCTTTCACATATTTATCCTGACTAATAAATATACCATCAGGTTTCTGCTGAACTAATCCCAAAAAGAAAGTAAGCTCCCCTATAGCAGTCATCTGAAACTCTCCCTTCATTAATTCCTCAAACTCTCTGCACCATGCTTCTTTAGTGGAGCCAAATATGATGTCATCCACATATACTTTGACAAGGATGATATCTCTGGAATCTTTCTTAAGAAAGAGTGTTTTGTCAATGGCACCTCTTCTGTAACCATGCTTCAGCAGAAATGCAGTAACAATTTGCTTCTTTTGTACTTTACTTCAGTAGAAACAATTTGCAGTACTTGTATTGCTCTTCAGTAGAAACAAGCTTTAAGTTTACATGACCACCCTTATTGAAACAATCTTGGAGAACTTCAACTTAAGATGAGTAACAACTCATAAAGCCATTCTGCAAAACAGACACAGAGTAACAAACAAACCAAACAAAAACTTACAATAACATTAGTTGGTTAGTGTTAGCAAACAGAAACAATAATCTACAAATAATAATCTATAAATTTGTTACAATTACAATCACAATCCTCTCCTGAGGCATATGCCTCCCCTGAGGCTTATGCCTCCCCTCAAACTTTGCAGTTAAGGGTTAAGCATACCAATGTGGACAACTAAGTGTTGAAACCTAGGTCCATCAAAAGCTTTAGTCAATAAGTCTGCCACATTATCATCTGTGTGAATCTTAACCACTTTAATCAAATGTTTTTCATATGCATCTCTTATGAAGTGGTGCTTGATTTCAATATGCTTGGTTCTATTATGAAAATCTGGATTTTTAACAATGCATATTGTACTTTGATTATCAATATAGATTGTGGTGTTCATGAAATTAAACCCATAATCCAATAATTTATTTTGAATCCATAGAACCTGTCCACAACAATTGGCAGCAGCAACATACTCTGCTTCAGTAGTTGAGGTAGCAACAATAGTTTGTTTCTTGCATTGCCAAGAAATCAATCTTCTTCAAAGAAATTGGCAACCTCCAGTTGTGGATCTCCTATCCATATTTGCACCAGCATAGTCACTATCACTATAGGCTTCGAACCTAAAAGGAGACTCTCTTGTGGGTACCAAAGGCCTAAATTGGGTTGGCCTTTGAGGTACTTAAAGATCTTTTTGACTTCATTCAAGTGGGAAGTAAGTGGAGTAACCTGGTGTTTAGAACAAGCACTCACAGCAAATGTAATGTCAGGCCTAGAAGCTGTCAAATACATCAATGAACCAATCATGGATCTGTATAAATGAACATTGACATTAGGATCTGGTTTAAGATTATTCTTTGGTTTTGGAGCTTCATAGGGTGTAGTTGCAGTTCTGGCATTTTCCATATCAAACTTCTTCAACATATCTTTCACATATTTATCCTGACTAATAAATATACCATCAGGTTTCTGCTGAACTTGTAATCCCAAAAAGAAAGTAAGCTCCCCTATAGCAGTCATCTGAAACTCTCCCTTCATTAATTCCTCAAACTCTCTGCACCATGCTTCTTTAGTGGAGCCAAATATGATGTCATCCACATATACTTGCACAAGGATGATATCTCTGGAATCTTTCTTAAGAAAGAGTGTTTTGTCAATGGCACCTCTTCTGTAACCATGCTTCAGCAGAAATGCAGAAACAATTTGCTTCTTTTGTACTTTACTTTAGTAGAAACAATTTGCATTACTTGTATTGCTCTTCAGTAGAAACAAGCTTTAAGTTTACATGACCACCCTTATTGAAACAATCTTGGAGAACTTCAACTTAAGATGAGTAACAACTTATAAAGCCATTCTGCAAAACAGACACAGAGTAACAAACAAACCAAACAAAAACTTACAATAACATTAGTTGGTTAGTGTTAGCAAACAGAAACAATAATCTACAAATAATAATCTACAAATTTGTTACAATTACAATCACAATCCTCCCCTGAGGCATATGCCTCCCCTGAGGCTTATGCCTCCCCTCAAACTTTGCAGTTAAGGGTTAAGCATACCAATGTGGACAACTAAGTGTTGAAACCTAGGTCCATCAAAAGCTTTAGTCAATAAGTCTGCCACATTATCATCTGTGTGAATCCTAACCACTTTAATCAAATGTTTTTCATATGCATCTCTTATGAAGTGGTGCTTGATTTCAATATGCTTGGTTCTATTATGAAAATCTGGATTTTTAACAATGCATATTGTACTTTGATTATCAATATAGATTGTGGTGTTCATGAAATTAAACCCATAATCCAATAATTTATTTTGAATCTATAGAACCTGTCCACAACAATTGGCAGCAGCAACATACTCTGCTTCAGTAGTTGAGGTAGCAACAATAGTTTGTTTCTTGCATTGCCAAGAAATCAATCTTCTTCAAAGAAATTGGCAACCTCCAGTTGTGGATCTCCTATCCATATTTGCACCAGCATAGTCACTATCACTATAGGCTTCGAACCTAAAAGGAGACTCTCTTGGGGGTACCAAAGGCCTAAATTGGGTTGGCCTTTGAGGTACTTAAAGATCTTTTTGACTTCATTCAAGTGGGAAGTAAGTGGAGTAACCTGGTGTTTAGAACAAGCACTCACAGCAAATGTAATGTCAGGCCTAGAAGCTGTCAAATACATCAATGAACCAATCATGGATCTGTATAAATGAACATTGACATTAGGATCTGGTTTAAGATTATTCTTTGGTTTTGGAGCTTCATAGGGTGTAGTTGCAGTTCTGGCATTTTCCATATCAAACTTCTTCAACATATCTTTCACATATTTATCCTGACTAATAAATATACCATCAGGTTTCTGCTGAACTTGTAATCCCAAAAAGAAAGTAAGCTCCCCCATAGCACTCAACTGAAAAACTCCCTTCATTAATTCCTAAAACTCCCTGCACCATGCTTCTTTAGTGGAGCCAAATATGATGTCATCCACATATACTTGCACAAGGATGATATCTCTGGAATCTTTCTTAAGAAAGAGTGTTTTGTCAATGGCACCTCTTCTGTAACCATGCTTCAGCAGAAATGCAGAAACAATTTGCTTCTTTTGTACTTTACTTCAGTAGAAACAATTTCCATTACTTGTATTGCTCTTCAGCAGAAACAAGCTTTAAGTTTACATGACCACCCTTATTGAAACAATCTTGGAGAACTTCAACTTAAGATGAGTAACAACTCCTAAAGCCATTCTGCAAAACAGATACAGAGTAACAAACAAACCAAAAAAAAAACTTACAATAACATTAGTTGGTTAGTGTTAGCAAACAGAAACAATAATCTACAAATAGTAATCTACAAATTTGTTACAATTACAATCACAATCCTCCCCTGAGGCATATGCCTCCCCTGAGGCTTATGCCTCCCCTCAAACTTTGCAGTTAAGGGTTAAGCATACCAATGTGGACAAGTAAGTGTTGAAACCTGGGTCCATTAAAAGCTTTAGTCAATAAGTCTGCCACATTATCATCTGTGTGAATCTTAACCACTTTAATCAAATGTTTTTCATATGCATCTCTTATGAAGTGGTGCTTGATTTCAATATGCTTGGTTCTATAATGAAAAACTGGATTTTTAACAATGCATATTGTACTTTGATTATCAATATAGATTGTGGTGCCATAATCCAACAATTGATTTTGAATCCATAGAACCTGTCCACAACAATTGGAAGCAGCAACATACTCTGCTTCAGTAGTTGAGATAGCAACAATAGTTTGTTTCTTGCATTGCCAAGAAATCAATCTTCTTCAAAGAAATTGGCAACCTCCAGTTGTGGATCTCCTATCCATATTAGCACCAGCATAGTCACTATCACTATAGGCTTCCAACCTAAAAGGAGACACTCTTGGGTACTAAAGGCCTATATTGGGTTGGCCTTTGAGGTACTTAAAGATCTTTTTCACTGCATTCAAGTGGGAAGTAAGTGGAGTAATCTGGTGTTTAGAACAAGCACTCACAGCAAATGTAATTTCAGGCCTAGAAGCTGTCAAATAGATCAATGAACCAATCATGGATCTGTATAAATGAACATTGACAGCAGGATCTGGTTCAAGATTATTCTTTGGTTTTGGAGCTTCATAGGGTGTAGTTGCCGTTCTGGCATTTTCGATATCAAACTTCTTCAACATATCTTTCACATATTTATCCTGACTAATAAATATACCATCAGGTTTCTGCTGAACTTGTAATCCCAAAAAGAAAGTAAGCTCCCCCATAGCACTCATCAAAAACTCTCCCTTCATTAATTCCTCAAACTCCCTGCACCATGCTTCTTTAGTGGAGCCAAATATGATGTCATCCACATATACTTGCATAAGGATGATATCTCTGGAATCTTTCTTAAGAAAGAGTTTTTTTGTCAATGGCACCTCTTCTGTAACCATGCTTCAGCAGAAATGCAGAAACAATTTGCTTCTTTTGTACTTTACTTCAGTAGAAACAATTTGCATTACTTTTATTGCTCTTCAGTAGAAACAAGCTTTAAGTTTACATGACCACCCTTATTGAAACAATCTTGGAGAACTTCAACTTAAGATGAGTAACAACTCATAAAGCCATTCTGCAAAATAGATACAGAGTAACAAACAAACCAAACTAAAACTTACAATAACATTAGTTGGTTAGTGTTAGCAAACAGAAACAATAATCTACAAATTTGTTACAATTACAATCCCAATCCTCCCCTGAGGCATATGCCTCCCCTGAGGCTTATGCCTCCCCTCAAACATTGCAGTTAAGGGTTAAGCATACCAATGTGGACAACTAAGTGTTGAAACCTGGGTCCATCAAAAGCTTTAGTCAATAAGTCTGCCACATTATCATCTGTGTGAATCTTAACCACTTTAATCAAATGTTTTTCATATGCATCTCTTATGAAGTGGTGCTTGATTTCAATATGCTTGGTTCTATTATGAAAAACTGGATTTTTAACAATGCATATTGTACTTTGATTATCAATATAGATTGTGGTGTTCATGAAATTAAACCCATAATCCAACAATTGATTTTGAATCCATAGAACCTGTCCACAACAATTGGGAGCATCAACATACTCTGCTTCAGTAGTTGAGGTAGCAACAATAGTTTGTTTCTTGCATTGCCAAGAAATCAATCTTCTTCAAAGAAATTGGCAACCTCCAGTTGTGGATCTCCTATCCATTTTTGCACCAGCATAGTCACTATCACTATAGGCTTCCAACCTAAAAGGAGACTCTCTTGGGTACCAAAGGCCTAAATTGGGTTGGCCTTTGAGGTACTTAAAGATCTTTTTGACTGCATTCAAGTGGGAAGTAAGTGGAGTAACTTGGTGTTTAGAACAAGCACTCACAGCAAATGTAATGTCTGGCCTAGAAGCTGTAAAATACATCAATGAACCAATCATGGATCTGTATAAATGAACATTGACAGCAGGATCTGGTTCAAGATTATTCTTTAGTTTTGGAGTTTCATAGGGTGTAGTTGCAGTTCTGGCATTTTCCATATCAAACTTCTTCAACATATCTTTCACATATTTATCCTGACTAATAAATATACCATCAGGTTTCTGCTGAACTTGTAATCCCAAAAAGAAAGTAAGCTCCCCCATAGCACTCATCTGAAACTCTCCCTTCATTAATTCCTCAAACTCCCTGCACCATGCTTCTTTAGTGGAGCCAAATATGATGTCATCCACATATACTTGCACAAGGATGATATCTCTGGAATCTTTCTTAAGAAAGAGTGTTTTGTCAATGGCACCTCTTCTGTAACCATGCTTTAGCAGAAATGCAGAAAGCCTAGCATACCAAGCTCTTGGTGCCTGATGTAGTCCATAGAGAGCTTTTACAACCTTGTAAATATAATTGGGATGATCTGGGTCTTCAAAGCCTTTGGGTTGAGTTATATAAACCTCCTCTTCAATTTCACCATACAGAAAAGCACCTTTCACATCCCACTGATATACCATGAATCCCATATAAGATGCATAGGCCAAAATGATTCTAATGGCCTCAACCCTAGCCAATGGTGCAAAAACTTCATCATAATCTATGCCTTCCTCTTGCCTGAACCCCTGAGCCACTAATCTGGCTTTATTTTTCACCACAATACCCCTTGCATCTCTTTTGTTCTTCAAGATCCATTTTGTCCCAATTGCAAATTTCCCATCAGGAAGTGGTACTAGTATCCAAACCTGCTGATTCTTAAATTGTAGCATCTCTTCTTACATTGCTTCAAGCCAGCTTGAATCTTCAAGAGCTTGAGAGACACTGGTTGGTTCCATTTAAGAAAGAAAGCAAGCAAACAGACAATGCTTAAAGTCTGTATGATTGTCCCTTTGTTGATTTGAGACATAGGAAATAAAAGCAATTTCACCATACTGAGTACTTTTTACAGTACTTCTAGTTCTTACAGGGGCTTTTGGATCTCCAAGAATCTTGGATTGAGGATGATCAATGTGGATCCTTTTTGTAGCAATGGGTTTGACAACAATTGTCGTGTCTAGATTGTTCACTGTGGGTCCAAAATCACTGTCGTAGGAAGAAGAGGTGAAGATACCAGCTTTGGGTTGATGATGACCAAGATCAGAAGAACTTGGAAATCTTGTATATGGTTTTCCAAAGTCTGAGGACAGATCAGTGGAAATTGGAGATTGTGCAGCAGGACTGTCAGCAGATTTGTTGATGTCAGAAGAAACAGGAGAACCTTCAGTAGAACTGTCAGTAGAATCCTGGTTTCCACTGATTGCTTGTGCTGATTGTCTGAGTAATGCCTCAGTATCTCTTGCAAACTTCTCACTTAGCCTCTTAGCTTCTTGAGTGGCTGCATGCTCTTGCTTCTTGAGTCTAGCAAGGTCCTCTGTATACTGTGACTCATCTTCAATCTTATCAGAAGTTTGTTTAGAATTATCACCTGCAAAATTGTTAGGAGGAAAAGAAGGTACAACAATGGTTTGTTCATCTTGCTCAGATTCACTATCTGAGTCATCATCCACGGTACCTGCAGGGTTAGTGGGAGACTCTTTGGTACCTGCACCATGGTTAGAAACATATCTAGTATAGCCCAAGTGATCAGTTAAGTAATCCAGGTCAAAATACCAAACATGACCTTGTCCTTGAACATTAGGCTTATCTTCTAGGAATCTCAGGTCAAGAGTCTCCACAATCTTTTTAGCATTCAAATTGTAAACCCTATAAGCCTTACTATGAGCTGAATAACCCACAATATATCCCTCATCAGCTTTCCCATCAAATTTTCCCAGTGAATCACTAGTGTTCAAAATGGTCACTTGACAACCAAAAGGTTTGAGGTAATGTATATCAGGAACTTTCCTAGTGAGAAGTTCATAAGGTGTCTTGAAATGAGGTCTAGTGATGGATACCCTGTTCAAAACATAACAAGTAGTGCTTACTGCTTCAGTCCAGAACATAGTGGGTAATTTAGAGTCTGCAAGCATGGATCTTGCTGCCTCTATTAAGGTCCTATTTTTTTCTCTCAGCAACCCCATTTTGTTGTGGGGTTCTTGGATTGCTATAGTCCCTTTTTATGCCTTTAGACTGACAAAGTTCTATTAATACAGCATTTTTGAACTCTGTCCCATTATCACACCTAATACCTTGAACCTTTTTGTTTACCTGGTTTTCAACAAGGGTAATGAATTCTTTTAAAATTGGAGATGTTTCATATTTAGTTTTCAAAAAGAATACCCAACAAAACCTGTTATAGTCATTTGTGATTACCAGGCAGAAGTACTTGTGATCAATACTTCTGATTTGAGTTGGACTAAATAGATCCATGTGCAGCAACTAAAGAGGTTTTGAGATGGTTCTCACAGCTGTAATGGCTTTATATGAGGCTCTGTGTTGCTTTCCTTTGTTACAGGCAACACAATTATGTTCATTGGTGAAGACCTTTGAGGGAAGTCCTTGAACAAGACCAAGTTTAGAAAGCTTGTTAAAAGTCTTGAAATTCACATGAGCCATCCTTCTGTGCCATCTTGTAGACTCATCCAGGGTTGCTTTAGCCACCAAACATGTTAGGTCACCTTCAGGTTGGACATCATTCAAATTGAATGTGTACAAATTGTTGTTTCTGGGAACTCTTAGCAAAATTGTTGTATCTTCTGGAAGTTTGAAGTCTTTAGAGGGCACAAGACATTCATCCTCAGAGAAAAATACTTTATTCTTGGTGTCACATATTTGTGATACTAAGAACAAGTTAAAATTTTTCAGTTCCTTTACATAGTATACATTCACAAAATCCAACAGAGGTGTTTTAATGGTGCCTTTCCTAGTGATTCTACTATCTCCTCCACCAAAAGTCACATTGCCTCCTCCTTCTATGGGTACAAAATCATGCATTTTATCCTTATTTCCTGACATGCTCCTGGAATAACCACTATCTATTATTCCTAATTCTTTACTCTTCAGAGGATGATCCTACAACAACAACAATATACAAAATGTTAGTACACATTGGAGGCTCAAGTCATTGCTGACTTGAGCCTGCCTTGTGGATCATAAAAATTTGGCCATGGAGATGTATAAGATCCACCATTGTTCTTGGGCCTGTATTGAAAATTAGGTCCCTTTTTAGTCCAAGAACAACCTGCTGAGGGCTTCACAGCAGTATCCCAATACCCTCCACCAACATACATTGAGTCAAAATATCTAAGCCAATAACCATTCTGAAAATAAGAACTATTTGGTCTCACATATGGTCTAGCAACAGATTTTCACCAAGGAGAATATGTATCAGCAGAATTGTGTTTGCTGGTTTTATGAGTTGCTTGTGGAACAAAAGGTGGTATATCATTAACATTTTTCCACATTGGTCTAAGTTTACTTTGACTAGCACATCCATTCTTTGCTCATGAAAATTACAATCCTTAATCAAATGAAATTTACTTCCATACACAAAGCATTTCTTCTTTTTAGAAGATTTATTCAAAGTGAAAGATGCTCCATTACATGCAAAATTATTCAAACCACAAACATTACTAGAATTGTTTTTGACAGAATTAAAAACATTGTTTTGCAAAGAATTAAATGACAAGTCTTCAGAGGAAACTGTCTTTGTATCAGCAGTAACTCTAACAGGCTTGTAGGGAGTCTTGGGTGTTGTCTTGGGTGAGGTCTTGGGAAGGTCTGACTTTTCAATTGAATCACAACTGGTATATGTAGTAGACCCTTGGTCAGAGGAATTGTCACTGTCAGAACAAGAGACAAAGTCAGTAGATTTAGAATCGGGGTCTGGCAAGTCATTTGAATTTTTTCCATAAAGATGGTGTGATCCATCAAAGTCAACAGAGATTGAAAGGTCAGTGGGCATATGTTCTCCTCTAATTGGTCCAGGTACAACATGTAAACTACCTTCTTTTACATAATTAGCTAATCCTGCTGATGTAGATTTACCCAAATCATTCCTAGCTTCTAAGCTAACATACTTCTTAAAACCTAAGCCTATTCCAGAGTTAACAGATTGACTACCATAGAGTAAGCTAGCTAAGTTATCACCTGATATTAACCATGTTTTATGTCTAGCTACTTCCTCATCTAGTTTCTCTTTCAGCACTTTGTTTTCTGAAACTACATCAGCTTTTTCTTTCTCGGTACGCCTTAAATCTATTCTAGCACATTCTAAATCACTTTCTAACACCCTTATCTTTTCATCATAAGCAAGCTGATTCTTTTGAAACCAAATTTTTTGTCTTTCTAAAGTTTTTAAAGCCTTTTTATAAGCCTCAACTTCTACATAACATTCATTATATTTGGGTTTCAATTCATCATAAGCTTTCTTAAGTTCATTATATCATTCACTACAACCAAAAATACAATTATGTACCTGAGAGATGCCCAACAAGGCAACTTGATCATGCTGATCCTCTGTAGTGCAGCTTGCCAGCACGGAAACTTGATCAGAACTAGAAGCTTCATCAGGCTCATGAACCGTCCAATTGACATGATCATCCAGAGTGACCAAAGCTTTGGAAGATCCAGCTTTAGATGTTCCAGCTTCCACTTGATTCTGCTGATAGGTAGAATATCTAACCTCATCACTAGCCTTCCTATCCTTGCATTCTCTTGAGAAGTGACCCAACTGACCACAAGTATAGCACTTGACCTTTCTTCTGTCAAATCTTGCAGGATCTCTTCCCTTGAAGCCAAACTTTCTCCCAGATTTATTCTTAAACCTCTTGATGTTCAGTGAAATCATTGCCAACTGCCACTTCAAATTCATCTCTTCCATATCCAGTGGATCCACTTGTTCAAAGTCCTCATAAGCAAGTTCCTGCTGATGTCCATAATCAGCAACAAAAGAGTGAAGTACATCTTCCATTATATTACTGGATTGTGGTTGAGAATTTGATTTAGTGGTGATGTGGGATGATGATGCTGAGGATTATGGGCTTAAGGCATGAGGAATCTGATTGGATGAGGTGCTGACAAAAGCTGAGTGAGTGGATGTACGAATGGGACTTCTTACATCAGGCTCAAGAGATTTAAGTCTGTTGTAGAGATCATCAAAAGAGAGCATATCCAATCCACCTTTAGCTTTGAGTGCAATGCTTACTTGCAACCAAGATGGTGGCAAAGATCTCAGGAACTTAGGATTGCAATCCTCATTGTCAGGTCTAGCCTTCAGCTGATTTAATTGACTCAAAATCCTATGGAACCTGTCATAACCCTTGTGGATGCCTTCTTCCTCAGATATTTGGAATTCTTGAAACTGCTGTTTTAGCATGGATTTCTTCATCCTCCTTGACTCATCGTTCCCACCAAACCTAGCCTTGATTTCCATCCAAATGTCCTTAGCATCTTCCATAAAGTGAAAGTCACCCATGTGATCATCTGGTATAGCCTGTAGGAGAATAGTTCTGACTTTATTCTCTCTCTAAACAGCTAGTACTTCTTCAGCAGTTTTAGGACCCAAAATGGTAACAACCCCATCAGCATCTTTGACATGTTTCTTCAAGCTGTTTCCCTTACGGACAACTTCCCAAAGATTCCAGTCAATATTGGTGATCCAATTTTGCATTTTCATAGCCCACAATTCATATTCCTCTGCATTCTTAAGGTATGGGAATTTGGCATTACTATTTGTGAGAGTTAGTTGTTGGAAGGATATGGTGTTTTGGTTCTGAGTAACTTCTGATTCATCATCTGATCCAGCCATTGTTTTGGTTGTTTTGGTTGTGAGGGTGTAAGAAAAATGTTCTTAGTATCACAGAGACTCTCTCGTAGCTCTGATACCACTTGTTGAACCTTAGACCTTGATAGATCTTTGAGCACTCTTTGATCGTTAGTAATGCTTATGTAATCACAAACACACTAATAGAAAGTCTCTACAACTTGCATTCTAAAGCGGAAATCAAACACAAGTATAAACACAGAATACTAAAAACACTTTGATCCTCTATGGATCTTTTAATAATACTGAAACTTGTTTTTCGAATGTGTAACTAATACATAATAATGTGTTCCTTTTATAAACAAGGAACCCTAAACCGTTTCACAAGAAACGTATTCTCTATAAACTTAAGAAGATATGCATTATCACTTCCTAATAAAACTCATGCAGATCCTAACTAAATAACAAACTATGCATAACATCTATATCCGCAGAAACATAATACGCGGAATCCATCCTTCAGCAGATATACTGCTTCAGCAGGAACCAACTCTTCAGCAGGAACCTTCAGCAGTAACCTTTAGCAGAATTCTTTATTTTACAGAATTCCCAACACAAGCTTCTCAAGATCCCTTGAGAGGTAAAACCTGTTGCGAAGGCGCAATCCCTTACATCAATCAATCAATTAAAAGTTCAAGATTTTTCAAGCTCAAAACAAGATTTCATCATTATTAAGTCCGGTTTATAATTTTATTATGAAATTACCCTTTTGCTTACTATCATGTTACAAACATATATAAACAAATTGCAATTAAATAAAATAAATAAACAACTTAAATAATGAACATGCAAAATCAATCAATTAATAAACACAATTGATCATAATACACGATTTATATTAGGTCTTCCCTAATTACATAACTAATTAATTTTTAGTAATCTTAACATGTCAAACATTAACTAAAAAGCCTAATTAATTAGTACAAATCGCATAATAATCATGAAATCATTAATGACACATAACAACTTACTACAAAATCATCGTAATCCATAACAACACATGCATGGTTTGTCATGGATGCACACATAACACTTATTATAAACATATAATCAAGTCATAGATCGCATAATCAAAAAATAGCATATAAAAATACCCATTAAAATCACATAAAGATTACATGCAACCTAGGGTTTCTACAAGTTTTATAAAATCCAAAACCCTATATATAAAAAAAATTTTAGGGTTTATAAATTTTTTAAAACTTTAGAACAACATAACATGTAATGATCATAAACGATTCAATTTTATGTGTTTCGGTAATTAATTACAACATATTAACGGCTCTTAATGCCACTGTTGGAATATGTGAATCATAACAATTATATAAAACATAAATCATCATCAAGCAACGCAGCGGAATAGAATCAAATACATGTAATAATAATTAACCGAATATAAAGAATATGCGTACCTTTGTGATTTCTAGCAAGAACAAGAAATCAAGATTCACGAACAATATAAACCCTAGTTTAGGGTTTAATGGAGATCGACTAAAGGTATAGTCGAATAGGGCAAATCACGTTAGCAAAAGTATGCTAACACTTCGTTCTCGAACACACGTACTAATAGCGTTTCAATTAGAAAAGCTAGGTTCTAGATGCACAAGCAAACACCACTATGTTGAGCCTTAGTTGATCGAATAGGAACCCTAGGAGGGTGTATTGGATCGCCTATAGATCAAAGAAAGAGAGGAAAAGGAGACTTTGGTTTGCAAGTAAACCAAGGAATGATTTCAATGAATACATGAGGGCATGTATTTATACTAATCAAGTACCTTGGAGCAAAAGACACAATCCCTAGCCCTAAAGCTTGGATCGGCCGAACATAGCCCAAAGGAACCCATTCTAGATCCTTCTTGGCTATTGTCTCACTCTTAGTCCTTCATCTTTCGTCTAACAGTCCTTAGGTACTGTTAAGTGTTCATTTCGTGAATTTAATAACTATTCGTAACTAATACAATAATTATTAATTAATAGAAACTCATAAGTAAAGTGTGCAATCTCGAAGTCTCGTGTTCGAGTCCGGACATATTCATTAATTTTTATCCATTACTTCTAACACGTCTTTCCCACTCCCGTGGGACCACAAAGCAGTATACCGCCTGATAAAAACATACATCATAACATCTCGAAGATTAACAATTAACAGTTGGATTTTGTTTGCTAATAGCTTGGAACAAAAGAACGAGTATAAGCACATAAAGTGAAGTGAGGGGTGTACCTGGGATTTTGACACCTCGCCTGCGGTAAATTTCCCTCTATGTAAAAAACTTGACAATCTCCTCAAGTTCAAGCCGTATTTTTCCAAGCCCAACCACGTCTGTAAACTTAACATCCACACCTCATTCCAAGTACTGAGAAAGTGTAGTATTCTGCGCACAACGAACCATCGCACCAGATTTCATAAACTATTGAGCCATTTTCATATACGGATTCTCCTCACCCTGTTTCCCTTCTTCATCCTTGTCATCCCCCGGTTTATGTCCCGCCATCCCCCTTTCCAACTCCTTCATCTTCCTTTTCTCCTCCGCTTCCCCTTTCTCAATCTTCAACCGATCCTCGTAATCCCGTTTCTGCTTCTTATAACTCAAAACAACCGTTTGGTAATCCCGTTTATGCTTCTTATAACTCGTAATCCCGAGCCAACTCTTTCCACATATTAGACATTCGATAATACTTTATATGCGCCTCGTTCATCGACTGCTCACTATTCATCTTCTGCATCTCCATCTTCATCTTCCGTTTCTCCATCTTCTTCTTAGCCCTCGCCGCTTTCTCCATCCACGCCATCTCCTTGTCAATGCCCAACATCTCACTGCTCCTACTCTTCTTAAGCTCCTCACGCTTACTCCTCAGCTCCAAAACCTTCTTACTCACCAGCTTCGGCTTTACAAACGAATACATCCACATCGGCACCCTCGCCAAAAACCCCAAAACCGGCTTAGGCACCTCCGGCATTTTAACCGGCGGACTATACGCTTGCATACAAACCTCGTCCACCCCCAACTCCTCCCATTCCTCCCAAAACCTCTCGTCTGTTTCCACAGACGGGACGACAACTCTAACAACCTTATTATCATCTAAAACCGCTAACACAACCACACTCCTATCTCTCAAACCTTTACCGGGGGGGTTTAACTACGTGCTTAAGCCTATTCTCGTGCCTTAAGTTTAGTATCTCAGTATACGGTTTGGGCACAACTGGTATACCTACACTCAAAATCACCCATATTACTTGCAGTTCTTATAGACTAATTGGCTCTATCATGCTTAATCAAATACATCTATGGGTAGTTGATAGTGGTGCCACAGACCACATTTGCATAACCTTAACCTCAATGCATAACATCAGACTTTGCAAACAACCCATCTATGTCACTCTTCCTAATGGACAACAAACACAGGTCAGACATATAGGCTCAGTGTATATCAATGCTAACATTACTTTGCATGATGTCCTATACATTCCATCCTTTTCATACAACCTACTCTCAGTTAGTAAAGTTGGTGCGCACCTACCTTTATCGGTCCTGTTTACACCATTTTCATGTTATTTTCAGGACCAACACAAGAGGATTACACATGGCAACCTCTGTAATGGTCTATACATCATCAAGCAAGAGAAACCTACTCCTCAATCACTCACACTTTCAGTCAACAACAGTCACCATCATCTCTGGCATGCAAGGCTTGGACACTCATCTTACAGTACTCTTCAACAAATAAAGGATATCTCTTTACCTTCTACTTGTAAAATACCACCCAACTCTTGTACTATATGTCCTTTAGCTAAACAACATGCATCTTCCTTTCAAGTCAGTGAATCTCATGCCACAACTTTGTTTGAATTACTTCTTGTAGATGTATGGGGCCCTTACAAGCACACAACTTTACACAACTGCAAATACTTCTTAACACTTGTTGATGACTATTCAAGAGCTACATGGACTTACCTAATGCCATCAAAACACCAAACAATTTGACATATAAAGATGTTTCATTCATTCGTTCAGACTCACTTTAACACCAAAATTAAAACACTGAGAAGTGACAATGGATCTGAATTCCTAAATCAATCACTCAATGAATTCTTCAAAGAACAAGGCATTGTCCATCAAACATCATGTCCTTATACACCTCAACAGAATGCAAGAGTTGAAAGGATCGGAAACATAAAAACTTACTTGAGGTAGCTAGAGCCATAAGATTTCAAGCAAATTTTCCAATACACTTCTGGGGATATTGTCAGCCAAACCTCTTCAAAACAAGACACCATATGTTCTAATTTACAAAACACCACCAAGACTTTCACATCTCACAATCATTGGGTGTCAAGCCTATGCACATGATCACACACCAGATAAATTTGCTGCAAGATCCATCCTATCTGTTTTAGTTGGTTATCCTATCACACAAAAGGACTATCTTCTTTATAGCCTGCAGACACATAAAACCTTTGCAAGTAGACATGTGCAATTCAATGAATCCATCTTTCCATTTCATCAACAACCCTCCAACACGTCACCTACCTTAACACCAACAATCACAGCAGCACCATCAGATTTCCATCCAGTTCCAAACATCCCTTCATCATAACCAAATCTACATACCAATAACTCATCATCAGATCCTCCATCACCATTTTCAACCAACAACATAACAGAATCTACTCCTATCACCATCAATTCACCTTCACCTACACCAATATACTAACTGAGAACATCCCTGAATCTAATCACACTGAGCCAATCACACAACATCACACTGAGCCAATCACATCCACTTCTACATACATTGAATCTAATCTTAACACATCACCAACTCATTCTCAACCAAAAACTCAACCAACACCAACTCCACCTCCACCTCCACCAAGAAGGTTCACAAGACAAGCAAATATACCACTAAAATTCAAAGATTTCCATCACAAGTTACCTAAAACCAAACACACCATTCAATCTGTCATCAAATTTCATCATTACAAATACATAAATTATAACAACATCAAATCCTCCATAAAAATACATTTAATTAACAGCATGAACAACATTGTGGAACCACAATCATATACTCAAGCTGTAAAAGATTCTAGGTGGATAGATGCCATGTCTAAAGAATTGCAGGCACTGGAAGCTAATCACACATGGATAGTCACTTCTTTGCCACCAAATAAACTTCCAATTGGAAGTAAATGGGTCTTCAAAATCAAGCTGATTACTGATGGAACAGTAGAAAGATTCAAAGCAAGGCTAGTGGCAAAGGGGTATACACAGAAGGAGGGGATTGATTACAATGAAACTTTTGCTCCAGTGGCAAAGATGGTAACAGTCAGGATCCTTTTGGCCATTGCTATACATCACAATTGGAACAGTGCACAATTGGACATAAATAATGCTTTCTTACATGGAGACTTACAAGAGGAAGTATACATGACATTGCCACAAGGATACAAGACAGATCCATGAATTCCAAACCATATTTGTAAACTACAAAAGTCTCTTTATGGACTGAAGCAAGCCAACAGACAATGGTTTACAAAGCTCACTACTTTCTTACTCACTTTGGGGTTCAAGCAAAGTTATGCAGATACATCATTATTCATCTATAACAAGGGTTCTGATTTCTTGGCATTGGTCATATATGTTGATGATATTCTCTTGGTTGGCAACAACAATCAACTCATATCTCACTTCAAACAACAACTGGACCAGCAATTCAGTATCAAAGATTTGGTAGAGCTCAATTATTACCTTGGAATAGAGTTTCTCAGAAATGACAAAGGTCTTACAATGTCACAGAGGAAGTATGCACTTGAACTTCTACACACTACTGGTGTCCTTGATCTTAAACCTTCTCATATACCTATTGATCCCCTCATCAAACTCAATGATACAGATGGTGACCCAGCCAGATGCTTTCATTTACAGAGCTTTAGTAGGAAAGCTACTTTATCTCACAATTACCAGGCCAGATTTGTCATATGCTGCTCACTGTCTCAGCCAATTTAGTCATGCACCAAGAACAACACATTTTGATGCACTGATCAAAGTCCTTAGATACATAAAGATGTGCCCTGGTCAAGGATTGTTCTTTCCTTCTAACTCGTCTCTCAAGTTACAAGCCTATTGTGATAGTGATTGGGCAAGTTGTCCAATCACTAGAAGGTCAGTCACTGGTTTCTATGTATTCCTTGGTCCTTGTTTGATCTCTTGGCAATCTAAGAAGCAAACAGTTGTCTCAAGAAGCTCAACTGAAGCAGAATACAGGGCATTAGCTGATTGCACTTGTGAGTTGACATGGTTACAAAGCCTGCTTATGGAGTTCAATATCCCCATCACCAAACCAATCAATATCATGTGTGACAATCAATCATCTATTGCTTTGGCTTCAAACCCTGTCCAACATGCCAGAACCAAACATATAGAGATAGACTGTCACTTTGTAAGAGACAAAATAAAAGCTGGAATCATCTGTCCCACTTTCATTGCTTCACATGCTCAAACAACAGATGTCCTCACAAAAGGTTTGAACAGATCCTCCTTTCAAACTTGTATAGCCAAGTCTGGCATGTGTGATCCATACACACTGCCAACTTGCAGGGGGGTAATGGACATATCAAGATCAACTCAGTGTGCAAAGCTAACTCAGTGAACTCAATGTACAGAACCATGCCCACAAGCTACTTACACCATACAAGATGTTTGAAAGACAGTGGCAACATGTAGCATACTTTACTTTGTAATGTGTAGCTTTAGTTTTAGTTGTACAAGTGTAATATTAGTTTAGTAGCTTAGTCAACGCAGGGTCAAAGTTGTAACTAACTTTCCCTCCATATTGTACTCAATATATAACAATGTAACCGGCCATTTGGCCATTAAGTTTTCACTTCAATAAACATATTTCATGTTTTCTCTCTAATTCTGATAAAATTTTAGTTGTGATCAAACTAGGGTTGCGCCACTTGCTCTTTATACACAGGGCTTAACCATAAGTCCAATATAATTTGTTAGAGATTGCTATGTACTCAACATGAACATATAAGCCTGCCTAAATGGGGTGCCATTCAAAAACCGACCGACAATAGATGGTGTAGCCCATCAAGTTGATATGTAGACATTTATTTATTTAATATTTTTTTTTATAATGTAAATTGAGTTTGCACCAACCACGAGATAGTTTCTTTGTTCGCGATACAATGATGAAGAAAAATTAGTGAAAAAAAAAATGACTGAACGTTGTTCTTTTTTACAAAAATTTGTTCGGCGGCTAATCCTAGCTCGGGTTTACATTTTTAATCCGATATGACCCCAAAAGCACCGCATACGAGACATAATGCATTTTTAGGGGGGAGATGTTGACCACTTAATCTCATTAGATGTCAAAGTTCAATATGTATTCAGTATGTACTTAGTATAAATATGTTATGGGTCGAATTGCGGGGCTGCAATGGGTTGAACTTGGGTAAAAAACAGTTAACCCAAACACCTGTTATTAGCAGTTAGGATTTAATAGTTATGTTAGTTAATTATAGTTAAGGTAGTTATGACAGTTGTGTGTCAAGGGACACAATGGTTAGGAATAACTGTCTGTGTCATTTAGTTATGTATATATATGTACAATGTTGTCTGTAAATATATCAATTCAAGTATCTATAAAAAAAACCTTTGTTTATGATACGACCCGGTTAGGGGTTGTATCGGGATAAGGCACCACTTTTAGCATGTGCGAGCTCCTTAAGAAAATAGAGAAGAAAACTAGAGATATTTTTATTAGACAAATCATACCACCGAGGTTCGTTTTAATTTTATTTATTCGCGAAGCGTGTTTCCGCCGCACGGGTCAATGAAATAGCTTCGTCTAGAGTTTTGGGATTTGACCGTAAGTCCGGAGATATAAAACGATATAAGTAAAGATTCAGAGATCCTTGTTACTCGATTTGCAAGTACCACAAACTCACTCTCATATTCAGCCACCATACCCATTTGCAAGAGCTTAGAGAGTGCGTATTCCACGTCCCGATCGCTGTCTCTTGATGCCATGAATAATACTCAAGCGATTAATAGATCAAAAAAAAAAAAAAAAAAAACAAACTGACGAATAGTACCCGCGATGAACAGTACACGATGAACAGTACCGAACAGTACTTTCGATGAACAGTAACGATGAATAGTTTTTATTTTATTTTTTAATTTTTATTTTTAATTGGAACCCTAATCAAAAAACCCTCTCAACGAGAGCTCTCAATGAAAGCACCAATTGATACGACCCGGTTAGGGGTTGTATCGGGATAAGGCACCACTTTTAGCGTGTGCGAGCTCCTTAAGAAAATAGAGAAGAAAACTAGAGATATTTTTATTAGACAAATCATACCATTCATTAATGAATGATGCGGTATATAAATACCGAATAAACCCTAACTTGTATCACAAGTCGATACAAGATAAACTCACAAAATAAAAGATAGTTTCCTAGATAATGACTCACATGACTCTTTCCTAATATGACTCGAATACGACTAAATAAAAGATAGTTATCCAAAGGCGTATCAGTTTACATACTTTGTCCCATACACTGTTTCATTAATTTGCACACAATTTGTCTCACATTCAATCACAGAATCATGGTTCATTACAAAAACATTATGCAACACAATTGGCTTGGTTATAGACCTGTGCAAAAAACGGCTTACAAAAATCGGGTAGAGACGAGTGTTTGATCCCAGTTTTGTTCAAATTAGTCACACCTGATGCAGCTGATCCAGCACTCATCATTGCAAACGCGAACACCTATATGATCAAATCTAAAACCCTTACCACTCGGCTTTTTGGAACCATTATGTCAAGAAAAGAACACGTATCTAGGATAATGCGGAATTACGGATAATACATTTTCACAAAGAAAGAAAGTAATCATAATGTTTCTGAGGACCACTTTTGTAACAGAATTTGATAAGAGTAGTAAAGAATTTGTAACATCAATGAAATTTTATTAACCAAAAAAAACTTATTATGTCGGCACCTTTTAATTTTATTTATGTCGATAAACATATAGACAACAAATAAGTGTAGCACATATCCTAAAAAACCATTCTTTTAACTAGTTATAATGCCCGCGCACGCGCGAGTTTTTTTTTTTTTTAATTTTTTGAATCATATATTTTTATTTATTAAAAAACAAATAATTTAATCTTTATATTGTTTGATTTATGATGTTTAATTATAGTTTTTTATTATTAAATATAATTATTTAAAAATTTTAATCCTATTATTAATTACATCTTATCTATATTTTTTGTATTTATCTTATAGATAAATATAAAATATTACCTAATAAGAAAATAACTTTTTTTTTAAATAAAATTATTACTAAATAAGGTATGAATACATTTTTTTGAAATGGAAAATTCCCAATAAGGGTTTTGTTGTATTATATAAAAGATTCAACACTACTTATGGCACGGGATTAAAATGATATGAGTTGCCTTCATATTGGCCCGTGAATATATATGCTACACTTTAATGTTCCAACCTGTAATCGGTTGCGACACTTGAACCTACCATCATCACCAATATACCTATATATTTATGCTCTATATATGACAGACTAGCTAGACCCTTAAGTCTTAACTAAACCGCCTATATATGGCCACCTTCTGTTGTCCCATTGAGACCGAGCCTAAGACCTTGAGCCAAGTCGAACTCGACCATGCTAGGGTACGTACGTCCACCACTTCACGGCCTTCTGAACGAGTAAAAATAAGTTTATTGTAATGTAATTTGTGTTTCTTTCACTTCTAATACCACTTACTGTATTACAATGTTTTTTATTTATTTTTTTATTTTTAATTTTTTTTTTCTGAAATGATGAATTAAATATTTTCTTCCCAAATATATGCATTTTTCATATTGCACATCAAATGAACTATGACAGGCCATAGTTATCATTATGATTGCATGAATATACATCAAACTAGCTATCAACTAGCATATACTAACTAGCACGTAATACTTGAGATTATCAAGAGGAGTACATTTAATTCCTCGGTACTGTATGAATTCAATCTCAATATATATGCAACTTATTTCTTCACATACTAGAGATCAAAGTAAATGAATATATGTGTGTTTATATATGTTGTAATCTCGTGTATACACATGGTTTTAGTATAAAAGTTTATTTGATTTCATGACAATTTGATAAAGATTGTTTCATCAAAAAAGCCGAAGTCTAATTCTCGTATATTTGTTTGCATATCTCAATGATGAGTGTTCAGCTTGATATTTATGATCCATATATATACGAAGCTTTTAGTATTACGATCGACAACAACGTACAATAGCATCATGAGGAGGAGGAGCAGCATCAACAATAACAATAAAAGATTTAAAAAAGTTAAAGTACATGAAGTATTTGTTAAATTTATAAATTTACTAAAATTTGTTCATGGGTCCCAATGCACTTAATCACCTTGTTAATATAGTGGATGCCGTTTGTTTGTTATATGGTTTGGTTGCATGGAATGAATTGCCTTTCAAAAATATGTCTTCAAACGCTTCGCCAAAACAACATAATTCACCAAACGAACATAAGACAACGATTGAGTTCCAATCCTTGAACTCATGAAACACATCATTTCGGTATTTCCAGTTTCAAAAAAAAAAAAAAAAAAAAAAAGGTGCTTATGAAAGAAGTTAGTCGTCTAGATAAGGAGATAAATAATAAGGAAAAACCTGTTGTACTATTTGTCAAAAATCGCCCCAAATTAGCGTATTTTTATGTTTTTTATATGCAACATTCTCTTACTTAACCAATCATTCGATGCTTTCATCAGGGATCAAGTAGTATACTTTCTCATTTCTAAGAATATCAATATCTTTGTTTTTGAACGACAAAGAATATCAATATCAATGTCAATGGTTTGAAGAATAGCGTGTTTGCGTGATTAGTGGCAGACTGGCGGGGCATGAATTTCTCGGAAATTAACAAGTCGAGTGTGTCCAACTTGACAGAACTTCTTTGAAAAATTGTGAAAGAGCATTCAAGTTTCCTTTAAGTTGTTGAGACAATTCTTTGAATTTCTATAAACGGAGTAATGATAACCGGCCCACAATCTGATGATTTACAAATAAAGTCTCTACTATGCAAAGAGCAGCATTTCAATTAGCTAAGTTGGTGAGAGTTCAAAATACATGAAAATAATTATAACCGGCACCAGCAGTAATAATAAATAGAATTAGTCCAAGTTGTAAAGATATATTTCCAAAGACTAGTCCACGTAAAAGAAAACTTCTTCAATTACCAAATCGAGTAATTAGCCCGTCAAAGAAAACTTCTTCAATTGCCAAATCGAGTAATTACCAAAGACTGGTCCATCCACGTAAAACTTAAAGAGACGGTATAAATAAATTTTCATTGTATTTAGCAAAATGGTATCCAGGAAGAGTTGATCAATGTGTTTTATGTGATAGTAGACGAGTACCTGTGCATAGCAATGAGATTTTATAGCGGCAGATAGGGGTGATAATTTCTGACCCGACCTGAAACCGACATACAAATTAATAGGTTCGATTTAAGTCTATAATAGATTTCGGGTCAGGTTTGACCCAACTAATCTGTTTATTAAGCATGTCAGGTTCAGGTTGAGAATAAATTAAACGGGTCGACCCATCAATCCGTTTAAGATTTTTTTATCTTAAATTAAAAACTAGTTTAAATTTTATAGCAAAATATCAACAATTGAAAATATAGCAAAATCACATTCCATAAAGAACTAAATAATTCAGTAATTTGCAACGAAAATTCATTAACGCGCTTATGAAAAGGACTAGTATAGCTAAGTTAATGCGACTTCAAATTCAAAATAATATGAACACATTATAACCGACACGAGCATATGCCCAACAATAACTCAAATATAATTATTCCAAGTTGTACTCCGTATTTTCTACATCATGCTTACAAATTAGCCCGACAAAGAAAACCTCATATCTTTATCAATTACCAAATTGAGCAATTCCAATTATGAAGAAAAATACGAAGTCCTATGAGAAATTGATCGAGAACTCTATAGATAATCGTATGAAAATATATAGAGAAGCCTCGTAAAACTTAAAGAGACGGTATACATAAATTTTCATTGTATATAAAAAATGTATATAATCAAAGATCAAAGATCATAAGGTGGATAAGGTGGAGAGGATGAGTTGCGAGGGTTGGGCTTCAATTATCTTTCACAATAATGTGACTTGCACGTGATAATCATTTTATACCCCTCTCTTTTTAGTTATTGTCAAATTCTCAAATAAAAAGGCGGAGAATTGGTTTGTGAAGAAAACTCATTTCCACACCAAATGAAGTGGAAATAAAAATACAAAGAGGGCAACTCTCGAGAAAATACTCGGTTTCTCCGCTTTTTCTTTTCAGCTTACCAAACAAGAGAAATGGAACCATTTCCAATTCTTTGCCCTCAATTCCTGCTACCAAACACACCCAAAGGTAAAGATATGTACACATATCATTTTACTTTGCACACATAAAATTAATTAATTAGGACAAGAATACCTCGTGTAATTTTATGTGTGCAAAGTAAAATCAAATGTGTACATATCAATGCGCCTTCTTTATACCTTCTTTATTTTTTACTATTATATAACTTAAACTTACGAATTTCGACCTTTATGTGTATTTGCTCATGTAAAATGATCATTTTACTTTTATATTTTGCAATCACTCGATCTATTGACAACGAATTGTAAATTGGTCATTTTACATGAACAAAATACACACAATTATCGAAATCAAAAGTTTAAGGTATATAATAGTAAAAAAATAAAAAAATAAAAAATAAATAAAAAAATAAAAAAACTACACACAATTAAAAAAATTGACAAGTTAGATGCATTTATAGAGCATTATCCCAACAGAAAATACTAATTATAGCATTTGTGATTCAATTTAACGAACCTGACTATATATCTACGCAAAACAAGCAATGAAGCTTTATTATAAAACAATGTAACGAAACACAAAAGAAAAAGGGATAATTACCAAAATAGATCGTTGACTTTTTGATTAGTCACTTTTTAGACTTTCAAATTTCACTTTTCAAAATTAGATCGGGCAACTTAAAAATTGAGCAACTCAATATAAACGCGACACGTGTCCAAAAAGATTCTAGAATATTCCAAAAAGATTCTAGATTCTGTACTATAGATTCCAAAAAGATTTTAGATTCTGTACTATATTAATAAAAAATTTGACACGTGTCGCACATATATGAAGGTTGCTCAGTCGCCAAGTTGCCCTGATCCGTCGGAAGAAAGTGATTTAAAAACATCTATTTAAGGAATGTGTTTTGGGCGACTGATCTATTTTGGTAATTATCCCAAAGAAAAACCCAACCTTAATCATATTGTTGAATGGGGTTTGAATTCTATTTCTAATGATCTCGATGGCGTCCTTTCTAAGAACGAAGCAGCTACGTTCAACTCAAAATTAAACCTTTGCTTCGATTTAGTGGTTCTAACCTCTACATGGATTTATGGTGTTACTGAAATAGTATATGTTTCGATTTGAAACCAGTTCGGACAGATACTCATATAATCATATAGAAGAGACACTAGTACAAAGACAACCTCGCGTCGACCTTTTTTTAACCGTGCCGACGTCATGACGTCGACAACATACCTTCTCGACGTCATGTCGTCGGCAGAAACTAGTCGACAGAGCCAAGTCGGCAACGTCCCTACCGACGAATAACGCCGACGACAGTGTGGGACCCACATGATTTTTGGTCAAACGAATGGATGTGTCCGACATTTTGTTACCGACGTCAGGTCGTCGGGAATGTAATAATTATTTAGTGCATTAATTAGATTAACTTAATTTAGTCAACGAAAGTCAAATTTTTTTGTAAATGTTGCCGACGACATATAGTCGGTAGCGTTTGAAATTAGTCAACACGTGCGTTATTATGCCGACGACTAGTAGTCGGCACTGTTTGAAAATAGTTAATATGTGTATTATATTTTCGACGACATATAGTCGGTACCGTTTGAAATTAGTTACCATGTGCGTTATTATGCCGACGATCTGTAGTCGGCAACATTTGAAAATAGTTAATATGTGTATTATATTTCCGACGACATGTAGTCGGCAAGAAGTTATACTGCAGCTGCACAGCAGCCTGCGCAGCTGCCCTGCCCAGATTTTTGCCGCAAAATTGTGCAGCAAAAATCTACCAATTTCAGTTTCATGTCCTGCTCTCATAACAACACATTCCAACACAAAACAATGGCTAAAACGACTATAAAGTTTATAACGGCTAAAACGGTTATATATAACCACTAAACAATTAATAAACTTTACAAAACGGCCATAAACTTTATAACACCCTCAAAATACATCATAAAGTTTACAAAACGGGTGTTATAATCGCTAAACGTAGCTACTATATCTACAAATGTTGCAATATCCTAAGTGTTCAAAGATAATAAGATTGGGGTCGTCCGGACATAGTTCCAAAGACAAAACAACACAAAATAATACCTCTACAGCCCATCGTCGTCATACAGCCCCTCGTCGTCATCCTGATCATCATCAGAACTCCCGCTGCGAGAACCACTCCCGCTGCCAGATCCACTCTCGCTGCCAGAGCCACTCTCGCCGCCTGAGCCCTTCGAGGGAGCGCCTGCGCCGCCTCCAGCTGCATGACGAGAACCACTCTGGCTAATAAACGCCTCCCATGTTGGGTTTGTCGAGACAAAACGTGTCAACAACTCAAGCTGCTTCTTAGTTTTCTTGGCTTTCTTTCTTTCTTTCTCCTTCTCTTTCTTAGCTTCATCCACTATCGTTTTAAATTCATCAATCTTCTCCTGAGCTTCAGCAAGCTTCCTGTTAAGCTCGGACGTACCTATAAACGAAATAATCAAAATTTAAAAACGGTCATTTCAATACATAAGATTATCCAACTTTAAATACCTATAAACGAAATAATCAAAATTTAAAAACGGTCATTTCAATACATAAGATTATCCAACTTTAAATACCTGGTGGAGCTGGAGGCGGCAAGTCTACCCGTGGCCTCTTCAAGAAGGGTACCACCTTGCCGATGCCGGGTATATGGCCACGCTGCTTGCCCCCGATTACCCGAGCAAATATCTCCTCCTCCGTGAGGCACGGCTCGTCTGCCGGCATATCGGATCTAGGCTCCCGTAGTCGGACCATCTCTTCCTGTGTAGTTGAAAAAAAATGATAAAATTAATATATTAGTCGGGTTAATTACTAGATTATGTTTCAATAAATCACTAAGTGTGTGTTTGGAAAAAATAAATAAATAAATAAATAACAATACTTACAAACCGAGCACGAGCCTCGTCCTGCAACCAAACACCATTCTTGAAGTGGGTGTCAAGATAGGTATCGAACATGGACGGATACCGGTGGTCCTCGTTGTTCTCGAACTGTATAAATATATACACATGCATATAGGATGAAACAAATTAAAATGACTAATCAAACACCATATATATTTTATTTAGTATAAATACTTTTAATTAATATATTATTAAAATTAAATAATCTTATAAAAATAAAATGTGTCTTACATATTCGTGTCGAGATGCGGCAAATGATTTCAAACCGTGGCAGCTGAGAATCTTGTTCTTCTTTCTATTCTCTTTGTTCACAGCCGATCGTGTCTGGGCCTTCTCCGTCATGTATTGGTCAACATACTTGTTCCACTCAGCCGGCTCCAAGTTCGGAGGAGGATTTCTTCTGATCTCGTCCACTCTCGCAGCCCCACCCTTTCTCGTAAAGTAATCGCGTTTCAGATCATGTTTATTGTCACGGTATCGGGTGGCGAAATATGCTGTGAGCGCCGACCGAATGGTCTCCCACTCCGGTCTGGTCCTGTGGCGCTCCAAATTGAACATACGCTGCAATCAAATATAGTTAAAATTAATATAAAGATATAAATAAATAAATAAAATGTTAATAAATGTACACATTCAAATAATTAAATATAGAGATATAAATAAATAAACAAATTTAAATAAATATGCACATTTAAATAAATAAACACGGTAACATAACAATATATATAAAAGGAAAATGAAATAACTGACCCCGACGCTTGGAAGGAAGTTAGCCGTCAGCTCCGGTTCTATATCGTACCAGGAGTCATAGTTTAGCGGCAGCTGTCGAATGAGCTCGCCGACGTAATTGCCAAACCATGCTTGGTTCGGGCCCACATGAGTGTAAGTCCCCTTATCACCAATCTCAAAGTCAATAGACTGTAGGCCACGAAGTCTCACGGCAGCCTTGAGCTTCACATTCTTATTTTCTTCGCGTGGTCGTTGCCTACCGCCATTCTGACCTCCCCTACCCCTGCCTCCCCCCCTGGCCCGACCTCCTCGGCGGGGTCGCCCTGATCCTGCAATTGGAGTGAGTGAAAACGTCATAAAGTAACTTATATAGATATATGTATATATATATATATATATATATATATATATATATATATATATATATATATATATACACACACATATATCTATATATACATAATATGTGTATATATATATATATATATATATATATGTAATCTAGAAATTCTTACCACTAGCATGGTGCCCGCCCTCAATCTGACGGGTAGGGGAAGGTGGTGGATCATCGGCACCGTCACCACCATGACTCCGTGCAACTGCTGCTGCCATCTGTAAAAGTACAAGTTGAGTAACATATAGAAATTCGGGAACAAATTAACATAAGCATGCACACATTCAAATACATACACATTCAAAAGAAATATACACTTTTAAACAATCCATAACAATTTCATTAAAATAAGTGTCGTTTTACAGGTTACATTTTAAGATCAATCTGCACAATCAAAATCACTATCATAAACAACATTAGTCGCAACTTCAACTTCATCATCAGAATTGTTTGCGACTTCATTATCATAATATGCTAAATCATAAGGATCGTCGTCTTCATCATCAATAAAATCATCGTCGTCATCAACAGGAATGATTGGTGGTGGTGGTGCCTCAACTAACGTTGATTCACCATCGATATTTAAGGTTCCAGGTTCCAAATCATTCAAATTAGCAGACAGTTGGAGATCGGATGAGTTGTTGCCATGTATCACATCATCATCGTCTTCTACCACGATGACATCCCAGATTGTGTTGTGATTTACTTCTTGGACGACCTTCCAATGGAGTGGTCGTCTGGCAGGATCTTCAAGGTAGAAGACTTGTTTTGCTTGTGTTGCGAGAATGTAAGGTTGATCTTCAAACACATAGCTACATGCCAAAATTTGTGTCATGTTGTTTCTAGTGGTAAAACGTTGGACTCTACGGTTTTTGTTGCTTAAGTCGAACCACTTAACTCGAAACAACACAACTTTGAACTGGGAATATGCGAACTCCAGAATTTCTTCTAGTTGACCATAATACATTTCTCCCTCCTTCTCACCAGGTGAACAAATTCCGCTGTTCTGAGTTGTACGTTTTATATCGCGGCTGTGTACGACAAACCTCACACCGTTGACTAAGCAAGAGTTGACTGAGATTGGGGTCGGTGATGGTCCACAAGCCAAAGCGAATAAGTCGGGAGTACAGCTTGGGTCATCGGCTATGTAAAGTTTACGGATCTATGAAAAAAGATAAGAATAGATGGAGATGAGTAATAGTCGTTATTTATACATGGAAATACATACAATAAGTTTACCTTCGTCTCAAACCAGCTCGGAAATGCTTGTTGCATGTCGATATTAGGAAATTTGCTAAAAATGTTCATGATATTAGAATAAATCGAAAAGATAACTTGGGAAACAGAAATTTCAAAATATAAACACATACCTCTCGAACTCGTCCATGTACTTGTCGATCTCAGGACTGTTGTGAAGTACATACCATATCACTCTCTTCATTTCTGGGAGACCTAACTTAATCAATGTCTCTTTACCAGAATTGGTACATAGTGATCGGAACACCTGGAAATCACTGGTTGGGCGAGGACGGTCCTGAGATGCAGCGGGATGATTAAATTTTGTCCCAACACCACGAAAATAACGAGAACAGAAAGTTAATGCTTCATCTGCAATATAACCCTCCGTTATTGAACCCTCCGGCTTAGCTTTATTTCGGACATAGTTTTTAAGCTTCTTCATGTATCTTTCAAATGGATACATCCACCGGAATGAAACAGGACCGCCTTGAATAGCCTCTTCAGGTAAATGCATAACCAAGTGAATCATAATGTCAAAAAAAGCAGGAGGATATATTTGCTCGAGACTGCACAAAATACTATTTGAGAAAATTTCGGTAGCATTTCCCCTCAACTCCCCAAATATGTGCATTAAGATGGACATATTCGTAGGAGTAAAGGAGAAACACTGTCGAAATAATCTCAAATAGTAAATAAGTTATACGCATCCATATCCTAAATGAGACAAAACATTCAAAAAGCAGTCCCAAACAGGGGACTTTCCGAAATTAATTTCTAATAAATTAATTCCGGACGGGTTTTCTATAGGATGATTAACTTCGGACGGGGACTTTCCGAAATTAATCACTAAAATCCTAAAACATTCACAAAAGTCTAACAATAGCATATATTTTAAGTTAAACAATTAGAATATAAACAATTATGAAATATAAGCCGAAAACAAAACAATATAAGCCGAAAACCAAACAATTAAAGTTAAACAATTATATAGTTACTAACAAACACACTCTAAAATCACACTATTTTTTTTCTTTCTTTTACTAGTTTAATATTTGCAACCTTCGGAATATCCTACTTAATACATACCTTGGTTGTGTCGTTAAAACCAACCAAAAAACTAACCAAACGCAATATCCTACTTAATACTTAATCCGTAAACTAATACTTAATCACATTTCACAATCCGCAACAATTAATCCCTTTTATATCAAAACCTAATATACTAAACTACAACAAAGCATAAAAATGAAAAAAAAAAAAAAAAAAAAAAAAAAAAAAAAAAAAGGAATACATACTGTCTCGGCTGTGGTCTCGGCTGTGGTCGCGGCTGTGGCTCGGCTGTGGTCTCGGCTGTGGCTCGGCTGTGGTATCGGCTGTGGTATCGGGCTATAATAAAAGAGAGCAACAATTAATATATATCAAAAATTTAAACAAAAAACTGTTGTCGGCAACATGTCGTCGGGATACCAAAAGTTAATAAAAAAAATAATAAAACGAGGTACATTACCTGCTGTCTTGGTTGTCTCGGCTCTCACCCTCGGCTCTCGCTCTCGGCTCTCACCCTCTTTACCTGCTGTCTTATAATAACAAAAAATAAACAAAAATTAAAAAATTAATAAACAAAAAATAAATTAACAATAATAATAAAAAAAATTAACAACAATAATAACAAAATTATTATTAATAGTTTTATAATAACAAAAATTAGAAAAAAATACCTGCTGTGTGGTGTTGAAGAAAGGAGGGTTGGGGAAGAAGAAGAATTAAACAAAGGAAGGGTTGGGGAAGAATTAAACGAATGAGGAGGAGGAGGAGGTGCACAGTGGTGCTATTGTGTGGAGCTGCGGTGAGGTGTGGTGCGGTGAGGTGTGGTGTTGATAATCGCCGGAGGAGGAGGAGGAGGAGGTGGTGTGGTGTGGTGGTGTACGTGGTGTTGATTATCCCCGGAGGAGGAGGTGGTAGTGGTGTCGGAGGAGGAGGTGGTAGTGGTGTTGATTATCGCCGGCGGAGAGAGGAGAAAAAAAATTATAAGTTTTTTTTTCTAAGTGTTGACCCCAGATCTATTTTGTTATATCCTTTAATATTACCGACGACATGTCGTCGGTAAAGTAAAGATATTTGTCGTTTCTAGTTTGGCGGGATGTATGAAATTTTGGTGAAATTTTTTGCGGTTATATTACCGACGACAAGTCGACGGTAATATTATAAATACTTTTATAAAATTAAAAAAAAATAAAAATAGTTTTATAAAATAAAAAAATAAGTAGTTAAATTTTTTATTTATTATAAATACTTTTAGAAAATTAAAATAAAAATAGTTTTATAAAATAAAAAATAAGTAGTTAAATTTTTTATTTATTATAAATACTTTTATAAAATTAAAAAAAAAATTAAAAATAGTTTTATAAAATAAAAAAATAAGTAGTTAAAATTTTTATTTATTATAAATACTTTTAGAAAATTAAAATAAAAATAGTTTTATAAAATAAAAAATAACTAGTTAAATTTTTTATTTATTATAAATACTTTTATAAAATTAAAAAAATAAAATAAAAATAGTTTTATAAAGTTAAAAAATAAGTAGTTAAATTTTTTATGGTTATACACTAGATGATTAACGAACGAGCCGGGATGTTATGGTTCTACACTAGATGATTAACGAACGAGCCGAGATGTTACGGTTCTACACTAGATGTTTAACGAACGAGCCGAGATGTTATGGTTATACACGAGATGTTTAACGAACGAGCCGAGATGTTATGGTTATACACTAGATGTTTAACGAACGAGTCGAGATGCAATGGTTATACATGAGATGTTAAACGAACGAGTCGAGATGCAATGGTTATACATAAGATGTTAAACGAACGAGTCGAGATGCAATGGTTATACATGAGATGTTAAACAAACGAGTCGAGATGCTATGGTTATACACGAGATGTTAGACAGACGAGTCGAGATTCTATGGTTGTACATGAGATGTTAAACGAACGACTCGAGATGGTATGGTTATACACAAGATGTTAAACGAACGAGTCGAGATGCTATGGTTGTACATGAGATGTTAAACGAACGACCCGAGATGGTATGGTTATACACGAGATGTTAAACGAACAAGTCGAGATGCTATGGTTATACACGAGATGTTAGACAGATGAGTCGAGATTCTATGGTTCTACATGAGATGTTAAATGAACGACTCGAGATGGTATGGTTATACATGAGATGTTAAACGAACGAGTCGAGATGCTATGGTTATACAAGAGATGTTAGACAGACGAGTCGAGATTCTATGGTTCTACATGAGATGTTAAACGAACGATTCGAGATGTGATTGGGGATAAACCGTCAGATATTATTGATATAAGAAAATTATTGAAAATACTTTAAGGTGACAGGAAATTAAGAAAATTATGAAAATGATGAAATTGCTTATTAATAAGCTAAAAGGAAAATTAAAAAAAAAAAATAGAATCTATTAAATAGAAGCTATCACTAATTTTAAATTTGGTTTTTTGTTGTTTTTCTTTTTGACACGAGATGTTAAACGAACGACTATGGTTATACAAGAGATGTTAAACGAACGAGTCAAGATGCAATGGTTATACACGAGATCTTAAACGAACGAGCATGGTTTTCCCTACCTAACAACTCATCCTCACAATATAAACACACACACACACACACACACTCATCTTACTATCTCTCTCTCACACACTCTAGCAGTTTTCGTTTTCCGGCGACACCATCAGTTTCCGGCCGTCGGAATCTTTTCCCGGCCACCACCTTTTATCACCTCAACTTGTAGATCGGGCCACCCCGGTCACGATTCCACCACTCACAACCACTCAACCTCACAACCACAAACATACACTGTTATCATGGTGAAGAAGATGGCAGAATTTGAAGCTTTTCCTTGTCCTTGTGAACGAGGAGACATGATTCTGCGAGAATCGTGTAAATCTTACTCCCGTGGTAAACTATACTATGCGTGTCCTTTCTCGCAGGTGAACAATTACATATTTTTTCTTTAAATCATTTGGTTAATTAGTTGTTAAAAATAATAGTTTTTACTCTTTAACAGCCTGGGACAGAAGACCATGGATGTAATTTTTTTTTATGGAAGGAGGAACGACTCGCCAAAATGATGATCGGTTCTCTGGGAGCTTCAACATCAAGCGGTTCTGGATCTGCTCCAAAAAGGTGCTCAAACTGTCATGAAAAAAATCTTAGAATAAACTTGCTGGAGGCACAAAAACAGGTGTTGGAGGCACAAAAACAGGTACTAGAGACAAAATTAAGGGTGCTGGAGGCAAAACTTGACATGGCAACGTATCCCAACCACGACCACGCATGTCAGTCGGATGCAATACTCCGTGACCTTGTAGGTGACATGGATAAATTTCATATGTAGTACGGTTATCGTTGTTCTTGCTATTGTTTGCTGTTGTTGTTGATGTTTTTGATGTTTAATAAAATGTTGTTGTTGTTGTTGTTGTTGTTGTTTAATAAAATGTTGTTGTTGTGGAGCAATAATTAGAACTGAAGGAGCAATAATTATCAAACACAAAGGCAAACTGTTTATTTAAAACAAGCAAGAGTTCTTAACCACATGCATTTTCATACAGACTCAAACTAAACAACTCGACAACCAAACTAAACAACTCGACAACCAAAGGAAACAACTCAAACTAAACAACTCGACAACCAAACGAAACAACTCAAACTAAACAACTCGACAACTAAAACAACAGATCAAACGAAACAACCCGTTTATTTTTTTTTTGCGGCTACTTCCCGCTTTACTCGAACTCGCACCATCTTTTCCCTTCCTTGCTCTCATTTCCTTGATATGTGCAAACGTAGCTTCAAGATTTGTGATCCTATTTCCCAGATTATCAACTTTTGTTTCCAACGTACTTTCAGCTTCGTCGTCACCTCCAACAGCAACAACTTGAGCTTCAGCAGCAGCTTGAGCTTCAGCAGCATCTAGCTCGTCCATGTACTCTTTGTAGTACGGCTTTTTCCTACACCATTCGATAATCTTGTCTCTCATCCACGGTTCAGCATCCTTAAAATCACCATATTCCTCATAAACTGAATGACCAAAAGTTAACATAACTTCATTAAAGAGGAGCTCGTGTGACAAGATTTTTGAGTACTCCTCTTCAACTGTGCAACCACGCCAAGTCATGTGTGTCTTGTAAGAATTGACAATTGAATTATTTGTGAGATGTGTAAAATGAGACGGAAATAATTTTGTGAAAATGTATATGTAGATGTGTAAAATGAGACGGAAATGATTTTGTGAGAATGTATATAGGTAAAAAATGAGATGGGAATATATTTGTTAGGTTATATATAGCCTGAATTTTGGGAGAGATATTCCCATCGACATGTCGACGGAAAAAAAAACGCGGGAAAATTCCCGCCCAATTATTGGCTATAATGTACACGCGGTTAAAATAAGTGCCGACGTCATGTCGTCGGCGTCGTTAAGGCGGGAAAAAACCCCGCCCAATTATTCGCTATAATTCACTAAAGGGAAAAACCAAAATTTTGACTCAAATTGTTGCCGACGTCATGTCGTCGGCGTTTTTAACCTAGGGGCTATTAATTATTAATCATTGGTTAATCCCACGCTAAGCACAATTATTTGTGTATTTATATATCACCGACGACATGACGTCGGCACGTATTTTGGCGGTCAAATTCCCGCCTATTTTTTCACCAGGTTTATCAATAGTCAAACATGGTGTTATTATACCGACGACATGACGTCGGTAATATTCTAGATTAAAAATTCAACGCAGCCTTGTCTGGGTCAAGCCAATTTTTTGTCGTTTAGCGTATGGTGCCGACGACATTGAGTCGTCGGTATTGTGCTCGTCGCCTGTTCTCCTGATTCTTGTAGTGAGATCAATACTTTTACTTATCTGTAGATCACCCATATATAGAGGCATAACATCCATTTAAATTTGCTTAAATAAATCACGACTCTTAAATGCTTGTTTCGTTTAATTGTCATTTTCTTTGTTGTGTCTTAGCATCGTTTGTCCTGGCAACTTGCTAGTCTTACAATACAAATTGGTGTTCCAAAAATAGGAATGTACCGAAACAAACTTTAAAGTTTAAAGCTCACATATATGTTTAATGAGCTAACGGTTAAGAATTCATCTTAAGAACATGTTATGATCGACAACTTATGCAGTTGAGCGAAGAAAATGTTGTTCAAATATTATTGTCACAGCAGATTTACTTAACATAATACGTTGCCAATAGTTTTTTGCCATTTTAACCTTTATTCAACATCAAATGTCACTAAAACCTATCATTGCTCAATCAACAACAACTCAAACGCAGTATTTGAACCAGTACGTAAAATCTGGGGTTTCAACTTTACATCCCCATGATTATCATCAACAGTTAAAAAGGTGTGCTTTGATCTTGATCTCAACAAGAATATTAATAATTAACTACTGTCCTTTTTAGTGTGTATTGGTGAAAGGTGAGTTTATATAAGAAGAAATGGTGAGAATGATTAATTTTCTAGTTTAGCTAGTGGTGTTGTATATGTTCATTTGGTTTGTTAGTAAATGCATGGCCTAACGTCTCATGATGACTCGATTGATAAGTATCGTGGTTTGGTTAGAAAAAAGTCACAAAAATACCAATTGTGTCGTATGTTAAAGTCAAAAATACTCCATGTAACCTGAACAAGGATTTTGCTCAAATTTTCCTTTTAAATGATTGGCACACTATCAAAAGTTATATGCCATATCGACACTCATATAGACACGAATAACCTATCCCAGTTCTTATATACCATTTCTTATATACCATATAGACACTCACACGAACCCAACCATCACAGTACAAACCTCATCCTATCCCTATACACACAAATTAACTCGCCACTTGTGTACCGCCACCTGTCATGTAATCTAAAATGTATATTCACACACGCATACGAACAAATGGAAGCTGCTTAGAAGGCTCATGGTATATATGTAACATGAAATTTACATATATGTCAACACTCAGCGTTATTAAAGTCTATAAATAGACCAACTAATTAGCAGACTTGTGTTATTCGTTCAAATAAGAAAAAAAAAAAAAAAAAAAGAAAAGAAAAAAAAAAAGGTAGACTTTGTGTTTGATCAAGTTTGGTATTAGCAAGAAAATGGCAATAACAGAGTTGCAGGTTACAAAGACAATAGTCAAAAACGACATGGCTGCCTTTAGGGGTATGGTAGAGCAAGATGAAAAAATACGAAACGTTACAGTGTTGCACCTTGCTTCAAGACTAGGAAATGCTGAAATGGTGTCGCTTGTTTTAGAACTAAGGCCAAATATGGTGTCTGCTGAGAACAGTGATAACTCAGAAATGCCAATCCATGAAGCGTGTCGCATGGGACATTTGAAGGTGGTCATGTTGATTATGGAGAAGGACCAATGGGTGGCTGGTAAGCTCAACCATGTGAACGAGAGTGCATTGCGCGTGGCTTGTAGTTATGGGCATCTTAAAATTGTTGATTTCCTCCTTGAATACCTGTGGTTGTTAAACATCATCGGCGATGTAGCTTGTCTCAAAGTTTGTCTCAAAGTTGCTGTCTCGAAGGGCGGAACAGGTAACAAGCTAAATAGTGCTGTTAATTATCATTTTCAAGTACTTTCGCTGTTTGACCTATTTGCAATCGCCCCTTCAGTTAAATACTTTCGCTGTACGTACTTGTTTGTCCCGTAGAGCATCTCTAATGTTATCACTAAAATAGTGCAAAACTAGCGTTTTATTAGAATATGCTTGCACTAAATAACTTTTGCTCCAATGTGTACACTATATATTTGCACTAAAATGTACTTTAAAACTATCAAAATACATAGAAATGCAATGAATTAAAAAAGAATTAAGCAAAATATATAAACATTGGGTTCATTTTAACGGCGTTGATGAAAAACGTACGACTATATATATTTGTATCAATTAGTTTTAGTTATTTGTATCATAAAATAAATATTAGTTAAAATAAAGAGTTTTTAAATAAATGAATAATGTTTAGTACAATGAATACTATTGCACTAAATTTGGTGTTTTTTGCTTGTTTAGTGCTAAGTAACATTGGAGAACATATTTGATACATTTTGCACTATTTTAGTGCTAAAGGTACATTTGATACTAACATTGGAGATGCTGAGAGAACAAATGAATCGAATTGAACTATTTGTAAGCAAATGAGTTAAAGTGCCACTTCCTATGTTTAAAAATATATTGTTATCTTTAGCTTCTCTATTAGACTTTTTTTTTTTTTTTTTTTTTTTTTTTTTTTTTGAAAAGGCTTCTCTATTAGACTTAATAATATAAGTTTATTCTTGATGGTGATGCAGATATCGCTAAAAAGTTGCTAGAAAAGTATCCGGATCTAGCTAATACGAAGGACATCACTAGTTCCTTACCGTTGCATGCTGCTTGCAGAAAAGGGCAATTGAAGATTTCAAAAATGCTCTTAGGAATGGACCCTGAGCAAGCTTTGGAGTTTGATAATAATGGCTACACTCCTTTGCATTTAGCTGCCATGAACGGTGACGTAACCATCCTAAAGGAGTTTGCATCCGTAGCTACTTCATTCTTTGAGATTCAGTCAAAACAAGGAGA
Source organism: Artemisia argyi (assembly GCA_030686995.1). Lineage (NCBI taxonomy): Eukaryota > Viridiplantae > Streptophyta > Magnoliopsida > Asterales > Asteraceae > Artemisia > Artemisia argyi. The sequence continues at coordinate 14,278,135 of CM060689.1, read as the reverse complement.
AAATGTGTTCCATCTAACCATGGAACGCAATAAGTTGGATGCGTTCAAATACGTAGATGGTGTCCTCAAACGCACAGACCTGTTTGACCAACCCAACAAATCTGGCAAGACTGTTCGAATCTTGCCCAGGGTAGACATTTTTCCCAGGTGTGAATTTTTTTATTTTGTTTCTATACGCTTTTCACTAGCAATATAAACTTTAGTAAACTTGCTAGTTCTAAATCAGTTCAGTTCAGATGCTTTTATAATTCTTTGTTTAACTTAATGCCCTAAAAGCTTTTGAGGCATTGTGGGGTACTGGGGTCTCACCTTCGGCACTCCCTCAACGACGTCACTAGTAAGTTGTTTAGTCAAATTTACTTTGGCTTATGTCACTATATACAATACATGTTCATTGCAGTTTGCAGAATACATGATTGAAACAAAAGAGCAAATTGATCATCAAGAGTCTGAGAATCATTCAGGCATCCGGAATCAAACTGAGTTGGCAATGACAGCCGAGAATGTTGTCAGTCACATTAATCTGCCAGAAAGTAAAGAAGACGAATTAGTTGATAGATTATATGCGATAGATACGGGTATTGCATGTAAAGCCACTAATGTAGAAGCACTACAAAATGCAAGGAACAAAGTTAGAGAAGCACCACAGAGAAGCACTACAAAGAATCGGCCAAAACAAGAACATTTTGACTCATACAGAGAAGCACTACAAAATGCAAGGAACACAGTTACACTCGTGAACATCTTGATAGCAACAGTCACAATCGCAGCAGGTATGAACCCACTTGGTGGGGTCTATCAAGACGGGCCTCTTAAGGGAAAAGCAATAATGAGCAAAAAACGAGCTTTCAAAATCTTTGCTGTCAGCAATCACATAGCACTGTTTGTGTCCCTTTGCATCGTTGTAGTCCTAGTCAGTATCATCCCTTTTAGATGGAAACCACTAAAGATCATGCTAGCAGCAGCTCACAAGGTCACGTGGGTGGCATTATCATTCATGGCTGTGTCGTATGTAGCAGCAACTTGGGTTATCATGCCAACGCCTTACGAGAATCACAGCATGAATTGGATCCTAGAAGCTTTATTGACTATCAGTACGGGGACTCTTGGATTTACCTTTTTTGGGCTAGGAGTTATGCTTATGAAGCATCAGTTGAAAAAGTACAGGTGGAGACAGGAAAAGCTGTTGGAGAGAACGTCGAGGGAGACAGCAGATTCAGATGTTTATACTTACAGAAAGTCAGGATGTCTTGCTCTTTGATTCTAGTGCCAAAACTATAAACTGAACTAAAACCAGCCACTCGTTATCAGTGAGACAGATGATGGATTAGCATATAACTAGTGGTAGTTCTAGTTTCTGTTATATAGCATGAGGTTAACTTCAATAAACACTTTTGTTGACGTTGGGAATGCTTAGTGTTACGCCTGTGGTTAATGGCACAAGGCTATCGTATTAGGATAACTATTGTAATGTTTAGGATATGTGTTTGTGTCGTATTAGGAACTAGTTATAATACCTGTGCGGGTTTTTATAATTTCGTTTTAATTATGTATTATTATCGATTAATAAATGAATCACTTAACATGTTTCAAATATTTTTACTTGGTGGATTAAAAATAAAAAATCATATGTATATATGTTATAATCTACTTATTATTTTAGGAGAATGCTTTTGGATTAAAAATTATATTTTATTATTCAAGCAAAATCACATGATGATAGTTGACTTATATGAGATATTAGTGATATATGCTTTTAGTTTTGCAAACCTGTGCTCTCAATTTACAATGTGTTTTGTAATCGTGGTATATACCAGGTAAACCAATAATGATACTGGAATCACAATAATGATACTGTTGATACCAGGTAAAGTTTCTTTTTACTAGTTGGTTTCCTTAGAAGTCAATTATTTATCAGTAAGGTACTAAGGTATACTCATTACAAAACTATATATGTGTCACACATCCTTATACAATCGATGTAATGATGGGAAATCAACTTGATGCAGCAACTGTACTAAAACTTGTCAATAAATAGTATTTGTATTTTTTATTGTTACTGCATTTTTTTGAATTTTAACCCTATAATTTTCCTCTTATGTGTTGAGCATGAACCTCGTGACGGGGACACACAAAATTATCTTTCATCCTTTTACTCCAGAACTCTTTTTAACTCTTCAGGTGAGGAAATGGATGTTATCATGAAGGATGCTACTTGTGCATAGTTAAGCAGTGATCAGGAAGTGAAGGTGCCAATTCTGGATCGTGTCAATCTTGCCTTTCTAAAGGGTTCTCTGGCTGCAGTTATTGGAGAGGTCAAGCCTGTGCTTTAAATCCCACCACTTTTACTCATAGCCATTTAATTTACTAATTTGAGTCAAACATGAGGTTCAGCGGGTTGGGTAAAGGGTCAAAACATACAATTTTATTTCAGTTTTTAGGTGATCAGATTGATGTATATCCATAACGACTTTGAAGGTATCTTAATTAATGATACTCTCTCAAATCTCAGGCACAAGTCAGTTTACGTAGCTTGGCAACTAGCAGAAGATTTGATTCAGCAGTCAGGTAGCACCAACCGGTATTAAGTACTTGGCGGGTTATTTTGTTTACGTTATTTGTTATGTTGGTATCAAGTGGATGTAATGGTGATTCTTATACAGTATTTAGTTTGGAACAAAGAAATATGGATTATGTAGATGTAATTAATTTTGGAAATTTATTGTTTAGAATAAATTCTATTTTCATTCTGCTGTTTAGTAAGTATTAGTGGTTATTTGCAGTTTTTTGCAGAATTTTTTTTTCCTATATTTTTTAAATTAGTGACCACATACTCTGTTACTATTATATAGTGGTCACTATTTTGGTCACTAATTTGGTCAAAATAGTGACCACTTATCACTTTAATGACCATAATAAGTGACCAAATAGGTCGTCACAAATTTTAATGACCACTTTTAAGTTGTCACTATTTACTGACCATATTCAAATGTCATCACTATTACCTTTTGTGACCGACTTTTAGTGACCACGAGTGACCACGTTGATATGGTCACTAAATCAGCTTAGTGACCAAATATCTACTATTAGTGACCATATTCGTGTCGTCACTATAGGCACTTTTTCTTGTAGTGTATTTCATTTACTTATATTTTTGATAAAATATGTAGCATATTTAGATAGCTTTGAAGATTGATTCATTTCCTTGATTATGAATAGATATCATACCATGTTTACTAATGTACATTTTTGTTTGGAAAATTGTAATTTCATTAGTTTGTCTTATTTAGTTTGTGCTATTTAGTACCATATAATAAGTGTTGATGAAGTTAAAATATGCTCAGTAAAGTTTTTAAAATGTTTTTATATATATCCATATATAAATTTTAAATAACAATTTCCTGAGTCGTTTTTATAAGTAAAATCGCGTATATTTATTTTCATATTATTGTAATTCATGCTTATCATTTGATATTTATATTCATGTTACTAATAATTTAGCCGTATTTATTATTCAAACCCGTGTACACATAAATTAAATTTATAAATAGAATAACATGAGTCATTATTTAAAAAAATATTCTAATGAATGAAAGTCTAAAACTAACATTAGTTTAAAAAATATTTAATATATATTAAAACTAATTCGCATATTTACCAAAATTTGTAATTTTAATAGATGAAAGTCTAAAAACTAATACTAATACTCATATAATTTTAAACAAAGTTAATATTATAAAGTACAGGGATTATAAAGTGTGAGGGATTATTTTTTTTCTAAAGTTATTAAAAAACATGAAAACTTGTAATTTTACACTTAGCTCTATATAATTTATTTAAAATTCAATCACTAAAGTTTTATTATACTTCCTCTTTTTTTAAGTTTTTGTTTTCATAAATTTGACACTTTATATTTTTATGCATTTTTTTCTTAACCAAATTTCTCCACCAAATTTATTAAGTTTGACCAAAATCAATTTAATTTTGACTTTCTATTGACAAATCATTTGCTCGATTTCGCCTACGTGGCAAAATCGAGCTCTCCTATTGGTCTAATTTTTTTTTCAATAAGAAGGGTTTTCCAAAAACACTCCAAAATGATGTAATTCTTTTATTATATAAAAGATGTCTTTATTATCGACTTGTGTTACAAGTTAGAGTTATTTGGGTATTTATACCCCATTATTTATCATTGAAAGTTATGAATTGTTAAGTAAATTTCTCTTCTTCTTCGTCTTTAATTCTTAGAAAGCAAGCACCCGCTAAAAGTGGTGCCAACTATCGATACCACCTATCTTGGGTCGTATCAATTGGCGCTTTCATTGAGAGTCCTCGTTGAAAGGGCTACCAAATTAGGGTTCCAAAAAAAGGGAAAAAATACTGTTCATCGATCACTATTCACAGGAACTGTTCAAGTGTGTTGATATAAATAATGCATAAAAACGTTATTTGTATTTTTCGATATCTCTATGTCTTGACGATCACAAAATGTAAAAACATTAAACGGAAAGTTAATACGAAAACAAGTTCTTAAGTAAGTTTATATCATCTCATCCAACATAATCACTCAAGGTATGAATAAACAAGTGACTAATACATTTTATGATCAAAGGGATGATTATTTAATTAATACAAAGGTTATAAAATTAAATAAACTAATTATACATTTTTGAAAAACATTTTTGGTAATAAAGGAAAATGTTTAATTCATAGTAAATATATGAATTCAAATTTTTAACCAAAATCAGTTAGTTTTTCACCAAATAAATTTTCCTTAGAAAAAGACAAGATTTCTGGCCGTTTCAGCTGGGCTGCCCCCTTAATTATAAGGGGCTGGCCCCTTAATTTTAAGGGGGCGGGCACACAATTAAGGGGGCCGGCCACGCTCCTCTGTCAGAATCTGTCAGAAATTTTCTCCTATAAATACCACCTCAAACCTGGTATTTTTCTCACCTCTTGCACGAAAATTTTCAGATCCAAATCTCTCTAAACATCCTCCTAAAAACCCTTTGATCATATAATTGTTAATCCTTGTTTCAAGTGATTCTTTCCCTCACCTCTCATCTCTTAAAGTGCAAGAGAAGAATACTCCTTCAACATCAAGTTGTGATGTATTGTAGATTTGTGTATATAGTCTAGTTGTTGTGTACATTCATTGTAAAGGTGTGATAGTATTGTAACTAGATAGATCTAGGAGTAGAAGTTGTGAATAGAAGTAGTGAGATATAAGTAGTGTTGTGAAGAAGAAAAGAAGTAGTGTTGTGGAGAAAAAGTAGTGGTGTGAAGATCTAGAGTTAAGTTGTGAAGTAGTGGTGTTGTGAAGAAGTTGTGAAGAAGGTGTGTAGTGATAAGTGGTGTGAGATTAGTTCTAGCTAGGATTAGAACTCGACATTTAGCTTTGTGTCGTTAAATTGGTGTAAGCGAAAGTTGTGTAAGGTTTTCTCCTCCATAAGGGAGCTTGTTGACATAGTGAAGAAAACTCTCGAGTAGGTGACTCGGGGAGTGGAGTAGAAACAAGGAAGGTGTCCTTGTAGCCGAACCACTATAAATCCTTTGTCTCGCGGTTAGATCTTTCCTTTACTTAGCTTACTTATTTACATCTCGTACATAGCTATAATTGTTTATATTGTGCATGTGTTGATCTTACATACTTAGCTTACATCTTTACTATTTCTTATACTTAGATATTGTTGTTCACATTGTTCAAGATTTGAGTTCACATGAGATCGAATCAAAGTTTTAAAAGTAAACAAAGTTTTAAAACTATAATAAGTTTTCAAAAACAAAGTCTTTATAACAAACCTAAAAGAATTCACATATAATAGATCATATAGTTGTTTTTATACTTAACTCTAATTAAAGGATTTTTCAAACAAACAATTGAATAAACTCGTATTAATATTTTGAAACCAAGTTTTACAAAAATTAAAAAGACGTAAAACTATTCAAACCCCCCCCCCTTCCAGTTTTCCACAATTGGTATCAAGAGCCACGTCAAACAAGATTTTTAAAATATATTGTATTTTAAAACTTGAATCGGTCTATGGAATCGGAAAAATATTTAGAAGGGCAATTTATGCAAAGACCACCGTTATTTGAAAATGATGGTTTCTTTTTTGGAAAAATAGATTCAAAACTTATGTGAAATCAAAAGATCTTGATCTTTGGCATGTTATTACATTTGGTGACTTTCCCCCTATTCAATATAATTTTGAAACTAAAAAGGATGAAATTGGATCTTTTGAAAAAGAAACTAGCAAAAAATAATGAGGCTAAAATGGTTATTTATAATGTGTTACCACGCAAAGAATATGAAAGAATTTTTATGTGTAAAACCGCAAAAGAAATTTGGGATTCTTTATTAATTACTCACCAAGGTAATAGTCAAGTCAAAGATAATAAAATAGATCTTCTTGTTCAACAATATAAACAATTTATGATTTCGGAAGAGGAATCAATAGATAATGCATTTGCTAGGTTTAACACTATCATCACAAGTTTAAAAGCACTTGATGAGAATTCTTCTAGTAAGAATTTTGTTAGGAAATTTCTTAGGGCTCTTCATCCAAAATGGCGAGCTAAAGTTACGGCAATTGAAGAATCGAAGAACTTGTCAACTCTTCAACTTGACGAGTTAATTGGCAACTTGAAAGTCTATGAAGCAATAATAAAGAAAGATTCCGAGATGGTCAAAGGAAAAAGGGAGCAAAGCAAATCGATTGCGTTGAAAGCTAAAAAGGACTCTAGTGATGAAGAATGCTCAACCTCCGAAAGCAACGATGAAGAGTATGCTATGGTCGTACGAGATTTCAAGAAATTATTCAAAAGACGAGGAAGATACGTTAGGCAACCATATAATGAAAGAAAGTGCTTTAAGTGTGGAGATCCAAATCATCTTATTGGAGAATGTCCGAAATTGTCAAGAAGTCAAAACCACAAGGCCTTTGTAGGAGGAGCATGGAGCGATAGTGACAATGATGAAAAAGAGACAACAAAAGATGAAAGGTGTCTCATGGCAAAGGCATCTGATAAGGTACGTTCTAAAACCGAATACTATAGTGATGAAAATTTATTTTTAGATGAAAAAGACCTAGATAGCGAATATAGTAGATTGTGTAAATTAGGTCAAAAGGTAATAGCTAAAAATAAGTCACTAAAACATATTAATAATCAATTAGAAAATGAAGTACTTGAATTAAAAATTAAACTACAACATTTGAAAAAAGAAAAATAAGTTTTTATAGAATGTAAAACATGTTTAGAGGTCAAAAATGAAAACGAAAAACTCAAAGATAAAATTTCCAAACTTGATAAAGTTGAAAATAGTATTAACTCACTTAAGAAAATAATAAGTGTTCAAAGAACTTCGGTAAATAAAACCGGTGTAGGATTCAACTCAACTAATGCTTCAATTAGTGAAAATAAAAATGTAAAGTTTGAATGTAAACTTAGTAAACAAAAACCCTTAGATTCAAAACCTAAGTATATACTTGTAATAGAAAGAAAAATACCTATTGCGAGTGATGAGGAAGTAAAAAGTTTTTATAAACCATCACTAAAAGCCAAAACCGGATTTTTTTAACCAAAATTAAGATCTAAAACTCCACCTCCAAATAGACCAAATAATCCTCATCCTCGGTCTAAAACCCCTCAACCTAGAAGAAATCAAGGTAGACAAAACCTCTCCAATAATAGTCACCCAATGTGGAATTATCCACATCAACCAAGCTTTAACCCATGGGGATTACTTCCACCATACATGCATCCTAGTCAATTGCAAACCATGTTTGGTTCAAACAACTTTGGACCAATGAGACCATGGGAACCAAGTGGCTAAGTTGTCACTTTTCGAAACTATTGGAATCTCATCTACAAATGGCTTCTATAAGTCAACATGACAACTTGATATTTTTTTGAAGAAAATTTATTGAAGACTAAAAGGTACGCATTTCTTTTAAGTTTATAGTTAAAATTTATATTCTTAGATTAATAACTAGTTAGAATAATGTTTAGTTATATAGCTAGTAATACTTACTTGCTCACATATTATGAACCCCTCTTAGTTGGCTTTCCTAGGATTTAAATTAAAATTGTTCGTTGTCGAACAACATAGAAAATGGAAATATTCTATGTCCACTAGTAGAAAACTCATGGTGATGAAGTGAAATGAGTTAAGTTGATTAATCGTTAATATAGAAGTAAGACTAGATCCCTCGCGTAAGAAAACTATGGATGAAACAAGCTCTCGAAGACTATGGCATTAGGTTAGAAAATATTCCTATTATGTGCAATAACAATGGTGCTATAGATTTAATTAAGAATCATGTTCAACACTCTAGGACTAAACATATACAAATACGTCATCACTTTCTTAGGGACATTATACAAAAGAAAATATAACAATAGAGAAGGTAGCTTCGGAAGGTAACATTGCCTATATAGTCACTAAGCCTCTTAAGCGTGATTTACTTAACCACTTACATTTAGGATTAGGAATGATGGAGCAAATTGATTAAATTTTTGGAATACTTAACATCTTCTGAAAAATCAAAGTTCTGAAAAATTTTCTTTTTCAGATGGGCGGACCCCTTAATTTATAAGGGCGGCCCCCTTAAAATTAAGGGGACCGGCCATCTGAGCATAAAATTATAAGTTTTCTTTCTTTTCAAATCTGAGTCTTAGATTCTATTTTGCACAAAATCAAGAATTGAGATATTTTGTTTTGCATAAATATATTCTCAAAGGAAAACCTCAATTCATTTTGAAATTATTCTCACGTTTAGGAAAACTCATTGTTGAATAATGATAAAAACGTTTTTCTATCAAAACATGACACTTAGAAGTGAGCAAAGCTAAATCAAGGAGATCAAGGATCGTTTCTTAGGAAAATTTGTTTTTCTTTTATAGGAGTCGAAACGATCTTAACTCCACATTTGTTTCATATAGGCACACATTAGAACAAAATCAAAAATTACACAATCACATTTGTTCCATCACTAGCTTCTCACTCTCAAGTTGCCTTAAACTAAGATAGTTACTTTAGGTTGAATGATTTGCTTAATTACTTATTTGCTTTATTGGTTTTGCATGCATGCTTAATTATAATTTTATCACATGTTTATTTGCATATATACTTTTCATGCAAATTTCATTATGATAATGCTTATCTAGTTGCCTAAAGAGTTGGACTTGCCCAAAACCAAACCTCACAACCTTTACTCACCCATAACCTTCTACCTTACACTCAAATCTCATAATCTTTACACACTCAAACCACCATAGGTGAAATGAAAAACCAAGTCATTCATTCCATGAACATTGCTCCTTCACTCTCACCAATCACACCACTTGATACTCATTTCCCATCTTCACCAATAACTCCATCTATTTATCCTCACAAAAGATTCAACCATGTAACCATTCCCTACACTCTACAAAGTGTGTCATCATCAATACAACTTAACCCATGAAGGTCAAATCATACTTCATGATACACAAACCTCACGTTCACTCAAATGTACTCTTTCACAAACCACATCATAATAACTAACCATTCATCTCATCACACCTTCATTCTCGCTCCTAAATATACACCTTCATCTCACCTTTCACCTCCAACACACATCACCACAATCCACCATGGATTCACCAAAAACTTACATTTCCAAAACATCAAAGAAACAAAAGATCACCATCATCACTCCTAAACAACTCTTCATTGACTTAACCAAAGATGACATCACAACCCCATCACTTCAACCTCAATGCTCATCTCCTAGTGCACCAAATGCACCATCCAAAAACAATCACCACTCGTGGAACATCCTCTTCCTCCATATCTTTATCCTCATCCATCAATGACTACCTAAACTCACAAATGTTTCCACCACCAAAAGTATCACTACCACTTCCCTACACACGCCAACACGTTTTGTCTAGCCAATCCAACACCTACTATCCTTCCATAAACACATAATCATCACACTATAAATACCTCTCTTCATCACAAATCATTACTCAACCCATCATGTCATCTCCCAACAACCAAAGACCCAAATTCTCAAGAGTTAAAAAGATCTCCGTCAAACCCATTTGGAGGAGAAAACTTGATTCTTGTCAACACACAAGTGATGTAGTTCCAAATCAACCAACACCCAAACCTCACTCTCACACATGTAACTCATTCCAAAACAACAACCCTAACATCATTGTTATCACCCTCACTAATAAACTTCCACATTCATCTCACTCATTTCTACCTAATGACCCTTTTTTAGGAACATACTCAATCTCAAAACAACAACCATCACTCTCATCCAAACATGAATCATAAGTTTCATGACCAAACTTCAATCCCTAATCACAATCCAACTCTACCATCATCACCTTCCTCCGAACATGAAAAGTTCGTTGAAGAGCTCAAAGAAGCTCATGAGCTTAATGCTCTTCTTGCGTTGCATCTTACTCAACGCAATTTAGATCAACAACCTACCTCCAAACTCACCACCACCAAACACTCCATACCCCTCACCATCAAACTACTAAGACCAATCACCATGCTTCCCATCTCCAAATAAAATCATCACAACTTTTTGTGTTCCAAGCAAGTCCAAGAGACCTCGAGTTGGCAACTTAGTATTACCTAGTGTAGTTTGCTCGAAAAGTATATACACATATATGCTTATGTACTTATGATTATGTTTTCAACATATTTGTTTGCTATGCTAGTTGTTTTGCCATGCATGCTTGTGCTTCTAATATTTTTGTAGCCAAGATTCCCATATCTCGATTCTTCTTATAACCTCAAAACGAGGGGGAGTATACATCAAGGGGGAGCTCCAAACTCGTCGGGATATGATTCCTCCCGAACCGCACGTCTTTTTACTTCTCCGTCACACAAGCTAACCACTTGTGAATGGTCAACCGTAACAGATGATAAAAGGGCGACAGCCCGGGAGAAGAATACAATATTACCAAGGGTTTTAATATCCTTGGATCGTTTATGTCCTGATGAGGCGTGACATTCTGAATACAATGACTTGTGATTTGTTGAAATGATATAGTATAGGAAAAACAGGAATCTGATTGACTAACACTGAATGTGAATAGTACTAGCTCTGTCACAGCTACATGTTTAAGAAACGTGCAATCAGAAACCCTAAAATATTAAAGTATTTACAAACGTACGTTTAAGTTTAAATAAACGTAAACGTAACGAATAAAACAAAACATTCCCAAAGAGGGAATTTGCATGCCTTGACGGCTTAAATGCAAATTAAAAAGAAATAAAATAAATAAATATATTTACAATTTATTATTATTATAATAATAAGAAAACCTAGAAACCTAAAACGCGTACGTAAACATTTAAATAAACGTCTACGTACAAAATAAAAAGTGAATACCGTCCAATATAAATCCCACAAATGTGAAAATTATATTTTTGGAATCCTAAAAGAATAAGAAAATTATTAGAAAATTAAAGATATTTATTATACACTTATATTAATTATTATTAATTTTAAAACCTATTATTTACTATTTAATAATTACCTAAAAATAAGAAAATGTGAAATAAAGCTAAGAAAAATAAAATTAAAACTTAGAAAAGTCTAAAATAATATAAAAGAATTTTTGAAACAGAAAATATATTTATTATACACCTATACTATTTATTATTAATTATCTATTGTTAAAAAGTATTAAAAACTATTATTTAATTATGAAAAGTATTAAACAGTAAGAGAAAATTATGAAACTTTTTACATAATTCTAAAATAAATCTAGGAACCTATGAAAAATATAAAAATGATAGCTTATGTACAAAAATAAGCTAATGGGCAAATAGCTTCTTAAATAGAAGCTATCACTTAAGCTTATGGTCTTTCTTTTTGGATTTTCTCTTTTGTGGAATACTTTACTACTAATATTAAACATATTTGAAGAAAATGGAAGTTTATAAACAAAAGGAATAAGCTGTTTCACAGCTTATGACCACTTCAGTAGAGCTTTATGCTCACAGTTGGGTCATAAGCTTGAAACAAGCTTATAAAAGGCTGTATACAGGAAAGAAAAGGAAAAGGAACATGTTAACAAGTCAAATGGGCAAGTATAAACAGGATTGGAGTACTGGATAGCCCAAATGAACAAAATTAGAGCTTGTTGTTTAGACAGTCAAGCCAAGGGGCTTGACTTGGATGGAATGGAAGCTCAAATGAGCTTGACATAAGCTCACACAGGAAAACATAAGTAGAAATAAGTTTGTACAAGTTATATAGACAATATGAACAAGAATGGTGCACTGGATTCACTCATAAGCTTGTAATAAGCTAATAAGCCCATCTAGTAACACTTAGATCCAAACAGCCCTGCAACTCTTTTGAAGGGCAATTTAAGCTCACATAATAAGCTGGAAAAAGCCAAATAAGTTGTGTAGTAGTAAGCCTATCTGGTGGGCTTCTCAAAAAGCTCAAGCTCACCTAGTGGGATCCACTAGGTAGCTTGTGAGGGGCTTATGAAAAAGCCATCATTTCACTGAATGTACTGGGTGAACCAGTACATACTTGTGAATGGGACTCACAATAAGCCATCTGCAAGCTTATAAAATAAGCTGCAATTTACAAATAAAGCATGGGATCTTAAAAATTGATTGATCAGCTTCACAAGGAAACAAATCTCACACCCTAGGTCCAAGAAATAAGCTTATTTGTGAGCTTATGAAGTTTGTGAGTTGACTTGGTATTTGATAGTAACTCAGGAAAATGGACAAAGTTCAAGTTATGAGCAACCCTAGTAAAAGGGCTTTAGAGTGAAAATTTAAGCTTGAACTTGAAATGTGGGTTGCTCAGTTACTTAAAGAACCAAAATTCACAAGCCAAAGCTCAGTGATGAGCTTTTGATTTTTGCTTGACTTCACTGGGTGACCAGTGGTTTGGTTTGATTTGATGAACAAAATTAAGCAAGATAAGCAGTCCATATAAGCAATTAAAGGCAAATAAGTACTTGATTCAAGTGACTAGCCACAAGGGCATCACAAATAACCAAAATACTCAGACCTACAAGCACTTATATGAGCTTTTGCAAGCTTATGAAAGTGCTTATTAATTCTGAGTACAGGGGAGACTTGTGAAGAATCACTTAAATATAAGCACCAAATAAGCACTCTAATCAGCTAGCATAAAAATTATAAAAAATACTAACATGTAGAACAGCAACAAGAGTATATTATCCTATAATCTCAGCTCCTATAATCAAATAACAAGTTCAAAATAAAATTCCAAAGTTAATTCAAGAACCATTGTGACTGCAAATTTGACTTTTTTAATTAACAACTAAGTTGACTAATTTGAGCTTTGATCTAAATTATTCGACTGAGTATGTTAAGTTATGCTATAATGAAGCTAAATTAAGCTAGAGTATCAACTTTTAAGCTAGATTTAAGATTATGGAACTAATTACACTATACAGTTAACAGATTAATGAGATTACAACCTATTTTGACTTTTTAACTAATGAGACCTATGTAATATGACTGGTTTGAGTTATATTGAATTAAATAAACATGTAGCAACAAGTATTAAGGACAATAACTTGCAGTAACTCAGATAACCAGCTTGATCCAAACAAGCCTTAGCAAGGGTGTTTATAGGATTAGTGTTACTAAACCACAAATTACAACATGACACTGATTCCAGACACTGTTTACAGATGTTATAAGATCAAATGAACATAATTAATCTAATTCTAACAACATTTACCTAAGAATTACTACTAAGCTAAAATTGACTGTCTAAATGAAACAATTAGCAACTAAGATATCTAATTAACAACCTACCAATTTTAATCTATATTATCACTAACATATAACAAAGGAACATGAAAATAACAAGATTTAAGCAGATAGAACAAGGGAACAGTAAAATGACAAAGAGGGTTAAGAATGGACTTACAAGTGAATCATGCTAAATTCCAAAGAACAAGGGACTAATTACCTTCCTACAGTCTCCCATGAGACTCTACAACCCATTGCATTTCAAGAACCTGAATCATCCTGCAACTTCCTTCAAGAACCAGTCTTTTCCATTTTATTTTCTATTTTCTCCTATTTTTTTGATGATTGTCTATTTTAAATGATTATTGCTAATTACCTGAATCCAAAAGCTTATATAGCTTACTGAGAACTACATAGTGTTTGTTGGAGTCTTTTAATCAACAACTGATCAACAGAAATTAAATAACATGAAATAAATGGTACACATTGAATTGACTGAAAATTAAAGATAGATTGAAACTGAGTAAACCAAGTTGTTTATTACACTTTAGCAAAGGTAATTAACACTTTGAAACAGAAATTTAAAGGTACACTAAGGTAACAACCAAGTTAATTAAACTACTGTGATCACAACCTATGTCTGCATTGTGATGTCTCTTCCTTCCTCTTTATTCTGTATTTATTGACTCAATATCTTCCCACTAGCATCCAGATCTTTTCCCACTTTTAATCTTGGCCTTTGAATGAGTCAAATACATCTTGTACGTTTAAACAAGTTTTGCCGCCAAAACTGAAATTGGTAACTTGCAGCTGTAAAATTGCAATTAATGCATCTTGTTGTGATATGGAGAGTAGTAGGGAACATTTGAGATATTTTGGACCAAGTTGGGGTGGTTTTGCTCAAAACCGTGGGTAAGCGTGGTATTGGGGTGAAAAATGGTGTGAAGGGCATTTATTGTGGGGGGTAGTAGTGGTAGAGGTGGTGGAGGGAGTGGGTAGTAAAGTAGGGGTGAGCTGGAAGGGGTAAGGTGGAGGTGAAGAGGTGGCAGTTACAGGTGGGGGTGTGAGGTGGAAGAAGAAGAGGGAAAACGGGGGTGAGGGTGTGTCTGTTTTATTTATTAACAAAGGGGGTGGGGTGGGCTGGTATATAAGTTGGGCCTTGTGGACTGGGTTGCAGCTGGGTTTAGATTTGGATTGGATTTGGAGTTGTAATAATAAAGGATAGGTCCGTTTGGTTTTATTAGTGAACAAGCCCAAGGACTAAAATTGTAGTTTCTGAAATCTTGAGGGACTGAACCTGAAATATTTCAAAAGTATTCACAAGGACTAATATTGTTAAGTTTGATAAACCAATGGACATAAATTTCATTTTTACAATTTAGAATACCCCGAGGACCATTTATGTAATTTTCCAAAGTTTAGGGGGTTAAATTGTAATTTCCTCAAAGTTATCAGAATAGTTCCAAATTGTAAATTCATGCATAGTACAAGGGTATATTTGATAAATTTCCAAGTTTTGAATACCCAGGGACCATTTTTGCCAATTTTGTAACTTGAAGGGTAAAAGTTGCCAGTTTATGTAAACTTTCATTCAGGGATCATTTGTGAATATTTTTGGTTTCCCAAGGACTTAAGTTGACTTTTCATGCATTTTAAACCTTCATGGACTAGTTTTGACAAATTGTGAAACTTGAGGGACTGAAACTGCCAATTATGCAAACTTTGTACGTTTTTCATCTGTTTTTGCATATTTTGCATTTGGTACATATAAAACACACTTCTAAGATATTTTAAGTATTATAATGCATATTTGAGTGTTTTTCTATGTTTTGGCAGCTCAGATTGGTATAAAATGATGAGTATTTAGACTCTCATCAATCCCCCACACTAAACTATTGCTACTCCCTAACAATCTTTTAAGAAAACTTAATGGATTTGAAAACTCTTTACCAAAAGCCATCACTTCTGGAGTAGCCAGGTGTAAGAACTGTGGCACACCTGATAACCGTGTGATTTTGAGCAAACCACCAGCTGTCAACGGATTTGATTAGTCTTTACCAAAAGCCGTTTGCTTCTGGACTAGCCAACTCTTGATGGAATAGTCAACATCTTGGTGAGCTGATTACCAATTATGGTTTTTCCACTGCCTTTACCACAAGCCATAATCTTGCGGGCTAGCCAACTCATTTGCTTTATTGGATATGGGGAGTTGAGGAACCATACAATTTTTTGGCAAATTGCCATAAACGGATTTGAGATATCTTTACCTAGAGCCGTTTGCTCCTGGATTAGCCAATCCTTATCTGGTTTAGACATGGTGGATTGATTACCATTTGTTGTATTTAGTGCAAAACACTAATACCAAGTAAAAAAATTTAAATTTTGGCCATTTTTGGGGAAAAAGGGCATACGAGGGTATATAAGTGATCAAATTCGCCAGAATTTCCAATCCCCCACACTAAACTATTGCTAGTCACTAGCAATCTTTTAAGAAAACTTAATGGATTTGAAAACTCTTTACCAAAAGCCATCACTTCTGGAGTAGCCAGGTGTAAGAACTGTGGCACACCTGATAACCGTGTGATTTTGAGCAAACCACCAGCTGTCAACGGATTTGATTAGTCTTTACCAAAAGCCGTTTGCTTCTGGACTAGCCAACTCTTGATGGAATAGTCAACATCTTGGTGAGCTGATTACCAATTATGGTTTTTCCACTGCCTTTACCACAAGCCATAATCTTGCGGGCTAGCTAACTCATTTGCTTTATGGGATATGGGGAGTTGAGGAACCATACAATTTTTTAGCAAATTGCAAGCCATAAACGGATTTGAGATATCTTTACCAAGAGCCGTTTGCTCTTGGATTAGCCAATCCTTAAGTGGTTTAGACATGGTGGATTGATTACCATTTGTTGTATTTAGTGCAAAACACTAATACCAAGTAAAAAATTTTAAATTTTGGCCATTTTTGGGGAAAAAGGGCATACAAGGGTATATAAGTGATCAAATTCGCCAGAATTTCCCCCCCACACTTAGAAATGAATATTGTCCTCAATATTCAAAGTCCCGGCTATTATGCCGAAATCTTGAACGTAAAAAGATAATATTTAAAAGCTAAGTGAGGTAACACAACAATTATTTTATTTTTCTGTATTTACAATTTTTCATTTCATTTTCAAGATATATACAACATGTGGGGCACACCCCCACACTTGGGTGGTACACACGGGTTAAAACCCATGTATATGCTACTGTTTTTGATTACCAAGTCGCTAGCTTGACTCGACCCCGAATTAAATTGTCCATGGGGAAATGGAGTGGGATTGCCACTCACAGATTGGATGAGAAATTGGAGTGGGGTTCACTCACAGAATTATAAATAGTAAGGTAAGGAGAATCTTTTTGGTATTTTTATTTTATAATGTTTTTGTATTTTTAAGTTTATATATATATATATATATATATATATATATATATATATATATATATATATATATATATATATATATATACAAAGAAAAGAAAAATCCTAACAACCGCCCCTCGAAAGGGAATCTGGGTCTGACAGAGCTCAGTAACTGTAAACAGCCAACAACCAAATGTTGTAACTGAGGGACTAATCAAACTGGGCAAGTTGTGTGCAAAGGATTTTTTTTTTTTTTTTTTTGTATTTTATATTGTTTATTAAATGAAATATGATATAGTATAAGTAATCACTACCTCCCAGGCTTGTGTCAGGTTTACCACGCTAGCTAATCACTTGTGAATGATTAACTGTAATAAATATGCCCTGACAGCCCGGGAGTTAAATGATAAAGTATATATAATATACATACAAAGGATAGATATTTCAACTAAATACAAATTCGTTATACGCAGCACAGCCTCCCCGGCAGCGGCGCCAAAATTTGATTTCTCCCGAACCACACGTCTTTTTACTTCTCCGTCACACAAGCTAACCATTTGTGAATGGTCAACCGTAACAGATGATAAAAGGGCGACAGCCCGGGAGAAGAATACAATATTACCAAGGGTTTTAATATCCTTGGATCGTTTATGTCCTGATGAGGCGTGACATTCTGAATACAATGACTTGTGATTTGTTGAAATGATATAGTATAGGAAAAACAGGAATCTGATTGACTAACACTGAATGTGAATAGTACTAGCTCTGTCACAGCTACATGTTTAAGAAACGTGCAATCAGAAACCCTAAAATATTAAAGTATTTACAAACGTACGTTTAAGTTTAAATAAACGTAAACGTAACGAATAAAACAAAACATTCCCAAAGAGGGAATTTGCATGCCTTGACGGCTTAAATGCAAATTAAAAAGAAATAAAATAAATAAATATATTTACAATTTATTATTATTATAATAAGAAAACCTAGAAACCTAAAACGCGTACGTAAACATTTAAATAAACGTCTACGTACAAAATAAAAAGTGAATACCGTCCAATATAAATCCCACAAATGTGAAAATTATATTTTTGGAATCCTAAAAGAATAAGAAAATTATTAGAAAATTAAAGATATTTATTATACACTTATATTAATTCTTATTAATTTTAAAACCTATTATTTACTATTTAATAATTACCTAAAAATAAGAAAATGTGAAATAAAGCTAAGAAAAATAAAATTAAAACTTAGAAAAGTCTAAAATAATATAAAAGAATTTTTGAAACAGAAAATATATTTATTATACACCTATACTATTTATTATTAATTATCTATTGTTAAAAAGTATTAAAAGCTATTATTTAATTATGAAAAGTATTAAACAGTAAGAGAAAATTATGAAACTTTTTACATAATTCTAAAATAAATCTAGGAACCTATGAAAAATATAAAAATGATAGCTTATGTACAAAAATAAGCTAATGGGCAAATAGCTTCTTAAATAGAAGTTATCACTTAAGCTTATGGTCTTTCTTTTTGGATTTTCTCTTTTCTGGAATACTTTACTACTAATATTAAACATATTTGAAGAAAATGGAAGTTTATAAACAAAAGGAATAAGCTGTTTCACAGCTTATGACCACTTCAGTAGAGCTTTATGCGCACAGTTGGGTCAGAAGCTTGAAACAAGCTTATGAAAGGCTGTATACAGGAAAGAAAAGGAAAAGGAACATGTTAACAAGTCAAATGAGCAAGTATAAACAGGATTGGAGTACTGGATAGCCCAAATGAACAAAATTAGAGCTTGTTGTTTAGACAGTCAAGCCAAGGGGCTTGACTTGGATGGAATGGAAGCTCAAATGAGCTTGACATAAGCTCACACAGGAAAACATAAGTAGAAATAAGTTTGTACAAGTTATATAGACAATATGAACAAGAATGGTGCACTGGATTCACTCATAAGCTTGTAATAAGCTAATAAGCCCATCTAGTAACACTTAGATCCAAACAGCCCTGCAACTCTTTTGAAGGGCAATTTAAGCTCACATAATAAGCTGGAAAAAGCCAAATAAGTTGTGTAGTAGTAAGACTATCTGATGGGCTTCTCAAAAAGCTCAAGCTCACCTAGTGGGATCCACTAGGTAGCTTGTGAGGGGCTTATGAAAAAGCCATCATTTCACTGAATGTACTGGGTGAACCAGTACATACTTGTGAATGGGACTCACAATAAGCCATCTGCAAGCTTATGAAATAAGCTGCAAATTGCAAATAAAGCATGGGATCCTAAAAACTGATTGATCAGCTTCACAAGGAAACAACTCTCACACCCTAGGTCCAAGAAATAAGCTTATTTGTGAGCTTATGAAGTTTGTGAGTTGACTGGGTATTTGATAGTAACTCAGGAAAATGGACAAAGTTCAAGTTATGAGCAGCCCTAGTAAAAGGGCTTTAGAGTGAAAATTTAAGCTTGAACTTGAAATGTGGGTTGCTCAGCTACCTAAAGAACCAAAATTCACAAGCCAAAGCTCAGTGATGAGCTTTTGATTTTTGCTTGACTTCACTGGGTGACCAGTGGTTTGGTTTGATTTGATGAACAAAATTAAGCAAGATAAGCAGTCCATATAAGCAATTAAAGGCAAATAAGTACTTGATTCAAGTGACTAGCCACAAGGGCATCACAAATAACCAAAATACTCAGACCTACAAGCACTTATATGAGCTTTTGCAAGCTTATGAAAGTGTTTATTAATTATGAGTACATGGGAGACTTGTGAAGAATCACTTAAATATAAGCACCAAATAAGCACTCTAATCAGCTAACATAAAAATTATAAAAAATACTAACATGTAGAACAGCAACAAGAGTATATTATCCTATAATCTCAGCTCCTATAATCAAATAACAAGTTCACAATAAAATTCCAAAGTTAATTCAAGAACCATTGTGACTGCAAATTTGACTTTTTTAATTAACAACTAAGTTGACTAATTTGAGCTTTGATCTAAATTATTCGAATGAGTATGTTAAGTTATGCTATAATGAAGCTAAATTAAGCTAGAGTATCAACTTTTAAGCTAGATTTAAGATTATGGAACTAATTACACTATACAGTTAACAGATTAATGAGATTACAACCTATTTTGACTTTTTAACTAATGAGACCTATGTAATATGACTGGTTTGAGTTATATTGAACTAAATAAACATGCAGCAACAAGTATTAAGGACAATAACTTGCAGTAACTCAGATAAGCAGCTTGATCCAAACAAGCCTTAGCAAGGGTGTTTATAGGATTAGTGTTACTAAACCACAAATTACAACATGACACTGATTCCAGACACTGTTTACAGATGTTATAAGATCAAATGAACATAATTAATCTAATTCTAACAACATTTACCTAAGAATTACTACTAAGCTAAAATTGACTGTCTAAATGAAACAATTAGCAACTAAGATATCTAATTAACAACCTACCAATTTTAATCTATATTATCACTAACATATAACAAAGGAACATGAAAATAACAAGATTTAAGCAAATAGAACAATGGAACAGTAAAATGACAAAGAGGGTTAAGAATGGACTTACAAGTGAATCATGCTAAATTCCAAAGAACAAGGGACTAATTACCTTCCTACAGTCTCCCATGAGACTCTACAACCCATTGCATTTCAAGAACATGAATCATCCTGCAACTTCCTTCAAGAACTAGTCTTTTCCATTTTATTTTCTATTTTCTCCTATTTTTTTGATGATTTTCTATTTTAAATGATTATTGCTAATTAACTGAATCCAAAAGCTTATATAGCTTACTGAGAACTACATAGTGTTTGTTGGAGTCTTTTAATCAACAATTGATCAACAGAAATTAAATAACATGAAATAAATGGTACACATTGAATTGACTGAAAATTAAAGATAGATTGAAACTGAGTAAACCAAGTTGTTTATTACACTTTAGCAAAGGTAATTAACACTTTGAAACAGAAATTTAAAAGTACACTAAGGTAACAACTAAGTTAATTAAACTATTGTGATCACAACCTATGTCTGCATTGTGATGTCTCTCCCTTCCTCTTTCTTCTGTATTTATTGACTCAATATCTTCCCACTAGCATCCAGATCTTTTCCCACTTTCAATCTTGGCCTTTGAATGAGTCAAATACATCTTGTACGTTTAAACAAGTTTTGCCGCCAAAACTGAAATTGGTAACTTGCAGCTGTAAAATTGCAATTAATGCATCTTGTTGTGATATGGAGAGTAGTAGGGAACATTTGAGATATTTTGGACCAAGTTGGGGTGGTTTTGCTCAAAACCGTGGGTAAGGGTGGTATTGGGGTGAAAAATGGTGTGAAGGGCATTTATTGTGGGGGGTAGTAGTGGTAGAGGTGGTGGAGGGAGTGGGTAGTAAAGTAGGGGTGAGCTGGAAGGGGTAAGGTGGAGGTGAAGAGGTGGCAGTTACAGGTGGGGGTGTGAGGTGGAAGAAGAAGAGGGAAAACGGGGGTGAGGGTGTGTCTGTTTTATTTATTAACAAAGGGGGTGGGGTGGGCTGGTATATAAGTTGGGCCTTGTGGACTGGGTTGCAGCTGGGTTTAGATTTGGATTGGATTTGGAGTTGTAATAATAAAGGATAGGTCCGTTTGGTTTTATTAGTGAACAAGCTCAAGGACTAAAATTGTAGTTTCTGAAATCTTGAGGGACTGAACCTGAAATATTTCAAAAGTATTCACAAGGACTAATATTGTTAAGTTTGATAAACCAATGGACCTAAATTTCATTTTTACAATTTAGAATACCCCGAGGACCATTTATGTAATTTTCCAAAGTTTAGGGGGTTAAATTGTAATTTCCTCAAAGTTATCAGAATAGTTCCAAATTGTAAATTCATGCATAGTACAAAGGTATATTTGATAAATTCATGCCAATTTTGTAACTTGAGGGGTAAAAGTTGCCAGTTTATGTAAACTTTCATCCAGGGATCATTTGTGAATATTTTTGGTTTCCCAAGGACTTAAGTTGACTTTTCATTCATTTTAAACCTTCATGGACTAGTTTTGACAAATTGTGAAACTTGAGGGACTGAAACTGCCAATTATGCAAACTTTGTACGTTTTTCATCTGTTTTTGCATATTTTGCATTTGGTACATATAAAACACACTTCTAAGATATTTTAAGTATTATAATGCATATTTGAGTGTTTTTGTATGTTTTGGCAGCACAGATTGGTATATAATGATGAGTATTTAGACACTCATCAATCCCTCACACTAAACTATTGCTAGTCCCTAGCAATCTTTTAAGAAAACTTAATGGATTTGAAAACTCTTTACCAAAAGCCATCACTTCTGGAGTAGCCAGGTGTAAGAACTGTGGCACACCTGATAACCGTGTGATTTTGAGCAAACCACCAGCTGTCAACGGATTTGATTAGTCTTTACCAAAAGCCGTTTGCTTCTGGACTAGCCAACTCTTGATGGAATAGTCAACATCTTGGTAAGCAGATTACCAATTATGGTTTTTCCACTGTCTTTACCACAAGCCATAATCTTGCGGGCTAGCCAACTCATTTGCTTTATGGGATATGGGGAGTTGAGGAACCATACAATTTTTTAGCAAATTGCAAGCCATAAACGGATTTGAGATATCTTTACCAAGAGCCGTTTGCTCCTGGATTAGCCAATCCTTATGTGGTTTAGACATGGTGGATTGATTACCATTTGTTGTATTTAGTGCAAAACACTAATACCAAGTAAAATTTTTTAAATTTTGGCCATTTTTGGGGAAAAAGGGCATACAAGGGTATATAAGTGATCAAATTCGCCAGAATTTCCAATCCCCCACACTAAACTATTGCTAGTCCCTAGCAATCTTTTAAGAAAACTTAATGGATTTGAAAACTCTTTACCAAAAGCCATCACTTCTGGAGTAGCCAGGTGTAAGAACTGTGGCCCACCTGATAACCGTGTGATTTTGAGCAAACCACCAGCTGTCAACGGATTTGATTAGTCTTTACCAAAAGCCGTTTGCTTCTGGACTAGCCAACTCTTGATGGAATAGTCAACATCTTGGTGAGCTGATTACCAATTATGGTTTTTCCACTGCCTTTACCACAAGCCATAATCTTGCGGGCTAGCCAACTCATTTGCTTTATGGGATATGGGGAGTTGAGGAACCATACAATTTTTTTGCAAATTGCAAGCCATAAATGGATTTGAGATTTCTTTACCAAGAGCCGTTTGCTCCTGGATTAGCCAATCCTTATGTGGTTTAGACATGGTGGATTGATTACCATTTGTTGTATTTAGTGCAAAACACTAATACCAAGTAAAAAAATTTAAATTTTGGCCATTTTTGGGGAAAAAGGGCATACAAGGGTATATAAGTGATCAAATTCGCCAGAATTTTCCCCCCACACTTAGAAATGAATATTGTCCTTAATATTCAAAGTCCCGGCTATTATGCCGAAATCTTGAACGTAAAAAGATAATATTTAAAAGCTAAGTGGGGTAACACAACAATTATTTTATTTTTCTGTATTTATAATTTTTCATTTCAATTTCAAGATATATACAACATGTGGGGCACACCCCCACACTTGGGTGGTACACACGGGTG
Organism: Artemisia argyi; assembly: GCA_030686995.1. Taxonomy (NCBI): domain Eukaryota; kingdom Viridiplantae; phylum Streptophyta; class Magnoliopsida; order Asterales; family Asteraceae; genus Artemisia; species Artemisia argyi. The sequence continues at coordinate 14,254,336 of CM060689.1, read as the reverse complement.
AAAACCCATGTATATGCTACTGTTTTTTATTACCAAGTCGCTAGCTTGACTCGACCCCGAATTAAATTGTCCATGGGGAAATGGAGTGGGATTGCCACTCACAGATTGGATGAGAAATTGGAGTGAGGTTCACTCACAGAATTATAAATAGTAAGGTAAGGAGAATCTTTTTGGTATTTTTATTTTATAATGTTTTTGTATTTTTAAGTTTATATATATATATATATATATATATATATATATATATATATATATATATATATATATATATATATATATATATATATATATATATACAAAGAAAAGAAAAATCCTAACAACCGCCCATCGAAAGGTAATCTGGGTCTGACAGAGCTCAGTAACTGTAAACAGCCAACAACCAAATGTTGTAACTGAGGGACTAATCAAACTGGGCAAGTTGTGTGCAAAGGAATTTTTTTTTTTTTTTTTTTTTTTTGTATTTTATATTGTTTATTAAATGAAATATGATATAGTATAAGTAATCACTACCTCCCAGGCTTGTGTCAGGTTTACCACGCTAGCTAATCACTTGTGAATGATTAACTGTAATAAATATGCCCTGACAGCCCGGGAGTTAAATGATAAAGTATATATAATATACATACAAAGGATAGATATTTCAACTAAATACAAATTCGTTATACGCAGCACAGCCTCCCCGGCAGCGGCGCCAAAATTTGATTTCTCCCGAACCACACGTCTTTTTACTTCTCCGTCACACAAGCTAACCACTTGTGAATGGTCAACCGTAACAGATGATAAAAGGGCGACAGCCCGGGAGAAGAATACAATATTACCAAGGGTTTTAATATCCTTGGATCGTTTATGTCCTGATGAGGCGTGACATTCTGAATACAATGACTTGTGATTTGTTGAAATGATATAGTATAGGAAAAACAGGAATCTGATTGACTAACACTGAATGTGAATAGTACTAGCTCTGTCACAGCTACATGTTTAAGAAACGTGCAATCAGAAACCCTAAAATATTAAAGTATTTACAAACGTACGTTTAAGTTTAAATAAACGTAAACGTAACGAATAAAACAAAACATTCCCAAAGAGGGAATTTGCATGCCTTGACGGCTTAAATGCAAATTAAAAAGAAATAAAATAAATAAATATATTTACAATTTATTATTATTATAATAAGAAAACCTAGAAACCTAAAACGCGTACGTAAACATTTAAATAAACGTCTACGTACAAAATAAAAAGTGAATACCGTCCAATGTAAATCCCACAAATGTGAAAATTATATTTTTGGAATCCTAAAAGAATAAGAAAATTATTAGAAAATTAAAGATATTTATTATACACTTATATTAATTATTATTAATTTTAAAACCTATTATTTACTATTTAATAATTACCTAAAAATAAGAAAATGTGAAATAAAGCTAAGAAAAATAAAATTAAAACTTAGAAAAGTCTAAAATAATATAAAAGAATTTTTGAAACAGAAAATATATTTATTATACACCTATACTATTTATTATTAATTATCTATTGTTAAAAAGTATTAAAAACTATTATTTAATTATGAAAACTATTAAACAGTAAGAGAAAATTATGAAACTTTTTACATAATTCTAAAATAAATCTAGGAACCTATGAAAAATATAAAAATGATAGCTTATGTACAAAAATAAGCTAATGGGCAAATAGCTTCTTAAATAGAAGTTATCACTTAAGCTTATGGTCTTTCTTTTTGGATTTTCTCTTTTCTGGAATACTTTACTACTAATATTAAACATATTTGAAGAAAATGGAAGTTTATAAACAAAAGGAATAAGCTGTTTCACAGCTTATGACCACTTCAGTAGAGCTTTATGCTCACAGTTGGGTCATAAGCTTGAAACAAGCTTATAAAAGGCTGTATACAGGAAAGAAAAGGAAAAGGAACATGTTAACAAGTCAAATGGGCAAGTATAAACAGGATTGGAGTACTGGATAGCCCAAATGAACAAAATTAGAGCTTGTTGTTTAGACAGTCAAGCCAAGGGGCTTGACTTGGATGGAATGGAAGCTCAAATGAGCTTGACATAAGCTCACACAGGAAAACATAAGTAGAAATAAGTTTGTACAAGTTATATAGACAATATGAACAAGAATGGTGCACTGGATTCACTCATAAGCTTGTAATAAGCTAATAAGCCCATCTAGTAACACTTAGATCCAAACAGCCCTGCAACTCTTTTGAAGGGCAATTTAAGCTCACATAATAAGCTGGAAAAAGCCAAATAAGTTGTGTAGTAGTAAGACTATCTGGTGGGCTTCTCAAAAAGCTCAAGCTCACCTAGTGGGATCCACTAGGTAGCTTGTGAGGGGCTTATGAAAAAGCCATCATTTCACTGAATGTACTGGGTGAACCAGTACATACTTGTGAATGGGACTCACAATAAGTCATCTGTAAGCTTATAAAATAAGCTGCAAATTGCAAATAAAGCATGGGATCCTAAAAACTGATTGATCAGCTTCACAAGGAAACAAATCTCACACCTTAGGTCCAAGAAATAAGCTTATTTGTGAGCTTATGAAGTTTGTGAGTTGACTGGGTATTTGATAGTAACTCAGGAAAATGGACAAAGTTCAAGTTATGAGCAGCCCTAGTAAGAGGGCTTTAGAGTGAAAATTTAAGCTTGAACTTGAAATGTGGGTTGCTCAGCTACTTAAAGAACCAAAATTCACAAGCCAAAGCTCAGTGATGAGCTTTTGATTTTTGCTTGACTTCACTGGGTGACCAGTGGTTTGGTTTGATTTGATGAACAAAATTAAGCAAGATAAGCAGTCCATATAAGCAATTAAAGGCAAATAAGTACTTGATTCAAGTGACTAGCCACAAGGGCATCACAAATAACCAAAATACTCAGACCTACAAGCACTTATATGAGCTTTTGCAAGCTTATGAAAGTGCTTATTAATTATGAGTACAGGGGAGACTTGTGAAGAATCACTTAAATATAAGCACCAAATAAGCACTCTAATCAGCTAGCATAAAAATTATAAAAATACTAACATGTAGAACATCAACAAGAGTATATTATCCTATAATCTCAGCTCCTATAATCAAATAACAAGTTCACAATAAAATTCCAAAGTTAATTCAAGAACCATTGTGACTGCAAATTTGACTTTTTTAATTAACAACTAAGTTGACTAATTTGAGCTTTGATCTAAATTATTCGACTGAGTATGTTAAGTTATGCTATAATGAAGCTAAATTAAGCTAGAGTATCAACTTTTAAGCTAGATTTAAGATTATGGAACTAATTACACTATACAGTTAACAGATTAATGAGATTACAACCTATTTTGACTTTTTAACTAATGAGACCTATGTAATATGACTGGTTTGAGTTATATTGAACTAAATAAACATGCAGCAACAATTATTAAGGACAATAACTTGCAGTAACTCAGATAAGCAGCTTGATCCAAACAAGCCTTAGCAAGGGTGTTTATAGGATTAGTGTTACTAAACCACAAATTACAACATGACACTGATTCCAGACACTGTTTACAGATGTTATAAGATCAAATAAACATAATTAATCTAATTCTAACAACATTTACCTAAGAATTACTACTAAGCTAAAATTGACTGTCTAAATGAAACAATTAGCAACTAAGATATCTAATTAACAACCTACCAATTTTAATCTATATTATCACTAACATATAACAAAGGAACATGAAAATAACAAGATTTAAGCAAATAGAACAATGGAACAGTAAAATGACAAAGAGGGTTAAGAATGGACTTACAAGTGAATCATGCTAAATTCCAAAGAACAAGGGACTAATTACCTTCCTACAGTCTCCCATGAGACACTACAACCCATTGCATTTCAAGAACATGAATCATCCTGCAACTTCCTTCAAGAACCAGTCTTTTCCATTTTATTTTCTATTTTCTCCTATTTTTTTGATGATTTTCTATTTTAAATGATTATTGCTAATTAACTGAATCCAAAAGCTTATATAGCTTACTGAGAACTACATAGTGTTTGTTGGAGTCTTTTAATCAACAATTGATCAACAGAAATTAAATAACATGAAATAAATGGTACACATTGAATTGACTGAAAATTAAAGATAGATTGAAACTGAGTAAACCAAGTTGTTTATTACACTTTAGCAAAGGTAATTAACACTTTGAAATAGAAATTTAAAGGTACACTAAGGTAACAACTAAGTTAATTAAACTACTGTGATCACAACCTATGTCTGCATTGTGATGTCTCTTCCTTCCTCTTTCTTCTGTATTTATTGACTCAATATCTTCCCACTAGCATCCAGATCTTTTCCCACTTTCAATCTTGGCCTTTGAATGAGTCAAATACATCTTGTACGTTTAAACAAGTTTTGCCGCCAAAACTGAAATTGGTAACTTGCAGCTGTAAAATTGCAATTAATGCATCTTGTTGTGATATGGAGAGTAGTAGGGAACATTTGAGATATTTTGGACCAAGTTGGGGTGGTTTTGCTCAAAACCGTGGGTAAGGGTGGTATTGGGGTGAAAAATGGTGTGAAGGGCATTTATTGTGGGGGGTAGTAGTGGTAGAGGTGGTGGAGGGAGTGAGTAGTAAAGTAGGGGTGAGCTGGAAGGGGTAAGGTGGAGGTGAAGAGGTGGCAGTTACAGGTGGGGGTGTGAGGTGGAAGAAGAAGAGGGAAAACGGGGGTGAGGGTGTGTCTGTTTTATTTATTAACAAAGGGGGTGGGGTGGGCTGGTATACAAGTTGGGCCTTGTGGACTGGGTTGCAGCTGGGTTTAGATTTGGATTGGATTTGGAGTTGTAATAATAAAGGATAGGCCCGTTTGGTTTTATTAGTGAACAAGCCCAAGGACTAAAATTGTAGTTTCTGAAATCTTGAGGGACTGAACCTGAAATATTTCAAAAGTATTCACAAGGACTAATATTGTTAAGTTTGATAAACCAATGGACCTAAATTTCATTTTTACAATTTAGAATACCCCGAGGACCATTTATGTAATTTTCCAAAGTTTAGGGGGTTAAATTGTAATTTCCTCAAAGTTATCAGAATAGTTCCAAATTGTAAATTCATGCATAGTACAAGGGTATATTTGATAAATTTCCAAGTTTTGAATACCCAGGGACCATTTTTGCCAATTTTGTAACTTGAGGGGTAAAAGTTGCCAGTTTATGTAAACTTTCACCCAGGGATCATTTGTGAATATTTTTGGTTTCCCAAGGACTTAAGTTGACTTTTCATTCATTTAAAACCTTCATGGACTAGTTTTGACAAATTGTGAAACTTGAGGGACTGAAACTGCCAATTATGCAAACTTTGTACGTTTTTCATCTGTTTTTGCATATTTTGCATTTGGTACATATAAAACACACTTCTAAGACATTTTAAGTATTATAATGCATATTTGAGTGTTTTTGTATGTTTTGGCAGCTCAGATTGGTATAAAATGATGAGTATTTAGACACTCATCAGGATAACCATTTTGATGCTAACAAAAAGGGGGAGAAGTGATATAAACTCACACTAAAAACTTGTTTACATATTATTTTTTAGTTTAATGAGTTTAGATTTTGTAATCATAAAAAAAGAGGAGATTGTTGATATAAATAATGCATAAAAACGTTATTTATATTTTTCGATATCTCTATGTTTTGACGATCACAAAATGTAAAAACATTAAACGCAAAGTTAATACGAAAACAAGTTCTTAAGTAAGTTTATATCATCTCATCCAACATAATCACTCAAGGTATGAATAAACAAGTGACTAATACATTTTATGATCAAATGGATGATTATTTAATTAATACAAAGGTTATAAAATTAAATAAACTAATTATACATTTTTGAAAAACATTTTTGGTAATAAAGGAAAATGTTTAATTCATAGTAAATATATGAATTCAAATTTTTAACCAAAATCAGTTAGTTTTTCACCAAATAAATTTTCCCCAGAAAAAGACAAGATTTCTGGCCGTTTCAGCTGGGCGGCCCCCTTAATTTTAAGGGGGCCGGTACACAATTAAGGGGGCCGGCCACGCTCCTCTGTCAGAATCAGTCATAAATTTTCTCCTATAAATACCACCTCAAATCTGGTATTTTTCTCACCTCTTGCACGAAAATTTTCAGATCCAAATCTCTCTAAACATCCTCCTAAAAACCCTTTGATCATATAATTGTTAATCCTTTTTTCAAGTGATTCTTTCCCTCACCTCTCATCTCTCAAAGTGCAAGAGAAGAATACTCCTTCAACATCAAGTTGTGAAGTATTGTAGATTTGTGTATATAGTCTAGTTGTTGTGTACATTCATTGTAAAGGTGTGATAGTATTGTAACTAGATAGATCTAGGAGTAGAAGTTGTGAATAGAAGTAGTAAGATATAAGTAGTGTTGTGAAGAAGAAAAGAAGTAGTGTTGTGGAGAAGAAGTAGTGGTGTGAAGATCTAGAGTTAAGTTGTGAAGTAGTGGTGTTGTGAAGAAGTTGTGAAGAAGGTGTGCAGTGATAAGTGGTGTGAGATTAGTTCTAGCTAGGATTAGAATTCAACATTTAGCTTTGTGTCATTAAATTGGTGTAAGTGAAAGTTGTGTAAGGTTTTCTCCGCCATAAGGGAGCTTGTTGACATAGTGAAGAAAACTCTCGAGTAGGTGACTCGGGGAGTGGAGTAGGAACAAGGAAGGTGTCCTTGTAGCCGAACCACTATAAATCCTTTATCTCGCGGTTAGTCTTTCCTTTACTTAGCTTACTTATTTACATCTCGTACATAGCTATAATTGTTTATATTGTGCATGTGTTGATCTTACATACTTAGCTTACATCTTTACTATTTCTTATACTTAGATATTGTTGTTCACATTGTTTAAGATTTGAGTTCACATAAGATCGAATCAAAGTTTTAAAAGTAAACAAAGTTTTAAAACTATACTAAGTTTTCAAAAACAAAGTCTTTATAACAAACCTAAAAGAATTCACATATAATAGATCATATAGTTGTTTTTATACTTAACTCTAATTAAAGGATTTTTCAAACAAACAATTGAATAAACTCGTATTAATATTTTGAAACCAAGTTTTACAAAAATTAAAAAGACGTAAAACTATTCAACCCTCCCCCCTTCTAGTTTTCCACAAAGCGATTGTTTATGAAGTACTGTTCATCAAAAAAAAATTATGTTCTTCGAGTTACTGTTCATGGCATCGGACAACAGCGATCAGGACACACTATCTAAGCTCTTGCAAATGGGTACCGTGGCCGAATATCAAAGTGAGTTTGAGGTACTTATAAATCGAGTAACGGGGATCTCTTAAAACTTTCTTAAATCGTTTTATATCTCTGGACTTAAACCGACTCTACAATGTGCACTCTTAAGGTCAAACGTTAAAACTTTAGGTGAAGCTTTTTCATTAGCCCGGGCAACGGAAGCACGCTTCACGGACCTACAACTTTGGGAACTGTTGAGGTTGAAACATACAACTTTGGGAGAAGCCTTATCCTTAGCCCGCATAACAGAAACACGTTTTGAGGATCAATGGTCGTCTTCTTTCAGCAACAAACCTGTTGACGAGGCTATATTTGTGAAGGTGTTAGTGGATGGTAAACAAGATGACACGAAAGTGGTAGGTGTGGCCGATGAGCAAAACAGTGACGAGCCAAATGTGTTGGAAGGTAATGAGGTCATAGGTGTTGGGGTAAATGAAAATAACAAAGAGATTGATAAATAAGTCCAATACTCTGTTTATACCCTATATGTTCTTATTCTGTTCTTGAAGCATCTTAGTGACAAGCACTTAAATAAGAAGATAGATGTTGCAATTTAAAGAAGATTATGGGAACCGGGAATTAAGAGTGCTTTTCAAGGACAACATCGTGAGGGCAAGGTGGTTTTGAAGGAGTGGGGAGTGTTATGCCTGTGGTTAATGACACAAGGCTATCGTATTAGGATAACTATTGTAATGTTTAGGATATGTGTTTGTGTTATATTAGAAATGTCTTCATTATCGACTTGTGTTACATGTTAGGGTTATTTGGGTATTTATACCCCATTATTTATCATTGAAAGTTATGAATTGTTAAGTAAATCCCTCTTCTTCTTCGTCTTTAATTCTTAGGAAGCAAGCACCCGCTAAAAGTGGTGCCAACTATCGATACTACCTATCTTGGGTCGTATCACTTAGTCACAAGATACGTTAAAGTGCCTGTGATCCACCATCCCGAGCCAATCCTACCCAAAGGGGTACTACAAACCCGGAGCGTCGTGGTAGCAATCTCAATCAGTAAAAGTGATGCTTCCAATTGTTTGCCTAGGAAATTTCTGTTATCAATTATTATAGGCCACAATGTAACACATTATCTAGTACACCGTATCGAATTTTAGGGACCTAATGAAATATGATTCTGAATCGCGGTCCTGTACCGAAGTTGCTAAATGCTAATATTAAGCTAATTTGAATTTGGCTTCTAAAATCAAATAATTCTAATTAAACTGCAATATATAACAACATAATAACACATTTTACTTTGTGGATAAGTGGACCCATTCATGAAACAGTCAACAAATTGTAACATAATAAAACTTTGTGATATGATATATTGACCATCCCTATTTCGATATTCTAATCCTCTCTATTATATAGGTGGTACATTTTTTGCTTATTTATTTTTGTTGTTGTCCTTTTTGTCTTTTCTTGTCCTTTTTTTTTTTTTTTTTTTTTTGTAATGTATTTTATTTTGTTAAATGTATTTTGTGTAATTTTTTTGTTATATTTATTTTGTTATGTTTATATAATTAACGTTTAATGTGTTTTTATTTAATTAACAACAACAACAGCAATAGCACGTTAAACATTACCACATTAAACAACTACAACAACAACTGTTATTATTCAATTAAACAACAACATTAATACATTATTTAAAAACAACAACATCTACTACATATGAAGATTATTCATTTCATTTAAAAGATCATGGAGCCTTGCACCCGACTGATAAGCGTGATCCTCAGGATTCCTTGCCAATTCTAACTCCATCTCCAGTGTCTTTATTCTTGTCATCAACAGCTTGTTTTGACACAATAATGTCTTGTTTCTTGCTTCAAGCTGGTTAATCTTATTACTTTTAGCAACGCAATTTGAGCACTGCGTTGAAGAAGGGGCTTGATTAAAGTACCTCCTTTGAAATTCATCTTTTCATATGAAGTATCCACACCCATAGTCCTTTGTGCCTGGCTGTTACATGTTAAGAAAATTATAAGAAATGTATTCTCAACAAACAAATTATTTACATATTTACATAAATAAGCAAGTGTATAATTATTTACCACTGAAAAATGACATGCATAATACGGTAGCCCATAATTATCTTCTGTACGGGATGTGCTTTCTATAATTAATCATCTCTTACAGCGACACAAGAAAGGATTTTTTCGTTCTATCTGGCCAAAGAATTTGCATAATAATTTACAACATCAACCAATAATGTTATTACTCCCTCCGTCCCTTATTAAATGTCCTGTTTGAATTTTCAAAGTCTTTCTTTCTCAACTTTGACCTTAAATATTTTTGTTTGTGCAATATAATATTTGATACAAAATATACGAATAAATTAAGTTTTAAATGTATTTTCATTGCGTATAATTTTTATCAAATACTATATAACACAAGTAAAAATATTTAAGGTCAAAGTTAATAAATAAAGACTTGAAATGTCAAACATGGACATTTAATAAGGGACGGAGGGAGTATTAATTTAAATAAATTTTTAATCATTAACTATATAACTTTTATTATTACACTTTTGGGTAAGGATCCAGTGAAAAGAAAGCTTAAAATGAGAAGAATGAGAAATAACTATAAACGCATATTTGAGATGCATTGACTTGAATTAGATGCATCTCTATTCATTTAGATGCGTCCAACTTTGTTTCGAAAGGGATTTTGAAGTGAAAACGATGCATAGTAGTACAAACAACAAATTTGGCCCGCAGAGGACGAAAAATACATAGGATTCGTCTAACTTGATAAAATGCGTCTAATATATCTATATGCATATAATTTTTAGCTAGAAAATATATTACGGTGCATCTAAAAGATTAGAGATGCATCTAATTCAAGTCGACACATCTCTAATGTGTATTTATAGGTATTTCTCATCCTTCTCATTTTAAGGTTTCTTCTCATTTGATCCTAAGTCTTACACTTTTATTATAACTTTTATTACACTTTTATTATAATTACAAGTTTGAAAAAAAAAGTAAAAATAAAACTGCGTACAGCCCATGGTTTTGACCCACCCACCCCATGTGATAACTCTATCTCACATATCCTTTCTCTGTGATAACTATGTGTGTCTCTCTCTCACACATAACTCTCTCTTTCTCTCTCTCTTTCTTGGTGATGAATCTCTCTCTCTTTTAGATTTAAAAACTTTGATTAACTTTGTTTTTAGATCTAAAATTTGTACCTCTGTAATGATGGATAATTGTTGGATGGTTTATACGTGGTTGGGTTTTTTTTATCAACGATTTAAAAAAAATCATGATGGTTTTTGATGTTTTGATGATGATGGTTTCTTGAAAATTAGGGTTTCTTGAAAATGCCTAATTTTAGTTATAAAATGCCTAATATTTTAAAAATTAGGGTTTCTTGAAAAATTGAGGGTCTTTCAAAATTGATGCAATATATTTCAGTTGACCTTTGTTAATTGAAAGATTTACCAAGTAATTTATCAGATCTATAAGGTTTTTATAAAACGCCTAATTTTTTAAAAATTAAGGTTTCTTGAAAAATTGAGGGTTTTTCAAAATGGATTCAATATATTTCAGTTAACATTTGTTAATTGAAAGATTTATTAAGTAATTTATCTGATATATAAGTTTTTTATAAAACGCCTAATTTTGAAAAATTAGGGTTTCTTGATGGTTTCTGTTGGTTTATGATAAAGACTAATGAGACTTTATGTGGAGATATACTTGATAAGCAGCTTGTGCTTATGTGAAATTGCTTATGTTGGTGATTATTTGAGTTGTGTGGGTGCAAACGGGTAGGTTAATACCTTGATCTGCCACCTTTGAGTGGTATGAATACCTACTCTGGCCTACCCTAGTCCACAGGCTTGTGATGAAAATATTTAGATCTTTTTATATCTAAACTCTGTGATTATGGTTTCTTGGCTATGATAGTTTGGTTATGCTTATGTGCTTATGGATTTTAGATGAAAGCAGTTATAAACTGTTTATGGTTTCTTGGTTGTGATATATTGACCTCCCTATTTGGATATTCTAACCCTCTCTAATAAAGAGGGTTTGGTGATGAAACTGCTTATATGCTTGATGATGATGTACCCTCCAATCAGGTCGAAGGACCCCCCTTCGAGTATGATCGTAACCTACATAATCGAAGGCTCTGGCTAGCCTCCTAAAACTTTCTTTGGCGTAAAACTAGTCATCTATGATCTAGTTACCAAATGGGAATTCGCCAATCGAAGGATTAAGCCCTTCGGGGTACCCTTCGATAAGTCATTAGGACGGAGCATGTGCCAAGACAAAATATCGCTAAGACCAAGTCTTACCCACGTCCCCTCTTTCTCTTTAGCTCCCCCGCTAAACTAGGAAGAGTGGGACATTAAGCCCTAGTGGTCACCACACGTCATGGGACGCCCCCATGATCTCCGGAATTTGTGCTAACACTCTCCAAGGTTATTTCATCCCTAAGTGTTGACATAGTGAAGAGAACTCTCGAGTTAGGTTCTCGGGGAGTGGAGTAGGGCGAAGAGGTGCTTCGTAGCTGAACCACTATAAATCCTTTGTGTCACAGTTTGATCTCTTACTTACTTTGTCACTTACATTATTATTACTTTAGTACTTAGTTATAATTGTTTATATTATGCAAGATTTGAATTCACATAATATCGAATAAAAGGTTTTTAAAAGTAAACAAAGTTTCAAAAATAAAGGTTTTCATAATAGGGGTTTTTGCATATATATCATTTTGAAAATTCATAATTGCATATATATCCAAAGCATACATAAAAACTATTGTACTATGTGCATCAAAAACTTGTACAAAGGATATATATGCAATTATTCACTTTGGGAGAGATATATATGCAATTCTGCCTTCATAATAAATCAAAAGACGTAAAACTATTCAACCCCCCTTCTAGATTTTCAAAAACCCAAAAACTAATAATTAAACTAAAAATAATAAAATAAAAATAACAAGAAAAGTAAAAGTGGTGAACTTCTTATAATGAGACGAATATGTTTACTTAGATTTCCTTACTTCCTAGTTATCTCTTGTTGGTAAGTTGAGTGTCATAGTGCAATTGTTTAGATGAAGGGTCATATTCCTTAATACCGGTCGTGTGGGTGTGCACAACCTTCCACAACTTTATGAATATCTATTTTTTCTTATGACGATACGTTTAGTACCCTATCATAGAATCATTAACATTTACTCACGCATTAAATATAACCAATAAAGCCGTAGTGCACATCCGATTACGTTTCTTAAGACGTTCAAGCTTGTTACCGTATAGGAGATTAGCCAGTTTTTTAAAGCCTAACGCGAATCAATCAACTAAACAATAAACAACTCACCAATAATCAATAATTAGGTTTCATTAGATCTAAGCAAACACAAATAAACCTAAGCTAGCATGTTAAAGGAAAAAAAAAAAAGCACTAGAGATAATCAAACAACACATAGACATATTGAATGATTAAAGAATTACTTATCTTCAATAAAATATGAGAGAAGAGAGGGCTTGAGAACCCTTCAATTCTATGAAAATTCGTCCTTTACGGTTTAGCACAAAGTTACTCTACAAAAGTTGCACACTAATGAATGAAAAATCCAAAACTATATATAGAATTACAAGGCTGACGGCGTCAGGTTATGGTTTCTAACACCGTCAGAACGCCGGTATTAGGGTTTCGTATCGCCCAAACAATCCTCTGACGTCGTCACGTGTAAATACTTCTGGACCGTCTCATGTAGTTGCAAAGTCAGATGGCCTCGCTCCTTTTGTGCCTGATGGCGTCAGGTGTTAACTTCCTAAATCTTTCTGGGGTGTCTCATTATAAAAATCCTCCATTCTTGTCATAAGGTGACGACGTCAGCCTCCAAAGTGTGACACCGTCAGGTGTAAAAACTTGATTTTTCTTAACTTTCTTGTTTTCTTCTTTCTTGAGCATAAAAACGTCCAAAAAGCTCCAAATGCTTCATATTTCAGAAATCACGTCCCAAACACCTAAAATGATAAAAGAAACGATTTATGGCAATATTTGATCATAAATTCACAACTTAGGGCTTAAATGACCCCCTAAAAACGCATCAAATAAATCCTTATCAAATACCCTTACACTTGAGATTTGCTTGTCCTCAAGCAAATGAGCTTTTATATCAATCAAAATACAAGTTAGGGGTCATTTAACATTAATATAAAAGTAATTACAGCAGATGATCATTTCACCTTAGTAAAAAACAAGCACGAAAATTATACACTAGCACCTCACAATAAGTGTTTGGATACTCTCATCTCTCGGGTGTTATAAATTTATATATGACAATTGGAAATGAAAAAATATCTCTCACTATCTGTCATAGCAAATAGATTACCATAGGCTTGGGAAAGGATCAAAACTTCCACCACTTTAGCGTAAGCACCTAGGATAAACTTTCAAAGAGGTCTTTTAAAAGGTTGTAACGTTAGGTGTAAAGGTATGGAAAACACGGTTTGTTGGATAAAGGATATTTTACTAGTGGCAAGTCAACTGTCTTAGTTAATTACATATACAATGAGGCGTTGCTAAGCCAAGACTCGACTCAACTAACTACAACTCTTTTTGGATTTTTCAAGACACTATTTTGACTTAAACATATATAAAAGAGACGGATAATAGCCCTTTTTTTCATACACTTTTACTCTACCATCCAAAATAATACATCAAAGGGAACTCGTTCCCCCCTTACACTTAAATTTTTACATAAGTAGAAATAAAGACTCGAACTAAGATAATCCAAATATTTGGAGTACTTTAAAATATTATCGCACATATAGGGGTAATAAATGATGTTCTTCCCCATTACTCCATGACACTAGTACTTTACCCATAAGTCCAAATCATTCAAAACAATATGTACAAGATATGACTCGACTTAGCAACCATGTAATCAATTAGACAATTAACAAAGGGTTTAAGCATGTAACAATAATGCACTAAAGATGAGTGCATACAAGAAAGGCTAAAGCGATTTGGGTGTACATTCGGGGGTGGATTGTAAACAAAATTTTCCTTTAAGTAAAATGCTTAAAGTTAGAAACCAAAAAGATAGGCTCTGTGGGGTGTACTAGGGGTATCGTGAACTAAAAATGAGTATATCACAAAGGTGTGGGAAAATTACTTGACCAATGAAATCAATGTAATTATAATACAGGTTTAAAACATGGGTTATCCTAATACCTCTTATCATATAGCAAATCCTAACTACACGAATGTATTCTCACTAGCGGTCTCGGGATGCATCACTAACGCAAGTTCTAGAATCTAAATACTACCGGTACACTCACAAGCACTAACAATGAATGTTTTTTCCTAAAGATCTAAAGGTGAACCTCACATATTTGGGGTGAAAATTTTTTGAGTGATACGGTTTTTGTGCTAGTCATATAATTCTAAATAATTTCTTTTTTAATTTTTTTTTCAATTCTCTGATACAATGATTGATAGAGTATTTGTTGGTACAGAAAACAATAGTCTCTGTATCCTTTTTCTATGCTTTTATTCAAAGAGAAAATTACAATATATAAGAGGAAGCCATGACTTTTTCTCCAAGACAAATCCCTTGAGGTGCAGTGGTGTCATCATTCTGGTGGCATGGGAAAAAGTTGTTGCCACGTCAGCAAAAAGCTCCATGGCACCAGAAACCCCACGGCACCACATTTTGCCCGTATCCGTTGGAACCAGAAATTCTGGTGCCGTCGGCCATTTTTTTTCTTTTTACATAAAATAAAATATACACAATATTAACTAAAAATAAACTTCATTAATTAAAATAAACACATTACATTAACAGAAACTACGATTTGAAATATTAAACTACGAATTAAAAAACGAATCTTGAGAGACATAGCCCTTGTTACTCGAATACTCAGACTCTGATAGAACATGTCCTAACCCCATGGCCCAGCGGTATGGTGCTTCTCTGTTTAGCCGCTCCGTACGAGCATTTTCCTCATCCCTACGAGCACGTGCCTCACGTTCTTTGGCTTCTTGAACCTCTAGCAAGACTTGCATATCTTGCTCGAAGAGTTCTTCATCAGTCAACCCTATCTAAATAGGTTGATTTTGGGCTGGTGTATTGTTCAGCGGTTGATCTAGTTGTTGTTGGACAACCGGTGGATTGGGCACCGGTTCATTTTCCAGTGTGAATACCAGAAATATGTCTTCCGGTGGAGTGTTCACCGGTTCATTTGCTGGGAGAAGTCGTGTTCACTTGTAAATTGTTGAGAGAAGTCACAGTGACTTGGGAATTGTTGAAAGAATTCACGGTGAGTTGGGAATTGCTGGGAGAAGTCTTTGCGAGACATTGTGTGTGTTGTGTTGTGTTGTGTGTGTTCACCTCAAGCCAGGTGAGGCTATATATAGGTAAAAGTTATAAATTTAAAATTCAATTAGAATTTGAACTATCAATAAATCCCGCTTTAAAGTTTGAACTTGAAATTTGAAAAAATCCCGCTTTAAAGTTTCAATTTTCAAATTTGAAAAAATCCCGCTCTGTTTTGAATTTCAAATATCTAAACCCCTATAAATAAAATACCATAACCTAATATATTTCACACACTTCAGTTTCTAAATAATTTTACAATGGCTAATCGTTGGTCAATGGAAGAAGAAAACTTGCTAGCTGAAGTTTGGCTTGAAGTTTCTCAAGAAAACTACGAAAAACGCTCTTTTTGGAACGAGGTTGTAGAAAGGTTCAACAACCAGTCTGACGGTGACCACCGTAACAAAAACATGGTTACGAGTAAATGGGGACGACTTAGCACTGAATGTAAAAATTTCAATGATATTTACAAGCACGTGCACCGTAATAGCCCGGATGACAATAATCGTCTCCAGACTACAAAGAGGATTTTTGAAGAACGCTTTAGTAGGAGAAGTTTCAAATATGCTCACGTGTGGTTCATTTTGAGAAACCACCCAAAATGGGACGAATGAAATTTTTATTTTCCAATATGTATCGTGTTTATGTTTTCCGTATCGTGTTTCGTAGTTTTCGTAGTTTATGTTTATGTATCGTGTTTATTTTCTAATAGAGGGTTCAAATTTAAAAAGAAACCATGTTATATTTGAAAAAGAAACCAAATCAATGTCATTATATTTGAAAAAGAAACCATGTTCCAACCTTAACATTCAAAAAAAAAAAAAAAAAAAAAAAAAAAAAAAAAAAAAAAAAAAAAAAAAAAAGCCCACGGCGTGAAGCCATGGTGACGGCGCGACATCGGGTATGGTGCACCATGGCCAAATCTCAGCTGGTGGTGATGGCGCCACCCACCAGCCCACCATACCCCCACTCTAAACATAGCAATATATTCACCAAGTCAAATATCTACAAAATATTCTATAGTTTGTATAACACAACCCGTTTGGTTTATGAGGAAAATATGTGCATGAGTCGTATTATTGATTTTTGGTTGGTTTGGATGGGGGAACATGATAAATTAGGGATGAGCAAAAGAACCAAAGAACCGAAACCGGACCGGAACCATGAAGAACTGAACCGGAACCAGAACCAATGGTTCCAGTTCCAGTTCTTGATTTTGAGATTTTTCGGTTCTTGGGTTGGTTCGGATCGGCTCCACCAGTTCTTGGTTCCGGAACCAAAGATCGAATAATTATAAAAATATGTATTTTTTTTTACTTCTTATTAAAATATTAATCAAATCCTACATATCATTAAAAAAAAAAAAAAAAAAAAAAAAAAAAAAAAAAAAAAATCAAGCCAAACACTCTAAACCCTAATCTTTAATTCACTGAAACATCCACAAATCAATAATTAATCTAAACCTAATAATATTCAAAGATCATTCATCATTATCAAAATAATGGAAGTAAGTTTATATTTTATTTTTATTTGCATTCGATTAGCTTGTACATGTCCATCATACTAAATTTTGCTAGCACTTTTATTAATACATTATTTATTATCTGTCATCATCACGTAGCAACATGATCATCACGTAGCACTTTTAGTTTTATTAATACTTTGCCTAACAGATATGAACAAAGTTTTAAGTTATTTTATTTTGTTTTCCAGATTGTTATGCATTATTGTTTTGTTAAAAATATGAACAAGTGAAAGTAACTATAGAATGATTGACTATTCGAGTTTATGATTTAGTTGTTAATTGTTATTAGCTTAATAGAAAAGCGGTTCCTATACGGGTAGATCCAAAAGAACTAGAACCGGAACCAGAACCGGAGCCAAAAACTATATTCGGTTCGGTTATCGATTCCCACTTTTCAAAAAAATTGGTTCTCGGATCCACCGGTTCTGGTTCCGGTTCCAACCGGTTCCAGAACCATGCTCATCCCTATGACAAATGACAATACAGTAATATCTTATTTTGAGGATATGAATGGAAAAGTTATTGCAATGGTCCTAGTTTCTTGGTGGGTTCCTTCTCATGAAATTTGTAATGTACAATAGTTTCTTTAAGGGTTAATTTGATATAGAAATTGATACTCACATCACAAAAAATGATACACACATCACAATATCACATCATTAATGCATATGTTACAATATAGTATGTGCATAATTGTGGTGTGTGCATCATTTTATGTGATGTCTGCATCACTCCCCATTTCATATATGTCCAAGTTAAACCTCAAAATGTCATATTTATTCAACTAATTATCATAATACCAAATATACCCGATATAAGAGTATCCACAATGGGTCAAATTGTTAAAAGTTTTTCACTATTTCAAAAAGTTATTTTAATGGTTTTTTGCATTACTTCAAAAGCTTTTTGAAAAGTTTTTTTTTAAAGACTTGATGAACCTCAATATTTGGTGCATTGTAGATGCTCTAAAATGCCATATGTGTCATATTTACCCGAACAATTAAATTATTCACTAAAAAGAATTTTAAAACTCTTAATAATTATTACTACATAATTTGTTTTGACTGTCATTCCCTCTGATCATTAAGCATTAGGAGCATTAAATACTTCCTTTTTTTTTTTTTTTTTTTTTCCTAATCTAGGTTTCCAGAAATATAACTTGGCATCGCTGGAAGTTATATTGTTGTGTTGATGTTTTGATTGTGAACAATTTTAATAACCTCCTATTAGTTGCAGGAATTAGGATTTTAATAAAGGTGCAGGTTGCATTATAACCCTTGATGCATTACTTCATACTGGTTTCAAGATACCATTCAAGCTAATCACTTGTTTGTATATGATTTAGTTGATGGGTATTGAAAGATGTACCTTTTATGTTGTTATGGTCTTTGTTTATGTTATTATGGTCTTTGTTATGGTCTTTGTTTATATTGTTATGGTCTTTGTAAACAGACCTTGTGGCAGCCTCTTTAATACTCATTTTGCTATAACAACTAAAATTGTGCAGGTAAAATATTGAAAATTTATTATAGTACTCCGTACATTATAAGGGGTGTAATATAAATTTAATTAACTAAATTTACTTATAATTGATTTTACAATGAAATGGGTAAATATGACACATATGATATCTATATTGGATACATTAGGTATTACTACATGATAATTTAAATTCGACAAATATGGAATTAACCACTACAAAAAATAGTGTTATTATTCACATTTATTTTGTCACAGTATGGTCAACCGTGGACTTTTTTTTATATGGATAATAATTTTGTTACATTTATAGGTGTGACAAATATTTAAAAAACAATCCACATGAGCGACACTTATAGGTGTAGCAAATGTCTCAACACTTTTATTTTTGAACATTTTTTGCAATTTTGCCACACTTTTAGGTGTGGACATTCAAAGAATGTTTCCACACTTTTAACCATAGACATTTAGATAATATCTCCAAACTTATATGTGTAGCAAAATTTGTCACACCCATTATTACCACACTTGAGTAAGTGTGGAATCAATAATTTTACAAATTTTTAAATGTTGTCATTTGGCCTTTAAAATGTGGAGAATTCAACTAGTTTTTTTAAGTGAACTAGGGATGAGCACGGTACCGGTCACGTACTGATCCCATACCGAATTAGTGGTACCAATTTTTTCCCGAGCATAAATTAGTGGTACTTGCGGGTTTTCCCTTTTTTGGGGGGGAATTTCCGGATTTGGTACGGGTCCCATACCGAATTAGTGGTCCCGATTTTTTTTCACCTTATTTTATAGAAACCGATACGGTTCCAGTTCGGTTTCAGGATTCGGGTCAAAATGCTCATCCCTAGAATTAACTCTTTCTTTAAGAACATTTAAAAAAAAATGGTTATTAATCCCATATTTTATGATCAGGAGCATGCATATTGTCTCAAGTTTACATTATGATTAGGATTTTAATTTCAGGCGACTGAAAAGAGGAAAAACATGTGACATATTTGATTTATTTTTGTAAAACTTAAAAAAAAAATAATAATAAAAAAAAATTAAATTAGTAAAAATCACTATCTAGATGGATTATTTAGGTAATTGGTTTAAACAAAAAGAGGTGATATGTACACCATCAAAAATGATGTCCATACCACAAAATCACATTAGTGATGTATATAATACAACACCATGTATGTATAATTGTGATGTGCACATCAATTTTGTCTGTGTTTATATTAGCGCACTATTATTTTTGCCATTGTCATTCCTATGCTTGATTTAATATAATGGAATGGAGCATTACTCAAAACAGGGTAATCAACTATTACTCAACAAAATGAGGGTTATGGCATTACATTCCTTAAAATTTCTATTATCTTTGCCATTGCCGTTCCTTGATTTGAACCAAGCGTCCCCTTACTAACCCATTTCTTATATACTCCGTACCATATAGACACTCGCACAAACCCAACCATCACAGTACACACCTCATCCTATCCCAAGCATCACAGTACACTCTGGTTCTCATTCTGTTTAACAAACATTTTTTTTTGAATCTAGTAAAAAAATGGAAGCTGCTTAGAAGGCTCATGGTGTGTAACATGAAATTTACATATATGTCAGCTCTCCGTGTCATTAAAGTCTATAAATAGACCAACTAAGTAGACTTGTGTTATTCGTTCAAACAAAAAAAAAAAAAAAAAAAAAAAAAAGTAGACTTGTGTATGGTCAAGTGTAGTATTAGCAAGAAAATGGCAATAACAGAGTTGCAGGTTACGAAGACAATAGTCGAAAAAGACATAACTGCCTTTAGGGGTATGGTAGAACAAGATGAAAAAGTAGGAAACGTTATAGTGTTGCACCTTGCTTCAAGACTAGGAAATGCTGAAATGGTGTTGCTTGTTTTAGAACTAAAGCCAGATATGGTGTCTGCTGAGAACAGTGATAACTCAGAAATGCCACTCCATGAAGCGTGTCGCATGGGACATGAGATGGTGGTCAGGTTGATTATGGAGAAGGACCAATGGGTGGCTGGTATGCTCAACCGTGAGAACCAGAGTGCATTGTACCTGGCTTGTAGTTATGGGCATCTTAAAATTGTTGATTTCGACCATCTCTAATGTTATCACTATAATTTAGCACTAAAATAGCGCAAAACTAGCGTCTTATTAGAATATGCTTGCACTAAATAACTTTTGCTCCAATGTACAATATATATTTGCACTAAATGTACTTTAAAACTATCAAAATACGTAGAAATGCAATGAATTAAAAAAATTTAGCAAAATATATAAATATTGGGTTCATTTTAACGGCGTTGATGAAAAACGTACGAATATATATTTATACCAATTAGTTTTAGTTATATGTATTATAAAGTAAAAGATTAGTTAAAATAAAGAGTTTTTAAATAAATGAATAGTGTTTAGTACAATAAATAGTATTCAAATTTGGTGTTTTTTTTTGCTTGGTTACTATTTATTGTACTAAAATGGTGTGACGTTTAGTGCCAACATTGGAGAACATATTTGATACATTTTGCACTATTTTAGTGCTAAAGGTACATTTGAATATTTGATGCTAACATTACGAATGAATCGAATTTGAAATATTTGTATGCAAATGAGTTAAAGTGCCACTTCCTATGTTTTAAAATATACTGTTATCTTTAGCGTCTCTATTAGACTTAACAATATAAGTTTATTCTTGACGGTGATGCAGATATCGCTGAAAAGTTGCTAGAAAAGTGCTCGGATCTAGCAAATACGAAGGACATCACTGGTTCCTTACCGTTGCATGTCGCTTGCAGAAAAGGGCAATCGGAGATTTCAGCAATGCTCTTAGGAATGGACCCTGAGCAAGTTTTTGAGTTTGATAACAATGGCTACTCTCCTTTGCACTTAGCTGCCATGAATGATGACGTAAACATCCTAAGGTTGTTTGCATCCATAAATCCTTCATTCCTTGAGATTCAGTCAAAACAAGGAGAAAATGTGTTCCATCTAACCATCGAACGCTGTAAGTTGGACGCCTTCAGATTCGCAGATGGTATCCTCAGACGCACAGACCTGTTTGACCAACCAGACAAATCTGGCAAGATTGTTCGAGATTTTGCACAGCGTAGAGGTTATATCGAGGTGTGAATTTTTTATTTTGTTTCTATACGCTTTCACTAGCAATATAAACTCTAGTAAACTTGCTAGTTCTAAATCAATTCAGTTCAGATGCTTTTATAATTCTTTGTTTAACTTGATGCCCTAAAAGCTTTTGAGTCCCTGTGTGTTCTTATCTCTTGCACATCCTCTAAGACGGAACTAGTAAGTTGTTTAGTCAAATTTAATTTGGCTTATGACACTAAATACAATACATGTTCATTGCAGTTTGCAGAACTCATAGAGCAAAGTGATAATCGAGAAAAACAGAATGATCGGCAAACACAAGAAGATTTTAAATTACACACAGAAGCACTACAAAATGCAAGGAACACAGTTACACTCGTGAACATCTTGATAGCAACAGTCACATTCACAGCAGGTATGACCCCACCCGGTGGGGTCTATCAAGACGGGCCTCTTAAGGGAAAAGCAATAATGGGTGAAAAACGAGCTTTCAAAATATTTGCAATCAGCAATCACATAGCACTGTTTGTGTCCCTTTGCATCGTTGTAGTCCTAGTCAGCATCATCCCTTTTAAACGGAAACCACTAAAGATGATACTAGCAGCAGCTCACAAGGTCACATGGGTGGCATTATCATTCATGGCTATGTCGTATGTAGCAGCATCTTGGGTTATCATGCCAACAACTTACGAGAATCACAGAATGAATTGGATCCTAGAAGCTTTATTGACTATCTGTGCGGGGACTCTAGGATTAACCTTTTTTGGGCTAGGAGTTATGCTTATGAAGCATCTGTTGAACAAGTACAAGCTGCAGTTGAAGAAGTACAAGCGGCAGCAGCATGATTCAGATGTTGTTGCTGGCAACAGGTTAGGATTTCATGCTCTTTGATTATAGTGCCAAAACTATAAACCGAATTAAGAACAGCCACTCGTTATCAGTGAGGTAGATAATGGATTAGCATATAACTAGTGGTAGTTCTGGTTTCTGTTATATATGAGGCGTTGGATCACAGTGTCAACATATCTCGCATTTTAATAAAGTTATTTGATTTCTTTTTGAAAAATGATTTGGTAGCCTAAAACCTACACCTAAAATTAGACCTAAAGATGTGATTGGTGCATTTCAAAAATTGATTGGTGGGAAATGATGAAAGAGAAAAAGTGTATAATACTTGTCAAAAGATGAATGGAGTAGGTCTATTGTTAGGTCTCATTGTTAGGCCTATATATCACTACTCTTTCTTTTTTATTGAAGTGTGTAATAATAAACTTTGATTAAGAAATTATATTTCTAATCAACTACATGTTTAGAAATATGAAAGTACTGGCTAATCTTTATTTAGGTTGATTCTAGTTTTCCTAACGGCTGTTCATGAAAACATCTTTCAGTTTGATAATAATACAAGAAACCTACGAGTACTTTATTCTTTGAGTTGTTCTCCATTTTTGATTGTGGCCATTTGATTTAACGATCCGCATCAATATAGCTTGAGGTTAACTTCAATAAACACTTTTGTTGATGTTGGGAATGCTTAGTCACAAGATACGTTAACGTGCCCGTGTGCGAATTGTACCCAAAGAGGTACTTGATAAATGTTGAATTAGTCATATATTGGGTTATGGTACACAAAAGTTACTAAAGTTTACCAGAAATTTGTCTTAAGAAAATATAGTTTTATTTCATTCAACCAGGTTACCCATGTATACGGGTTTTGTTAATTTGGTCATTATACATGTAAAATAGCGACACTAAGGATATTTAGTGGAAGGGTTACCGGCTATTAGCCCGTCACCCATGCCACGTTGGCTTGACGAAACTTCCACCTTACAGAAAAATTACTAAAGTTTCCAAAAAATTTGTCATAAAGTAATATAGTTTCATTTTGTTCATACAGGTTATCCATGTTTATGGGTTTGTTAAATGTGTTACTGAACCTAAGGTAATATATTTTCATTTTTGTTCATTTTTATATGTTTTCGTATGTTTTTGTTCGTTTTCAACCGTTGTTATACGTTTTCGTCCGTTTTCATCATTTTTTTAGTTTTCATCCATTTTTATTTGTTTTCAATTGTTTTTACACGTTTTCGTCCATTTTTGTTATGTTTTCATCCGTTTTTATACGTTTTTATCCGTTTTGTATATTTTTTGTTTATTTTTATACGTATAAAAATGAACGAAAACATTTAAAGACGGACGAAGACGTATAAAAACAAACAAAAATGTATAAAAACGTAAGAAAAATGGATAAAAACATATAAAAACGAATGAAAACATATAAAAACGGATGAAATAGATAAAAACGGACGAAAACGTATAAAACGGATAAAACGTATGAAAACGTAAGACAAACGGATGAAAATGTATAAAAACGGACAAAAACGTATAAAAACAGTTGAAAACATATAAAAGCATATAAAAATAGATAAAATGTATGAAAACGTAAGAAAGACGGATGAAATCATATAAAAATGGACGAAAACGTATAAAAATGGTTGAAACCGATAAAAATGTATAAAAACGGATAAAAACAGATAAACGGATGAAAACGTACAAAAACGGATTTAAAACGGTCAAACTAACAGACATAATGGTCTAGGGACTAAATCCTTGAAACGAGAAAAACCACAAGGACCGTTTTGTTCTTAAAAAATAAGCCACATAGGATTTTTACATATGATATCCGGTTACCAAAAACATAGTAACGTTTATAACCAGTTACAAAAGTTGAGTAACCTAGATGAACAAAATGAAACTATATTTCCTTAGGACAAATTTCTGGTAAACTTTAGTAACTTTTGTGTACCATAACCCGTCATATATTCTACGTCAAAAGTCTCTCATTTACGGCAAAATAAATAACATAATTACGTGTTTTAATTGCATATACTTTTGAAAGTTGGTATTTTATATTGTAGGTTCGTGACGAAGATTTTGAAGTAAAGGAGCAGAAATTTTGAGAGTATAATGAAGATTACTGAAAAACTACTAAATATTAATACACCCAAGATTACCCTGCTGAAGCTCGAGAAGTAAAGACCAATGTTTATCTTAACTAATAAAGCCAAAATATCAGATCCAATAAAGTAAAAGTCGGCCCCAGAAATTGCAAATGGCCCAGTCGAAAGTCTCATATGTTTTGTCGTTGACGACTTGACGCGTGTATTTCTTGGACAAAATATCTATATATATATACTACTATACTAGTTATAATACCCGTGCACGCACGGGATTTTATCAAAAAGATTTACGTATTAGTATAGTGGTGAGTTTAAATAAAATTGCAGATTTTTATGTTGTACAATAATTATTATTGTTTATTTTGTGAGTGTAATTATTTAAAGTAGATGACTTATGTCGTTTCTGAATAAATGGCAAAGTATCATATCGATTCGAATAAGGCAAAACACTACCAAACATTGTGTAATTAACAGAAAATCACTGGGCCAATATATTATTTGATTTAATATTACATTCATTGTTTTTTATGCATTAAATTTAAAAGATTATGAAGTGCAGTGACATGCGGTTGAACTCGTTCATTAATGGTTGGCTCCGTCCTTGAGGCCATTTCCACATTGATATCAATCTGACCACGCCTCTTTATTTCGAGAGCATTGCCAACACATCAGTTTTTTCCAGATTGCTCTTGCCTTTGTAAAATTCCAATTGCATTGCTGTTTGAATATATAAGAGAGTGATGTCAATAAAGATATGATATGTTTGAAAGACAATGAAACAAAAGGGTTTTATAATTTACCGAGTATTACCATAACCAAAAAATAATGGGCTGCTAGTGAAGTACTGTGTCTACTGTCCAATATGTATTATCTTTATCATCTAAAAGTTTCTATATGGCAAAAATGTTTATACATATTATAAAGAAGGAAGGGGGGGGGGGGGGGGAATAAAGAGTGATAGCTGGGAAAAAAAATTTGTAACAAATCTATTTACATCTATGAATTGAAATTCTTAAACATGTTTTATATGAAGAATCTAAAACCTTAAAAACCACATTGGTATTCCTGAGACTGAAATTATGTTACAGTTCACAAACCATAGTGTTTGTTTTTTGGGAAAATTTCATGCATTGTTTTTTTGTCTTCGAGTTCGATGAGTTTGATGTTTTTCTGTTTGAACACGATCCTTGAAACTTTTTGGCGACTTTAAACCCATTTGACCCATGTGCCCAATCCCGTTTTAACTAAACTTTATATTCGAACAGTTTTTGATAAACACAACCCAAACTAACCACTTTTTAAGTAAATGGGTCAAAGTGGTTCCTCTAATATTAAGTGTTAAAGTGCAAAACTATGAATAAGTGACATATCCCCATACACAAAAGGTAAAAGGTATCATAAATTGTAGTTGTAATTTTTAAGTGAGCTTTAGGCCATGTCCTCCTTAGGTTCATTTACACTTATTCCATTGTTCATGAGGTCAGAACCGTACGTGGGACGAGTTTCTGCCTCATACAGCTCGGGTAGTTTCAAGCTCTTTCAAGAGGAATTTGCTACACATTTCAGGTCTTAACTAATGTGTGGAAACCCGTAACTATCCAAAACCCAATCCACTATGATGATCTTAATAAAGCTAAAGATAGAAACACATTATTAGTTCATAGTTTAATGGAAATGCTTAAACAAATAATAAGTAAGGAAAAACACGATGTCATAGGCTCGATATAGTTGCATTCTTTTCTTCTGCTGAACTACTTGTGCAATATAACTGCAAATGAAAAATTGGTGTAGTTGTGTTAACACTTAACAGTCCATAAGACAAATATAACTTACAACATCTGGTTTAAGAACATATAGCCTTGATTAACACTCTACTAACACTTTTATCTTACAAAACTTAAAACAACAATAAATAAGTACATTTCATAGTAGAAAAAAAGATGGAAACTAAAGTTTTAAAAAGACTGAAGTGGGCAGACTCGACCCCGACTAAAAACCAAGATTGATGAAATGTATAAACCGATACCGGGCAGATGGGTGGTCGGGTCGGATTTTGTCTGGTCTCTCGGTTCGGGTCTTCAGTTTTGAGCTTGTAGGACTGAACAAAATGTTGTTTCAGATTGTCACAAATGAAGTTAATTGTTCTATGCTGTGTGTTACAAAATTTTGTGCCCAATTGTCACCGTAACAAAATACTAACCAACAAATTGTCCAAGTCCTAAAATGGGTGTTTCATTTGTTCCAGGCTTTTGTTACAGTAACAAATAGAGAGACCATATAACCTACACCGGACCGTGGGGCAGTTGGGTCTGTCTTTTCCCGGGTCTCGCGGTCTGGTTCGGTTTTCTGTTGTCCATGTTCAACCCTAATTAAATCTAGTAAACTGTGTGTGTGACCACAACTAATAGCAACACACTAAGCCAATGATTTTTAAAGAAATTACATACCGCCCTTGTGTTAATATTAGTCACGCATTAACTTACAGCAAGTGATTGCAACCCTTGGTTTATGCAGATACGTGAATGATCACCCTTCTAATGTTTTATATACCTTTATTAGCAAAAATGATTATTGATCCAACAAATATGAATGAAACACATATAGGATGTTGCTACAAATTATAACAAATCCCGTCAATTGTTCTATGTTGTGTGTTACAAAAAGTTGTGCAAGGCCCAATTGTCACAGTAACAAAATACTAACCAACAAAATGTCCAAGTCCTAAAATGGGTGTTTCATTTTTTACAGGGATCGAATAACCCGCTAGTCGCTTTTTACTGGCTGAAGTATCCACATCATCAGTTGCTAGATGGGTACAGACATAGTCCAAATGTTATAGAAACAATGAAGAGGTGACTCTAGTAACACTTCTTGAATCAACATTCCCTACAAACCACTTGACATGCCCGTCTTTTTCTTTGGACCGTCCAAATAAACTTTTGTAGTATAAACTTTGAATGCAAAATTGACAGCCTACAAATATTTTCTAATTTTAAAATATTTAACAATCAGATTTTATTCATGAACTGGAATTAGACATTTGTAAAATATGAATCATTTAAAGACATTTGTAACAAATCAGATCTTTATTGATTAACTGGAATGACACTGACTTGATTGCCACAACACTTTCGGTGCAATATACATAGAGGTGTTCTGGTGCACTTCTGGTACCCAAACCTAAGTGCCATGTATACAGTGTTAGATGGCAGTATGCATGCACTGAAACATATTATAGTTTCTTCAGAGATAAATACAAAATGATAAGGTTTAAGCTGCACTTTCTGCGCTTTTTTCACATTGAAAATTTCTCCAAACTTTTAAAAAAATGATGAAATTTAAAATAGAGGTTATAATTTGTAATTGGAAATGCCAAGTGTATTATCAAGAATACTCTTAAAATATGTGTAAATAGCATAAATATCAATCGACACATTAAGGTTAAGTAGACAAAGGGGTGGATATAAGTGTTAAGACATACCACCAATATGCACAGCAAGAGACTCAGAGATGAATTTATGTGTAATGGAGTGGCTGCCATTTTTTTTTCCAGGATTCTAAAATGACAGAATTCGACTCAGAAATGCCCTCCACACCAATTGCATGACCCTTTGATCCAACCATAAGCGCAAAGCATGTTGTCAAGTACCCATGCCTACAAAGTTTCAATAAGGTGTTTGATTAGGGAGAAAGAACAATTGATATATGATACAAATCAACAGAAGTGACTCACTCAGATTCGTTAGCCAAATTACAGTTCAGTGACTGTAATATATCGTTCAAGAATTCCTTTGTGAGTGCCAACCATTGCAGCTCCATGACAAAGAGAAAATTTTAGGTGGTACATTTTTATTTTACGTATTACTTATACCATGTAACTACCTAGCAACAGTTGTGTGCTTTTTCAAATATGTTAGATTATTTATCCAACCATCCAAGATGGTTTAGATACAAAAACAAACTACAGGTGTTTGGGATTCCTAATTCAAATTGATTAGTTTGTATACAATATATAGGGGGTGTTAGGCTAACCATAATGAGTATAAAACATTTGTTTCTGTATTAAGTACAAAATCTATGGCAAACTTATATAGAGTTGTTGAATACGATATCCTATTTGCTTATATTAGTCACATATAATTAATAAAAAGCTACACATACGACAACTTTAGTTTTGATCAATATTATAATGAGCATAAAATTAACTCCATATCTTTCAAATGGCTACAAAATTGCTTACCTATGCTAGAATGCTTATGTGTAGCTACAAAAATGCTTATATGGATATAGAAACATGCCTTTATTAGAATGATTACTTAATAAACCACATAAACCTACCAAATTAACACGCGCAAATAGCTCATCATGCTTAATTTACAATTAATTTAGGGTCTCCAAACTGAGATCAATTTTGCTATTCGTGAAGCACTCAAAACACCATTTTGATAGTACCTCTAGTAAATGTATTTGTTCTAGGCCCCATGCGTTGCTTGTGCCTTGCTTTTTGTTGCTCCCTAGGTTTGCCTGCTTTGTCTTGCTTTTGCTTTGCCATAGCTATAGGCCCCGTGCGTTTTTGTTTGTGTTTCTTGTTTTTGTTTGCCTTGCTTCTGCTTGTTGTTTGCTGTCCTTTTGCTTTTCCTTTTCACCCGCACACCTACACATGCCGGAGGTCTCTTTGGAAGGAGTCTCTCTATTCCTGGGTGTATCCTGGGGTAGGGGTAGGACCTGTCTACATTCTACCTCCCCCATACCCTGCTCCAGCGGGATTGGGTTCGTTGTTGTTGTTGTTGTTGTCTAGTAAATGTATATGTTTAGAGCAATGACTTCCAAAATTGGTCTCGGTAGTAAAAGTGTAAAACCAATATAGTAAAATTATATATCCTAATTTCTATAACATTGTTGTATCATGGAGACAATATAAAAAACTTATTTAATAACTAACCAATGTATAAATTTAGATGGACATTATGCTAAAATCACCTCAGACTTATCTAGAAGATTTTGATTAACTTCAAACTACCAAGGAAGCTTTGCTACCTCCTCCAATGTAGCTTCCAGTTAACTATAGCCTTAGAGATACGAAAAGAACCAACTTAAGTTCTTTATTTACTTTTACACCCATGTTTTTATAAAGAATAAAATTAAGGAGTTTGGTAATATTAGAGAATTTAAATATTTAAAATTTTCAAGTATGAAGATATTTCAGTTGTCGCATGGCTATCCACCATTTCGTTTCTAACATCAAGTTGAAAGGAGTTGTATTTTATTTCGATGTCTTAGCTTGAACTTTCATTTATTATAGAAAAGAGCACAACAATAAACCAAAGGTAAATAACAACAAACCAATATCTCCTACTTTTATGCCTCATAATTTCATATCGCATAAACACACACAAAAGACCAATATACTTAGTCTTTCAATTTATTTCCATTCCTTTATAGCATGTTAATATTGAGCATGCTAATTCATCATGCTACTATCAATATTAGCTATTAGTATTGTTACTAATCATACAAAAGTTAAAGTTCTTATGCATGATTACATGTTGCATATTTGTAACATGATAGCTAAATTACCTTGTATAATCTCTTCCTCAACTGCAACCTTTGGGGCAATCCCTATCTCTATCTTTCAATTCGTTTCACAACTTTTGTGTTACTTGCTCATTGAATAATAGAAGAAAATATTCAAGTAAAGATTGTCTAGGACAAAACATCACAAAATAGACATCTTAGCCTCATACAAATTTTGATTAGTCACTTGTCGAGAAGGTAACTTAGAAACCACAAAAACAAATATCTTAAAACACATTGGTTTTGTTTATATTAACAACATTCATTTAAACCTAACTCAGAAAAAAAATTAATTATCATCAGCTTAGAATAAAAATCAAGAAATCAACAACATAAGAAAATTAATTGCAAAAACTCATCATAAAGTTCACACCTTTATTAAACAAAACCCACTAATTCATCAAAGTAACAATTGAATTGAAATTAAATTAGGGATAATTGATACCATTACTGACAAACTGTCAGTTACATCATCGAAATTAGAGGAGATGAATTCTATGAATATCTATAATATCTGCTAATAGATATTAAGATCCTTATTATAACAACTAAATATACAAACATTCAAAATACAATTAGAGTACCTCAATTATGATAGTAATATATATGAAAACCCTTACTTGACTCTTGACAAAATTTAATCTGGGTCCGGATATCCCATCGGAAAACTGTATTGATTGAATTTGGTCATTCGATTTTGATTTAGGGTTTGATATAGTTGGTGTTCATGGATGCTTGAATTGGGCAAATTTGTCTTTTCTGAGAGGAATAAGAAATTGGGTTTTTGATTATGTTGAATCTATATTCAATTAGAATAAAAGAAGGAAGAGTAGAAAGTGAAAAAGTGTTACCCGATGCATTAGGTTTTTGTAGGGAAGTCAATATAATGCGTATGTTGGGGAAGAAGGGTGGGTTTTGGAGTGTGTACGTTTTGATAAAAAGTTTGGTTTTTACCCTTATACTATTGAAGATTTAACCCATCTTTTTAAAGTTTTATTTTTTCATATTTTTGACACATATAATTTTTAACCCACGTTTTATTTAAAAACGAATTTATAGTTTCTTTTTGCCAAATCAAGAAAATTTTAAAATTTTTTTATTCAAAATCTTATAAAAATAATATATCAAAAATTGAATTATTACTAAATAAGGTATGATTTGATTTTTTTGAAATGAAAAAGTCCCTACTAAAGGTTTTATTTTATTAAGAAAAAGATAATGCATTTTGAACTATTCTATAATTAGAAAGACTTAAAATTACTTTTATTTGCTTATTATAAAAGGATTTCAAAATTGATTGATTAATTATGAAGCAGGTTGGCTAGAAAGCAAGTTGGTTAGGAAGTAGATTGGTTATTCAAACTAAAATTATTTGGCTTAACCATCTCTACTTATAAAGCATAAAGACAACTAAATGTGTAACCGAATAACCAAATAGTGCAAAATATAGTCACAGGTACCCGCCGCCACATTGCACGGGTACCGTTCTAGTTTATTTGAATGGCTGAGAGCCTGAGATGGCCAGATGGGTGAGAATATTTTTTTAGGTTCTAGGCTTAAAATAAAATAAGTAGCCTGGCGCCCACCGCGTTGCGGCTAGCGACGGAGCCAGGATTTATAGTTAAGGGGGGCCGAAGTTCATTATATAACCCGAAAAAATAAAATTTTAAAAATGGTTTCCAACTTTAGTTTATACAAATAAACAATCACAAAAACTTACGAATGCATTACTAAATCTAATGTTGATATAAATAATGCTTAAAAATGTTATTAATATTTTTCAATAACTCTACGTTTTGATAATCATAAAATGTAAACTAGATTAAATTGAAAAATTATGACGTAAACAAGTATTTAGTAGTAAATATTCACTTTTATCATCTAATCACTCAAGGTATGGATAAACAAAGTGACTAATGCATTACATGATCAAAGTAACATTTTCTTAAACACAAGCCATTTTATAAAATGACACAAAACATTTTATATCTTTTATAAAACATTTTTGGAATTAAAAGAATATGGTTAATTCATTATAAATATATGAATTCAAATTTTCAACCAAAAATGGCAAAATTAATCCAGAAAAACCTTCCCCACAAAAGGACAAATAAGTCCAACGTTCTGGAGGGGGCGGCCCCGTTAATAATTAAGGGGACCGGCCACACTCCAGAACAGTATTTTCATGCCTATAAATACTGGTTCATTTCACAGATTTTTCTCACCTTTTTGCACTAAAAACTTTCTAATCTCATCTCTAGTTCTATTCTAAAAACCTTTGATCATATAATTCATAAGTCTTTGTTTCCAAGTGATCCAAAGCTGTTGGTTTTATAGACAAAATAATAATAGTCGTGTGTTAGGATCGAACTTGAGATCACGGGATTGCACACAATACGTATGAAGAGGAAATGTAATAATTATTTATAAAATGTTATAATTAATTATTAAACACAAAACAATTAAATAATAATTAGTATTATTGATTAATGACTAATTAATTATTAAACGAAGATTAGGAAACTAATTACTAGACAATACTTGGAAACAAAAGAAGGTTCCGGAACACCCTTTGTGGGCTTCCAACCGATCGGCCACAAGGAGGAACCCACCTCCTTTGTGCCTTGAGCTCCAAGTAAACTCTAGTATATAAGCAAACCCAAGGTGAAGAGTTTTCTCATAACTTGTACACACACAACTTGGTGTTTTCTCTCCTTCTCTTGTCTTTGGTCGATCCAAAACCGAACACCCCTAAGGGTTTCGTTTTTCATACATCAACAAAGGGTTTTGTGTTTTACTTGCATAAACTTTTCCTTGAATTAGTACGTGTGTACAAGAACGTGAATCAAACACACTATTGTTTGATTCTTGGATTGAATTACAAAACGGTAAGGGGTAATTCATATAATCCTTATAAACCCTAATTAGGGTTCATTGGTTCCGGAAGATTGCATTGATTCTTGTTCGGGCTAGAATCACTACGGTATGTTTACTATTTAAATTAATGATTAATTAATTACATGTTATTTGATCTATTATAATTGCTTCCGCTCATGCTCACTTTGATGTACTTGGTTTATTAATATGATTGTCATGATATAATAATTCCAATAGTGGCATCTAGAGCCGTTATAATGTGTAATTAATTATCGCAACGCATAAAATTGGATTTTGATTCGTATAGTTACATGTTTTTTTTAGGGTTTATGTGTTTTTTCCCTAACCCTAAATTTTGGGTCGATTTAGACCTAAGGGTTTTAGAGTTTTGATTTTATTTTTTTTTTTAAATTTGACTAGAAACCCTAAGATGTCATGTAATTGTTTATGCGTTTTAGTAAACGATCTTGGTGCAATGTGTTAATTGTTAAGCTAAATCCATGAAAAGTGCATGTTTGCATGGATTTTTATTGTGTTGATTTAAATTGTTTAAATTGCTTAAATATATTAATGGTTAAGTTATATTAAAACATGTAAATTTTAATAGATGTCGAATTGGGGAAAACTCCAATATTAAGTAATCAATTATGTGCTATGTGGTATTTATTTAATTTTGGCTTACGCAATCGATTTATCGATGTATGTGGCTCTTTTTCTAAGAAAAAGAAAGCCCTAATTAAATTAATACGTAATACGCCTAGATTTGATTATTAATAGGACTTTTTAATAAGATTTGCATGTGGCTACATGTTTTATACATATTTAATTGTTATGATTATGTATATGTGTTTATTTAGTTGGTTTATTTTTTTTATTGTCTATTACTTGTTTTGTTTATTTATTGTGTTAGACATGTTTATTTAAACGAAAGGGTAATTTTTGAATAGAAAAAATAATACGGACTAAATAATGGCGAAATTGTTTTGGTTTTTAAGAGTTAAAATTTCAAAGGATTGGTTGATTGATGTTTTTGTACGTAATGGTTAAATAGGCTCGACCGAAGTTTACACACTATAAGATGGGTATAAGGATGGCAACGCATTAAATTGTGGCCTTAGATAGACAACATTCTGTCTTAACGCTCGTTTGTGTGTAAATTAGACTTACCGAACAACCATTACATGTACATTGTCATCTTAAGGGTGAATAATCCACAATTCCACAATGATTATCCGAAACACTAAGCTTTCGAGCTTATGCAAAAGTACGATATAGTGGACGATAATTGATGGTTATTCTTTAATTGGTGAACCCGATACCTCAATCAAAACTTTGTTATTTTACTCTTAGCTAATTGGTAATAAAAATGTTTTGTAAAACCAATGTTATGAAGTTGTATGCATGCTTCTTCATACATTATTTTGATCACATCAAAATAGTTATACCCTTATAAAATTAAGTTGAATGCCATCTAATTAAGAACACTTGAAGTTGTAATTTACGTCATAGTGAGACTTGGCGAGATTGCAATGGAGAGGTAAATTTCATAAATTCATTGCTAGCATATCAACTGATGTGATGGATTTGTGAGTTTACAGTTTTTAAGTTAGACGACTTAAATTGAGTAGGAAGTGAGACTTGACTCAAGGCATTAAGATGGGGACTAAACATGCTTACAATACAAATGTTTTGTGATTGTAAATCCCAAATATCTAGGAATTGGACAAATGTTATGCCAATTACTTGTACGACAAGTTACCTCATATTATACTTTCATTACTAGCAGATCAACTGAATGTGATGAAACTATGTTTATGGAGGATCCTAGTTTTCAAGATTATTCTATGGAATTATTTTCCTTGGGTATTTTAATTTTCTTGAAATATTGTATTATCAAAAATACTAATGTTTTGAACTTTCTTTATCTGTAGAAATGGCTCAAACTGATAACACCAACTTACGTTCTGTGTTCAAAACTTATTTTGAACGAGAAAAATTGACTGGCTCGGAAAATTTCAATGATTGGTACCGTTCACTAAGGATTGTCCTGCGAGTGACTGGTCAACTCGAAATCTTGAAAACGCCTTGTCCTGCTGAACCTGAAGGCGTGGCAACTACTGAAGCTGCTAAGGCCAAATGGAATCTTGATACCAAGGAACATATTGATGTGGCCGCAATGATGTTAGGGGGAATGTCCACAGCTCTTCAAAGACAGTTTGAGGAGTATTTTCCCAAGGACATGATTGATGAACTCAAGAAACTTTATGAGAAACCATCAAATGTAGAGATTTATGATTTGATGGAAGCTCTACATGGTTGTAAGCAGGGTCCTGGTGAACCTGTGAGTGC
This sequence comes from Artemisia argyi, assembly GCA_030686995.1. Taxonomy (NCBI): domain Eukaryota; kingdom Viridiplantae; phylum Streptophyta; class Magnoliopsida; order Asterales; family Asteraceae; genus Artemisia; species Artemisia argyi. The sequence continues at coordinate 14,218,829 of CM060689.1, read as the reverse complement.
TCATGTGTTGAAAATGAAAAGTTACATGGATCAACTACAAACACTTGGGAAACCCTATGACAATGATATGGCTGTGCACTTAATCAATAGATCCCTTGATAAGGAATTTAGTGGTTTTGTGAGGAACTTCAATATGCATTGCGTGGGGAAGACTGTAAGTGAATTGCACGCACTGCTCATTGATTATGAGAAAGGTACACCACAAAAGGCTCCTACGCCCCAAGTACTAGCAATACAAGGGGGTAGAATTAACAAGCCAAATGCAACAAGAAGAAGGGTAAAGGAAAGAAGAAGGCTGATAAGAATAAGCAGGTTATGGCTTATCAACCACCTCAACCTAAGAAGAACCCTCCTATCAAGAATAATCCAAAGAAGGATCAAGGATGCCATTACTGCAAGGTGATGGGCCATTGGAAGAGGAATTGTCCTCTTTATCTCGATGACTTGCGAAACAATAAGGTCAAGAAGACTGGGCACATGGGCGCCAGCACTTCAGGTAACTTATTTGTCATTGAATTATTTACTTTATCTCGTATGATAAATTCCTGGGTATATGATACTGGATGTGGTATTAATATTTGTAATACACTGCAGGGGTTTAGAGAGGAAAGGAGACTAGCTTATGGGGAGCAATTTCTGCATGTGGGAAATGGAGCACAAGCAGCAGTTGAAGCCATAGGAATGTTTGATTTAGTTTTACCTTCGGGTTTAGTACTTTGTTTAAACAATTGTCATTATGCACCTTCTATAATTAGAGGTGTTGTTTCCTTTTCATGTTTGTTGGATCTTGGTTTTTCTCATACTATTGATGGCAATAAAATTTCTGTTTCTTTAAATGGTGTATTTTATTTTAATGTTGTTGCTGTGAATGGTGTGTTTGAAATTGATATGAATAATTGTGTGACTTCCAACAATAATAATAATTCAATGTACAGCATAAGTAAGAGAATCAAGTATGACTTGAATTCGTCTTACCTTTGGCACTGTAGACTTGCCCATATAGGCAAGACTCGCATGCAAAAGCTGCAACGTGAAGGGCTTTTGAATAATATCAATGATGAGTCATTTGATAAATGTGAATCTTGTATTTCTGGGAAGATGACGAAGAAACCTTTTCATAGTAATATGGAAAGAGCTTCAGATCTACTTGGTTTAATACACACGGATGTATGTGGACCACTTAGACATGTGTCAAGGAGAGGTGCTGTATACTTCTTAACTTTTACGGATGATTTCAGCCGTTATGGTTATGTTTATTTACTTAAGCATAAACATGAGGTGTTTGAAACATTTAAAGTTTTCAAAGCAGAAGTAGAATTGCAATTGGGAAAGAAGATTAAAGCTCTTCGTTCTGATCGAGGTGGTGAATACCTTAGTCAAGATTTTAAAGATTTCTTAACTGAGAATGGAATTGTCCAGAATCTCACATCTCCATATACTCCACAACAAAATGGTGTATCTGAGAGAAGGAATCGTACATTGTTGGACATGGTTCGATCAATGTATAATCTTACTAATCTCCCTTTGTCTTTTTGGGATTATGCTCTTGAATCAGCTGTTCGTATTTTGAATATGGTTCCCACCAAGAAGGTTGATAAGACACCATATGAGATATGGACTGGAAAAGCTCCGAACTTGTCTTATTTAAAGGTCTGGGGTTGTGAGGCGTATGTTAAACGTGACTCACAAGATAAACTCCAACAAAGATCTGTAAAATGCATTTTCATAGGATACCCTAAGGAAACTATGGGTTACTACTTTTACTACCCACCTGAGAACAAAGTGTTTGTTGCAAGATATGGTGATTTTCTTGAAAGTGAATTTGTCGTTCAAGAAATCAGTGGGAGAGTATATGATTTAGAAGATGATCTAAATAATGCATTGCCTTTAGAAAACACTAGCACACTTCCTATAGAACCAGAAAGTCTGGGTCCTCCACCGGAAGTTGAAGTAATTCCCATTCGCAGATCTTCAAGATCTGTGAAAGCTCCTGACCGTCTATGTCTTAATGTAGAGGTCGATCAGCATACACTAGGGGATCTTGATGAACCTACTAGTTATAGAGCTGCCATTAAAAGCCCTCAAAAAGCTAAATGGAAAGCTGCTATGGATGGGGAAATACAATCCATGCATGACAATGAAGTCTGGGAAGAAGTTGACTTACCTCCTGGTGCCAAGGTAGTTGGGAGTAAGTGGCTTTACAAAATCAAGACTGACATGAATGGATATGCACACATTTATAAGGCTCGTCTAGTTGCTAAAGGTTTTACTCAAACTTTTGGAATAGATTACGAGGAGACGTTTTCTCCTGTAGCAGACATAAGAGCTATAAGAATTCTCATAGCTATAGCAGCATACTATGACTATGAGATTTGGCAAATGGATGTGAAAACCGCTTTCTTAAATGGTCATCTAGATGAAGACATCTATATGGCACAACCAGAAGGGTTTGAAAATCCAAAATTTCCAAATCGTGTTTGCAAGCTTAAAAGATCCATTTATGGATTAAAGCAAGCATCACGACAATGGAACAAGAGATTTGATGCTGAAATTAAAAATTTGGATTCACTCAAAATCTTGATGAGCCATGTGTGTATCACAAAGCTAGTGGGAGTGATAATGTAACTTTCCTAATTCTATATGTTGATGACATATTGATCATGGGAAAAGACATTCCAAGTTTACAAGCTGTTAAGGCATATCTTGGAAAGTGCTTTTCTATGAAAGATTTAGGAGAAGCTGCATACATTCTGGGAATCAAAATCTATAGAGATAGATCAAGGTGGTTAATTGGATTAAGTCAAAGTGCTTACATTGACAAAATATTGAAGAGATTCAATATGCAAAATTCCAAGAAAGGATATTTGCCGATGGAAGTAAAACATGGCTTATGTAATGAGTATTGTGCTTCAAAGAGGTGGATCGCATGAGTAATGTTCCTTATGCTTCGGCTGTAGGATCTATTATGTATGCGGTTAAGTGCACAAGGCCAGATGTGGCGTTTGCTCAAAATATTACCAGTCAATTTCAACAGAATCCAGGTGAAAAACATTGGATTGCTGTTAAACATATTCTTAAGTATTTGAGGAATACAAAAGATATGTTTTTGGTATATGGTGGAAATCCATCTACAGAACTTTGTGTTACAGGTTTCTGTGATGCATCCTTTCAAAGTAATAAAGATGATTCGAAGTCTCAGACGGGTTATGTCTTTGTTATCAATGGAGGAGCTGTAGATTGGAGGAGCAAGAAGCAGAGTACAATTGCGATGTCTGCAACAGAAGCTGAATACATTGCTGCTTCGGAAGCTGCCATGGAGGCTGTTTGGATTAGGAAATTCATTTCTGGGCTTGGTGTTATGCCTTCAATTGAATTACCTATTGATATGTATTGTGACAATTCTGCTGCAATCATATTTGCCAATGAACCTGGAGTCATGAGAGGCACCAGACATTTTCTACGGAAGTATCACTTTGTTCGTGAAAAGGTTGACGAAGGTGAAATAAATCTGTTGAAGGTTCACACAGATGAAAACTTAGCTGATCCGTTCACTAAGGCTTTGGCGAAAGAGAAGCTTAATGAATTGGCCAATGGAATTGGACTTAAATTAGCTAGTAGTTTCATGCATAACTGTGATTAGTATTTGGATAAAGGATTGTAAACAATTATTATTTTAATGAAATAAAGTATGTTGGTATGTTTATTTCCATTTGTTAATTATTGTTGTCCTATTTTTGCATGTTTAAATCCATGAATAAGAGTTATTCTAAATTGTCCGTTGTCAGTTAATAATATGGGAATATTATTAAATTAAGACAAGTATGAAGTTGGTATAATATACTTAGTGTATATTGATGCGTAGTCATGCCATTTCAGATGATATTCGATGATACTGAATATAGGACTTATCCCAACTATATGGTGTTACTTTATGGATCTTGTCATTAAGTAAATCATAAGAAGTTATCCTTAGACTTGAGATGCAAGATAACGGTCATGAATGTAGTACATTTTTGTGAAACAACTTAACGCTATACGTAATTGGTAGTAATAAGGGTTGTTTTCGGAAGTGTTACAAAGTTTGTGTGTTTTGCTTGTAGTCAATAAAGAATTTGTTCCTTCAAATTAATTTTGGAGTTTAATACTGTTGGGCCCCTCGTAGGGTTGTCAAGGTGTTTGCGTGGCCACGCCCAAGGTCTTTTATGAAAGGTTCAAAAGATTTGGTAATCTTGTCAATTTCTAACAACGAGAAACAGAATGGTTAATTAAGGAATGACCTAGATCCATATCCTTATTAACGTAGTATTAGAAACAAAGGGATAATAATAATGAGAAATCATTAAAAGGTTTTCCAGGAGCCTTACTCAAGTTGTACTAGAGGCATCGACGTGTTGCAAGACGCCAATCGATGTGATCACACTATTATGATATGTCTAAGTGGGAGCTGTTGGTTTTATAGACAAAATAATAATAGTCGTGTGTTAGGATCGAACTTGAGATCACGGGATTGCACACAATACGTATGAAGAGGAAATGTAATAATTATTTATAAAATGTTATAATTAATTATTAAACACAAAACAATTAAATAATAATTAGTATTATTGATTAATGACTAATTAATTATTAAACGAAGATTAGGAAACTAATTACTAGACAATACTTGGAAACAAAAGAAGGTTCCGGAACACCCTTTGTGGGCTTCCAACCGATCGGCCACAAGGAGGAACCCACCTCCTTTGTGCCTTGAGCTCCAAGTAAACTCTAGTATATAAGCAAACCCAAGGTGAAGAGTTTTCTCATAACTTGTACACACACAACTTGGTGTTTTCTCTCCTTCTCTTGTCTTTGGTCGATCCAAAACCGAACACCCCTAAGGGTTTCGTTTTTCATACATCAACAAAGGGTTTTGTGTTTTACTTGCATAAACTTTTCCTTGAATTAGTACGTGTGTACAAGAACGTGAATCAAACACACTATTGTTTGATTCTTGGATTGAATTACAAAACGGTAAGGGGTAATTCATATAATCCTTATAAACCCTAATTAGGGTTCATTGGTTCCGGAAGATTGCATTGATTCTTGTTCGGGCTAGAATCACTACGGTATGTTTACTATTTAAATTAATGATTAATTAATTACATGTTATTTGATCTATTATAATTGCTTCCGCTCATGCTCACTTTGATGTACTTGGTTTATTAATATGATTGTCATGATATAATAATTCCAACAAAAGCTTCATCCACATAAGTGCAAAAAGAAGAAGACTCCTTCAACATCTATACAAAGTAGTAGTGTTGTGATTAGTTAATATCATCTTGTAGTAGTGCTAGATTATTTGTAAAGTGTTGTTTGCTTTAGTAGATTGTAGATATTAGTTTTGTTGATAAGTAGGGTGGAAGTTGTGAATTAGTTGTGCATAAGAAGAAGGTGTGAAGTAGACGTGAAGAAGAAGGTGTGAAGCTATCGTGAAGAAGTTGTGAAAGTTGTGAAGAAGTCGTGAGATTAGTTCTAGCTGGGATTAGAACTCGACATTTAGCTTAGTGTCGTTATAGGTGTAAGCCAAGGTGTGTAAGGTTTCTCCACCATAAGTGTAACACCCCCAATTCATGGATGCAGCGGAATTCAAACTGGGTGTTACTCGACGGCACAATAATAGAAAACAAACTCTAATTGAGTCGTTTTAAAAGATTTATCATTCTAATTATATAAATATCAGAGATTGCAAAATGAGGTCCCAGATGGTTCCATGTTTAAAAATTACATTATATGAGTTTTTGAATGAAAATAAATTTTATAGCCCTCTTGAATATCCGTGTCTCTCCGTGCCATCCTTGATCATCATGGACCTGAAATACATGCTTAAGAGGTCAACACAAAGGTTGAGTGATATTCATAGAGTTTGTTTAATGGTTGAACACAATATGTTGGTAGTATGAGTTAATTAGACTCATACTCATGGTTGGAAAACAAAGATGGGCTACGTTGTTATACGCCCGGAACGGTTATTAATTCACTAAGCTTATGACACCAAAACGTTAACGGGTACCAATATCAATCGGCGGAGTTATCCCGGTAGGTACTTTGCCGTCATACCCAGGTCTCAAATATTAATGCATTTGTTTGAACTTAGTCAATACAAATGGGATTCGTCAATCCCAATAGGCCTATTCACAATATTTGCGCTCACTATTACTAGTGATTAAATGGTTCATAATAAAGGATCTTGGTTTGGCAAGGATGGTACTTAGTGATAATAAAACAATCAGATAGCATATAATTTGAAAACATTGTGTTCGGTTAAAATAGCATGTATTCCCACCAAGAGTTTGTAAAACAATTAAGTAATGAAAAGTGGGGCTATGAACTCACCTTGAGTTGGATGATGTTTAATGAGAATGATGGATATGCCATGAGAACTTCTACGAGCAACCTAGAATAATTGTTGCAACTTATGTTTGGAATAATGTCTAAGAATACGAAGAATTTGCCTATATATGTCTTGCATTTAGTCCATGATGTAGTACTTAGTATAGTGTAAGTCTTTGAAAAGAAATAGTTCATGAAACATGTATAGTTTATATATCGTTTACTACCGTTCGGGCCGACATAATTCAGAAGTCATGTAGTAAAGGTTCGAGGAACTAGGACATTTTAATTCGTAAATCCACAACTCATCTCGACGGCTTACTTAATGAACTCCTCACATGAGGCTCCCTACTATTGTAGTATTTGATAATATATATATATATATATATATATATATATATATATATATATATATATATATATATATATATATATATATATATATATATATATATATGTATATGTATAAGTTTCGATCCGAAAAGTTACATGTCTAATATTTGAATAAACTTAGGAAAGTTTATTTTTACATGAAGATTATTATTAGGGTGAGTTTCTTATATCTTGTATGACAATTACTTGTAAGATCTCATGGTTCTTTAGATGGAGTAGATCCAAATTGCATGTTTAAGTTATCGCTAACTCTTTAGCTCATGTTTTCGCCTAGGTAAGTTTATATGGTCTTTAGTCATGGCTTCGCCGTGACCTTGGTCATTGTTCCATGGTTTTGAGATTCAACCTTGGCCTTAGCCATGGTTGTGGTCTTGGCTTTAGGTCATTAACCTCTTGTCTTATTAAACCATAACTATTATATAGTAACTTTGGTATATAAAATAGCTGTTAAGAAACTGAAGAAAAATATCACTCTAAAAGCGTTTTCAGGGCTCGAGCTTCTTTACTTCTGAACGAAAACGTCGTTCCGGACAACTTTCATGTTTTAAGTTTTTGATGAATCGGACCAAAAGGGCCTTGAAAAAATACGGATTTTGATCAGAATGCTATTTTGGCAGATTCGGCGTTTTGGTTTCGCTAACTTCTTTTGGCCATAACTTTTGACTCGTGTACTCGTTTTAGGTGGTTTAAATTGCTATGTTTTCCTTGTTAAGTCCTCTATAACAGTATGTAATTGTCCAAAATCATGATTATACCATTTTGATCAGATTTCATCAAGAAAGTTACTAGTTTACTTGTTATCTTAACATAAGTTAACATATATATACCAATACTTGTTATACTCATTTTTATACATCATGGACATGATCACAAGACAAAATATAGCATGAATGATATGTAAATAGCATGAATATGATATTTAACAAGAAGTATGTTAGGGTTTGCTTACAACTTTGGGCTTTCTAAAAGAAAGGAATTTAAGAACAAGGATTAGGACACTAAACCTATGCTTGCAAACCCTTCACCACAACTCTTGCAAACCCTTGCTATAATCCTTTTGAAAACCTTCTTAGCTCAGCCCTAGTACCCTTGTGTAGCTCCTAATTCAACCATGGAATCACCAAATAAACACTAGTTTCATGTAGAGAATAACTAGGCCTTTAACTTTGTAGTGTAACTTGTAGTTTGAAGATCAAAGGATCATGGTGCTAGGGATTATAGGGTGTTCGGTTTTGGTGATGAAAAAGGAAGAGGATGAGCTTGCTATTTATAGGTAGATGAGGAGGTTAGGAAGGTGCCTAGGAAGGTGCAATGAGGAGGTTAGTTGCAAGATTTAGTCAAAGCTTACAAAGGAAGCTAATCAAAGCTTACAAAGGAAGCTTATACACATGTATGGATCCTAGGGCACAAGGCATGAGATCAAGACACATAATAGGTGAATCCCCCCCCCCTCTAAGTCGGCCAAGGCTGATCTAGGGTGACTAGATGAGTAGTCATGGTCTTATCTAAGTTACGGAGTGAGTTTTGGTCCCGGTAATTGCTAACGGCAAGTCGTTAAGTCCTGAAACTTAAAATCGGGTATCCTAAAAATATGAAACTTATAAATATGTTAGAACTTATTAATATAACCTATCTTAGCATATTTAATGAGTGATAAGTTCTATCGGGTTGCTTAAACGCTGCTAAAACTGGAAACGCGGGTTTAAAACGCGTAATTCGCGTAAAACGCAGAACTGGAAAACGTAAAATTCCAAAACTTTTGGAATTGTCGTAAAATGAGAGAAAATCATATTTCTGTTGTTCATAATATTTTATGGACATATTGGGATGCTGGAATGACGTTTAAACCAAAAAGTAAATCTCGGACATGATTTTGTGATTTTTGCAGAAATGATCCGACGAGTGTCAATTTCTCGGATTATCATTAAAATAGTTTAACTTACGAGAATATGAAATAAAAATTTCAGGAGTGAATAGTAAAAAGTGAATAGTAAGTATGAATAGTAAAAAAAATTTGGGATTAGAAATTAACCTGAAAATGCGAATTGTTACAGTCTCTACCCCTTAAGGGAACTTCGTCCCGAAGTTCTATGTGTGTTATATGTTGGAGTGGTGTCGATGAAGAGGTGTGGTTACTTATGAGGACTAGAGTCTGTGATTACCAGTGATGTAGTTTAATTTGTCGTTTCAGTGTATGATGTAGGATGAGGCTTACTTTTATGTAGGTAGGGTAAGAGTGATTAATAGAGATTCATATAATAGTCGAATATCAAAGGAAATTGATATAGCAGTCGAATATTAATAGAAATTGATATAGTAGTTGTACAAAAATTGATATAGTTGTTGAATATCAAACAGAAATTGGGATAGTAGTTGCAATCATAGCCTAGTAGGTAATCTATTGTTGTACCTAGTGTTTATTGACTTCATACTTATGTTATTTCGGATACAAATAAGCCCACTTGTTTATAATTCTTTATTTAAATAGAGAGGCATCCCAAACAATGTAAATAGGGGAATATAAACTTATGGTTCGGTGATTTATAATTTCTTTATTTAAATAAAAAGGCATCCCAATCCATTCAAATAATTATAAATCGTCCTACTTAAGAATTCCCAACACAACATTCATAATTAGCCGATGAGTTACAAGGTAGTGTATTACAAGATGATACTGGTGTTCCAAAAGTACAAGATGAATATTCAATCTTGTAAAGCTGATGAGGGTGTTTGTGGTGTAACTAAGGATGATTTGAGCTTTAAAAGTGCATCAAGATCTGTTAATGAGCTTGTGGTTGCAACGGTTGTGAAGATAATGATGTGATGTGATATGTTGATGAACAAAAGTGTGTAGTGTATGCTTATAGGAAAATGCTCAAATGTGCTAAGGGTACATATATCAATATACTTATGTTTGTGTAATATAAAATGCTTAATAAGTCCATAATCGTCTGGAGGATGGAAGACACGGAGAGCGGAAGGCTATAAAAAATGTTTTTTCTTGTAAGTGTGGTTATAGTTTAGGTCTCAATTAGACCCGTTTCTCTATAACCATGTCTTTGGTACCAATCTGTAACACCCTCAATTCATGGATGCAGCGGAATTCAAACTGGGTGTTACTCGATGGCACAATAGTCACAATAATAGAAAACAAACTTTAATTGAGTCGTTTTAAAAGATTTATCATTCAAATTATATAAATATCAGAGATTACAAAATGAGGTCCCAGATGATTCCATGTTTAAAAATTACATTAGATGAGTTTTTGAATGATAATAAAATCTATAGCCCTCTTGAATATCCGTATCCCTCCCTGCCATCCTTGATCATCATGGACCTAAAATACATGCTTAAGAGGTCAACACAAAGGTTGAGTGATATTCATAGAGTTTGTTTAATGGTTGAACACAATATGTTGGTAGTATGAGTTAATTAGACTCATACTCATGGTTGGAAAACAAAAATGGGTTACGTTGTTATACGCCCAGAACGGTTCTTAATTCACTAAGCTTATGACACCAAAACGTTAACGGGTACCAATATCAATCGGCGGAGTTATCCCGGTAGGTACTTTGCCGTCATACCCAGGTCTCAAATATTAATGCATTTGTTTGAACTTAGTCAATACAAATGGGATTCGTCAATCCCAATAGGCCTATTCACAATATTCGCGCTCACTATTACTAGTGATTAAATGATTCATAATAAGGGATCTTGGTTTGGCAAGGATGGTACTTAGTGATAATAAAACAATCAGATAGCATATAATTTGAAAGCATTGTGTTCGGTTAAAATAGCATGTATTCTCCCCAAGAGTTTGTAAAACAATTAAGTAATGAAAAGTGGGGCTATGAACTCACCTTGAGTTGGATGATGTTTAATGAGAATGATGGATATGCCATGAGAACTTCTACGAGCAACTTAGAATAATTGTTGCAACTTAGGTTTGGAATAATGTCTAAGAATACGAAGAATTTGCCTATATATGTCTTGCATTTAGTCCATGATGTAGTACTTAGTATAGTGTAAGTCTTTGAAAAAAATAGTTCATGAAACATGTATAGTTTATATATCGTTTACTACCGTTCGGGCCGACATAATTCAGAAGTCATGTAGTAAACGTTCGAGGAGCCAGGACACTTTAATTCATAAATCCACAACTCATCTCGACGGCTTACTTAATGAACTCCTCACATGAGGCTCCCTACTATTGTAGTATTTGATAATATATATATATATATATATATATATATATATATATATATATATATATATATATATATATATATATATATATATATATATATATATGTTTCGATCCGAAAAGTTACATGTCTAATATTTGAATAAACTTAGGAAAGTTTATTTTTACATGAAGATTGTGATTTTTGCAGAAATGATCCGACGAGTGTCAAATTCTCGGATTATCATTAAAATAGTTTAACTTACGAGAATATGAAATAAAAATTTCGGGAGTGAATAGTAAAAGTGAATAGTAAAAAATTTGGGATTAGAAATTAACCTGAAAATGCGAATTGTTACAATAAGGAGTTTATTGACATAGTGAAGAAAGCTCTCGAGTGTGGTACTCGGGGAGTAGAGTAGGGCAAGGAAAGTGTTCTTGTAGTCGAACCACTATAAATTCGCGTGTTGTGGTTTGATCTTACTATCTCTATCTTTCATTTCATTTCATTACAATACTTACATTATTAGATTATACTTGTTTAGATTTGCTCATATTTGTTAACAATTGAATTCACATAAGATCGAATCAAAGTTTTTATAAGTTACAAAAGTCTTTCGAAAATAAACACAAAAAGAACGTAAAACTATTCAATCCCCTTCTACTTTTCCACAATTGGTACCAGAGACACGTCTAGCAAGAACTTTAAAATATATTGTATTTTAAAACTTGTAACGATCTATGGAATCTGAAAAATATTTAGAAGGGCAATCTATGCAAAGACCACCACTAATTGAAAGTGATGGATTTTTATATTGGAAAAATCGATTCGAAACTTATGTGAAATCAAAAGATCTAGATCTTTGGCATATTATTACTAATGGTGATTTTTTACCTATTCAAAATAACCCCGAAACAAAGTAAGATGAAATCGTACCTTTTGAAAAATAAAACGATGATTTAAAAAGAAAACTTGCTAAAAATGATGAAGCAAAAACGGTTATTTACAATGCGCTACCACGTCAAGAATACGAAAGGATCTTTATGTGTGAAACCGCAAAAGAAATTTCGAACTCTTTACTAATAACTCACCAAGGTAATAGTCAAGTCAAAAATAACAAAATAGATCTACTTGTTCAACAATATGAGCAATTCACGATTTCGAAAGAGGAATCAATTGATAATGCTTTTGCGAGGTTTAACACTATCATCACAAGTTTAAAAGCACTTGATGAGAATTTTTCTAGTAAGAATTTTGTTAGGAAGTTTCTTAGGGCCCTTCACCCACAATGGCGAGCTAAAGTGACGGCTATTGAAGAACCAAAGAATTTGTCAACTTTACAACTTGATGAATTAATTGGGAATTTGAAAGTCTACAAAGTAATAATAAAGAAGGACTCCGAAATGGTTAAAAGAAAATGAGAGCAAAGCAAGTCAATCGCCTTGAAAGCTAGAAAGGAATCCAGTAACGAAGATAGCTCATCTTCCGAAAGTGATGACGAAGAATATGCCATAGCCGTAAGAGATTTCAAGAAATTCTTCACAAGGCGAGGAAGATTCGTGAGACAACCACATGATGAAAGGAAAGCATATCAAAAGAAGATGACAAGAATAACAAGAATGAAAGGAAGTGCTTCAAGTGTGGTGATCTAAATCATCTCATTTGTAACCCGTTGTAAACTTGTATTAGAAATGTACCTCCATTTCGCTTGTGTTCTGATTTGACTCCATTATGTTACACTTTAGCCCTTTTCGGGTTGGGGTGTTACAGTGAACTTCCTCCTGGATCACACGAGTTGGTTGTTGAACATCATAGACGATGCAGCTTGTCTCCACATTGCTGCCTCAAAAGGCCAAACAGGTGAGAATTAAGCTCATTACCTCCTGTAGATTCTAAATCTCAAATCTATTACTATTACCATGAGGGCTGGGTAATAAGGTCTAAACATATAATTTTATTATTAAATTTCAAGTTGGTTTCACATGAATAGAAAAGTTTATATTACGTCAATAGTAATCTAATTTTTTAGTACTTAGATTTTTAAGCAATGAAAGTTACACCTTGGAAGACTTTCCAACTCAAGCTTAACTATTCATAAGTAAACACGTTAAAATCCACGTATTGGTTCTTGATAACGCAGATATTGCTAACAAGTTGTTAGCGAAGTGCCTGGATCTAGCTAATCGGAAGGACACCATAAACGGTTCCTTGGCGTTGCACTTTGCTTGCGAAAGGGGGCAATTTGATATTTCGAAAGTGCTATTAGAAATGAACCCTCACCAAGCTTTACAATTTGACTACAATGGCTATACACCTTTGCACTTAGCTGCCATAAACGGGAACCTAGCTATTTTAGAGGAGTTTACATCAACGGCTCCTTTCTCCTTCCAATTTCTAACAAGATATGGAGAAAATGTGCTCCATCTTACCATAAGATTCAATAAGTTTGATGCCTTCAAATATCTAGACGGTATCCTCAAGGGTACAGACCTGTTTTTCCAACGTGACAAATTTGGCTATAGTGTTCAGCATCTTGCTCAGATTGTTGGTTTTCATCAGGCATGAATCTCTCTTTAAATGTTGTTCAGTTGCTAGCTTGCTAGTTCAGATGAGATCAATAATCTAATTCTCTACTTACGTCTTTATAATCGTTCATGTTCATTACAGTTTGCAGAATACATCTTCAATGAAACAAAAGCGCTAAGCGATGATCAAATGATAGGGAATCACGAGGAAAACCTTGTAGAAGCGGCTCCTATAGAAGATGAAACAAACTCAAGGTTAGAGCTCGTAACAAATATAAATGCAAGCGTTTGTAGTCAAAAATATGGACAAGAGGAGACAAAAATCGAATCTCACAAGAAAATTCAAAAAAGAGAGCATCTAGAACTACACAGAGAGGCGCTACAAAACGCAAGGAACACTATTACAATAGTGGCCATCCTGATGGCAACTGTCACATTTTTTGATATAAATAATGCTTAAAAACGTTATTAATATTTTTCAATAACTCTACGTTTTGATAATCACAAAATGTAAACTAGATTAAACCAAGATTATGACGTAAACAAGTATTTAGTGGTAAATAGTTGCTTCAACATCCAATATCACTTAAGGTATGTATAAACAAAGCATCTTATACATTACATGATCAAAGGAGCATTTTATTTAAACAAAACATTTTATAAAATGACATTAACATTTTATATTTTTAGTAAATCATTCTTGGTATTGTTTTATTAAACCACAAAAATATGCTTTCAAATTTTCAACCAAAAAGGGCAAAGTTTCTCCAGAAAAACCTTCCTCACAAAAGGACAATTTAGTCCAACGTTCTGGAGGGGGCGTCCCCCTTAATTATACTAGGCGGCCCCCTTAATTATTAAGGGGATCGGCATGCTCCAGAACAATATTTTCTAGCCCTTTAAATACTGGTTCATTCCACAAATTTTTCTCACCTTTTTGCACTATAAACTTTCTGATCTCATCTCTATTTCTCTTCCAAAAACCTTTGATGGTATAATTCATAAGTCTTTGTTTCCAAGTGATCCAAAGCTTCATCCACACAAGTGCAAAAAGAAGAACACTCCATTATATCTTATCTTGTTTTTCTAATGGAGTCTTATGGTTTTTGTGAATTATTAAGTTTTATAATCTCCAGGAGATCTGCAAACTTCATTCCACAAACATTATATCTTATCTTGTTTTCTAGAATTTAGTAACTTATATAGGATGCCGTCGATTTTACGCGAGGTTGTCTTGTCTATTTTATCAGGTTTTACAGGTTATGTATGACAAGAAGATGATTTATATTCTGGAAGGGAAGCTTTGATTGTTCATTTTCTTGGAGGAAGATTTAACCTGGCCACCTTATTATCCATACCGAGCGAATCAGGGGAGTATTTGATTTCATTCTTTTTAACTTTTTCACTTTTACATTCTTTACTTGAACATTGGGGACAATGTTCATCTTAAGTGTAAGGGGAGGGTAAAAGATGATACCTTACATATGCATTTTCGCTTGAGTTTGTTTTGTTTAATGGTAGATGTGTAATAAAACTATGAGAAATACTTGTTAGTGCAATTTTAGCGCCAAATTTAAATTTTTTTACAACATTTAGGAGTGAAACTTTAGCTATAGCAAGCGTCTCATGGATAGGAGATTGTATAACTAGCACATAACCGTATATTCAGAAAAATTTTCCACCCAAATATGTGAGGTTCGCCTTTAGATTTGATAGGAAAAGCATTCACTATTAGTGCTTATGAGTGTACCGGTAGCATTTAGATTCTAGAACTTGTGTTAGTGATGCATCCCGAGACCGCTAGTGAGACTACATTCGTGTGGTAGGATTTACTACATGATAAGAGGCATTAGGATCACCCTTGTGTTAAACCTGTATCATAATTACTTGACCATTTAAGTCATATCACTTGGCTAGTTAAGTCAATTAATTTTTCCCACACCCTTAGCGTTGTACTCATTTTTAGTACACGAAACCCCTAGTACACCCCTCCGAGCCTATCTTTTCATTTCTAACTTTAAGCATTTTACTTAAAGGAAGAATTTGTTACACCCCACTTAAATGTACAACCAAATTGCCTTAGCCTTCCGTGTATGCGCTCATTTTTAGTGCATTATTGTTATTTGTTAAACCCTAAGTTAACTATCTAATTGATTACATGGTTGCTAAGTCGAGTCATATCTTTGTACATATTGTTTTGAGACGATTGAGACTCATGGGTAAGTACTTATTTTATGGAGTAATGGGGAAGAACAACATATATTACCCACATATGTACGTTAATCTTAAAAGTGCTCCAAGTGTTTTGATTTTCTTAATTCGAGTCATTAGATTAGTTTAATGTAAAGTATGTAAAAATTCAAGTGTAAGGGGAATGTTCATTCCCTATGATGTATTATTTTGGATGGTAGGGTAAGAGTGTATGCAAAAAAAAAAAATAAATAAATAAAAAATAAATAAAAAAAAAATCGAAAAAAAAGAAGAAAAAAAAAGAAAAAGAAAATAGAAAAAAGGAAAAAGAGAAAAAACATACGGACAGCCATCCCTTTTCATTCTATGTTCATTTTATGTTTTTGTTATTTTTCATTTATTAGCTTAAGTCGAGTCTAGTCTTGGCTTAGCAACGCCATCTTGTACATGTAATTAACCAAGATTGTTAACTCGCCACCAGTAAAACTTTCTTTATCCAACAAAACCGTGTATTTCATATCCCTACACCTAACGTTACAACCCTTTAAAAGACCTCTTTGATAGTTTATCCTAGGTGCTTACGCCATGTGGTGGAGGTTTGATCCTTTCCCAAGCCTATGGTAATCTATTTTGCTATGACAGGTAGTGAGAGATATCTTCCGTTTCCATATTGTAATTTACACTTTATTACACCCGAGAGATGTGAGTATCTAAACACTATTTGTGAGGTGCTAGTGTATGACCTCCGTGCTTGTCTATTGGTCTTTAGTGGAACGATTATTTGTTGTAATTACTTTTATATTAGTGTTAAATGACCCCTAACTTGTATTTTGAGTACAATAAAAGCGCATTTGCTTGAGGACAAGCAAATCTCAAGTGTAAGGGTATATGATGAGGCGAAAAATGATCCATTTTTAGGGGGTCATTTAAGCCCGAATTCGAATTTATTTGATCAAATATTGCCCTAAATCGTTCCTTTTGTGATTTTAGGTACTTTGGGAGTGAAATCTGGAAAAGGAAGCAATTCGGACGTTTTTGGAGCATAAAAGTGAAGAAAACGCCAAAGTCTTAATTTTCCATACTGGGAATAGTAGGTGACGGCGTCAAGAGTAACATCCTGACGGCGTCAATAGCAAAATTCCATGACGGTCCAGTAGAGAATTGACGGCGTCACAAGGTAGGGCGTCAAGAGTAAAAGTCATGACGGCCTGGAAATGATTATCACTTGACGGCGTCAAATGTAGATCAAGGCAGTCCGAGAAAAGTTTTGGCGGTGAGGTGACGGCGTCACAAGCTTGGTCTTGACGCCGTCAGACCCCTTTTCCTATATATAGTTTTCTAATTTTCACATTAAAGAGAGAGAAGTTTTGGAGAAACCTTAAGTACGAATTTGGTGCGAATTTTACTGGTTTTTCAAGGGTTCCAAGCCCTTGATACCTTTCATGTGTAATTAAGATAAGTGTTCTTTTAATTCAATCAATATGTCTATATGTTGGTTGTCTATATCTTGTTCTTGTCTTAATTCCATCATGCTAGGCTAGATCTATCTTGTGTTTGCTTGGATCTAATGAAACCTAGATGTTAATTATGTGTTGATTACTTGTTTAGACTTGTCTTGGATGAATGATTTATATGTTAGGCTTAAGAAAACTGGCAGATCTCCAATTGGTAACATGCTTGAACGTCTTAAGAAACATGAACCGACTTGCACTAGGTCTTTATTGGTTGTATTTAATGCATGAGCCACTGTTTATAATCCCTATGGTTGTGCTAGGCATGGTATATGAGGAGATAAGAGCTCATAGAATTGGGGAGTTAAGTGTGCCACCCCATGAATGGTATTAAGGAATACGATCCGTCATCTATGCAATTATAACAAGTAATTAACGTGTAAAAGATGTCTAGGGAGTAGTGAAATCTAAGTAAACACATTTTCTCCACTTATTGCTCACAACTTTATTATAATTTAGTTTATTTTCATTTCTAGTATTTTATTTTGATTGCATCTTTAGTATTGGGTTAGTTGATTAGCAACTAATTCCGCCCAAATCCTTCAAACCCGAGATTTTTAATTGCTTTCTAAAAAAATATAAAATACAAAAATAATCATCCCTCACCTTTAGAACTAGTATTTAGGTTTTCTAATCCTAGCGACACTATTCCTAAGCTGAACGATCAATCCCCGGTACTTGTCACTATACTATACTACAACGATCAGGTACACTGCCTGGTGGGGGTTGTAAGCTTCTCGAGATCCCTCGAGAGGTAAAGCCTGGTGCAATTCCCACGCATCAGCTTTTATCTCTCTTTCGGAGTATGAGTCATTTTGTTTTGATGAATCCGAATATGAAATTGAAAAGTTTTCTGATCCGGAATATGAAAGTTTCAGTTTTGATCTTGAAGTTGATCATGATCCGGGTGGTGTGTTTAAAAATGAGAGTTTTTATGAAGATTTTATCCCATCCCTCCCACCCGGGAAAGTTTTTAAATCGAGCTTGAATGATAAGATTCATAATTCCATAATTATGAAGTTTTCTTTTGAAAATGATGAGTTTTTTAAGATTGTTATCATGACTTTCTTGCCATTTGTAACATTTGGTGTGATTTCTCTTATCCTTCACTCCGTGGGGAGTGAGGATGTTGTTTTTGATCCTGGTATCGTTTTTAAAAGTTTTCAACATTAAAATACCATTGGTTATCTCTTCGGGATGGAACTTTCAACTAAATCATATGTTTTTCCAAATATTTGGAATGAAAGCCCGAGTGAGATTATTTTTCCACGGATTTTTCCCTAAAGACAAATTAATTCGGGGATCGAGTCAAGCTACGTGACTCGGAAATAAAAAACAAAGCGCTTCGTGGGTGGCAACCCATGCTTATCCAATTTCATCTTCTTATTTTTCTATTTTCTAACAAATAACGTGAGGAGGGGGTGCCTTTTCTACTCTTGTGTTCCGTGGTTGTTTGTGAAGTTTGTTAGGATTGTCCGCGATTTATGATGACTCTCATGCTCGTTATCTTCTCCGCTCGAGTTTCATTCATCGGTGCTACTTGAAAATCCTATATCCGTGAATCTTATCGACTAACGTTTTTTTTTTGGCATAATTAATAAACGGCCTAGAATTTTGTTAGGATTACCTTAACCTGTAAAACATTGAGGACAATGTTTCATTCTAGTCTGGGGGAGGGTGAATCTTCGATTCGATTTTGACCTTGCATTTTTCACAAATGTCGTGCACTCTTGCAACTCCGTTTTTCCACCAAAAATAAAAAAAAAATTGAAAAAATTGAAAATTTCAAAAATTTTGATGAAAAAGCACAAAAATATGTGAAAAAGTTGAAAAAGTTGCACAAAAATATAATAAAGTTTGAATAAGTGTTTTGACACCTTATTGACTTTCTTGCTGGCGAGAGTAGGAATAAATATTTTGACTTGACCGGGCGTGTTGAGCCCTAGCTTGTTCCCTTAACCAATGATGATCACATAAGCTTGTGCTAGTTTTATACACCAGGAGCTATAAAATGTGAATTCTTTCTTAAGAATCTGCAAGTTCCCATACTTGACTTTATACATGCGCAGCTTAAAAGCTTTCGCTAGTCTTTTACATCAGGAGCTAGAAAACACGAATTCTTCTTCTAGAATTTGCAAGTTTCCGTAACTGACTTTATATATGCGTGGCTGATTATCGGCTAAGTATTCGCTGGTTTCATTACTTGGAATCTTAAATTGCGAAGAGCGAGAAATGATAGAGTTTATTTACAAGTTAGATGCTAAACGTGGAGTAGTGGTTCTCTTTAGAGCTCATAAGAGGTACTTGTGGCTTTTTACTCCCATCATTATCCTTTGTCACAAAAATCACATAGATAGTATGCATGAATCTGGTTTTAACATGAGGTCTCTTGGGGTTTTGGTTGTTCGAATGAATAAACAAAAAGGGTCAAATGGCTTTATATATAATTAAGGTCTTGTGATTTAATTTATTTTCGAACAGGTGTACGGTTAATCTAATGATGCTTTTAAAGATGGTTGTGATCTACATAGTTTTAACGTGAGGCTACATGGTGTGAGTTCCGAATGTGGTCATGTCGCATGAGTTTATCAAGGTGTGTCTCAAATTTATTTTGGGTCGAAAAGGTTGAGTAAAAAAAATAAAAAATGTGATAGTCGCAGTACAATACCGAGTCAAAAATAGGTTCCTTCGAATTGGTTTGTTTGTAATAGGATATCGAAACATGTTCTGGACGTATGGTCGTAAAAAAAAAAAAAAAAAAAAAAAAAAAAAAAAAAGAAAAAAAAAAAGAAAGGAATGCATGCATGGCGATTCGATTCGAAATTATAATATAATACTTAGTGTAGCCTTTTGTTTTGAAGTCACGATAGATGTTGTAAAACAAACTATGATATGTATTTATAAAATTTTCACTTTGAACCTTAAGCTTTACAATAACGACACTTTATACCTTAAACTATTAAAATCATCATAGTAAACCCTAATCTTACATATTTGTTACTTTGAACACTTAACTTACCCAAATGTTAATTATAATCATGAAGGACTAATATTTCTAACTCGGGAAACCTGCTTAAAATAGAAAGTTACTAAAAATGGAAAGTGTACTAAAATGAGTAGCCTAATGGACTTAAAGTAATACTTGATAATTGATTAGTATAGGTTTCGTGAAGCGGGAGTTATTCGTTTCGTATTCACTCGTGTGAACTTCTCTTTGGTTTGTTTTCGGTTAAGGTACAGATATTCTAACCTTTCAATAAGGTTTCTTATGACTCATGATCCATTCCATTGCCACTATTATGATTTCTGATCTTTATACGCCTAATATCATTGGTTCATTTGATAGTATGATTTCGTATAAAGACCCTTTTTAAATATATAACCTAATGACTTTTGAGAAAAACTATTTTTGAAATGATTTATGTGATTACGATACGATGCTAGTTTTATATGAAGGTTTTAATGACTTTTATGAAATGTGTTTTTAAAGGAATACTTTTACGATAAAAATGTTTTAAATAATTTTCAAAAGTCCTTAATCTGTTTTATTCTCTAAGATTTCTCATGACTTTCTTTAACAACTTTTGATTATTTAAATTCAAATTTTAAACCTTTGCTATGAACCCTTTTGCTATTATGCACCTTTGATTTGAACCTCATGATATGAATCTTTGATTTCGACCTTCGACTTGAACCATTGCTATAATTCCTTTGTATGATCTATATTTGATCGATCCATTTTTGTCATGATTTGCTTGATATTTGTTGCATGCTATAGTTCTTATTCTTATAGCATTCCTATGCTCTATTTGTTACCCATTATTTGATTAATTTGTAGCCAGTCATGGGGAGTCCATGGCCTTGCCACTGATGCACCAGTAGTATTGACACTATCAGTGGAGGTGGGTTTTAGTCCACAACGTTGCCTTTAAGCTAGCTATTCAGGCCTATATTTATTATTGTATATGTTTACTTAGCCTAGAGCTTTGTGCATATATATTTGTTTTTGCAGGGAGCGTATGGATGCATCCTAGGTACTTTGTTTCGTTTTGAATTTGGTGAATGGCTATGTGTGTGCGATACACTCCATTTCACATTTGGTACATCGAGCTAGCTACTCTATGTACAATTTGTTATATGATTGTTGGGCATTTCTGTTACTTCTACTATATATGTGATCCTTGTTGTTCTAACTTCTTTATTGTTATTGACTTATGCTTTCCTTAGTTCATTTGCTTACACTTATGATTCATTACATTTTCCTTTGATTCATTTGATATTCCTTATACATATTCCCTTTGATCATATTCTATTGATTCTATCATATGTTCCATATTCTTTGATATTCATCTCAACAGGTTTGCTTGGATTCATTTCGGATTCACTTTCGTTTCCCTTTTATTATTACCTTTTATTTGTTTATATCTGTTCACTGAGCTTTTTAAGCTCAGCCACATTTCTTTTCCTGTGGCAGGTTATTTAGAAGGAAGCTGGAAAAGTGCTTAGGAGCTTTTAGTGGACTACACGGTTGATAGCTCCCCATGAATTAGAGATGGACTTAGAGATTCCTCTTTTGGTTCTTAGATTGTAATTAGTTTGGAAGCTGTTATGCTTAGTTTTAGCACCTTATCATTTATTAGATTTGCTTTGTAACCCTTGTATTATTCAGTGTATTCCGATTGCTTATGTTCTGATTTGACCCCGTAATGTTACACTTTAGCCCTTTTGGGGTTGGGGTGTTACATATGTCGACCCTAGGACGACAAGGATTTAGAATGACAGCTCATTTAATATGCAGTTTCCTTGTAAGATTGGATTTAGGAGCTTTGATGCCTACCTTAACTCATCCTTACCAATGAACATAATCTCGCGTAGTGAATACAAAAAAATTATGGTAAATTAGTTAGAATACAAAGGAGATAATATTGTTGTTAAGGTAAAGACATTGCATGTGTTTGTAGGAAGCTTTGTTTATTTGGTTGAGTTTATGGTTATGGAGAATCTAGGAGAATTTATCGATAATAACTTAACCCAAGTTGTGTTTGGGAAACCCTTCAAAAGATCAACCAACCTAGATGAAAAACTTATGGAAGGGTTAATTACATTCTCGGATGGGGATGAAGATTTTGTTTACCAAATGCCCCATGCACACCCTAAGTTCAAGGATTTTTCTATTGAGAAATGTAATAGGTATCCACCCCTCGATATGCTAAGTGAGAATGATAAAAGGAAAGGGCTTAAATATCCTCATGAAAAGAACAAAATGTATTATCGCGGATGTTTAGAGCTAAGTGATGACTATAAGAAAGATGAGGAAACTATTAGATGGCTCACACTTGGGTATGTGAGTATAAGCGACACACGATAGCCCATGACCTTGAGTCTAGCTACAAGACTCGTAAATAAAGAAAAGCACTTCTTAGGAGGCAACCCAAATTTTATTTGTTTTGTTTGTTTGATTTTATTTGTTTCCATATGCGTGTTTTATTTTTATTGTTTGTGGATCATGGTTCAAAGTAAATTGAGAAAATGCTTTATTTTGTTTTTAACTTTGTCTTAATTACATATAAAGGTATTTTGCAAAAGCTAAGTGTAAGAGACCCAAATTTGTTTATAAGAACAAAATTGAGCATGAACCACAACAATATTAAATGAACATGTGTATTAGTAATTGTTTGAGTCAAATGCTTGTATCGAGTCATAATGATATTTTGCAGGATTTTCCAGGAAGTAAAACATAAGTTTCTCCAGAAATTTTCCGGAAACTTAATATGAGATTTTTGCAGGAACATTCTGATGGCGTCAGGTACAAAAAATTTTGAAAAATTTTGCGAGTTTTGTTTATACCGGAGTCTTAAAGTTTTTGTTGATTCTTTAGTTTTATAAACTCCAGAAAATCTGCAAACATTCATTCCACAAGCATTATATCCTAATTTGCTTTATAGGATTTTTAGTATATATAGATTGCCGCCGATTTTACGCGAGGTTTACCTTGATTGTTTTCTCAGGTTTAACAGGTTACATTGGACAAGAGGATGATTTATATTTCTGGAGGGAAGCTTTCAAAGTTCATTTTCTTGGAAGAAGATCTAACCTTGTTGACACACTATCCACACCGAACGAATCAGGGGAGTATTTGCTTTCATTCTTTTACCTTCATTTCTTTTACATCCTTTTTATTGAATATTGGGGACAATGTTCAGCCTCAGTGTAAGGGGAGGGTAAATGATGATACCTTAGAAAATGCAATTGCACTTGAGTTTGTTTGTTAGTAGGTGTGTAATAAAACTAAGAGAAATACTTGTTAGGGCAATTTTAGTGCAAAATTTAAAATTTTTTACAACATTTAGGAGTGAAGCTTTAGCCTTAATGAGCGTCTCATGGATAGGAGTTGTATGATTAGCACAAAAATCGTACCACTTAGAAAAAAATTTCCACCCAAATATGTGAGGTTCGCCTTTAGATTTTTTAGGAAAAGCATTCATTATTAGTGCTTATGAGTGTACCGGTCGTATTTAGATTCCAGAACTTGCGTTAGTGATGCATACCAAGACCGCTAGTAAGACTACATTCGTGTAGTAGAATTTACTACATGATAAGAGGCATTAGGATCACCCTTATGTTAAACCCGTATCGTAATTACTTGACCATTTAAGTCAATTACCTTGACTAACAAAGTCAATTAATTTTTCCCACACCTTTGCGTTGTACTCATTTTTTTTTAAAAGGCGTTGTACTCATTTTTAGTACACGATACCCCTAGTACACCCCTTCGAGCCTCTCTTTTTTGTTTCTAACTTTAAACATTTTACTTAAAGAAAGAATTTGTTTACAATCCACCCCAAATGTGAAACCAAATCGCCTTAGCCTTCCTTGTATGCACTCATCTTTAGTGCATTATTGTTATTTGTTGAAACCCTTAGTTAATTGTCTAATTGATTACATGGTTGCTAAGTCGAGTAATATCTTGTACATATTGTTTTGGGACGATTGAGAATCATGGGTAAAGTACTATTGATATGGAGTAATGGGGAAGAACATCATTATTACCCCCATATGTGCGTTAATTTAAAAGTACTCCAAGTGTTTTGATTATCTTAATTCGAGTCATTAGAATAGTTGATTGTAAAGTATGTAAAAGTTCAAGTGTAAGGGGAATGCAAATTCTCTATGATATATTATTTTGGATGGTAGGGTAAAAGTGTATGCAAAAAAAAAAAAAATAAAAAAAAAATAAATAAATAAATAAAAAAAATCAAGAAAAAAAAAAGAAAAAGAAAGAGAGAAAAACATACGGACTACAATCCTGTTTCCTTTATGTTTATTTTATGTTTTGTTAGTTTTTGATTAGCTTAAGTCGAGTCGAGTCTTGGCTTAGCAACGCCACATTATACATGTAATTAACCAAGATGATTAACTCGCCACCAGTAAAAATGGCCTTTATCCAACAAAACCGTGTTTATCATATCCATACACCTCATGTTATAACCTTTTAAAAGACCTCTTTGATAGTTTATTCAAGGTGCTTATGCCAAGTGGTGGAGGTTTGATCCTTTCCCAAGCCTATGGTAATCTATTTGCTATGACATGTAGTGAGAGATGTTTTTCATCTCCTTATTGTGATGTATACTTTATTACACCCGAGAGATGTGAGTATCTAAACACTATTTGTGAGTTGCTAGTGTATAACCTCCGTGCTTGTTTTAGGTTTTAAGTAGAACGATTATTTGTAATTACTTTTATATTAGTGTTAAATGACCCCTAACTTGTATTTTGATTAGAATAAAAGCGCATTTGCTTGAGGATAAGCAAATCTCAAGTGTAAGGGTATTTGATAAGGCAAAAAGTGCACCGCTTTTAAGGGTCATTTAAGCCCGAATTCGTGATTATATGATCAATTATTGCCTTAAATCGTTCCTTTTGTCATTTTAGGTACTTTTGTGAAGAAATATTGAAAAGGAAGCATTTTGGACGTTTTTGGAGCGATTAAGTGAAGAAAACGACAAAGTCTCAAAATCCTTGCTGGGAACAGTATCCGACGGCGTCAAAGCCATACAAGTGACGGCGTCAAGCTTGGCAAAAGAGGTGGATATGGAAAATACACATGACGGCCCAGAACAATTTCAAGGCAATTTGGCCTGACGGCGTCACCAAGGCCGTCAGGGTCAGAATACATGTGACGGCCCAGAGTAAAATTACACATAACGGCGTCAGAAGTGGATCTAGGCAATACGAATTTTATATTGGCGGCGAGTTGACGGTGTCACAAGCTATAACGTGACGCCGTCAAGGTGTAAAATCTATATATAGTTTTCTAATTTTCATTCATTAAGTGTGGAACTTTTAGAGAACTTTTGTGTGCAAACCCTAGACGAATTTTATGTAACAACAAGGGTTTCAACCCTTGTTCTATCCATGTTCAATTGAAGATAAGTTTTCCAATAATCATTCAATATATCTATGTGTTGTTTGATTTTATTTTATGCTTGTCTTCTTTTTAACATGCTAGGCTAGGTTTCTTTTGTGTTTGCTTAGATGTAATGAAACCTAGATGTTGATTATTGGTTGATGGTTTGTTTATAATTGTTGTGGATGATTGAATTCGATGTTAGGCTTAAGAAAACTGGCAGACTTCCAATTGGTAACTTGCTTGAACGTTTTAAGAAACATGATCGGAGGTGTACTACGATTTATTGGTTGTATTTAATGCGTAGGCAACTGCTAGTGATACTACGTTAAGAGCTAGTAGTCGGCTCGACCTAGAATGAAGTAGAAGCCTATAGAGTTAGGGAATATCGTACACGGCCCTACGACTGATATTAAGGAATATAACCCGTCATCTATGCAATTGTAATAAGCTAATCAATCGGTAAGAGATATCTAGGGAGTAATGAAATCTAAGTAAACACATTTTCTCTTATTTTGTTTCCACCACACATTTAATTTAAGTTTATTTTATTTTGTTTGCATCTTTAGTTAATTGGGTTAGTTGACTAGCAACTAATTCCGCCTACTCCTTCAAAACCGAGATTTTTATTTGCTTTTTAAAAATATAAAAATACAAAAAGAATCATCCCTCACCTTTAGACCTAGTTTAGTAGACTTTTTAATCCTAGCGAACACTATTCCTGAGTTGAACGATCAATTCCCCGATACTTGTCACTATACTATACTACAACGAACAGGTACACTGCCTGGTGGGGATTGCAAGCTTCTCAAGATCCCTTGAGAGGTAAAACCTTTTGCGAGGGTGCAATTCCACGCATCAGTGGTTTATTAAAGTGGGAAAGGGTGTAAAAACACCAAAAGGACCTCGTGTACAATGCACGTGCACAATTAAGTGGATGGCGTTAACGCCGTTTGAGGCCAGGGACGATTTTTGCCCCAAAAGTTTCTCACATGGACGATCCTTGCACTTTCCAAACATCTAGGACGAAACTTGCAATTTGGCCAAACTTTAGGGAGGATTTTTGCAATTTACTCCCTATTTTACGTGTTTGAGCTTATGGAGGCTTGCGACTTATTTTATAAGCTATTTAGCCTTCATAAACCTGTGTGACAAACGAGACTTACTTTATAAGCTGGCTTATTTTAAAAGCCAAGCCCCGATAAGCCCCTTGTAAAACATAGCCATGTATAACTTTATTTTATTTGTAACTCTTCGGTCAACGCAAACCATAATGACGAGCGGTGTAATTTACTCTTTTTCTTTTAGCAAAGCTTAGTGGGAATTTAGTATTTAGACATGTTTAAATGAAGTTGGACACTAGTACTTTTGACCAAGAACTATTTCTTATATTCCATACAGACACACGGAAACGCATCCTATTCTCTACATAAACAAACTGACGGACCACCTGTCATCTAAAATGTATGCTCACGCATGCATACCAAAACAAACATTATATTCCAAACAAACTGAAGCTGCTTAGAAGGCTCATGTTATATAACATGAAATTTACGTATATGTCAGCACTCAGTATCATTAAAGTCTATAAAATAGACCCAACTAAGTAGACTTGTGTTATGGTCAAGTGTGGTATTAGCAAGAGATGGCAATAACAGATTGGCAGGTTACGCAGGCAATAGTCGAAAATAACATGGTTGCCTTTAGGAATATGGTAGAACAAGATGAACATGTGATTGAACAAAAAATAGGAAACATTAATTTGTTGCACCTTGCTTCAAGACTAGGAAATGCTGAAATGGTGTCGATTATTTTAGAACGAAGGCCAGAAATGGTGTCTGCTGAAAACAATGATAACTCAGAAACGCCACTCCATGAAGCGTGTCGCATGGGACATGAGAAGGTGGTTAGATTGCTTATGGAGCAGAATCAATGGGTGGCTATTAAGCTCAATTGTGACAACCAAAGTCCCTTGTTTCTGGCTTGTAGTTATGGGCATTTTAAGCTTGTTGATTTTCTCTTGAATCACACGAGGTGGTTATTGGGCATCATAGACGTGGTAGCTTGTCTCCATGTGGCAGTCTCAAAAGACCAAACAGGTACCAACATATATAAGTAGATTGTAACAGGTTCTGTTAGTTTTGATTTTCATGTATGTATGTTATACTATTTGCAAGTTATGCAAAAAATTCAGGATCAGACCTGGCAGATATGGACGGGTCATGAGAGTTGTGAAATGACGAAAAAGTGTGATGGCTAAAACATGTAACTTTGGATTGACATGATACACTTTGTGCTGAAATCTTTTTAAAAAGTTTATATGATACGAGTAGATAACAAGCTTATCAAATACGATCTATCATTTTTAGTATTCCAATAATAATCTTAAATTTTTCGAATATAATGATTTATTAAGCTTTATGCATTCAAAGTTATACTTTAGGTGACTTTTCACCATTTTAGCCATTTGCAATTGCGCCTTTAAATAAATACTCTCACTGTGCTTGTTTGGCCCGTTAGAGAAAACAGATAACTCGAATTGACCCATATGTAAGCAAATGAGTTATAGTTGTCACTTGTTACGTTTAAAAATGTACTATTATCTATTTTATCTTTAGCGCCTTTATTAGACTTAGTAATATCAGTTTATTCTTGATGGTGATGCAGATATCGTTAAAAAGTTGCTAGAAAGGTGCCCGGATCTAGCTAGTAGGAAGGACATCAATGGATCCGTACCCTTGCATTGTGCTTGTAAAAAAGGTCAACTGGAGATTTCAAAAATGCTCTTAGCAATGGACCCTGACCAAGCTTTGCAGTTCGATAATAATGGCTACACACCATTGCACTTAGCTGCCATAAACGGTAACCTAACCATCTTAGAAGAGTTTGCATCCTTGGTTCCTTTCTCCTTCCAGATTCCATCAAAACACGGAGAAAATGTGTTCCATCTAACCTTGAGATTCAATAAGCTGGATGCCTTCAAATACGTAGATGGTGTCCTCAAAGGCACAGGCCTGTTTTACCAACTTGACAAATTTGGCAATACTATTCAACATCTTGCACAGATTAGAGGTTTATCCCAGGTGTGAATTTTTTATTTTGTTTCTATACGCTTTTCAGTTTTCACTAGCAATATACACTCTAGTAAACTCGCTAGTGCTAGTCCTTGGATCAAAAGTCAAACTAGTTATAGATCTGTTCAGTTCAGATGCTTTTATAATTCTTTGTTAAACTTGATGCCCTAAAAGCTTTTGAGGCATTTTGGGGTCTCACCTCGAGCACACCCTCAACGACGCACTAGTAAGTTGTTAAGTCAAATTTACTTTGGTTTATATCACTAAATACAACACATGTTCATTGCAGTTTGCAGAATACATGAGTGAAACAAAAAAGCAAATTGATCATCAAGAGTCTGAGAATCATTCAGGCATCCGGAATAAAACTGAGTTGGCAACGACAGCCGAGGCTGTTGTCAGTCACGTTAATCTGCAGCCAGAAAATCAAGTAGAAACAGTTATACTTGAAGGCAGGGTGCACTCATTCTTGGAACTCGAGATAAATAGAAACACTAGTTTTGCAAGCGAAACAACTAATGTAGAAGAAAAACAGAACAAGCCTCCCAAGGATCAGCCAAAACGAGAACATCTTGACTTACACAGAGAAGCCCTACAAAATGCAAGGAACACAGTTACACTCGTGAACATCTTGATATCAACAGTCACATACGCAGCAGGTCTGAACCCACCTGGTGGGGTCTATCAAGACGGGCCTCTAAAGGGAAAAGCAATAATGGGCAAAAAACGAGCTTTCAAAATCTTTGCAGTCAGCAATCACATAGCACTATTTGTATCCCTTTGCATCGTTGTAGTCCTAGTCAGTATCATCCCTTTTAGACGGAAACCACTAAAGATGATACTAACAGCAGCTCACAAGGTCACATGGGTGGCGTTATCGTTCATGGCTGTGTCGTATGTAGCTGCAACTTGGGTTATCATGCCAACACCTTACGAGAATCATAGTTTGAATTGGATCCTAGAAGCTTTATTGTCTATCTGCGCGGGGACTCTTGGATTTACCTTTTTTGGGCTAGGAGTTATGCTTATGAAGAATCTGTTGAAGAAGTACAAGTGGAAGAAGGGAAAGTTGCAGTTGGCGAAAAATGCTCGTGAAGCTCAACTGAAAAATCTTCATAACCTCTCGCAATCTGTCAATTCAGATGTTTATAATTACGGGAATAGAGGATTTCATGCTCTTTGATTTTAGTGCGAAAGCTATAAACCGAATTAAGACCAGCCACTCGTTATCAGTGAAATAGATAATGGATTAGCATATAACTAGTGGTAGATTCTCGTCGAATCTCTTAGTTTCTGTTGATTACTAATGCTCAAAAGAATGATACTGATTATTTGCAATTTTAAAACCATATCATGTATATTACCATTTTGTAAAAAATGTTCCACACTGTTATATCGTGTAAGAATTTAATCATATCATGCATCGTTTATTAACTGATAATTTGATGTTTGGATGAAACAGATTATGTCATATTAAATTATCAGAAATCAGAACTTATTAATTAGCTACTTAGCTTAAATAAAACATTATACTGTACAAGAGATAATGTTACATAGCTTGCGGTTAACTTCATGTAACACTCTTGATGATGTTGGAATGCTTAGTCATAAGATAAGTTAAAGTGCCCGTGATCCACCATCCCGAGCTAATCGTACCCAAACCCGGAGCGTCAAAAGTGATGCTTCCAATTGTTTGCCTAGGAAATTTCTGTTATCAATTATTATAGGCCACAATGAAACACATTACTAGTACACACCGTACCGATCCTGAATTGCAGTCCGGTACCGAAGCTGCTAATATTAAGCTAATTTTAATTTAGCTTCTAAAATCAAATAATTCTGATTAAACTGCAATAACAAACACATTTTTCTAACTAACGAGTGGTCCGTACTTTGTGGAGTCAACAAAATGTACACAACATAATAAAACTTTTTGGAGTTAACTGCCATAAAAACATTTAACAAAAATGATATTGGGTTTTTGGAAAATTTAATTTATATCTATAAGTGTTTAGGACTTTTATAAGTAGAATTCTTAAACTTTTTAAGTTTACACGACTCGCTACATTTAGTAATTTATAAAATCATACTCTAAAATCTACTATTTACACATTAATTGTTACAAATTACAATGATAAGATATAACTAGTTATATTCATACTTTGAATTTATAACTCTAAAATTTGACTGTTACATATTAACCTCTTCGTCATCTCACATCACAAGCACACGACCACTAATGACTATCAGTTATCATCGAAAAATGTCGTTTACAAAAAATAAAAAATAAAAAAAAAAATAAAAAAAAAATAAAAAAAATCACCCTTAAATACATAGTACTCGCTCCCGCTACTTTACGAGGGTACCATGCTATTTCACTTAAATTAGATTAACCATGTTGATCATAACTTTTCGTATATGTAGACCATGTAACAATTGTTAAATCTTAAATAGTCTTGAAGCGTTTAGAACTCAAAAGGTGGCCCATTAAACGTGAGTAATAATAAGTTAAAAAGAAACGGTTAATTAGTAAATATAGTAAAAGTCATGAGTCAAAACCCCACGTCTTCACGTTCACACAATCACACCATTTTCTCCCTCCAAAACAACCCTTTAATCTCCCTTCACTTTGTGTATATATATTTACCACACACCCTTTTAACCCTCATTCACAACTCACACATTTGCAAACACAAAAACACACAAACATTTGCATCACAGTTTACTCATTTCTGTGCTTTGCAAAAAACACAAACAAAATGCCTTCTTCTTTTACTTGCTTAGCTATTGTTTTCATCGCATGCGCCATGACCATAGTCGCGGCTAAGGAATACCAAGTTGGAGGTGCTGTTGGTTGGCGTATCCCGGCTGCTAATGAAACTGAACTCTACAATGTTTGGGCTTCAAGACGACGCTTTCATATTGGCGATACTCTAAGTAATGTTTTATTTAATAAGATACATGCTTTTGTTTAACGGGTTTTTAGCCTAGTGATATAAAAATGACTTTTGGCTATTTTTTGTGTTTTTGTGATCAGGGTTTCGATATACTGATTCTGTGGTGATAGTTGAGAAATATGGATTCTTCCATTGTGATGCAAGCCAACCGATAGTGTACTACAATACTGGTGATACTGTTGTGAACCTTGATAAACTTGGTGTGTTTTATTTCATCAGTGGAAGCGAACAACGTTGTAACAAAGGGCAGAAGATGATTGTGAATGTGACGGCTGCACGCTATCATCCTCCAACAATTGCTTCTGCGCCTAACTATGACCCATACCATGATGCAATGGCTCCTGCGCCCACTTTGGGCTCTGGTCCAAGTACTTCTTTGGATACCGGGTTAGCAGTTTCAGTTTCTGTGTCGATCATAGCTTCTGCTGTTGCTCTAGCGGGTCTTGGATTGTGCTTGGTGCAGCCTTAGTTCTGCTGGTTATGGTTTTTGGCTTGCGGTTATTGAAGTTTATTGTTCTTCTATCTATCAAGAATTTTATGATTTATGTTTAGTAGTTTTGAATTGAGTTGGGTCTTTGATGTCTTTGTTTAAACAATCTGGTTACTTTTGAATGATTGTATTGGAACTTTGTTTTGATTAATTGATTTGTTGATTTTTATTTTGAAAGAATTCTGTTATATCGAATCTCAGTTTGCTTACCATACATAAAATGTACTGCTCAGCATATGCTGTACATTATACATCACTCTTGAATCATGTTATTTAAAACTAGAATAACTGTAAAAATGCAGTTACTGTGATGATATG
Source organism: Artemisia argyi (assembly GCA_030686995.1). Lineage (NCBI taxonomy): Eukaryota > Viridiplantae > Streptophyta > Magnoliopsida > Asterales > Asteraceae > Artemisia > Artemisia argyi. The sequence goes on along the minus strand of CM060689.1, from coordinate 14,186,408 downwards.
TAACATATCAACCGTCGTAGTATGAGAAGAGTCCGTAATGTTTTGACAAGCTTATGCAGTTTCAACTTTCACAGAGCTTGTTAACCAGGTTTTTTTGCTCTGATAATTTTAAGTCACTATTACCTTGTTAATATTAATCTACGACGTGCATGAACATTCACATAAAAGACCTGTATTTTTATATATTTCAAGCTTATTGAGAATAGCAGTTTTTACAGAATTTGTTTACTTTGTGTTAATATTGGCTCTTGAATTATTTAATGCCAATTCAAGTTCATCAAAACAACTCCAAATTTGAGTACTAATATCTAATTCCTATATATTGGTACTACTATGTTTGAAACAAACTTTCAACAAAATACATTACATTGCTATGAAATAAACGCTTTACAAAACTTGGGTCGCCACTGTCAACCTTGGCCGTAAAAATACAGAAGTCTACAATACTCAAACCTCTTCTAATGATCATTCTGACATTAAATTCAAATGATCACGTGACAGGGCCCGACAGCTTAACTGGAGTGTCCTCTGTTACATACAGTACAACATATCTGATTATCAGGTGGATGCGTGTCTTGCCAGATTATCTGCAAAAGTATCTCCGCCGTAAGAAAACGATTTGCTCCTTTCTACCTACAGAAAACTGGCATGTTTTTTTTGCAGAAAACATGGTAATGTAGATTCTATATAGGTGACCATTTTGACCCGTTGCCTAACACTGGGTCAATTTATGTTCTATTTTGTCTCCAACGAGTCAAATAGGTCAATGAGGTTGAAAGTCACCCAAAGGGTTTATAATGCTTAAACTCGTTTTTTATTTAAAAATTAAAATTACAATATTATTTGTATAACAGTTTAGAAGTTCAAAAAAGTGTTGACGAGTCCCCATTTTTAACTATATGAATTTATCTGGTTTGACCCATTACCCCACCCACACAACCAACTCTTTTTGCCACCATTAAAAGATTATACCACTAACCAAAGAAAGTCCCTTTTTGTCAGAACACAAAAATAGAGAGGTCTGGTTAAACACCATAAAAAACTAAAAACTAAATATAAAGAGAAACAAAATTGAAGACCTTCAAAATTTTTGCGAAACTTTGACTTTTGTACATCATATAGTTGCCTGCCTAGCTTCTTCCTTGTGCTTCATTATCACTGATTCCATCTGTGCACGTTTTATAGCCCTCATATCAAGTATACTTGGTGGACTAGGTTTAATTACGCCATGCAGCTCAACTAGGTTAATAAATTCTTGTTTGTTCAAACTTCTTTTCTCGACAAGTGCATCAACAACAGCATCCATTAGTCTCCTATTTTGCTCCAGAATCTGACATACAAAACTATTAGTTCAAAAAAAAAGGTCCTGAAATAATCAAATAGTGTCAATAATAGTACTAGTAACATGTTACAAACCTCTTTTGCACGTCCGTAACACATGTTGAGAATCCGCAATGCCTCAGTGTCAATATCCTATTATTCAAATCTTCCATCAGATATATGAATGAAAGAATAATGCATTTTATAGTTGCAAAGAGAATCAAAAGTAAGTACATTTATTCGATCTGCAACCCAGAAATTAGATACACCATAATATTTGTCTGAAAGGCCACCAAGAACAAACTGTCGTGCAGCTGACCTAGCATTGTCTGCTGTTTCAGCCCATATTGTACTCAACTGCAGAGTTTAAATTTTCAGAAAGTTAGACTTATGCTTTTAATAGCACTTTTTAGTCAATTCAATCCACCAGAAGTTGAAATATTGAAGTATACTCACCTGACCCGCACCATGCCAAATCTCATCAGCTGCTCTTGGTGCTAATTGAACAGTAATATGATCTAATAGCGACTGTCGACTGTATTTAAGAAAAGAAAAAAAAAAAAAAAAAAGGATATTAGTTAAAAAAAAAAAAAAAAATGGGATAAGAAAGATAAACAGGTAAACAAAGTTAATATTAATCTGCACCTTAGTAACCCTTCCTTAAACTTGATATGATCCATTTTCACCCGCACATAACCCAATTCCCTACCAGCTCTTGGAGCAATATTAATCTGTTTAAAACAAACGTTACTAAAGTTAGATGTCACTCAAGCATAACACAAAATCAAATCAAGTGAAGGTTGAGAATCATACAAACTCGATATTTCTAAGATCCTGGAAGTTCACTGCTACAACAGCCATAGCCGCTTCATTAATAGCCACTTGCTTCCAAATCTCAAGGCTCCTATCTTTCTTATCAAGCATTCCTCTTTCTTCTATTTGTGCAGCTTGTAACAAGTCATCTGTGGTTATCTACATAAGTAGTATCTGTTATTTAGATTCTACTTTTTTTAAATAAATATGAATGATTCATACATACCTCGGTTCTTCCATCACGCATCATGTTAATTGCAGCAACCTCAACGATATTTGCCAGCTCAGCACCAACCATTCCGTCAGTCATAGCCGCAACAGCAGCATAGTCTACATCTTCGGCCATTGGTTTCTTACGAGCATGCACCTAGTCGAATTATAAAAACAAAAAAACTTGACAGTTGGATACAAAACACTGATAAAACGTATAAAATAGACGGCCGTTTATCGAATATTGCGACCAAACCTTCAAAATCTCAACACGTCCTATTAGACCTGGTTTAGGTATAAAGATTTTTCTATCAAAACGTCCTGGTCTGACAAGTGCAGGATCGAGGATATCTGGTCTGTTTGTGGAAGCAATAGTGATCACGTTTCCTCTGCCTTCAAATCCATCTAAGCATACAAGGAGCTGAAGTAAAACAAAACCGTACTTTAATTCATGCTCAATCATCAAACGGTGTAATAGCTTAAATATGGGATACAAACAAAAAGTGACCTGATTTAAAGTTGCATCACGTTCTTGTCCACCAGAACCCTTTATCAAACCACGTTCTCTTCCAACCGCATCCAGTTCATCAATAAAGACAACTGATGGAGCCTGTCATAAACATGATATAAGTTTAAAAATGGGAAAAAAGTGTAAAGTTTAAGTGCAAGTGAAGCCAAAACAAATTCTCACACTATCTCTAGCTTCTTGATAGAGTGCTCGGACACGTGATGCACCAACCCCAACATATATTTCCACAAACTGGGATGCAGAAATCGAAAAAAAGTTCACACCTGCCTCACCAGCAACCGCTTTTGCCAACAACGTCTTTCCCACTCCCGGGGGACCACAAAGCAGTATACCACCTGATAGAAACATACAACATAAAATCTGAAAAATTGACGATTAACAACAAAAGAACAAGTATAAACACATAAAGTGAAGTGAGGGGTGTACCTGGAATTTTGACACCTCGCCTGCGGTAAATTTCCCCGTGTGTAAAAAACTTGACAATCTCCTCAAGTTCAAGTCGTATTTTTCCAAGCCCAGCCACGTCTGTAAACTTCACATCGATTCCTCGTTCCAAGTACTGAGAAAGTCTAGTATTCTGCGCGCGACGAACCCTCGCACCAGATTTCATAAACTGTTGAGCCATTTTCATATACGGGTTCTCCTCGCCCTGTTTCCCTTCCTCATCCTCGTCATCTCCTGGTTCAAGTCCCGCCATACCCCTTTCCAACTCCTTCATTTTCCTCTTCTCCTCCGCTTCGGCTTTCTCAATCTTCAACCGATCCTCATAATCCCGTTTCTGCTTCTTATAACTCAAAACAACCGTCTGGTAAAATATAACAAAAAACAACAACCCAATACCCAACGTCACATTCGAATCACGAGCCAGCTCTTTCCACATATTAGACATCCGGTAATACTTTATCCGCGCCTCGTTCATCGCCTGCTCACTATTCATCTTCTGCATCTCCATCTTCATCTTCCGCTCCTCCATCTTCTTCTTCGCCCTCACCGCTTTCTCCACCCACGCCATCTCCTTCCCAACCCCCAACATCTCACTACTCCTACTCTTCTTTAGCTCCTCACGCTTCCTCCTCAGCTCCAAAACCTTCTTACTCACCGGCTTCGGCTTCACAAACGAATACATCCACATCGGCACCCTCGCCAAAAACCCCAAAAACGGCTTAGGCACCTCCGGCATTTTCACCGGCGGACTATACGCTTGCACACAAACCTCGTCCACCCCCAACTCCTCCCACTCCTCCCAAAACCTCTCATCCATCACAACAGACGGGACAACAACTCTAACAACCTTATTATCGTCTAAAACAGCTAGCACAACCACACTCCTATCTCTCAAACCTTTACCAGGCGGTTTAACTACGTGCTTAAGCCTATTCTCACGCCGTAAACTCAATATCTCAGTATACGCTATCCTGTTACTAACTAGAGGTAATCCTTGGGACCAGTTTCTCCACTCTTGTGGAGTTAAGGCTTGTTCCAGTTTTTTCGGAACACGTTTTTTTTGCGTAACTTTCGCTGCGAAAGACGGTTTCGCGGCGAGCGAAGCGGAGAGTACGGTTAGAGTTGCGGAGAGTTTGAGTAAGGTTAGTGAGTTAAATTTGTGATGTTTTGAGTTTTTATCATCATCTTCTTGTTCTGTAGTGTTTGTGTTAGTTGATTGGCATGTGATTAATTTAATTGATGATGAATTAGGGTTTAGGAGGTGTTTGGGTTTAGGTTTTAGTGAAATTGGGGGAAATGAGTATGATGATGTCATGGAATGAAATGATGATGACATGATTAATTTATATATAAATATATGAAGAGAATGAGTTACCGTTTGATAGTTGACGGAGAATGTTCCGGTGGAATTGCTGTGTGCATAGCCGGAGAAGTGGCCGGCGAGGGGTTTAGGTAGATGATTTGAACAAGATAGGTTCCATTTTACAACACTGCTCGCAAGATAATTGTCTAACAAAACAATACAGTAATTATTACACTTTTCAACTGTTTTAACTAAAAACTTAAAGGGGAAATTGTCACTGCTGTAAACAGCAGTGATGTTTTGCTGCTGTAAAGGCTTCAACAGGGACCATTTTTGCTGTAAAATGAACATTCAGGGACCATTTAGTAACATAGGGAGTGGATTTTGTGAGGGCACAGCAGGTAACTCCCTGCTGTAAACAGCAGGGATGATATCCCCAAACTTAAAAGTGCTTATGCCGTAAAGTTGTTCATATGAGCTACAATTTTTTACCTTTTTTTATTATTTTTTTAAAGGGTAAAATAGTTGTTAACTGTATTAATAGTAATTTTAGGTTTTAATAGCTTCAAATATTTTAAAAGCTTTTCATTTTAGAGTTACTTGTTTTAGAGAAAATTATTTTTTATAAAAAAACGCTAATAGCTACAGAAAAACTCCCTAACAAATAGGCTCCACTAATCTAATTCAAATTTCTTTATCCATGCTTACTAGTGAACCATTTGGCACAAATCAAAAAAGAAATCTGGACAATTAATTTACAACTGAAAAAATACTTATTAATGGGAAAAATTAAATTATTGATTCTTTAGCACCATCAAATTCACTACTCACTTGTTTAAAAACTTTGAACTTAATAATTAAGGGTGTTTTTATGTATACCCTTAGACATCTTTTATCATCGGCTCATCTTTTACTCCTTCTATTATCAGTACAAGATAACTTGTTATCAATTTATGTTTTGTATTTTTTTTTTCTTTTCCCAGTAGTTTCTGTTTCGTATTTCTTGATAAACTCTATATTTTCTGTTCTGTACGTTCTATTTCATAGTTTTACTATAAAAAATACGAGGTATTGGATTTGGAATCGATTTAGGGTTATGTATATTCATTCCCAATAAATAATCTGGAAGTACTTTTGGATAACCTATTAACACGAAAACAAAATTAATTACGAGTACACTTTTTCTTTTTAAACGGCAATTGTTTACAACCTATACCACCATTCTCACAAATTTAATCTCACGTACACTTATTACGAAGGAGCAACCTTAAGTATTTTTAATTTCTTCAAGAGACGTTGAAACGTTAATAGTTGTCACGTAATGCTTATAAGGGTGATGAGGATCAACAAAATTCTACTGTTTTAACCCTATTGACACAAAAAAATGAATTAAGGATGTGTTTGGTATCTCACTATGGGAATGAGGCTATGACTATGAAAGTTATTCAAGGTGTTTGTTTAATATGATGAGGCCCACCACTATGGTAATGAATGATAAATATAATATATACTCCATATACATCAAGAGACATAGGTATGGATCTTTCATAGGTGAGAGACCCACCACTACTATCAAACTCATACCCATTGTCATTCATGCATACCAAACGCTTAGTTTTGGCTAATTATAGCTTCAAGAAGTATGGTTAAGTTTACTTTTGATTATATAATCAATAATCAATGACCATCAACTTTTCGGTCTAGTGGTTAAGCATCTGATTTTTCATAAGAGGTTTAGAGTACAACTTTTACGGTCAACAAAAGAGTCAGAAACGGTCACGATAATATCTCGGTTATGCTTTATACATTTGAGTTAAAGATTTGCCTCCTTAAATACTTGAATAGAGAAAACCAAATATATTTACCCATTTATAAAATTTTATGTGTTTAACAACACTGTAAATATATACGATTAATTTTAAAAGTTTGCAAACTATAAAATTTCCGTGTAGTTGCATCACGGTTCGGTTAATTAACCGAATAAACCGAAAACCGAACCGAACCGAACCGAAATAAAACCAAACCGAACATATAACCGAACCGAACTTGTTAAAACCGAACCGAACCGAATTAAAAATTCGGTTTTCGGTTTGGATATGAGTTTAGCTATCTGAACCGAAAACCGAACCGAAAACCGAATTTATATAAATATATATATGTTTTATATATTTATATTATTTTAAATATAAAAAATATCCATTAAAATTTTATACTAATATAAAAAAACACTTTTTTATGCTTGAAATATTTTTTTTGCCAAAAATATATATAATCAATTTCAAAAAAAAATATAAATAGTGTAATTTAAGTAAAAAATTCGGTTTTCGGTTTTGACTCATAACCGAACCGAACTTCGGTTCGGTTCGGTTATAGATATTTTCGGTTCGGTTCGGTTTTCGGTTATGACCCAAAATTTTTTTTAACCGAACAAACCGAACCGAATAAACCGATTAACCGATAACCGAACAGATGAACACCCCTAGTTGCAAGTTGAAACAAATAAAAATTTGTCTATACAAAGATAACGCGCATTCCAAAATCCACATGATCGATGAATCGATCCAAACACATTAGCTTCAAGATGTGATCCAACAATAATGATTTCTCATTTTTCTAGAGAAAAGTTACAACATGAACTTCAAGATAAGAACTAACTAAAGTGCCATCTAGAATAAGGTAAGAAATATCAAAAACGACCATCGTAATTATTTTTATAACAACTGCTTGCTAGTTGCTATAAACTCGCTTTCAATACTTGGACAGCCAAACCACATCAAGAACCGTGGACATAGCAAGCAAGAAGCTGCTGAAGAATGTAAACGCGATTGAAAGGGCAACACGATCACAAAAGCTCTGCAACGGCTTACAAAAATCGGGTAGAGACGAGTGTTTGATTCCAGTTTTGTTCAAATTAGTCACACCTGATGCAGCTGATCCAGCACTCATCATTGCAAACGCGAAAACCTAGTGTATGATCAATTCATAAGCGTTATTTATTAATATTTCTAAGTCTAAAACTTTACTACGTACTCGGCTTTTTGGTACCATTATGTCAAAAAAATGTTTGGTAAATGGTTGGAAATTTTACCTGATCAGCAGCAAAAAGAAGCCATGCATGGTTCCTAGACGAAATGGTTGACGACTTCTTTAGCAACGTTCGTACGTTCATGATCAGCTGAACAAGCGAGTGGAATGCTATCACAGCCGATACTCCGACCAAATAGCTGTTCAATCATCAAAATGTACATATTCTCAAGTTTATATATAACTAATGTTCATGCACCCTAACTTTTTTATAACGACTAGTTTTGTAAGCTTCATTAACGAAAAATGTGACAATTTGTCAAAGACTTACTCGAAGGATTGTGAAAAGGACCATTTGGAGTAAATGGGAAGATCAAGGCCATAAAGCGAATAGTGGATTTCTCTTTCGCACTAGTCATTACGACGAGTGACACTAATGATGCTAACAAGCACACAACTCGTAAAGCTAAATGCATTGCATCATAGTTTCGCGGGAGCTTCCTCCCAGTCCTCGACACCACTACATTGCCACTCTCGACGTCCTCGGCTACCTTAGTAGTAGCAGCGGTGTGATCAACATCCGGTGTAGTTTTTGCCATCTTTTGATTTATGTTCTTGTCACTCAAAGTGAAGTGAAGTTATGATCATACAGGAAGAGCATGGGGAGCTTTATAAGATGATGGAATTGAACTAGGGTAGTGACACGTGGCAGTTGTGAATTAAGGTGGTCCGTGAAAGATGAAAAATGTTGGATGTATATGAGGTTCATGCATCGATGCAACATAAGTGGTTCTTGAATCTAAATAAATGTGAGACCCCAATTCGCAGTTGTTGGTCCAATGGGTTCATCAAATGAGGTATGGTCTTGTGAAACATTAGGTGCCATGTTTAAATTCGTTCAAGGATACGTTATCGATGCAAATTATCCTTTGATCGGAAGATTTTTTGTTAGATTTTAGTATATGTTATACCAACAAAGAGCTAAAACTAAAATAATCGATATCATTTAATTTTCTTGCTACGTAAACGATGCTCCCGGACGTGACGGACGTCTATCAACCTGTTTAAATTGAGTGAAGTAGTTCGTGACATGCGTATAGTAAGAAAGACGCCGATGTCCAAACTTAAACCTTACTAAGCTAAGACATTTGGCAGTTAATTTTTTAAACCATAATACTAGACACAAGTTTGGGACCATGTGCATTTAGACAAAATCAGGGTTTTTTAGAAAAATTAAAACTACGGAGCAAAATTTCATCGGTGTCCCGTCACAGCATGGGCCCGTACAACGATACACGACACACCCCGTTCTAGAGCCAGTGGGCCACCTGCCCTGTTCTAACTGAACAACGTCCATATGCAACCGGGCCACCTGCCCCCGCCATATTTGAATGGAGTGATGTGCTCTTGTTGAGTTACACGTAGGGCTCAACCATAGCTTTAATATAATCTGTTAGAGATCGTTACTATGCTAAACATGTAAGCCTACATGGGGTGCTAATAAAAAACCGACCAGCAATAAATGGTATAGCCCATCAAGTTTATACGCAGACATTTATTTATTTAGTATTTTTTTTTTTATCATATCATATCATACTATATTACTATTATTATTAGAATACTTAAAATTAAGCTTTATAACTTTAGAAACTATAAGTACAACAACTAATGCTACTTATAGAAATTTCCCTCATATTTAATGTGGACGTATGGTCCGGACTGGACCCTACATGGGCCAGGCCCGGCAAACAGCGGCCCACTCTACGCCTTAACCCTAATTCCATGCCTTATAAATATAGGGCTGGGGTTCCATTCACAACATAACAGGTTACCCTAAACCTAACTCTTCGATGCTATATCGCACCAATACTAACTTGACCGTCGGAGGTGGATCCCGGGGCTACGGCCTCGGGTCCACTCCTAACGGGTTCTCTTTGTTGAACAGGTCTACTCAGGGCTTGAGAAGACGACTAACAGCCCGAGGAGAGTCGTTGAATCAGTCCGCGTCAGATTATGCATCAACAAGTTGGCGCCATCCGTGAGACATGGCTACGACAAGTTTCGTGCTCTCACATCGTTGGAAAGCAACCATCGATATGCAACTACACGTTGCATCGATATATACACATACGGTACACATACTGTTTGTTTTGGTTTGACTTGGTCAAATGTATCAAGCTAACAATCAAGAATTAATATATTATAACATATGATCAAACGTATACACATATATTATGACAAAGAATACTTTGATTTTGTTCCTTCTCTAAACCAATCAAACGCATCCCTCTTTGGGATTTGATTTGGAGATACGCGGAAGAGATATCCCGATATTTTTGTACATATCTTTTTAATTCAGTAAGATATATTACCTTTTAAAGATTCAAAAGATTTTAAATAAATCTTTTAAACATGGTAAATACGATTTTACCTATAGCCACGCGCTATGTCCGCACGATCGGGCCTACTTTATCTATTCACCGCGAATTAATTCGTGCACATCTTTTAGCCGCGAACAGCGCAGTCGCGATAAATCTACCCGCGTTAGGCCATGCGTACGGACATCTTCGCAATGGACATTCGCCATGAGCGCACTGTCACGTACAGGCACCATGATGCTAGTCAATCGCCATGAGCGCACGAAGACAAAAAGCCGTAGTCCTCTGCGATCATCCACAAAAATGTTTGAGTCTATGCGGTCACGATAAATCTATCTGGGTATGTGCGTGCGAAACTACTAGTCGCGGTTACGGTACATCCATCCTCGCCATTGTTTTTATTATAAAAAACAAAAAGATCAATTAATCGCCATGCGCGCACTGTTTTATTATTAGCTACGTGCTACTTCTTTTATGTAGTTTGTAAAACCTCACGATAGGTGTCATTCGCACTACTACTTCTTTTATGTATTAATTATATATGCTATGTGCTATACTTTTACTATGCGCTAATCTTTTACCTCATTAAGTTTTATAAGTCGCGATTCGCGACATATACTTTTAATATTTGCATTAAGTATTTTTCAGGATTTGAATAACTAAGTTTAATGCTCCTACAAGAGTAGCACCATTCAACTTGGGGGGCTACCAGCGTATATACTACCATTGTTTCCGTACAAGTCACGCAGGCATATTTGGAAGCAGATCGTACGTAAGAGGTATTGCAAGCCCGGTACAAAGACGGATTTAAATATTCGCACCATCTTGCCGCAGGGGAGACGTCCTCTGTCGGTTGTAAAGACGAATGTAATGTTCGCACACAGCGCACATCTTTGTTACGCACTGCGCACATCTTTGTTGCGCATAGCGCACACTTCTTCCACAGAAGCACGTCTTCTGTAACGCCATGTTGCATCGCTACTAGTACAAAAGGTACGCCCTTACCCAGGATACAACATGCGGAATCCACCTTCACCATTGTGAGACAATCACAATCGCAATCCCAGTGCGCACTGTCGCATTTGGGCTGCACAGTATGGTCCGTCCCATGTGCACACCTAAGTTGCGCACACATGGGCCATGTTGTCATGGTTGATTGGGCCTACGCGGCCATGAACAAAACTTAAGTCTAGCATAACATAGCCACGCACTATGTCATACTAAACTTGGGGGGCTTGTGGACGTATGGTCCGGACTGGACCCTACCTGTGCCAGGCCCGGCAGACAGCAGCCCACTCTACGCCTTAACCCTAATTTCATGCCTTATAAATATAGGGCTGGGGTTCCATTCACAACATAACAGGTTACCCTAAACCTAACTCTTCGATGTTATATCGCACCAATACTAACTTGACCGTCGGAGGTGGATCCCGGGCCTACGACCTCGGGTCCACTCCTAACGGGTTATCTTTGTTAAACAGGTCTACTCAGGGCTTGAGAAGACGACTAACGGCCCGAGGAGAGTCGTTGAATCAGTCCGCGCCAGATTATGCATCAACATTTAATTCTAACATAAAATTAATACTAACATTAAATACAATAAATAAATCATTATTTACATTAAATACAATTAATTAACTGATCAATAAATATAATTAATGCACTTATTAAAACACCACTTACATAAGAAATACAAATTATCAAGCATATTGTACAATCAAATTAAACATAATTCCTGCATTAAATGTCACTAATACAAATAATAAAGCATATTATACAAATATTCAAGCCCGAACGGGCAATGAGCCAAATGGGCTCGAGCCCGAACGGGCACGGGTCAAACAGGCTCAAGCCCGAACGGACACGAGCTAAACGAAATTTTTGATATCCGTAAATTTATTGTCAAAAAGAACATAATAAACTAAAATATGTTCACATATTGTAAAACCAAGCAAACTACTAAACAAAAAAAATAAAATAATACAAACTAGCAAAATTTCATCAAACTTTTACTATAAAAAACTAATCAGTAAAGCTATTGCAAAAAAATGTACAAATGAAATATAATATTAGCCGTAAAAATTAAATTACAGGAAGTCTGCAGCTGCATCGCGTGGGACCCTATATGAAATTGAGTTTGCACCAACCACGAGACAGTTTCTTTGTTCACGCTACAATAATGAAAAAGAATTATTGAAAAAAAAGGAAAGATGATGATCGTATAACTATGACACGATTGAACGTTGTTCATTTTTTACAATAATTTGTTATACGTAAATGAAATGAAATTTTTGATTGAACGTTGTTCATTTTTTACAATAATTTGCTCGACTGCTGATCCTAGCCCGGGTTTACATTTTTAACTCGATACGACCCCAAAGGAAGCGTATACTAGACAAAATGCATTTAAAATGATGATTTAGTTAGCATATTTATTTTAAAACAAAACACGATAAGAAAAGAACACGTATCTAGGATAAAAAGGATAGAACATTTTTGCAATATAAAGAAAGGCGAATGATTAAAAAAATTATCATACTTGCTATCATTTTCTCTTTAGGGTGGCGAACTAATTTTTTTGCTTTTGTATGTGTTTTTATTTCAAATTCATCTTTTTTAGAGTATTTTGTGAAATTTTTGAACATTTTTGCCTCTCTTAGCTAATAGAATTTTTTTTTTCTCGAAGAGCAAAAATGTCATATAGTACCTTAAAAATGATGAATTTAAAAGAAAAATACCCAAAAAAGCAAAAAATTTTGTTCGCTACCTAAAAAAAATTATGACAAATACGATATATTTTTTTTAATTATTTGCTTTATAAAAAAAGTAACCATAGCGTTTCTAAGGACCACTTTTGTAACAGGATCGATTTGATAGAGTATAAAGAATTTGTAACATCAATGAAATTTTATTATCCTAAAAACTCACTTTGGTCGGCACTTTTTAACTTTTTTTTATGTCGATAAACATATCCACTTTTCTTTTAGTTCAACAATACTACTTATGGCACGGGATTAAAGTGATACATTTTAATGTTCCAACCTGTAATTGGTTGCGACACTTGAACTTACCATCACCAGTATAGCTATATTTATGCTCTATATATATATGACAGGACTAGACCCTTAATTCTTAACTAAACCATGGCCACCTTCTGTTGCCCCATTGAGACCGAGCCTAAGACCTTGAGCCAAGTCGATCTCGACCATGCCAGGGTACGTTCACCACTTCACGGCCTTCTGAACGAGTAAAAATAAGTTTGTTGTAATGTATTATTGTGTTTTTTTTTTCTATCTAATATTGTAAGCAGGAAGTAGCAGTTGGCGTCGTCAAAGACAATAAACCATCTGAAGCCTCTCGTATTCTAAACGAGGTAAGTGTATTTGATGTTTCAAAGAATAATATGTGGAAATAGTTGATTAAAGTGTTTAAATGTTTGCAGGGAATGAAACCAGTGGTTGGGATCGAAGAAATGGCTAAGGCGATCGAGAGGAAAGATTCGATTCACAAGCTTCAAGGCATAGACACGACTAGTGATGCGGTTTGCCAATGCTCTATGATCGGTGTTGTTCCTACTCCTGATCCATGCAACATAAAGGAGCCTCTTTCTGCTCCATTCTAATCATACTTTTAACTCAAAAAACACTAATTATGGTTGTCATCATGTAATGAGATGCATTAACAAACAATTAGTAAGGTTTTAATGGTTTGTATCGTAATTGATTAGGTTCCAAAGTCAATAAAGCAACTGTATTTCTACTTTTGTCCAAGTTACTGAAATTATTTACGAGGTTACACAGTGAAATACGAATGTTGCAAACTCTTTCACATATGAGTTCTACTGCAAATGTGATAGGAGTTTGTATTAAAGTTTATAACTCGATAAAATGGGTTATAAGCAAGACTATTCAAGCATGTATTATATGATTTATGAATGAATGAAATGTTACAATAAAACGCTAGCTATTATATTCAAAACCACGAAACTCTATGCAGTTGTATTTATCAATATTGGGTCATATGGGACTTTCCCGTTTTCTCCGGTGGCGGACCTAGTTTGAAATCTAAGGTGGTTCCTTAATTCGGTCAAGTTGAAAAATGTGATGAGTCAACTAACTCAACCGGTCAAATTTTCGGGTCGAGTCAGGTCGGATCCAATTTAACCAAATGCGATAATGAAAAAAAAAATAAAAAATAAAACATAAATTATGTAAATTAGTCATACGAATCATATAGCAAATCAACAAGAGAAATTGGCAAAAAAAGGTTTGAAAAAAGTAAGAGTAAAATGATCACAAAGTACACACAATGACACGATTTAAAAAGGTTAGTGATATAATCAAAAAAAAAAAATGCTACATACAATGACAAAAAGTGACAAGTATGATGCTTTCTTTTGCCAATTTTCCAATCAACAATACAATACAACCATACAAGAATAACAAGATTACAAGATACTTATTAAAACCATTTAGTCTCGCTGCTATTTGATTCTTTTTTAATCTAAAAAACTATCCATCTAACTTATATCGAAGCATGCCATAAGAAGAATAAGTAAACTATAGAATAAAAACTACAAGAATTAAATATTGAGATGAGATTTTAGAAGAATAAAATATTAGAAATCACTTAGTCTAATTCTTTATTCAACCATCTGACCATACGTCCATGCCGACTATTCGTCTATTCGTTTCTCACAAGTCCACAATTGCCGTAATTGCTTATTTTTGTGTAAGTTAATTATAAATTATTAAATGGGTTAATTTTTGTTGGACTAAAAATATTTTATACTAAAAGTAATTTTTTGTCAATTTTTTTTTTTTTTTTTTTTTTTTTTTAAATAGTTCCCAAATAATTTCTAAGGTAGTTCCCGAAACTTTTTTTACATCGCTTCTAAAAAATTTCGTTGTCCAAGGTGGTTTTCGGGCACCACCTATGCTTTGCATATTTGTCTGCCCCTGGTTTTCGTCTGCCCCTGGTTTTCTTCCTAATCGAGATATCATCTGTTTCGCCCATGAAAGATTATTGAATCATCAAAAATAATCAAAAATTTGAAGCGTGCAATTAAATCCATTTTTTTTTTTTTTGGGAGGAGGGGGGGGGGGGGGATTAGAATGAGAGGATAGATAATCCGTTGATAATTTTATCTGTATCTGAGGTATCTATTTGGTTTGTACTATAATACCTTGTTTTGAGTAGGGGTGTTATCTGGTCGGGTTGTCGGGTTTATCGGGTCAAGTTGAGTCATGTTTTGAGTTTTTGAAAATGACCCGCAACCTGACCCGATAAGAAATCGGGTTATCGGGGTTCGGGTGCTCATCGGTTCGGGTTAAATTGGGTCGGGTGATTCGGGTTGTCGGGTTACAAGATAAATCCAGCTTTACGTAAATAAACAAGTAGATAGATGGCTTATGTAGTTTTCGAGTAAACTATCACTATATGTTTAATCTTCATTGCAATTAAGGCACACAAAATAGCCTTTCTATATGTTGTAATTCTTTGTCGCATATTTGTTTTTCTTGCTCAGTATGTGGAGCAGGGGTAAGCATCAGGTCAAAATCGACCTGACCCGACTCAAGAAAAACGAAACCAAAACTCAGAAAAAACCCAAACAGAAACCGAAATTACTCGGTTTTTCGCTCGAATTGGAACGACCCGACCCGAAACCAAAACTCGTTAAAAACCTAAACCGAGTTAGAACCGAGTTTTGTCGGTTCGGTTTCGGTCGGCTCGGTTAGGTTCAGGTTTAATTTGGTTTTGCTCACCCCTACTCAGTAGCATAAACTTAAAAGAATATGACAAATCAGCTTTCATTTATAGATTGCATTCGATAAGTGAGTGCATGTAATTTTTATATAGATACTAAATATGCATAAAAACTCTTTTAACCTGTACTGTAACCTCCTAAGATCAAAGGCAAGATAAATCAAGTTATGATAGTTGTTGCTGTCATGGACTTGGGACCTTTTTAATCTGACAAAACATATACGTATGAAAGTAGTTTTTCTTTTTGTGTAAACTAAATATAATTAGTTTACGAGTTCATCTTGTCCTTTAAATGTGTCCTTTTCGTATGATTAACCATTTTAATTGTGCATTATTAGTCTACATTATTAGTGTCATTTTAACATATTGCAAGGTTTTAAATTAAAAAGAAACAAATAAGATTTTTCGGGTTTTATCGGGTTGACCCGATAACCCGATAAGAAAATTAATTCAATTATAACCCGACCAGATAACACTATCGAGTTATCGGGTTCGGGTGAAACAAACCCGGCTAGTTTTATTAACCCGATAAGACCTTATCAAGTTCAGGTTCGGATAGGGTCAACCCGACCCTACTGAACCCCTAGTTTTTGAGTGACTCGCACTATGTATCATTTATAACCTCAAGTAAGCTATACGTAGTTGTTCAAAAAAGTTATACCTGGGTCGACCACAATACAAGACCATTTTCGATTTCATTTTTTATGATATCAGTTTTCATTTGATTTTCTAAAAGAAAGAACGTATAAAATATGGATATGAATAAGCCAAGTATAGTATAGATGTGCATCATTAAAAGAAATGAGTTTGATAGGTGTAAATGTCCTCAAGTTCACACTCTCACTAACAAACCACCGACACTCCTACTCCCACATGCCACCCCCCTCCTCGTCTTTATTAAACCTACAGATCCAATTCACAATCTGAATCTTCATCACTAAATAATACATAGATCTCACCAAAAACATGGTTCCACTCCATGTAAAACCTGTCTTTTTGCTTGTACTTTTTGCTTTAACATTTGTGTCTCACTCATCTTCTCTTCAACCCACTTTTCAACTTTTGGGCAGAAGAGAGTTGCTAGAAAAGAATTATTTGCAAGAAGAAGATTCAGATGATCATCATGTTATTCAAGCACCACCTATAAAAAAGAAGTCAAGTGGTACTTCTATTGCTCAAAGTTCAACCACTCAAACCAAAAACAAAACCAAACTTATCAAACCCACTACTACCACCACTTCAAATTCCACCAAAATCAATAAAATTCAAGAAAAACCCATTCTTAAAAAAGTTACTAATTCCACTTCCTTAAAACTCACAAAACCAACTTCCAAAACAACAAATGTAACTTTAATAAAATCTTCAAATTCCACTAAAACAACATCCAAAACCACAAATTCCACAAAACCCATTTCCAAAAACACAAATTCAACAAAACCCATATCAAAAAACACAAATTCCACAAAACCCATTTCAAAAAACACAAAACCCAACTCAAATCCAACCAAAAAACCAATAGATCAAGTGAAAAAAATAACAGAAAAAAAGTCAACGACCATACAAGTCAAACCTTTGACTTACCAAATCTATGACAATGAAGATGATTTTGTGTCAGATTTTAAAGATCTCCCGTCAAGGTTTCAAGAAACATTTATCCCAGATTTAGAAGTACTTTCAACAACCTCAAAAGCATACCTAAATAAAGCCAACAAACAAATCTCAAAAAATTTTAACCCATATGTTGGTAAAAAATATGCACCAATTATTGCATCTTTCATATCCTTTTTATTCATTTTAATACCATTTCTTTTAGTCTCACTTATATTTCATCGCATTAAAGCCTATTTTTCGTTACAAAAGCTTATAATATTTATCCAAATATACCTAGCTATATATTTTTCAATCCTATCAATATCATCAATTGTGACAGGGCTTGAACCATTAAAGTTTTTTTACGCTACTTCACAGTCTACTTATATTTGTATACAGCTTTTGCAAACGTTAGCTTATGTTTTGTACCTAGTGGTATTGTTAATGTATCTAGTGTTGGTTTTTTCGACTGAATCTAGTATGATGTCTAAGATGTTGGGATTTGGTCAGACTTTTGTTGGATTTGCTGTTGGGCTGCATTATTATGTGACTGTGTTTCATAGAGCTGTGTTGAGACAGCCACCTAAGACTAGCTGGAAGGTGCATGGGGTTTATGCCACGTGTTTTCTTTTGATTTGTTTGTTGGGTACTGCTGAAAGAAGGAAGAAGGCTTATGTTGTTGATGGTAGTGAAGAAGGGAAAAAGAGCTGATTTTTTTAGCTTATTGCTTGTTTTTTTTATAGATATTTATTATGGTGTTAGAATATAAGCTATATGATGAAGGAATTATTTGTAATAATGAGAAAAAAGTTATCATTTGATTTTGTAGAATTATCTTATTAAAGTTATCATTTGAGTTGCCTTCCTATCTTTCTTGGTCTCTATTTGTCAAATTTAAGATCTCCATATATTAGCCCTGAATGTGAATACATAACTAGAGTATATTCTACATCACTAATATAGCTATATTTATGCTCTATATATGACAGACCAGACCCTTAATTCTTAACTAAACCCATGGCCACCTTCTGTAATTGTAATATTGAGACCGAGCCTAAGACCTTGAGCCAAGTCGAACTCGACCATACTAGGGCAGATTCACCACTTCACGACCTTATGAACGAGTAAAAATGACTTAATGTCTTTATTGTAATGCAATATTGTGTTCTTTTTCCTTTCCAATATTATAAGCAGGAATTGGTTGTTGGTGTTGTCAAAGACAATAACCATCCTAAACCTCTTGTATTTTGAATGAGGTAACTAAAGAGGTGTGGTGAACTTGTTAGAGAATAATAGGTGGAAATAGTTGATTTTAGTGTTTAAGTGTTTGCAGGGAATGAAACTAGTGGTCGGTATCGAAGAAATGGCTAAGAGATTCAATTCACAAGCTTCAAGGCATAGACACGACTGGTGACGCGGTTTGCCAATGCTCTATGAACGGTGTTGTGTCTACTCCATATCCATGCAACATAAAAGAGCCTCTTTCCGATCCATTCTAAATTTATAATCATGTAATGAGATACCCAGCGGCGGAGCCAGAAAAATTTTCGTGGGAAGGCCAAAACAATTTTTTTTTTTTTCCAGAAATACATTAGATGGGAGGGACGAGATAAAAAAAAAAAAAATCGCAAATAAATACACTAAGGCCTTAGGCCTAGGGGGGCCACGACCCTTCCCGGTCCTCATGTGGTTCCGCCCATGGAGATACCTATGTATAATGTATATATATTAACATAATCTGTAATGATTTGTATCATCAATGATTAGGTTCCTAAGTCAATAAAGCAACTGTATATTTTCTTGGTGAAAGGTGAATATACATACATCAAACACTTTACAAACCAAATGCATGCTGAGAACTCTTGGACATCCCAAAGAATAAGTAGACAAGCATGAGACAAATTACAAATAAGAAGCTCCAATATTCACCAATTTCACCAATCCATTATGCCACATGACTACATTTCCCACACTGCAACTACAACTATGTTAGCTTTAAAATGCAGTAGTCCCCTCACATTAAAGCAAACATAGAAGCAGTAACGGTAGGCATCATCAGTGACAAATAATCCATACATCACCAATGGTTAATCTAACAATGGCAACTACATTTCCATGTTACTGAAATTATATACTCGTATGAGATTACTAAATGAAATACGTATAATTGCAAACTCTTTCACATGTGAGTGCTAATGCAATGTGATAGGAGTTTGTATTAAAGTTTATAACTCTGTAAAATGGGTTATAAGTAAGACTATTCAGTATTCAAGCCATGTATTATATGATTTATAAATGAATGAAAAGTTACAACCATAAAACGCTGGCTATAAGAGTGCAAGGACGTGAGAGAGTGACCAATAACACGTTATTCGTCTGTCACCTCATCACCCTCCAAAAAAAAAAAAGGCACCAATTGGTGCAATGGCTAAATGCCGAATAACTGACGAACAACGGGACGAACTGTGCAGTATGGCGGACGTTTTTGGCATGGCTGGATTTGGGCCCAAAATAAAGCCCAACTGCAAATTAAAGTATACTTTAGTAAAAGCCTATATATATTGAAAAATTGAAACATACGAATTCAACTTTGTAATTCGTCTTAAGGGTTACGCATTCTTCATTATCGTCTCACAAACAGGTACATATCTCCCCTGTTTCATTAATCATTACTAATCATTAGTTTAATTCCTTTATTAGTTATCAAATAATAAGCTCACTGGCCCACATATAAGCTTAAACAAAACTACACTATGGGAGCTTAAGTTATTTCATACATGTTTTAGGAAATCTTCCGTTTTTATTTTTTTATTTTTTTTTTCTATTATTATTATTCTTATTTTTATTGTTTGGTGGAAGGTAAATTAGTTTGTTAGGTTTCATGGTTTATATCAAAGTTTGGAATTCTTAGTCATAATGTAAACTCAAGCCGAACAACATAAGCTTTTTAGCCCGAAACTAAACTAACACACTGGTTATTGGTTATCACTTGATATCAACTACTGATAATGTCGTCTTCTTTTTTGGTTCAGCTGTTGGTCACTTTAATCATCAAAAGATATGGAGAATCATCCACACGAGTCAATCGACACTGTTTTTGGTTGTGTTATTGCCTACATACACGACGGTGATGACAGAAACTCTGTGTCTTTGGTTTGTCGTAAATGGTATGAGCTAGATTGTTTGACACGTAAACATGTGACTGTCCACTTGTTATACTTCAAGTCACCATCTCGCTTGCTTAAACGCTTCCCGTATATCGAGTCTCTAACCCTGCAAGGATTCCCAGATTTTAAGTCATTTGAATGTGGGTCATTGAGGTCGAATATCTTCATTACTCATTGGATTGAAGAAATATCTGTTTCATATAAGTGCTTGAAAGCGCTTCACGTCCGTCTTTTATTTGTTCGTGATTCGGATCTCGAGCTCTTAGCCAGAACCTGTGGTAAACATTTAAGGCTTTTGAAGATCACTGAATGCATTGGGTTTACCACGGACGGATTAATGCATATTGGGAAGTATTGTACTGATTTGAAAAGTTTGTCTTTAGAAGGTACTGAGGATGGTGAGGTCGGTGAGACATATGTGAAATGGTTACAGGAATTGGCTTTGCATAACTCCAGCATTGAATCATTGGATTTTAGTTACATGAGAGGTGCAAATATTGATGTTAATGATCTTACTCTTCTTGCAAAAAACTGTAGTCAATCTCTTGTATCTTTCAAATTTAGAGACGGAGAAATTGATCTAGCAGATTTCTTTAGCTATGCTGTTAGGTTAGAAGATTGTCATGTTAGTAAGTATGCTGGTTTCAAATTTCCTCCAAATTTGCGTTGTATGGGAATATATGAGCTTAGCAAAAGCTCATTTCCTTTTGTACTCCCCTTTGCGCATCAGTTGAGAGAATTGAAAATTGCACGTGTAGATACTGATGTTGGTATCTATTCACAGGTTTATTGCCACGCCAATTATTCTCCATGAAACGTTTTGTAAAAACCATGTTGTGAGAATTTTGTGATTGTGTTTTGTGTTGTAAAATTCAGACAAGGTATATATAAAACTTAAGATTAATAATAGAACTAAAAAAACATATGTTCGACACTTTACACTATATATAGCTATTGAAACGACATGACTCTTAATACCTAACCATTGTGTCGTTTAACAATAACTGTCAACCATAATAACTAACTTCTAATAACTGTCATTTCATAACTGACTTCTAATGGGCTGTTTGGGTTAAGAGAGTTCGACCCATACAATTTTGCCCTTTTGACCCATAATTAAATATACTAAACAAACATATAAGTCTTAATAACAATAAGCATTGAAGCATTATAAATCTGTCCACAATCTCCTTCCTAATGCTTGAATGCTGCAATCTTGATCTTTCTGGTTCAGTCTTCAAGTAATGATGATGAAGTCATCACTACTGCTTGTGCTTTCTTCAAATTTGTTTCCTTTGGTCTCTTCATTTGACTGCATAACATCTTCCATTCTCTTGTACTTCTTTCTGGGAGATTCTTCACTGATCTCTTGTTCTTGGGCTTCAAGTGCTTCAACCTGTGCATTTCCCTGTGCACCATGTGCAATCACCCTTGCATCATTCTGTGGCTCCATTTCACTCATGCTAGCCAATCCCTCTGGTTCACCCTGCACTCTTTTAGCCTCCTCGTAGTACAATTTCACCAAACCAATATACTCCTTGTATATTTCTTTCACTGTCACTTGATGTTCATATGCTAGACCAAGTATTTTTGTCAATTGATGCCAGTTTCCATTAAATGATACATTCATGTATCCTCCAAGTGCATCAACAAATTTGTACAAAGCCAATAAATCAATCTTAATTACCCCCACAGTTGGTGGTAATTCACCCAATACTTCTTGTCCTAAGTATTCTTTGTAGAACCATTCGATCATCTCCATAAACTTTCCTTTCAACACTTCCCAGTTTCCATATACAAATTTATCTATTCCAATCAAATCAAGAAATGCTATGAATCTTTGAAAAGTGTTTACCTTTAGGAAGTATAGAGTTCCATTCATGCTTATGTATTCAGAATCCACATAATCATGATCAAAATCTTTCTCCATTTTCAGTTCCTCCATTCCTTTTACCAATGAACATGCATCATCAGGGTCTATTGACTTGAAATATTCATCCAGAAATTCATTGTGTCTCTTAGTCATGCTGCCATCACTTTCCCCTACAACAATGTTGTGTTTATCAACTGTTTCATCATACATGTGATCAAACATGTACCAAATCTTGCATCTGTTTCCTTCATGACTCACAAAGTAACCCTGCTCTTTCAATTGTTCTAAACTTAGAATGTTTAATGTGATTTCAGGAGTGTAAACCACATTAGGTATCATTAATCTTCCTCTGTCTGTATTCACAATCACTTCTCCTACACCATATGAGACAATAAACTTCTTTTGTCTTTCTTCTGTTCCTTCAACTTGGAATCTCTGCATCAATCTTTTGAATAACTGTTTCATAGGAGTCATATGTCTTTTATATGCAGTACTAACATACCATATCTCATCCCAACTTCCTAAATCAGAACCCTGAACCATGTAATCTGTTGAAACATGCACTATCTCTGGTTCATACTTGAAAACTGCTTCATCTTGTGGTGTTTCAATTTTTGTAGTGTCCATTGCATTCGATTCTGTGTTGGTTTCCTTTTCTTTGTTTGTGCACTTCCAAAAGAAATGCCCTCTCTCTCTGCAAATATAGCAACGTGCCCTTCTTTCTTTCTTTGGCAAACTGCTTGGTTCTCCTATTTCTTTATTTGTGTTAGTAACATACGGTTTTGGTTTTGAGGAATTATAGGATACCACTTCTTCCATCTTTTTCTTAAGTAACTGTTTTCCTTCGGGTGAAATATATTTCTTGTGTCTAGGCCACGTTTGGGTAGTTTGGTATTTTCCTCTTTGTAAGTAATGTCTGTTTGGGATGTATGGTGTATCTTTGTATAATTGGCTTCTCCAAGGATCAGAACATAAGCTCTGGTACCACTGTTGGTATCTATTCACAGGTTTATTGCCACACCAATTATTCTCCATGAAACGTTTTGTAAAAACCATGTTGTGAGAATTTTGTGATTGTGTTTTGTGTTGTAAAATTCAGACAAGGTATATATAAAACTTAAGATTAATAATAGAACTAAAAAAACATATGTTCAACACTTTACACTATATATAGCTATTGAAACGACATGACTCTTAATACCTAACCATTGTGTCGTTTAACAATAACTGTCAACCATAATAACTAACTTCTAATAACTGTCATTTCATAACTGACTTCTAATGGGCTGTTTGGGTTAAGAGAGTTCGACCCATACAATTTTGCCCTTTTGACCCATAATTAAATATACTAAACAAACATATAAGTCTTAATAACAATAAGCATTGAAGCATTATAAATCTGTCCACAACTGATAGCCAATGTTTCTTGATTCAGTTGATTCAGAGATGTCCCAAGTTGGAAGTTCTTGATGCCCCATATGCATATGGCTTTGGAGACAAGGTATTGCAAGT
This sequence comes from Artemisia argyi, assembly GCA_030686995.1. Lineage (NCBI taxonomy): Eukaryota > Viridiplantae > Streptophyta > Magnoliopsida > Asterales > Asteraceae > Artemisia > Artemisia argyi. The sequence continues at coordinate 14,162,479 of CM060689.1, read as the reverse complement.
TATTGGCCAGTTTTGCAAGAATTTGCGCAAACTGAAGACTCGGCTACGTTCGTGTATGGGACTGATTGATGTGGCACAAGGCTGTGTTGATTTGGAATGTTTACATATTCAAGTCAGAGATACCAAAACTATCACAAGTGAAATTTTGGAGTGTATAGGAACTCATTTGAAGAACCTTCATGATTTTAGTATGGTTTTGAGTACACATACTGAGATTGAAACAACTAGTATATCACTAGACAATGGGGTCCGACTTATGCTAATTGGTTGCAGCAAACTTGAAAGGCTAAGAATCCGCCTTGATTATGTAGGAAAATCTGGACAATGGACCCCATTGACGGAGGTGGGTTGGGGGTATATTGCGAAGTATGGCCATGTTTTGAAATATCTCTCTCTTGATTATGCAGGAGAACAATCTGATTTAGGACTTGTGGAGCTATCAAAGGGGTGCCCAAAATTGCGCGAGCTGGAAATATTAGGTTGTCCAGGATGGCGGGCCGACGATTTTAAGTTTTATATTGTGTTCAATATACATTCGCTTAGGTATATGTGGTGGAGAGGTTGTTGTGCAAGCGCGCATATGACTCGTCACACAGTGGATTGAGAATGAAGGATTGATTGTGCATGGTTGTTAGCATATGGTACAATGTGATGTTGCAGCAAATACTAATATCTACAGTATGTCTTTTGGTTATCTGTCCAAAATCCAAACAAATGTGTATTTATATGTTTTTACATGAAAGTTCAGGTGTCTTTAGGTCTCTTAATGACATGTCTATCTTGATTATTGAATGGTACGGTTCTCAATTTAATCAAAATGTGCGTTATGATATTATGTGTTATTGTTACATCTGTCTCTTTGTTTTTGTCCGGGCACACGTGCTATCTTGTCTTATTCTTAGAGCACTTACATCAATAACACGAGTTAAGTTTTAACACGGTGCCACGTCAGCGACACATCAGCTTTAACACTTTCACCTTAACTCACAAAAAAACACCCTCAACAATAATTCAACCTTAACTCAACAACAATTTACAAAAACACTCCTTCATTTAGAGGATAAAACGATTTTTTTTATACACAATCCACCTTAACGTGGCGTTAGCCACTTAACTTGCCACTTTAACGTGGACTTAACGCAATATGGTGCAAAGGATAACTTGAAATTAACGCACGTTATATGCTCTTTAACGCAACACATGCGTTACTGTTGCTTTTGCTCTTACTGGATATGGAATATAAATTTCTCGATTCAATAAGTTTCTTCTGTCTACTTTCTTACATAATAAGTTATATAAAGCGTTTCTATATCTTCTGAGATGAAATGTTAATTTTGTTACAAATTGGTATACTTGTGTCATAAGTTATAGTTATAATACCCGTGCACGCACGAGGTTTTGACATAAAATTTTTATCATGTATTTAATACCCAATATATTGTTTTAAAATGTTTTGAACTTTACATCTGTTAATTTAGTATAAGCTAAGTTAAATTTATTTTGCAATAACAATGCCTATTAAAAACAGTTGCAACACCCATGTATTCGGCTATTATTACAGTTCCAAACACCCTTAAAATTAGCAATTGAAATAGTCTAAAATACCCTTGAATTCAGCTATCAAGGCAGTTTCAAACACCCATCAATTCAGTTATTAAAAACAGTCCCAAACACCTTGAATTCTACAATTAAAACAGTCATAAAAACCCTTTAATAACTATTAAGGCAGCCATTAAAACAATCCTAATCACCACTGAAAGACGGTCCCAAAACCTTTTAAAAACTTACAATAATTAGTAGAAAATAACAGTCCCAAACTCCAATAACTTAAGCAAGTCCTACTTTAGTAAACATGCTCATTCTTTTCTCAGCAGATTTTCAAGTGAATGAGACACATTAGTTACATCTATTTCTAGATCATCATTATTCTATATTACAACTAATTCAAAAGCAATTAACTCATTAAATACTTTTTTTTTTTTTTTTTTTTTTTTTTTTTTTTTTTTTGCAACTTTGGAATAAGGTTAATGCAACACATATCAGTGCCTGAGACAAAGGCATTTATATAACGTTAACCTGGGATTATGTGAGTTAGCCGTTTAAGTATATGAAAATTCAAGAGACAACTTGATTTTAAAATTCATTAAACACATATACCATATAAGCAAATTATTATATCAAATATATGTTCTAAGTAACCTTCAAAGTAAATCCGTAGTTGAGGCATCAGGTGTAGTTTCGGGGGTTTTTGTGGTTCCTACTTTAGCATACTTGGTGATGAACTTGTATTCCCAGTCACTTAACGTGTCAAGTTCGAATAAACAACGCATAAGGACCAACTGGTATATAAAACATCCAGAAAGAAACATCAATCAGCTAATAATCAAACTATTGGCACAAAACGTACACTTTTTTTCTTCATTTCTTTCGGATTTATCAACTCGCACAATACACTTTCTGCTAAAGTAATAAAAAATAGAAGGTCCAGCCTAATAGAGCATATCACTTGTCAAAATGAGTAAATTAGCTTTGTATAACGTTTTTAACTGACAAACATGCTGAGGTTGAGGTTGATGTTGATGTTATTGTTTAACTTTAACTATTGATATCATGTTGTACAAAATGTGCGAGTTCAGTAGCACATAATGAGCGTTAATGAAGTTAAAATATGCTCCGTTTTTAAAATGTTTTTATGGATATTCATATATAAATTTTAAATAACAATTTCATGAGTCGTTGTTATAAGTAGAATCGTGTATATTTATTTTCATATCACAATAACTCATGTTTACCATTTCATATTTATATTCCTGTTACTAATAATTTAGTCGTATTTAATATTCAAACCCGTGTACGCATAAATTAAACTTTTAAATAGAATAACATGAATCCTTATTTTTTTTAAAAATATTCTAATGGATGAAAGTCTAAAACTAACAATATTAAAACCAATTCACATATTTACCAAATTTTAAAATTTTAATGGATAAAAGTCTAAAAACTAATACTAATACTCATGTAATTTTAAACAAAGTTAATATTATAAAGTATAAGAGGCATAAAGTGTAAGGGGTTATTTGTGTTTTTTCTAAAGTTATTAAAAACATGAAAACTTGTAATTTTTACACTTAGCTCTATATATTTATTTAAAATTCAACCACTAAAGTTTTATTAATTGCTTCCACTTTTTTTAAGTTTCTGTTTTCATAAATTTGACACCTATATTTTTATGCATTTTTTTTTAAACCAAATTTCTTCACCAAATTTATTAAGTTTGACCAAAATCAATTTAATTTTGACTTTCTATTGACAAATCATATTGCTCGATTTCGCCTACGTGGCAAAATCGAGCTCTCCTATTAGTCTATTTTTTTTTCAATGAAAAGGGTTTTACAAAAATACTCTGAAATAATGTAATTCTTTTATTATATAAAATATATAAAGCGTTTCTATATCTTTTGAGATGAATTGTTAATTTTGTTACAAATTGGTATACTTGTGTCAACTGAGTTTTAGCAACTCAATTCAATATGTATTCGCATGAAACTTGTGGTACATCGTGCTACATTAGAGCACAAGGTGCAATGAGGAAGTTCACCTCCTTACATGGTATCACATCACTTTAACAAACCTTCATATAGCTAACTCCCTCACTAACAATTAACCTCAACTTACTCAGTTGAGTTCCACCACTTACAATTTTATTTTTTATTCAAATTTTCAAATAAACTAAATCCATTTCATTAAACATAAAAATACATTAAAACACACTCCGTATTAAAATTAGATGCAACTAAAAATAACGATAAAAAAATAACGAATATTCGGATTAATGAAATCAAAATAACCTGTACACTATTCAAATTAAACAAATGAAACCAAACTAAATCGTAGTTAGCACTTTGGTCTAATTAAAGAGTCCACTTATGCTATACTAAGCCCACTAAAACTCACCCTAAAATAAGGTTATAAAATAACACCGTTTATCACATTACTACTCTAATTTTTAGTAAAACCTAAAACACAAAATACGCGGCAACCAAAAACACTAATCTTTCACACAATAGATCTACCAGTTAAAAAAAGTGGGATTAGTGGGAAAAAAAGGATGCAACGAACTTTTGTCAATTGCTCGGTCCCACACCAACGTACTTTTGCAGGTATTTTAGCTCGTCGTGCAAACGACGAAGGGAAAACTGGCGAAATTTAGCGAGGCTCCACGGTGTGGTGGCGAGCAATGGCGAGGGTGCCAGCTTGGACTGGCGAGATGCGGCGACTCCCACACCGCGTGCTCAGCTACATCTTGTGTTTCCAAAAGACACTTTAACCTGCCATCACCAACATATGTATCTATGTTAACCCGTGGCCCACCTTTTTTAATTTTGACCCATTGAGACCAAGCCCAAGACCCACAAGTTTCATGCAAAGGATTTAATTTATAGTGTAGCCCTAGCTTGTTGACAAAGACGAAATCGTTACCATATAAATTTGATTTTCAAATTTGTTCCATATATGCAATTTCTTGTTCACAAGGTCTCAAAACACTCTAATAACTAAAACTCCAAAACAATGTCGACAACCAAACGTCCAAACACCTAATTCAAACTTTTCGTCTCGGTCCTTTACCACCGATAAACTTTCGAGCCCATCATTTGTTTACAGAACACAACACCAAAATGTGCCCAACCAAAAGTCCAAACACCCAATTCAAATTTTCATCTTGGTCATTTACCACCGGTAAACTTTCGAGCCCCATCCTTTGTTTACAGAACACAACACCAAAAACAACAATTCCAAAACCCACCATTCATATATCTGCAACAAAATGTGTATCAATCACAAATGTACCCCCGATCCGTCGAATACTGACGGTTCTTCACAACAATATATTGGCGGTTCTTCATCACTAACTCCAGCATCGTCTCCCATTCATCAATATAGTGTTGATGATATTCCAATGTATGAACCTCAATTATCTCCGTCTATGCCTAACACCGTTGGTGAGGACTTTTCGTCGAAGAAGTCTTGCCCCCAAACAAGAAGCCGTCAAAAGAGGACTTCTAAAAATAAAGATGAATTGCGTAACATTTCATGGACCACTGAAGAAGAAATTTCATTGTGCAAATGTTGGATTCGTACATCCGAAGATACCGCCAAATGTAATACGAAAAGGAAAATGGGTTTTGGGTGGTGTTTTTAGGTTACCATAAGAAATAAATGAAGGTATCCGGTGTTCGAACATACAATTCGTTCAACGGGAAATGTAAGGGTTGCGTCCCATTAGCAGGTAGGGCTACAAATAACAATACCCTTAACAAAATTTAAAGGCATCGGAGAAATACAATATCCTTACTTTAACGGATGGAAATTAGAATGTAACGTGGCGTCTAGTTCGTGAACTTGAAATTTTAGAATTCTAAATTTTGTGAAGTTTCAATTCTTTAGGATTTAAAATTTTCAGAGTTTAAAATAACTTCATAGGTATGGCATTTTAATTCTCCTTATTTTGACAATTATGAAATTTTAAATTCCTTCATTTAACATACCAAATACAATATTTAAAAGAATGTAAAATGCAAATATCATGAAATCCTAATATCTTCCAACCAAACGTGCCCTAAGACTAATAGTAATGGTGACCAAACATATGACGAGACCACTATGTCACCTTAGCACCACAACAACTTCTTTTGATGAGGCGAAAAATGAACCGTTTTTAGGGGGTCATTTAAGCCGGAATTGGAATTAAATATTGCCCTAAATTGTTCCTTTTGTGATTTTAGGTACTTTTGGAGTGAATTCTGGAAATGAAAGCATTTTGGACGTTTTTGGAGCATAAAAGTGAAGAAAACGGCAAAGTCTTAATTTTTCTTGCTGGGAACAGTAGATGACGGCGTCAGGAGCAAAATGGATGACGGCCCAGAGAAAATGTGATGGCGTCAGAAGTAGGGCGTCAAGAGTAAATTTGGTGACGGCCTGGAGCAGAAATACACATGACGACGTCAGATCCAGATCTAGGCAATCCGAGAACTTTATTGGCGGCGAGATGACGGCGTCAGAATTTTACTCTTGACGCCGTCACCTCACAAAATCTATAAATACTTTTCTATTTTTCATTCATTAAAGAGGAACTTGTGAGGAGAATTCTAGGGCCGAACCTAATAAACCCTAGGTCGTTTGTAACAGTATTTTCAAGGGTTTTCACCCCTTGAAACCCTTCATGTTCAATTGAGATAAGTTTTCTTTCAATTCACTCAATATGTCTATGTGTTATTTGAATATATCTTATGCTTGTCTTGATTTTAACATGCTAGGCTAGATCTTTTGTGTGTTTGCTTAGATGTAATGAAACCTAGATGTTGATTATAGGTTGATTGCTTGTTTATAGTTGTAATGGATGAATGATTTCAATGTTAGGCTTAAGAAAACTGGCAGATCTCCATTGTGTAACTTGCTTGAACGTCTTAAGAAACATGAACCGATGTGTACTAGGTTTTTATGGTTGTATTTAATGCATGAGCGAATTCTAGTGATCCCATGTTAGGAGCTTCTTAGCCGGCTCGACATAGGAGTGAAGTAGGAGCTTATAGAATTGGGGAAGTAAGTACGCTACCCCATGATTGGTATTAAGGAATATAACCCGTCATCCACGCAACTGTAACAAGTAATTAACCTGTAAAAGATATCTAGGGAGTAGTGAAACCTAAGTAAACACAATTCTCCCACATATTGCTCACACCACTAGTTTAATTTAGTTTATTTATATTTTTGTTATTTTATTTTGATTGCATCTTAGTTATTGGGTTAGTTGACTAGCAACTAATTCCGCCCACTCTTCCAAAACCCGACATTTTTTACTTGCTTTTATAAAACATAAAAATACAAAAAGAATCATCCCTCACCTCTAGACCTAATTTTTAGGCTTTCTAATCCTAGCGACACTATTCCTGAGTTGAACGATCAATCCCCTGGTACTTGTCACTATACTATACTACAACGATCAGGTACACTGCCTGGTGGGGGTTGTAAGCTTCTCGAGATCCCTCGAGAGGTAAAGCCTGGTGCAATTCCCACGCATCAAGTTTTTGGCGCCGCAGCCCGGGGAATAGTTATTGTCTAGGTTAGGATTTCTTTTAATTAGGTCTACTTGCTAGATTCCTTTCTATTAAGATTTTATTTTTATTTCTAGGTTTTCTTTAGTCTATCTTTTCTTTGTGTCTTTGTTCGTAAAACTTTTCCAGTGACTCTTCCGTTCACCATTATGGAGAACGCGAATCCACCAAACTACCAACCACAAAATTCACCCACTCCAAATGACATATTGATGTTTAAACAACATGAAGATGAACCTATCTATGATGCATGGACTCGTTTTAAATATTTACTCCAAAAAGTCCCTCATCATAGTTTCGATCTATGGTCCCAAATTGAAATATTTTACCATCGTGTCGACCACTATACCAAAATGGACATTGACCATGCTGCAGATGGGAACCTTTGGGGATTAAGTGCTGAAGAAGCATGGGAAGCCATAGAGAATTGTGCCATACTCTCTAAGAAGTTGGACAATCCAACAAACGTTGTTACGGATCAATTGATAGCAAGTTTGAGGGAACAAGCAAGAAGGTTGTTTGGGGATAAGAAAATAGATGAGATAACTGGGTGCACGGAGTGGTTTGATTTCACCACAATACAAGCTGAGCACATTGGTAATCTTGATAAGATGGATGATAGAGTTGAAAATCTAAGCCCACCAAATACCCCACAAGTCCTACCATCATTTGAGGCACACACACCGCCCGTGACTTACCCGGAAGAAGTAGAAGAAACTTTAGGAATTCCGATGGAGGTAGAACCCTTGGACCAGGCACCACTAGAGGATATGGGTTTGAATACTTGTAGTGATAACCTTATACCTAGTTCTAGGGAATTTCCTAGTTTTGATGAACCGGAGCCTCAACCAAAGCCGTTATCTAATCTTCCATCTTTAGATGCGAATTTTGGAATTGAAAAAGGTCCCGATCCACCCATCAAACCATATAGTCCGGGTAGTCTTGTGATAAAGGTAGTAGACTCTAAGCCTTGTAGAGAGGAAGTTGACACAGGAGTGGAAAATGACCTTACATGCTTACATCACCCATTTATGATTGATCACAAGAAACATTATGGGTTTAAACCGGGTTTATTAGGTCAAGATGGATCCCCAACTAGTAGTCTCTTGAAGTTGATAGAAAATGATCCCTTTCTAGGAGAAAATCTTAATCCACCCATTAACCCGATTGAATTAGGTAAGGTTATGATGATAGGAGCACACCCCTTTGAGCATATAATTCATCCACCACTTTTTTCTCACATGGCATATTTCCACCCTAAGGGTGTGTATCGCTACTTCCACCCACACTTAATTCAAAGTGTAGGAAAAACCTCCCCTATTTCAGTTAAATAAGGGTAGAGTCAGGCTCGTGACTCGAACAAAAACAAGCGCTTATTGGGAGGCAACCCAAGCTTTATTTATTTATTTGTTTGTTTGTTTGTTTGTTTGTTTGATTGTTATTTGCTTCCGTATGCATGCTTTATTTTTATTGTTGGTAGATCATGTTTCAAACTAAATGGTGAAAATACTTTATTTTATTGTTTGGCTTAGTCTTAACTTCATCCAAAGGTATTTTGCAAAAAGATAAGTGTTAGGGGAAACCCAATGTTTATTAAGAAACAAACTCGATCATGATCCTCCACAATATTAAATGAACATGTATATTCGTATTTGTTATAGTCAAATGCTTGTATCGAGTCATAATGATGTTTTGCAGGATTTTTTCCAGGAAGTAGGACAAAGTTTTTCCAGAAATTTTCCGGAAACTTAACATAAGAATTTCTGCAGGTCACTTCTGACGGCGTCAGGAAGAAATTCCTGACGGCGTCACGTGTAAAATTCTGGAAATTTTACCAGTTTTGTTTTTCTAACAGAGTCTTAAAGTTTTTGTTGAATCTTTAGTTTTATAATCTCCAGGAAATCTGCAAACATCATTCCACAAGCATTATATCTTACCTTGTTTTCTAGGATTTGTTAGTATATATAGATTGCCGCCGATTTTACGCGAGGTTGCCTTGTTTGTTTTCTCAGGTTTAACAGGTTATGTATGACAAGAAGATGATTTATATTCTGGAAGGGAAGCTTTGATTGTTCATTTTCTTGGAGGAAGATCTAACCTGGTTACCATGCTAACCATACCGAGCGAATCAGGGGAGTATTTGATTTCATTCTTTTACCTATTTTACTTTTACATTCTTTACTTGAACACTGGGGACAATGTTCATCCTAAGTGTAAGGGGAGGGTAAATGATGATACCTTATAGGATACATTTTCACTTGAGTTTGTTTGTTTAATGGTAGGTGTGTAATAAAACTATGAGAAATACTTGTTAGTGTAATTTTAGCGCCAAATTTAAATTTTTTTACAACATTTATGAGTGAAACTTTAGCTATAGCAAGCGTCTCATGGATAGGAGATTGTATGACTAGCACAAAACCGTACTATTCAGAAAAACTTTTCACCCAAATATGTGAGGTTCGCCTTTAGATTTGATAGGAAAAGCATTTACTTTTAGTGCTTATGAGTGTACCGGTAGTATTTAGATTCTAGAACTTGCGTTATTGATGCATCCCGAGACCGCTAGTGAGACTACATTCGTGTTGTAGGATTTACTACATGATAAGGGGCATTAGGATCACCCTTGTGTTAAACCCGTATCATAATTACTTGACCATTTAAGTCATATTACTTGGCTAGTAAAGTCAATTAATTTTTTCCACACCTTAGCGTTGTACTCATTTTTAGTACAAGAAACCCCTAGTACACCCCTCCGAGCCTATCTTTTCGTTTCTAACTTTAAGCATCTTACTTAAAGGAAGAATTTGTTACACCCCACTTAAATGTCCAACCAAATCGTCTTAGCCTTCCGTGTATGCACTCATCTTTAGTGCATTATTGTTATATGTTTAAACCCTTAGTTAATTATCTAATTGGTTACATGGTTGCTAAGTCGAGTCATATCCTTGTACATATTGTTTTGGCGATTGGGTAAAGTACTTGTGTTATGAAGTAATGGGGAAGAACATCATTTATTACCCCCATATGCGCGTTAATCTTAAAGGTACTCCAAGTGTTTTGATTATCTTGATTCGAGTCATTAGAGTAGTTTATTGTAAAGTATGTAAAAATTCAATGGTAGAGTAAGAGTGTATGAATAAAATAAAAAAAATCGAAAAAATTAAGAAAAAGAAAAGAAAAAAAAATAGAAAAAAAAAGAAAAAGAAAAAGAGAAAAAACATACGGACTACCATCCCGTTTCATTCTATGTTTGTTTTTTGTTTTTGTTATTTTTGATTGATTAGCTTAAGTCGAGTCGAGTCTTGGCTTAGCAACGCCATATTGTACATGTAATTAACCAAGATTATTAACTCGCCACCAGTAAAGATTGCCTATATCCAACAAAACCGAGTATTCCATATCCCTACACCTAACGTTATAACCCTTTGAAAGACCTCTTTGATAGTTTATACTAGGTGCTTACGCCATGTGGTGGAGGTTTGATCCTTTCCCAAGCCTATGGTAATCTATTTTGCTATGACAGGTAGTGAGAGATGTTTTCCATTTCCATATTGTGATATATACTTTATTACACCCGAGAGATGTGAGTATCTAAACACTATTTGTGAGGTGCTAGTGTATGACCTCCGTGCTTGTCTTTGGTCTTTAGTGGAACGATTATTTGTTGTAATGATGAGGCGAAAAATGATCCGTTTTTAGAGGGTAATTTAAGCCCGGAATTGAATTTATTTGATCAAATATTGCCCTAAATCGTTCTTTTTATGATTTTAGGTACTTTGGGAGAGAAATCTGGAAAAGGAAGCAATTCGAACGTTTTTGGAGCATAAAAGTGAAGAAAACGCCAAAGTCTTAATTTTCCATGCTGGGAATAGTAGGTGACGGCGTCAAGAGTAACTTCCTGACGGCGTCAAGAGCAAAATTCCATGACGACCCAGTACAGATTTGACGGCGTCACGAATTAGGGCGTCAAGAGTAAAAGTCATGACGGCCTGGAAATGATTATCACATGACGGCGTCAAATGTAGATCAAGGCAGTCCGAGAAGAGTTTTGGCGGCGAGGTGACGGGGTCACAAGTTTAGTCTTGACGCCGTTAGACCCCTTTTCCTATATATAGTTTTCTAATTTTCACATTAAAAAAAGAGAAGTTTTGGAGAAACCTTAAGTACGATTTTGGTGCGAATTTTACAGGTTTTTCAAGGGTTCCAAGCCCTTGATACCTTTCATGTGTAATTGAGATAAGTGTTCCTTTAATTCAATCAATATGTCTATGTATTGGTTGTCTATATCTTGTTCTTGTCTTAATTCAATCATGCTAGGCTAGATCTATCTTGTGTTTGCTTGGATCTAATAAAACCTAGATGTTAATTATGTATTGATTACTTGTTTATACTTGTCTTGGATGAATGATTTATATGTTAGGCTTAAGAAAACTGGCAGATCTCCAATTGGTAACATGCTTGAACGTCTTAAGAAACATGAACCGACGCGCACTAGGTCTTTATTGGTTGTATTTAATGCATGAGCCACTGTTTATAATCCCTATGGTTGTGCTGGGCATGGTATAGGAGGAGATAAGAGCTCATAGAATTGGGGAGTTAAGTGTGCCACCCCATGAATGGTATTAAGGAATACGATCCGTCATCCATGCAATTATAACAAGTAATTAACGTGTAAAATATGTCTAGGGAGTAGTGAAATCTAAGTAAACACATTTTCTCCACTTATTGCTCACAACATTAGTATAAGTTCGTTTATTTTCATTTCTAGTATTTTATTTTGATTGCATCTTTAGTATTGGGTTAGTTGATTAGCAACTAATTCCGCCCAAATCCTTCAAACCCGAGATTTTTACTTGCTTTTTAAAAAATTATAAAATACAAAAATAATAATCCCTCGCCTTTAGAACTAGTATTTAGGTTTTCTAATCCTAGCGACACTATTCCTAAGCTGAACGATCAATTTCCCGGTACTTGTCACTATACTATACTACAACGATCAGGTACACTGCCTGGTGGGGGTTGTAAGCTTCTCGAGATCCCTCGAGAGGTAAAGCCTGGTGCGATTCTCACGTATCAAGTTTTTGGCGCCGCAGCCCGGGGAATAGTTATTGTCTAGGTTAGAATTTCTTTTTATTAGGTCTACTTGCTAGATTCCGTTCTAGTAAGATTTTATTTTTATTTTTAGGTTCTCTTTAGTCTATCTTATTTCTTTGTGCCTTTGTTCGTAACCATCCGACATCATGGACAACGGGAACATCTTTGAACCCGTCAACCCACCGCAACAAAACCACCCACAAACCTTACCACAACCAATCCACCCACCTATAAGGTCCATCCGTTTGCAATCCAGCACCATTTGATTGGTGCAAGTCGGGTGTGCATTCTTTGGATACTTTTTCGAGAACCCGACCCGACACCTTGAGAACTACCTAAAAATTACCAATTCTATAGGATTAGGTGTTGATAATCAAGAAGGAGAACTCTTAGCCCTCTTTCAATTCTCTTTACATGGTCGGGCTCTTCAATGGTTATTCCGACTCCCGAAAAGGTCCGTCTCCTCTTGGGATGATCTTGCTTCCTACTTCTTAACTAGATTCACCTTGCCCAAGAAAGTTATTTTGCAACATAACCAACTTAAAACGGAAAATGATGAAATAATGAAGGTCAATGTGATGAATGAATGTGAAATCAAGCTAGGGAGTAACACTTGTAGGGAAGGGCCATGGGATGATTATAGAATATTTAGGAGTTCCACACCAACCCTTGAGGAATTGAGGTACCATAAGTTCCTTCTAAAATGCCCTTGCCCCGCAAAGTACCGAAAACGCCCATGGATTAGGAAACATAATTCTATCAATCTTAAGGTCCCATGCATGATTGGTCATATGTTTAGAGAACACACTTATATCGATTTAAAGGCACCGATGAACATCATGTCTAGGCTTTATTATAATTGGATCATGAACGAAAAATTGAAACCTAGGCGGGACCCTTACAACCCTAATCGCATGAGTAATTTTGTTGAGCGGGTTAGAGGGTTACATGTTTTCATTGGGGATTTTGTTTATAGGTGTGACTTTATGATCTTAGAAGATGTTAGGGGAATTATTGATCAATTTTTGTGTCAGATTGTTTTAGGAGAACCTTTTGTCAAAACCTCTAAAATGACTTACAACCATGATGAGGGCACTATCACATTCGCAACAAAAGAGAAAAACATTAGATATAGGATGCCCCATAAAGAAGAGAGGTTTAGAGAAGTTGAGGATCTCGATGTTGACAACATCCCCATGATTAAGGTTGAGAGTGAGGAAGAGAGAAACATTGGAGGTTACAAAAAGAAAGAGATCTATTACTCAAAATGTTTAGCTTTAGGCCCCGAGTATAGGAAGGAGGAGAGATTGGTTAAGATGTTTGAAACCGCATTCAATTTGCGGGATAGGACAACGTAGTAACCCATGACCTTGAGTCTAGCTACAAGACTCGTAAATAAAGAAAAGCGCTTCTTGGGAGGCAACCCATGCTTTGTTTGTTTATTTGTTTGTTTGTTATTTGCTTCCGTATGCATGCTTAATTTTTATTGTTGGTAGATCATGTTTCTAAACTAAATAGTGGAAATACTTTACTTTGTTGTTTTGGCTTAGTCTTAACTCCACCTAAAAGTATTTTTGCAAAAGATAAGTGTAAGGGGAAACCCCAAATATGTTTTCAAGAAACAAACCGATCATGATGCTCCACAATATTAAATGAACATGTATATTCGTATTTGTTAGAGTCAAATGCTTGTATTGAGTTATAATGAAGTTTTGCAGGATTTTCCAGGAAGTAGGACCAAGTTTTTCCAGAAATTTTCCGGAAACTTAACATAAGAATTTCTGCAGGTCACTTCTGACGGCGTCAAGTGTAAAAAATCTGGAAATTATACCAGTTTTGTTTTTCTAACGGAGTCTTATGGTTTTTGTGAATTATTAAGTTTTATAATCTCCAGGAGATCTGCAAACTTCATTCCACAAGCATTATATCTTATCTTGTTTTCTAGGATTTAGTAACTTATATAGGATGCCGCCGATTTTATGCGAGGTTGTCTTGTCTATTTTATCAGGTTTTACACGTTATGTATGACAAGAAGATGATTTATATTCTGGAAGGGAAGCTTTGATTGTTCATTTTCTTGGAGGAAGATTTAACTTGGCCACCTTATTATCCATACCGAGCGAATCAGGGGAGTATTTGATTTCATTCTTTTTACTTATTTCACTTTTACATTCTTTACTTGAACATTGGGGACAATGTTCATCTTAAGTGTAAGGGGAGGGTAAAAAGATGATACCTTACATATGCACTTTCGCTTGAGTTTGTTTTGTTTAATGGTAGATGTGTAATAAAACTATGAGAAATACTTGTTAGTGCAATTTTAGCGCCAAATTTAAATTTTTTTACAACATCTAGGAGTGAAACTTTAGCCATAGCAAGCGTCTCATGGATAGGAGATTGTATGACTAGCACATAACCGTATATTCAGAAAAATTTTCCACCCAAATATGTGAGGTTCGCCTTTAGATTTGATAGGAAAAGCATTTACTATTAGTGCTTATGAGTGTACCAGTAGCATTTAGATTCTAGAACTTGCGTTAGTGATACATCCCGAGACCGCTAGTGAGACTACATTCGTGTGGTAGGATTTACTACATGATAAGAGGCATTAGGATCACTCTTGTGTTAAACCCGTATCATAATTACTTGACCATTCAAGTCATATTACTTGGCTAGTTAAGTCAACTAATTTTTCCCACACCCTTAGCGTTGTACTCATTTTTAGTACACGAAACCCCTAGTACACCCCTCTGAGCCTATCTTTTCGTTTCTAACTTTAAGCATTTTACTTAAAGGAAGAATTTGTTACACCCCACTTAAATGTACAACCAAATCGCCTTAGCCTTCCATGTATGCGCTCATTTTTAGTGCATTATTGTTATTTGTTAAACCCTAAGTTAACTTTCTAATTGATTGCATGGTTGCTAAGTCGAGTCATATCCTTGTACATATTGTTTTTGGTCGATTGGGACTCATGGGTAAGTACTTATTTTATGGAGTAATGGGGAAGAACATCATATATTACCCCCATATGTACGTTAATCTTAAAAGTGCTCCAAGTGTTTTTATTTTCTTAATTCGAGTCATTAGATTAGTTTAATGTAAAGTATGTAAAGATTCAAGTGTAAGGGGAATATTCATTCCGTATGATGTATTATTTTGGATGGTAGGGTAAGAGTGTATGCAAAAAAAAAAAAAAAAAAAAAAAAAAAAAAAAAAAAAAAAATCAAATAATCAAGAAAAAAAGAAAAAAAAAATTAGAAAAAGAAAAAGAGAAAAAACATACGGACTACCATCCCTTTTTATTCTATGTTCATTTTATATTTTTCTTATTTTTCATTTTTTAGCTTAAGTCGAGTCTAGTCTTGGCTTAGCAACGCCATATTGTACATGTAATTAACCAAGATTGTTAACTCACCACCAGTAAAACTTCCTTTATCCAACAAAACCGTGTATTTCATATCCCTACACCTAACGTTACAACCCTTTAAAAAGACCTCTTTGATAGTTTATCCTAGGTGATTACGCCATGTGGTGGAGGTTTGATCCTTTCCCAAGCCTATGGTAATCTATTTTGCTATGACAGGTAGTGAGAGATATCTCCCTTTTCCATATTGTAATTTACATTTTATTACACCCGAGAGATGTGAGTATCTAAACACTATTTGTGAGGTGCTAGTGTATGACCTCCGTGCTTGTCTATTGGTCTTTAGTGGAATGATTATTTGTTGTAATTACTTTTATATTAGTGTTAAATGACCCCTAACTTGTATTTTGACTAGAATAAAAGCGCATTTGCTTGAAGACAAGCAAATCTCAAGTGTAAGGGTATATGATGAGGCGAAAAATGATCCGTTTTTAGGGGGTAATTTAAGCCTGGAATTGAATTTATTTGATCAAATATTGCCCTAAATCGTTCCTTTTGTGATTTTAGGTACTTTGGGAGTGAAATCTGAAAAAGGAAGCAATTCGGACATTTTTGGAGCATAAAAGTGAAGAAAACGCCAAAGTCTTAATTTTCCATGCTGGGAACAGTAGGTGACGGCGTCAAGAGTAACTTCCTGATGGCGTCAAGAGCAAAATTCCATGACGACCCAGTACAGATTTGACGGCGTCAAGAGTAAAAGTCATGACGGCCTGGAAATGATTATCACATGACGACGTCAAATGTAGATCAAGGCAGTCCGAGAAGAGTTTTGGCGGCGAGGTGACGGCGTCACAAGTTTAGTCTTGACGCCGTCAGACCCCTTTTCCTATATATAGTTTTCTAATTTTCACATTAAAAAAAGAGAAGTTTTGGAGAAACCCTAAGTACGATTTTGGTGCGAATTTTACAGGTTTTTCAAGGGTTCCAAGCCCTTGATACCTTTCATGTGTAATTGAGATAAGTGTTTTTTTAATTCAATCAATATGTCTATGTGTTGGTTGTCTATATCTTGTTCTTGTCTTAATTCCATCATGCTAGGCTAGATCTATCTTGTGTTTGCTTGGATCTAATGAAACCTAGATGTTAATTATGTGTTGATTACTTGTTTATACTTGTCTTGGATGAATGATTTATATGTTAGGCTTAAGAAAACTGGCAGATCTCCAATTGGTAACATGCTTGAACGTCTTAAGAAACATGAACCGACGCGCACTAGGTCTTTATTGGTTGTATTTAATGCATGAGCCACTGTTTATAATCCCTATGGTTGTGCTGGGCATGGTATAGGAGGAGATAAGAGATCATAGAATTGGGGAGTTAAGTGTGCCACCCCATGAATGGTATTAAGGAATACGATCCGTCATCCATGCAATTATAACAAGTAATTAACGTGTAAAAGATGTCTAGGGAGTAGTGAAATCTAAGTAAACACATTTTCTCCACTTATTGCTCACAACATTAGTATAAGTTCGTTTATTTTCATTTCTAGTATTTTATTTTGATTGTATCTTTAGTATTGGGTTAGTTGATTAGCAACTAATTCCGCCCAAATCCTTCAAACCCGAGATTTTTACTTGCTTTTTAAAAAATTATAAAATACAAAAATAATAATCCCTCACCTTTATAACTAGTATTTAGGTTTTCTAATGCTAGCGACACTATTCCTAAGCTGAACGATCAATCCCCCGGTACTTGTCACTATACTATACTACAACGATCAGGTACACTGCCTGGTGGGGGTTGTAAGCTTCTCGAGATCTCTCGAGAGGTAAAGCCTGGTGCGATTCCCACGTATCATGTAATTACTTTTATATTAGTGTTAAATGACCCCTAACTTGTATTTTGATTAGAATAAAAGCTCATTTGCTTGAGGACAAGCAAATCTCAAGTGTAACGGTATATGATGAGGCGAAGAATGAACCGTTTTTAGGGGGTCATTTATGCCGGAATTGGAATTTATTTGATCAAATATTGCCCTAAATCGTTCCTTTTGTGATTTTAGGTACTTTTGGAGTGAATTCTGGAAAAGGAAGCATTTTGGACGTTTTTGGAGCATAAAAGTGAAGAAAACGGCAAAGTCTTAATTTTCCTTGCTGGGAACAGTAGATGACGACGTCAAGAAGAATTTTATAACGGCGTCAGGAGCAAAATGGATGACGGCCCATAGAAAACGTAACGGCGTCAGAAGTAGGGCGTCAAGAGTAAATTTGGTGACGGCCTGGAGTAGAAATACACATGACGGCGTCAGATCCGGATCTAAGCAATCCGAGAACTTTATTGGCGCGCGAGATGACGGCGTCAGAATTTTACTCTTGACGCCGTCACCTCACAAAATCTATAAATACTTTTCTATTTTTCATTCATTAAAGAGGAACTTGTGAGGAGAATTCTAGGGCCGAACCTAATAAACCCTAGGTCGTTTGTAACAGTATTTTCAAGGGTTTTCACCCCTAGAAACCCTTCATGTTCAATTGAGATAAGTTTTCTTTCAATTCATTCAATATGTCTATGTGTTGTTTGAATATATCTTATGCTTGTCTTGATTTTAGCATGCTAGGCTAGATCTTTTGTGTGTTTGCTTAGATGTAATGAAACCTAGATGTTGATTATAGGTTGATTGCTTGTTTATAGTTGTAATGGATGAATGATTTCAATGTTAGGCTTAAGAAACTGGCAGATCTCCATTGTGTAACTTGCTTGAACGTCTTAAGAAACATGAACCGATGTGCACTAGGTTTTTATGGTTGTATTTAATGCATGAGCGAATTCTAGTGATCCCATGTTAGGAGCTTCTTAGCCGGCTCGACATAGGAGTGAAGTAGGAGCTTATAGAATTGGGGAAGTAAGTACGCTACCCCATGATTGGTATTAAGGAATATAACCCGTCATCCACGCAACTGTAACAAGTAATTAACCTGTAAAAGATATCTAGGGAGTAGTGAAACCTAAGTAAACACAATTCTCCCACATATTGCTCACACCACTAGTTTAATTTAGTTTATTTATATTTTTGTTATTTTATTTTGATTGCATCTTAGTTATTGGGTTAGTTGACTAGCAACTAATTCCGCCCACTCTTCCAAAACCCGACATTTTTTACTTGCCTGGTAGGGGTTGTAAGCTTCTCGAGATCCCTCGAGAGGTAAAGCCTGGGGCAATTCCCACGCATCATCTTTCTCTAAGACCAAACACGTGACCAAATGCACGTAATGGTGACCTTACGGGTGACCCAAAACTTTTTTTTTTTATAATTAAAATATCATTAATAAGTAAAAAAATTAAATAATAATTCAATTAAAAATAAAAAAAATTACAATAAAAATTAAAAACTTAAACGAATAGTCTAAATTTCTAAGCTATTTTTTGCTTCATCGCCAACACAGACGCTAGTTATTTTCGGGTTAAATGGTCATGGGGTTCATTTTAGAACATGAGGTCTATGTCATTTTTTTTCTTGCTTAAATTGTAACATTTGACGTTGCAACTCAAGTTTTTCTCGCCTTTGTGCAAGCATCGGTTGTTCCAATTCTTTCTCATGTGAAAGCTTTTGTCTCTCCAGGCCAATCCCACCTGATCTTGATGTGCCTGCACTTATAGTGTCCATTTGCCGAACCTTTATTCTCAATACTATTGAGGCTTCCTTCACTTGGGAAAATATACCTGATGCGACGTTTGCCCATCCATCGACCAACTGGTCAACAACACTAGATGAACCAATAGCCGAAGATTTTGAACGAGCATGGTAAGGTGACGCTTTCTTCTTACACTTGTTCTAGCCCGTTGTTCGAACCTCCTAAACCTCTACATCTCTGAATTATTTGCTTCGTTTTTCAGATAAAAACCACCATGTGCTGAGTCGGAATGTGAGGTGGTTTCCGGTGTCCGCGATTTCTTTGAAAACAGATTAAAACCACTTGTTGTTGTAGGTTATATAGAGGAGAAAACATATTATTTACATAAATAGGTTGTAGAGATTGTGATTGGTATGCGAAACTAGCGTGTCAAAAATTAATAGGTGGTTAGTGCCGGTTAATTGAAAATTGAGGTCAGTTGTTGTTGGAATGGTTTGTTGTTGTCGGATTTTTGGTGTTTTGTGAGACATTTTTTGAGTTGGAGAATAATTGAAGATAATAGTTGTAGAACAGAATCTATGAAAAAAAAATGGAGCAGAGAAGGTGATATTTATAGAAGAGAAAGTGTATTATTTGGAAAAAAAAATACCTAACACCCCAACAGATAGAACGACTATTTTTTTCTTCCTCTACACTCGATTGCCTCAGTGACCCAACCAGGCAAAAAAAAGGGAGACATGTTTTAGGAAATCTTCTGTTTGTGTTTTTTTTGTTATTATTTATTCTTATTTTTATTGTTTGGTGGAAGGTAAATTATTTTGTTAGGTTTCATGGTCCTTATCAAAGTTTGAAATTCTAAGTCATAATATAAACTCATGAGTATGAAATATAAGCCGGACAACATAAGCTTTTAATCCCGAAACTAAACTAAAACACTGGTTATTGGTTATGATCCCCTCACATATCATATATATGATTATTTAGTATGCTAGCTGTTATATTATTATATGATTGCAAGTGTTAGTTTTTATTACTTGATGCCAACTACTGATAATGTCATCTTCTTTTTTGGTTCATCTGTTGGTCACTTTAATCATCAAAAGATATGGAGAATCATCCACACGAGTTAATCGACAATGTTTTTGGTTGTGTTATTCCCTACATACACGACGGTGATGACAGAAACTCTGTTTCTTTGGTTTGTCGTAAATGGTATGAGCTAGATTGTTTGACACGTAAACATGTGACTGTCCACTTGGCATACTTCAATTCACCTTCTCGCTTGCATCGACGGTTCCCGTTTATCGAGTCTCTAACCCTGCAAGGATTCCCAGATTCGGAGTCATTAGATCCGGGGTCATTGATGTCGAATATCTTCATTACTCATTGGATTGAAGAAATATCTGTTTCATATAAGTGCTTGAAAGCGCTTCACGTCCGTCTTTTATCTGTTCTTGATGAGGATCTCGAGCTCTTAGCCAGAACTTGTGGTAAAAATTTAAGGCTTTTGAAGATCACTGAATGCATTGGGTTTACCACGGAAGGATTAATGCATATTGGGAAGTATTGTACTGATTTGAAAAGTTTGTCTTTAGAAGGTACTGAGGTCGGTGAGGATGGTGAGGATGGTGAGGTCGGTGAGGATGGTGAGGTCGGTGAGACATATGTGAAATGGTTACAGGAATTGGCTTTGCATAACTCCAGCATTGAATCATTGGATTTTAGTTACATGAGAGGTGCAAATATTGATGTTAATGATCTTACTCTTCTTGCAAAAAACTGTAGTCAATCTCTTGTATCTTTCAAATTTAGAGACAGAGAAATTGATCTAGCAGATTTCTTTAGCTATGCTGTTAGGTTAGAAGATTGTCATGTTAGTAAGTATGCTGGTTTCAAATTTCCTCCAAATTTGCGTTGTATGGGAATATATGAGTTGAGCAAAAGCTCATTTCCTTTTGTACTCCCCTTTGCGCATCAGTTGAGAGAATTGAAAATTGCACGTGTAGATTCTGATAGCCAATGTTTCTTGATTCAGTTGATTCAGAGATGTCCCAAGTTGGAAGTTCTTGATGCCCCATATGCATATGGCTTTGGAGACAAGGTATTGCAAGTTATTGGCCAGTTTTGCAAGAATTTGCGCAAACTGAAGACTCAGCTACGTTCGTGCATGGGACTGATTGATGTGGCACAGGGCTGTGTTGATTTGGAATGTTTACATATTCAAGTCAGAGATACCAAAACTATCACAAGTGAAATTTTGGAGTGTATAGGAACTCATTTGAAGAACCTTCATGATTTTAGTATGGTTTTGAGTACACATACTGAGATTGAAACAACTAGTATATCACTAGACAATGGGGTCCGACTTATGCTAATTGGTTGCAGCAAACTTGAAAGGCTAAGAATCCGCCTTGATTATGTAGGAAAATCTGGACAATGGACCCCATTGACGGAGGTGGGTTGGGGGTATATTGCGAAGTATGGCCATGTTTTGAAATATCTCTCTCTTGATTATGTAGGAAAATCTGATTTAGCACTTGTGGAGCTATCAAAGGGGTGCCCAAAATTGCGCGAGCTGGAAATAATAGGTTGCCCACCATACCTGGACCACGATTTTAAGTTTGATATTGTGTTCAATATACATTCGCTTAGGTATATGTGGTGGAGAGGTTGTTGTGCAAGCAAGCATATGACTCGTCACACAGTGGATTGAGAATGAAGGATTGATTGTGCATGGTTGTTAGCATATGGTACAAGGTGTGATGTTGGAGCAAATACTATTAATATCTATGTCTTTTGGTTATCTGTCCAAAATCCAAACAGATGTGTATTTATGTGTTTTTACATGAAAATTCAGGTGTCTTTAGGTATCTTAATGACATGTCTATCTTGATTATTGAATGGTATGTAGGGGTGTCAATCGGGTCGGGTCAAGACTAAAAAAATACCCGAACCCGACTCTATTTAAACTCGGGTTAGTTGGGTTCGGATTTGTGCCATTTATATAATCCCAAATTTTAATTTCTTAAATTTAGTAGATAAAATCTTAAACACGTAAAAGGGACATGTATAAATCACTTAATTTTTTTTGTTGCATTTGTTTGTTAGTACAGATTCTAAGACATTCAACATTAGATCGTGAGTGGGAAGTGTACATATTCTTGTTAGTTGAAAATCAAGGAGTTCCACTAACCAGCAAATAAGCGAAACAAGATATCATCAATAAAGTTAGAAGAACACTCATGGGTTGGTAAAGCTACATCAGTGTACCAATTGCTTGTTCTTATAAGATTGTTTTGTTAATGGTTTATGAGATTTTGTTTCTTGGTCTGTGAAGATGCACCAAGATTTGCTCAGTGTTGTTTAGAAGAATTTGTTAGTTTTCTTAAATTAATAACATGGTGCTAGTTCACTTCATCTGTACTACTTGCATTTGTAATTATTCTGTTTTCTTAATTGTGGTAATTAAATACGACTAGGGGTGATCATCGGTCGGAAACCGGACCGGACCGGCCAAGACCGGACCGGACCGAAGACCGAGAACCGGAAAACCATAGACCGAGACCGGACCGAATATGGTCGGTCCGGTCTCGGTCCGGTCTCGGTCCGGTCGGTCTTCGGTCGGTCCGGTCCAATTAGGCAAGTTTTTTCGGGTTTTTGGTCGGTCCGGACCGGACCGGACCGGACCGACCGGACCGAGACCGAATTTGGCAAAAAGCTTAGACCGAGGACCGGACCGAATGTGGTCGGTCCGGTCCGGTCGGTCTCGGTCCGGTCGGTTTTGTCGGTCGGTCCGGTCCGGCCGGTCCGTTTGCTCAGCCCTAAATACGACACATGGTGCCAGTTCAATTTTGACATATCAAATCCAGCCTTCTTGTTTTTTCGCTAGTGAATGCTGACTAAATTTGACAAATAGTTAAATTGGAACGAAATTTACAATGGCAAGACCAGTATATAGAGTTTGATGTGATCATCTTACATAAAGTGATCAAAGCACAAAAGTTGTCCTTTTCTTTTCCATGTATATAGAGTTTGATGTCATTCACGAGTAATGTGTAATGTAAAAGTTTTCATTTTGGTTTTGTATCTTTGACTTTTTGTGGCTTCTGAGTAAGAGACATACAATAAATCACAATGGCTAAAAACAAAAAGGGTAAAAGGCAAAAACATTATATTCAACTTGGACCTATAATAAATAAAGATCGAGTATAGACACACCACGCACATCACGAAAAAAAAAACTCGGGTTAGTCGAGTTGACCCAAACCCGAATAGGCAAGTATTTTGAACCTGATACCCGACCCTATTTTGTAATTAGGTTGACCCGAGTTAGATTTTGGACCCGAGTAACCCGACCCGATTATCCTTCCGAGTTGGGTCGGGATTTATGACACCCCTACATTCATATGGTTCTCAATTTAATCAAAATGTGCGTTATGATATGATGTGTTATTTTACAGTAAGTTATTACATCTGCAGTCTCTATGTCTTCGTCTGGGCACAAGTGCTATCTAGTCTTATTCTTACTGGATATGGAACATAAATTTCTCGATACAATAACAAGTTTCTTCTGTTTTCTTTGTTACATACTCGTAATAAGTTATATAAAGCGTTTCTATATCTTTTGAGATGAAATGTTAATTTTGTTACAAATTGGTATACTTGTGTCACCTGAGTTTTATGCTAAGGGAAAAAAGAAAGAAGAAGGGGGGGGGGGGGGGGGGGGGGGGGGGGGGGGGGGGGCAATTCAATATGTATTTGCATGAAATTTGGCTGGGCACAATAAGGAGGGTCAATCCCCTCATTTTCTCTGTCACGTCAGCTTTCTCTCTCCATCGACCTGCATGCGATTCAGTGCCACAATAAGGGCGACCAAGTTCATTTTTTTTTTTCTTTTTTTTTACTACAAACTTAATAAAACATTTTTTGAATTATGTTTGAAAGTGTGTGTTTGAAAGGTGTGTTTTGACAGTGGTATTTATAGTGTGTATTTTTTTTTTAAGTGACAAACGGCTAGTGAAATAAATGTGTGGAACGTTTGGATCAAAGTTCAAAAAAAAGTGGGAAACAACTCGGTCGAGCTTGAGACCGAGTGGAAATGTTTTTTTTGCGTTTTTCTGGGAAGACCGACTTGCCACAACAAGGCCGACCGAGACGACCGATGTCGACCGAGTCGGTCTCGATCCTTATTGTCGCCAGTCTTAGAGCACAATGTGCAATGAGCAAATTCAATATGTATTTGCATGAAACTTGTGGTACATCATGGTACATTAGGCTGGGCACAATAAGGAGGGTCAATCCCCTCCTTTTCTCTGTCACGTCAGCTTTCTCTCTCCAGCGACCTGCATGCGATTCAGTGCCACAGTAAGGGCGACCAAGTTCAATTTTTTTTTTTCTTTTTTTTTTTACTACAAACTTAATAAAACATTTTTTGAATTATGTTTGAAAGTGTGTGTTTGAAAGGTGTGTTTTGAAAGTGGTATTTATAGTGTGTATTTTTTTTTTTTTTTAAAGTCACAAACGGCTAGTGAAATAAATGTGTGGAACGTTTGGATCAAAGTTCAAAAAAAAGTGGGAAACAACTCGGTCGAGCTTGAGACCGAGTGGAAATGTTTTTTTGCGTTTTTCTGGGTCGCGACCGAGTGGCCACAACAAGGCCGACCGAGACGACCGATGCCGACCGAGTCGGTCTCGATCCTTATTGTCGCCAGTCTTAGAGCACAATGTGCAATGAGGAAGTTCACCTCCTTACATGGTGTCACATCACTTTAACAAACTTTCACAGCTAACTCCCTCACTAACAATTAACCTCAACTTACTCATTTGAGGTCTACCACCTACAACTTTATTTTTTTATTCAAATTTCCAAATAAACTAAATTCATTTCATTAAACATAAAAATACATTACAACATATTAAAATTAGACGTAACTAAAAATAACGATAAAAAAAAGAAAAAAAAAAGAAATGAATATTCGGATTAATGAAATCAAAATAACCTGTACAATATTCGGATTAAACAAATGAAACCAAACTAACTTGTAGTTAGCACTTTGGTCTAATTAGAGAGTCCAGTTATGCTATATTAAGCCCAATAAAACTCACCCTAAAATAACGTTATAAAATAATACCTTTTATCACACGACTACATAATTTTTAGTAAAACCTAAAACACAAAATACGCGGCCACGAAAAACACTAATCTTTCACTCAATAGATCTACCAGTTAAAAAAAGTGGGATTAGTCGGAAAAAAAAAGGATGCAACGAACTTTTGTCAATTGCTCGGTCGCACACCAACGTACTTTTGCAGGTATTTTAGCTCGTCGTGCAGACGACGAAAGGAAAACTGGCGAAATTTAGCGAGGCTCCACGGTGTGGTGGCGAGATGTGGCGCCTCCCACACCGTGTGCTTAGCTACATCTTGTGTTTCCAAAAGACACTTTAACCTGTCATCACCAACATATGTATCTATGCTAACCCGTGGCCTACCTTTTTTAATTTTGACCCATTTAGACCAAGCCCAAGACCCTCTAATAACTAAAATCCCAAAACAACGTCGACAACCACTCTAATAACTAAAATCCCAAAACAACGTCGATAACCAAACGTCCAAACACCCAATTCAAACTTTTTGTCTCGGTCCTTTATCACCGGTAAACTTTCGAGCCCCATCGTTTGTTTACAGAACACAACACCAAAACGTCCCCAACCAAACGTCCAAACACCCAATTCAAATTTTCGTCTTGGTCATTTACCACCGGTAAACTTTCGAGCCCCATCGTTTGTTTACAGAACACAACACCAAAAACAGCAATTCCAAACCCCACCATTCATATATCTGCAACAAAATGTGTATCAACCCACAAATGTACCCCCGATCCGTCGAATACTGACGGTTCTTCACAACAACATATTGGCGGTTCTTCATCACTAACTCCACCATCGTCTCCCATTCATCAATATAATGTTGATGATATTCCAATGTATGAACCTCAATTATCTCCGTCTATGCCTAACACCGTTGGTGAGGACTTTTCATCGAAGAAGTCTTGCTCCTAAACAAGAAGCCGTCAAAAAGACGTCAAAAGAGGACTTCAAAAAATGAAGATGAATTGCGCAACATTCTATGGACCACTGAAGAAGAAATTTCATTGTGCAAATGTTGGATTCGTACATCGAAGATACCGCCAAATGTAATACGAAAAGGAAAATGGGTTTTGGGTGGAGTTTTTAGGTTACCTTAAGAAATAAATGAAGGTATCCGGTGTTCGAACATACAATTCGTTAAACAGGAAATGTAAGGGTTGCGTCCCTTTAACATGTAGGGCTACAAATAGCAATACCCTTAATAAAATTTAAAGGCATCGGAGAAATACAATATCCTTACTTTAACGGATGGAAATCAGAATGTAACGTGGCGTCTAGTTTGTGAATTTGAAATTTTAGAATTCTAAATTTTGTGAAATTTCAATTCTTTAGGATTTAAAATTTTCAGAGTTTAAAATAACTTCACATGTTTGATTGACAAAATTTCATAGTATTTTTTTAGTAAATAACGGATTTACTTTGATTAAAAAAAAAAAAAAGGGTGACACATAGTATTTTTGTCCAATTTGGTCTTATATATATAAGAAAAAGTTTATAAGTAAATTCAAATGGCTAAAGCTATGTGTCAGCATCCTATTAGAGGACAATTTTTTCACAAAACAATAACTTACTGACACATTTATTTAGATACATAGTTAGTCATAATTTAGATATTTTAGTCATATTCCAATTGAAATTCCTTACTTTTTAGAGGCATTTTAATTCTCCTTATTTTGACAATCATGAAATTTTAAATTTCTTCATTTAACATACCAAATACACAATGTAAAATAAAATATCATGAAATCCTAATATCTTCCAACCAAACGTGCCTTAAGACTAATAATAATGGTGACCAAACACATGACGAGACCACTCTGTCACCTTAGCGTCACAACAACTTCTTTCTTAAAGACCAAACACGTGACCAAATGCACGTAATGGTGACCTTACGGGTGACCCAATTTTTTTTTAATTAAAATATCATTAATAATTAAAAAAAATAATAATTCAATTAAAAATAAAAAACATTACAATAAAAATTAAAAATTTAAACGATTAGTCTAAATTTCTAAGCTATTTTCTACTTCATCGCCAACACAGACGCTAGTTATTTTCGGGTTATTTTAGAACATGAGGTCTATGTCCTTTTTTTTTTGTGCTTAAATTGAAACATTTGACGTTGCAACTCAAGTTTTTCTTGCCTTTGTGCAAGCATCTGTTGTTCCAATTCTTTCTTATGTGAAAGCTTTTGTCTCTCCAGGCCAATCCCACTTGATCCCGATGTGCCTGCACTGATAGTGTCCATCCATCGACCAACTGGTCAACAACACTAGGTGCACCAATAGCTGAAGATTTTGAACGAGCATGGTAAGGTGACGCTTTCTTCTTACACTTGTCCCAGCCCATTGTTCGAACCTCCTGAACCTCTACATCTCTGAAATATTTGCTTCATCCATGTGTTGAGTCGGAATGGGAGGTGGTTTCCGATGTCCGCGATTTTTTTTGAAAACGGATTAAAACCACTTGTTGTTGTAGGTTATCATAGGAGAAAACATATTATTTACATAAATAGGTTGTTGAGGTTGTGATTCGTATGCGAAGCTAGCGTGTCAAATATTAATAGGTGGTTAGTGCCGGTTAATTGAAAATTGAGGTCGGTTGTTGTTGGAACGGTTTGTTGTTGTCTGATTTTTGGTGTTTTGTGAGACATTTTTGAGTTGGAGAATAGTTGAAGAAGATAATAGTTGTAGAACAGAATCCATGAAAAAAATGGACTAGAGAAGGTGATATTTATAGAAGAGAAAGTGTAGTATTTAGAGGGAAAAAAAACCCAACAGATAGAACGACTATTTTTTTTCTTCCTTTACATTCGATCGCCTCACCGATCCAACCAGGCAAAAAAAGGGAGATGCGTTCGGTCTAGGTTGGCGTACGGACTACGGAGGGAGTCATTGTTACGACTGGCCTAAAATCTCGAGTTTTAGTTTCTCCTGGCTACAAAACGCTTGAAATAAGACCATTTCAATTTCTTTTATGATAAATGCTATATATACTTAAAAGTTTACAAAATATTGCTCACACAATGATATGACAAGTGAGTTTGACCAATCGTATTGTGTAATGTTTTCTCTTTCTTACCCACAATATTTACATGACACATAAGTGTGTGGATTTTATTGTATAAACTATTTTTAAGTATATCATTTCTCTTCTTTAATATTGCATTTCTTGCTAGTTTCAACTTTCACATGCCCCTAGTGCCTTAGGGGGTATTTGTTTAAGCATATAAGCAGCTTATGAGCTTATTCATTTTTCGACTTATATTTCATAAGCCTCATTTTTTTGGCTTATTTTGAGACTTGGAGGCTTATAAAAGCTAATCATGATATAATAAACTCATATAATCCCATAACTCTCAAAATAAGTTTAAAAATTTAGACCTATGAATAATAAGTGAAAATCAAATTAGCTAAGAGCATTGGGTGTGGCAACAAGCCACAACCTCTTCATTCGGGCCTCACCATGCCACATCACCAAAACACCCCAACTTCAACAAACCACAACAAACCCCCCATCACCAAACAACAAACCTCCACTTCCCCATTCGGGCCCCACCTCTTACACACTTATTTTTTTATTTATTTCTTTAAATAAATTAAATTATTTCACAAATACTAAAAAATAACACAACACATTAATTTTATTTCATCAAAATTTAAAAAAAAACAACAACTCAACTGTGTAACACAAAAAAAAAAAAAAAAAAAAAAAAAAAAAAACACCAAAACTGTTTGCTGTTTGTCTTCTTTCCAACCAAAACACACACAAACACACACTAAAAAAACCTGCAAACCCAAACCCAAAAATAACCAAAACGTTCTCTTACACATTTGTCAGAAAAATCTTCGCCGTGGCCACGACAAACTCATCAACGGCGAGCAACGGCGAGGCATGCTCGGTGTGGCGGCGAGCAACGGCTCGCCGTTGGATCCGCCAGCTCGGACGGCGATGCCTGGTTCGTCGACCATACCCAGTGCTCTAATAAAAGAAACACCCCTGAAGCAAAAGCCTTTTTATCATTTGTCACATCTGAATTTATGATGGGCATGTAACTTTTTACAAGCTTTTATTTATTGGTTGGTTGGTGAGGTTATTAATTTTGTATAGTTATTGTGTTTCTTCTTTTTGCCTAAAAGAAATTTACACTACAAACAAGTCCATAAACCTCACCCAACACCTAAACACACAGAAACCTCTCAAACTACTACTGCCTTCAAGGTTTGCCTTTGTTTTTGTTACATCTAAACATTTTCTTTTTGATACATGCATATATATCTTTAAGGCTGTTACTGTTACAAGGGTTTAATTTGTTGTTTCTTATATATATATGCTTTAAGGTTTGAGTCTCTTTTTTGTTAGATCTAAATCTTTATTGCTAGTTTTGTACTACATTTTATGATTTGTTGTTTTTTCTGTACATCTTTTTTTTTTTTTTTTTTTTTTTTTTTTTTTTTTTTTTTTTTTTGTAATTGGTAGATCCTCATTTTTAGGCCTGTTTGTGAGACATTTACTTTTATTCTAGTTATTTTCGTTTGGAACTACTTCCCAGTTGATTTTTATGAAAAAGATGTATAGGAGTATGGGGTGTTTGTTTAAGCTTATATGTGGCTTATAAGCCTTAATTTTCCGGCTTTTCTTGAGATTTTGGGCTTATTTAAGTTTATTATAATATGATAAAGTCTCAAAATAAGCCGGAAAATTGGGACTTATGAAATATAAGCCGAAATTAAATAAGCTCATTGGCCCACATATAAGCTTAAACAAAACTACACTATAGGAGCTTAAGTTAATTTCATACATGTTTTAGGAAATCTTCTGTGTGCGTTTGTTATTATTTTTTACTTTTTCATTGTTTGGTAGAAGGTAAATTATTTTGTTAGGTTTCATGGTCCTTATCAAAGTTTGAAATTCTAAGTCATAATATAAACTCATGAGTATGAAATATAAGCCGGACAACATAAGCTTTTAATCCCGAAACTAAACTAAAACACTGGTTATTGGTTATGATCCCCTCACATATCATATATATGATTATTTAGTATGCTAGCTGTTATATTATTATATGATTGCAAGTGTTAGTTTTTATTACTTGATGTCAACTACTGATAATGTCGTCTTCTTTTTTGGTTCAGCTGTTGGTCACTTTAATCATCAAAAGATATGGAGAATCATCCACACAAGTTAATCGACACTGTTTTTGGTTGTGTTATTCCCTACATACACGACGGTGATGACAGAAACTCTGTTTCTTTGGTTTGTCGTAAATGGTATGAGCTAGATTGTTTGACACGTAAACATGTGACTGTCCACTTGGCATACTTCAATTCACCTTCTCGCTTGCATCGACGGTTCCCGTTTATCGAGTCTCTAACCCTGCAAGGATTCCCAGATTCGGAGTCATTAGATCCGGGGTCATTGATGTCGAATATCTTCATTACTCATTGGATTGAAGAAATATCTGTTTCATATAAGTGCTTGAAAGCGCTTCACGTCCGTCTTTTATCTGTTCTTGATGAGGATCTCGAGCTCTTAGCCAGAACCTGTGGTAAACATTTAAGGCTTTTGAAGATCACTGAATGCATTGGGTTTACCACGGAGGGATTAATGCATATTGGGAAGTATTGTACTGATTTGAAAAGTTTGTCTTTAGAAGGTACTGAGGTCGGTGAGGATGGTGAGGTCAGTGAGACATATGTGAAATGGTTACAGGAATTGGCTTTGCATAACTCCAGCATTGAATCATTGGATTTTAGTTACATGAGAGGTGCAAATATTGATGTTAATGATCTTACTCTTCTTGCAAAAAACTGTAATCAATCTCTTGTATCTTTCAAATTTAGAGATGGAGAAATTGATCTAGCAGATTTCTTTAGCTATGCTGTTAGGTTAGAAGATTGTCATGTTAGTAAGTATGCTGGTTTCAAATTTCCTCCAAATTTGCGTTGTATGGGAATATATGAGTTGAGCAAAAGCTCATTTCCTTTTGTACTCCCCTTTGCGCATCAGTTGAGAGAATTGAAAATTGCACGTGTAGATACTCATAGTCACTGTTTCTTGATTCAGTTGATTCAGAGATGTCCCAAGTTGGAAGTTCTTGATGCCCCATATGCAGATGGCTTTGGAGACGAGGTATTGCAAGTTATTGGCCAGTTTTGCAAGAATTTGCGCAAACTGAAGACTCGGCTACGTTCGTGCATGGGACTGATTGATGTGGCACAAGGCTGTGTTGATTTGGAATGTTTACATATTCAAGTCAGAGATACCAAAACTATCACAAGTGAAATTTTGGAGTGTATAGGAACTCATTTGAAGAACCTTCATGATTTTAGTATGGTTTTGAGTACACATACTGAGATTGAAACAACTAGTATATCACTAGACAATGGGGTCCGACTTATGCTAATTGGTTGCAGCAAACTTGAAAGGCTAAGAATCCGCCTTGATTATGTAGGAAAATCTGGACAATGGACCCCATTGACGGAGGTGGGTTGGGGGTATATTGCGAAGTATGGCCATGTTTTGAAATATCTCTCTTTTGATTATGTAGGAAAATCTGATTTAGCACTTGTGGAGCTATCAAAGGGGTGCCCAAAATTGCGCGAGCTGGAAATAATAGGTTGCCCACCATACCTGGACCACGATTTTAAGTTTGATATTGTGTTCAATATACATTCGCTTAGGTATATGTGGTGGAGAGGTTGTTGTGAAAGTGCGCATATGACTCGTCACACAGTGGATTAGGGATGAAGGATTGATTGTGCATGGTTGTTAGCATATGGTACAAGGTGATGCTGCAGCAAATACTATTAATATCTATGTCTTTTGGTCATCTGTCCAAAATCCAAACAGATGTGTATTTATGTGTTTTTACATGAAAATTCAGGTGTCTTTAGGTATCTTAATGACATGTCTATCTTGATTATTGAATGGTATGTAGGGGTGTCAATCGGGTTGGGTTGGTCGGGTTCGGGTCGGGTCAAGACTAAAAAAAATACCCGAACCCGACCCTATTTAAACTCGGGTTAGTCGGGTTCGGGTCAAATCGGGTTGGGTCAAGTCGGGTTCAGGTTTGTGCCATTTATATAATCCCAAATTTTAATTTCTTAAATTTAGTAGATAAAATCTTAAACACGTAAAAGGGACATGTATAAATCACTTAATTTTTTTGTTGCATTTGTTTGTTAGTACTGATTCTAAGACATTCAACATTAGATCGTGAGTGGGAAGTGTACATATTCTTGTTAGTTGAAAATCAAGGAGTTCCACTAACCAGCAAATAAGCGAAACAAGATATCATCAATTAAGTTAGAAGAACTCTCATGGGTTGGTAAAGCTACATCAGTGTACCAATTGCTTGTTCTTATAAGATTGTTTTGTTAATGGTTTATGAGATTTTGTTTCTTGGTCTGTGAAGATGCACCAAGATTTGCTCAGTGTTGTTTAGAAGAATTTGTTAGTTTTCTTAAATTAATAACATGGTGCTAGTTCACTTCATCTGTACTACTTGCATTTGTAATTATTCTGTTTTCTTAATTGTGGTAATTAAATACGACACATGGTGCTAGTTCAATTTTGACATATCAAATCCAGCCTTCTTGTTTTTTCGCTAGTGAATGCTGACTAAATTTGACAAATAGTTAAATTGGAACGAAATTTACAATGGCAAGACCAGTATATAGAGTTTGATGTGATCATCTTACATAAAGTGATCAAAGCACAAAAGTTGGTCTTTTCTTTTCATGTATATAGAGTTTGATGTTACTCATGAGTAATGTGTAATGTAAAAGTTTTCATTTTGGTTTTGTATCTTTGACTTTTTGTGGCTTCAGTAAGAGTATGTTTATTGGTGACCTAAAGTCACAACCGGTCACAAGAGATTGCCAACTTGTGGTCACTTGGTGACCTAAAGTCACAACCGATTGCCACATGTCAATTTGTGATTGGTTGAAAGGGGAGAATCGGTCGTGACCCCAACCCACAACCCACACCAAAGGTCACCAATAAACATAGTCTAAGAGACACACAATCTTTTATATAATAAAATAAAACTCCTATTAAAAATTTTTCATTTCAAAAAAATGTATTCATATCTTATTTAGTAATAATTTTATTTTAAAAAATTATTTTCTTATTAGGTAACATTTTATATTTATCCATAACACAAGTAGAAGATAAATACAAAAAATATAGATAAGATGTAATTAATAATAAGATTAAAATTTTTAAATATATCTTTAATAATAAAAAAATATAATTAAACATCATAAATCAAACAAAACAAAGATTAAATTATTTGTTTTTTAATAAATAAAAATATATGATTCAAAAAAATTTAAAAAACCCGCGCGTACGCGGGCATTATAACTAGTAAATCACAATGGCTAAAAATGAAAAGCGTAAAAGGCAAAAACATTATATTCAACTTGGACCTAGTAAATCACAATGGCTAAAATTTAGTAGATGCACCACGCGCATCACGAAAAAAAAAACTCGGGTTAGTCGGGTTGACCCAAACCCGAATAGGCAAGTATTTTGAACCCGATACCCGACCCTAGTTCGTAATCGGGTTGACCCGATTGACCCGAGTTAGATTTTTGACCCGAGTAACCCGACTCGATTATCCTTCCGGGTCGGGTCTGGGTCGGGTCGGGATTTATGACACCCCTACATTCGTATGGTTCTCAATTTAATCAAAATGTGCGTTCTGATATGATTTGTTATTTTACAGTAAGTTATTACATCTGCAGTCTCTTTGTCTTCGTCTGGGCACAAGTGGTATCTAGTCTTATTCTTACTGGATATGAAATATAAATTTCTTGATACAATAACAAGTTTCTTCTGTTTTCTTTGTTACATACTCCGTAATAAGTTATATAAAGCTTTTCTATATCTTCTCAGATGAAATGCTAATTTTGTTACAAATTGCCAAATTGGTATACTTGTGTCAACTGAGTTTTATGCTAAGGGGAAAAAAAAAGAAGGGGAGGGTGGGGGTGTGTCAATTCAATATGTATTTGCATGAAACCTGGGGTACATCATGGTACATTAGGCTGGGCACAATAAGGATGGTCAATCCTCCTCCTTTTCTCTGTCACGTCAGCTTTCTCTCTCCAGCGATCAAGTTCAATTTTTTATTTTTTATTTTATTTTTTTACTACAAACTTAATAAAACATTTTTTTAAATTATCTTTGAAAGTGTGTGTTTGAAAGTGGTATTTATAGTGTGTAATTTTTTTTAGTCACAAACGGTTAGTGAAATAAATGTGTGAAACGTTTGGATCAAAGTTCAAAAAAAAGAGTGGGAAACAACTCGGTCGAGCTTGAGACCGAGTGAAAATGTTTTTTGCGTTTTTCTGGGTCGCGACCGACTGGCCACAACAAGGCCGACCGAGACGACCGATGCCGACCGAGTCGGTCTCGGTCCTTATTGTCGCCAGTCTTAGAGCACAATGTGCAATGAGGAAGTTCACCTCCTTACATGGTATCACATCACTTTAACAAACTTTCACAGCTAACTCCCTCACTAACAATTAACCTTTACAACTTTATTTTTTTATTCAAATTTCCAAATAAACTAAATTCATTTCATTAAACATAAAAATACATTACAACATATTAAAATTAGACGTAACTAAAAATAACGATAAAAAAAGGAATATTCGGATTAATGAAATCAAAATAACCTGTACAATATTCGGATTAAACAAATGAAACCAAACTAACTTGTAGTTAACACTTTGGTCTAATTAGAGAGTCCAGTTATGCTATACTAAGCCCACTAAAACTCAACCTAAAATAACTTTATAAAATAATACCTTTTATCACACGACTACTCTAATTTTTAGTAAAACCTAAAACACAAAATACGCGGCCACCAAAAACATTAATCTTTCACGCAATAGATCTACCAGTTAAAAAAAAGTGGGATTAGTGGGGAAAAAAAGGATGCAACGAACTTTTGTCAATTGCTCGGTCGCACACCAACGTACTTTTGCAGGTATTTTAGCTCGTCGTGCAGACGACGAAAGGAAAATTGGCGAAATTTAGCGAGGCTCCACGGTGTGGTGGCGAGCTATGGCGAGGGTGCCAGCTTGGACTGGCGAGATGTGGCGACTCCCACACCGTGTGCTCAGCTACATCTTGTGTTTCTAAAAGAAACTTTAACCTGCCATCACCAACATATGTATCTATACTAACCCGTAGCCTACCTTTTTAAATTTTGACCCATTTAGACCAAGCCTAAGACCCTCTAATAACTAAAATCCCAAAACAACGTCGACAACCAAACGTCCGAACACCCAATTCAAACTTTTCGTCTCGGTCCTTTACCACCTGTAAACTTTCGAGCCCCATCGTTTGTTTACAAAACACAACACCCAAACGTCCCCAACTAAACGTCCAAACACCCAATTCAAATTTTCGTCTTGGTCATTTACCACCGGTAAACTTTCGAGCCCCATTGTTTGTTTACAGAACACAACACCAAAAACAGCAATTCCAAAACCCCACCATTCATATATCCGCAACAAAATGTGTATCAACCACTGATACGTGGGAATCGCACCAGGCTTTACTTCTCAAGGGATCTTGAGAAGCTTACAACCCCCACCAGGCAGTGTACCTGATCGTTGTAGTATAGTATAGTGACAAGTACCGGGGGATTGATCGTTCAGCTTAGGAATAGTGTCGCTAGGATTAGAAAACCTAAATACTAGTTCTAAAGGTGAGGGATGATTATTTTTGTATTCTATATTTTTTAGAAAGCAATTAAAAATCTCGGGTTTGAAGGATTTGGGCGGAATTAGTTGCTAATCAACTAACCCAATACTAAAGATGCAATCAAAATAAAATACTAGAAATGAAAATAAACTAAATTATATTAAAGTTGTGAGCAATAAGTGGAGAAAATGTGTTTACTTAGATTTCACTACTCCCTAGACATCTTTTACACGTTAATTACTTGTTATAATTGCATGGATGACTGATCGTATTCCTTAATACCATTCATGGGGTGGCACACTTAACTCCCCAATTCTATGAGCTCTTATCTCCTCCTATACCATGCCCAGCACAACCATATGGATTATAAACAGTGGGTCATGCATTAAATACAACCAATAAAGACCTAGTGCGCGTCGGTTCATGTTTCTTAAGACGTTCAAGCATGTTACCAATTGAAGATCTGCCAGTTTTCTTAAGCCTAACATATAAATCATTCATCCAAGACAAGTATAAACAAGTAATCAACACATAATTAACATCTAGGTTTCATTAGATCCAAGCAAACACAAGATAGATCTAGCCTAGCATGATGGAATTAAGACAAGAACAAGATATAGACAACCAACACATAGACATATTGATTGAATTAAAAGAACACTTATCTCAATTACACATGAAAGGTATCAAGGGCTTGGAACCCTTGAAAAACCTGTAAAATTCGCACCAAGTTCGTACTTAGGGTTTCTCCAAAACTTCTCTCCTTTTAATGTGAAAATTAGAAAACTATATATAGGAAAAGGGGTCTGACGGCGTCAAGACTAAACTTGTGACGCCGTCACCTCGCCGCCAAAACTCTTCTCGGACTGCCATGATCTACATTTGACGCCGTCATGTGATAATCATTTCCAGGCCGTCATGACTTTTACTCTTGACGCCCTACTTCGTGACGCCATCAAATCTCTACTGGATCGTCATGGAATTTTGCTCTTGACGCCGTCAGGACTCTTGACGCCGTCACCTACTGTTCCCAGCATGGAAAATTAAGACTTTGGCGTTTTCTTCACTTTTATGCTCCAAAAACGTCTGAATTGCTTCCTTTTCCAGATTTCTCTCCCAAAGTACCTAAAATCACAAAAGGAACGATTTAGGGCAATATTTGATCAAATAAATTCAATTCCGGGCTTAAATGACCCCCTAAAAGTGGATCATTTTTCGCCTCATCATATACCCTTACAATTGAGATTTGCTTGTCCTCAAGCAAATGCGCTTTTATTCTAGTCAAAATACAAGTTAGGGGTCATTTAACACTAATATAAAAGTAATTACAACAAATAATCGTTCCACTAAAGACCAATAGACAAGCACAGAGGTCATACACAAGCACCTCACAAATAGTGTTTAGATACTCACATCTCTCGGGTGTAATAAAGTATAAATTATAATATGGAAACGGAAGATATCTCTCACTACCTGTCATAGCAAAATAGATTACCATAGGCTTGGGAAAGGATCAAACCTCCACCACATGGCGTAAGCACCTAGGATAAACTATCAAAGAGGTCTTTTAAAGGGTTGTAACGTTAGGTGTAGGGATATGAAATATACGGTTTTGTTGGATAAAAGAAGTTTTACTGGTGGCGAGTTAACAATCTTAGTCAATTACATGTACAATGTAGCGTTGCTAAGCCAAGACTAAACTCGATTTAAGCTAATAGATGAAAAATAACAAAAATATAAAATGGACATAAAATGAAAAGGGATGGTAGTCCGTATGTTTTTTTCTCTTCTTCCTTTTTCTATTTTTTTTTTCTTTTTCTTGATTTTTTCGACTTTTTTTTTTTTTTTTTTTTTTTTTTTTTTTTTTTTTTTTTTTTTTTTTGCATACACTCTTACCCTACCTTCCAAAATAATACATCATAGGGGATGAACATTCCCCTTACACTTGAATCTTTACATACTTTACATTAAACTAATCTAATGACTCGAATTAAGAAAATCAAAACACTTGGAGCACTTTTAAGATTAACACACATCTGGGGGTAATATATGATGTTCTTCCCCATTACTCCATAAAATAAGTACTTACCCATGAGTCCCAATCGTCCCAAAACAATATGTACAAGGATATGACTCGACTTAGCAACCATGTAATCAATTAGATAGTTAACTTAGGGTTTAACAAATAACAATAATGCACTAAAGATGAGCGCATACACGGAAGGCTAAGGCGATTTGGTTGTACATTTAAGTGGGGTGTAACAAATTCTTCCTTTAAGTAAAATGCTTAAAGTTAGAAACGAAAGATAGGCTCGGAGGGGTGTACTAGGGGTTTCGTGTACTAAAAATGAGTACAACGCTAAGGGTGTGGGAAAAATTAGTTGACTTAACTAGCCAAGTAATATGACTTAAATGGTCAAGTAATTATAATACGGGTTTAACACAAGGGTGATCCTAATGCCTCTTATCATGTAGTAAATCCTACCACACGAATGTAGTCTCACTAGCGGTCTCGGGATGCATCACTAACGCAAGTTCTAGAATCTAAATGCTACCGGTACACTCATAAGCACTAATAGTAAATGCTTTTCCTATCAAATCTAAAGGCGAACCTCACATATTTGGGTGGAAAATTTTTCTGAGTATACGGTTATGTGCTAGTCATACAATCTCCTATCCATGAGACGCTTGCTATGGCTAAAGTTTCACTCCTAAATGTTGTAAAAAATTTTAAATTTGGCGCTAAAATTGCACTAACAAGTATTTCTCATAGTTTTATTACACATCTACCATTAAACAAAACAAACTCAAGCGAAAGTGCATATGTAAGGTATCATCTTTTTACCCTCCCCTTATACTTAAGATGAACATTGTCCCCAATGTTCAAGTAAAGAATGTAAAAGTGAAATAAGTAAAAAGAATGAAATCAAATACTCCCCCGATTCGCTCGGTATGGATAATAAGGTGGTCAGGTTAAATCTTCCTCCAAGAAAATGAACAATCAAAGCTTCCCTTCCAGAATATAAATCAACTTCTTGTCATACATAACCTGTAAAACCTGATAAAATAGACAAGACAACCTCGCGTAAAATCGGCGGCATCCTATATAAGTTACTAAATCCTAGAAAACAAGATAAGATATAATGCTTGTGGAATGAAGTTTGCAGATTTCCTGGAGATTATAAAACTTAATAATTCACAAAAACCATAAGACTCCGTTAGAAAAACAAAACTGGTAAAATTTCCAGATTTTTACACTTGACGCCGTCAGAAGTGACCTGCAGAAATTCTTATGTTAAGTTTCAGGTAAATTTCTTGAAAAACTTGGTCCTACTTCCTGAAAAATCCTGCAAAACTTCATTATGACTCAATACAAGCATTTGACTCTAACAAATACGAATATACATGTTCATTTAATATTTTGGAGAATCGTGATCGGTTTGTTTCTTGAAAACATATTTGGGGTTTCCCCTTACACTTATCTTTTGCAAAAATACCTTTAGGTGGAGTTAAGACTAGGCCAAAACAATAAAGTAAAGTATTTCCACTATTTAGTTTAGAAACATGATCTACCAACAATAAAAATTAAGCATGCATACGGAAGCAAATAACAAACAAACAAAATAAAATAAAATCACACAAAACATGGGTTGCCTCCCAAGAAGCGCTTTTCTTTATTTACGAGTCTTGTAGCTAGACTCAAGGTCATGGGTTACTACGTGACCTCATCCCTTGAAATGATATACCCCATGTAGTTATGATCATTACTGTTATGGTGGTAGTGCCTCAATCTGTCGATACTCACAATCACCATTCCACCTACTTTACTTCTCAAGTTAGCTACCCCATCTTGGCTCACACCTTCGATTGTGAATGGCCCATACCACCAAGGACTTGGTTTATCGGGTGGTATTGTTGTTTCCAAGTGTCTCAAGAGTACCAAGTTCCTTTCCTCAAATGGTACATGATTTTCTACGGGTTGAGTATGTTCGGATTCCACCTGAACCTTATTGCTTTTTCTTCTTTCATTTTTGGCTTTCTTATAGCTTTTGATTCTTGCCTCCCATGCAAGAATTTTATTTTGAACACGAATGGGTGTCGTGTTAATGTTGTTTTTGATCTTTCTCCAACTCAAATTCTCATGCCCACTTCCTAATATCTTCCAACCAAACGTGCCCTAAGACTAATAGTAATGGTGACCAAACACATGACGAGACCACTCTGTCACCTTAGCGTCACAACAACGTCTTTCTTAAAGACCAAACACGTGAACAAATGCACGTAATGGTGACCTTACGGGTGACCCAAAATCTTTTTTAATTAAAATATCATTAATAATTAAAAAAATAATTCAATTAAAAATAAAAAACATTACAATAAAAATTAAAAATTTAAAAGATTAGTCTAAATTTCTAAGCTATTTTCTGCTTCATCGCCAACACAGACACTAGTTATTTTCGGGTTATTTTAGAACATGAGGTCTATTCTTTCTCATGTGAAAGCTTTTGTCTCTCCAGGCCAATCCCACTTGATCCCGATGTGCCTGCACTTATAGTTCCATCCATCGACCAACTGGTCAACAACACTAGGTGCACCAATAGCTGAAGATTTTGAACGAGCATGGTAAGGTGACGCTTTCTTCTTACACTTGTCCCAGCCCATTGTTCGAACCTCCTGAACCTCTACATCTCTGAAATATTTGCTTCGTCCATGTGTTGAGTCGAAATGTGAGGTGGTTTCCGGTGTCCGTGATTTCTTTGAAAACGGATTAAAACCACTTGTTGTAGGTTATCAGAGGAGAAAACATATTATTTACATAAATAGGTTGTTGAGGTTGTGATTCGTATGCGAAACTAGCGTGTCAAATATTAATAGGTGGTCAGTGCCGGTTAATTGAAAATTGAGGTCGGTTGTTGTTGGAACGGTTTGTTGTTGTCTGATTTTTGGTGTTTTGTGAGACATTTTTTGAGTTGGAGAATAGTTGAAGAAAATAATAGTTGTAGAACAGAATCTATGAAAAAAAAAATGGACTAGAGAAGGTGATATTTATAGAAGAGAAAGTGTAGTATTGAATTAAAAGAAAAAAAAAAAACCCCAACAGATAGAACGACTATTTTTTTTCTTCCTTTACATTCGATCGCCTCAACGACCCAACCAGGCAAAAAAAAAGGGAGATGCGTTCGGTCTAGGTTGGCGTACGGACTACGGAGGGAGTCTGTAATACTCCCAAAATACCGCAGCGGAAGACTGTGTCACAGGGGTGCTACTTCATAATACAAAGTACAAGTTATAGAAAACGAACTCTAAATGAGACGTTTTGAAAAGTTACCATTCGATTAATGAATTCAAAGTTACAAACATGAGATTCCAAAGTATGATACATAAATGTATACAAAATGTTTTGAATGGTAAATGATAAAAGCGTAAGTCTTCAGAATATGCAGCTTGACTCTAAGTTCCACGCACTAGCTATTGCCTTACTAACCTGAGATAAACATGCTAAAGTGTCAACACAATGGTTGGTGAGTTCATAGAGTTTGTCTTAAAACAGTTGAAAAAGTCTTAAAAGAATATTCGCACAGCAAAGGCATTGTGAATCCACTCAGTTGCAAGTCCCGCCATAAGAGACTTGTAACCTATGTGTTCACAACCCACTGCTAACATATAGTATGATTTCGATATATGTGTATACGATATATGCACGCTTAATGTAAAGTATCACTGCCTACTGAACCTCTTGACAAGAATAAGCACAAATGCTTCATAAGAATAAGCACAAATGCTTCATAGTGGATTATATTCACCCAAGGCCATGAATATATGGCAATGGTGGGGGCGTCAGCCCGATAGTACTATCAATACCTCTCCATCGGCTCCATCCAGGAGTTAAACAGTAGTTAAAGAATATAGCGCATAGAATATGTTTAACACATTAAGGCACATATCGTAATAAAACTACACATCATGTTTAAGAGTATAAAAGTATAGCATAGCATATGAGTAAAATTGTCTTTAGTAAAAGAGAAAGCAAGTAGTTTAAGCATGTATCTCCCCAAAAGAGTTTAAAACAAGTATGAAAAGAGTAGGGGCTATGACTCACCTTAAGTCTATGTAATGAGAAATGAAAGTGGTAGTCGGATCGCGAAAGTCTCTAAGAGCAGCCTATAATAGAACGTTGTGACTTAGGTTTGGAGTAACGTCTAAGAATACGAAGAATTGCCTATATATGTCTTGCATAATGTTCATGATGTATACTTAGTATATAGTGTAAGTCTTTGAATATAAGTGGTTTATGAA
This sequence comes from Artemisia argyi, assembly GCA_030686995.1. NCBI lineage: Eukaryota > Viridiplantae > Streptophyta > Magnoliopsida > Asterales > Asteraceae > Artemisia > Artemisia argyi. The sequence goes on along the minus strand of CM060689.1, from coordinate 14,120,106 downwards.
ACATGTATAGGTTGTATATCTCTTACTACCGTTCGGGCCGACATAATTCAGAAGTCATGGAGTAAACGTTCGAGGAGCCAGGACACTTTAATTCGTAAATCCACAACTCATCTCGACGGCTTACTTAATGAACTCCTCACATGAGGCTCCCTACTATTGTAGTATTTAATAACATATATATAAGTTTTGATCTTTAAAAGTTACATGGTCTTTAGCCGTGGCTTTGCCGTGACCTTGGTCATTGTTACCATGGTCTTGAGACTCAACCTTGGCTTTAGCCATGGTTGTGGTCTTGGCTTTAGGTCATTAGACCTCTTGGTCTTAGTAAATCATAACTATTATATAGTGACTTTGGTCTAAAAATGGGCTGTTAAGAATTTGAAGAAAATTATCACTCAGAAAGCGTTTTCAGGGCTCGAGCTTCTTTGCTCCTGAACGAAAACATCGCTCCGGACAACTTTCGTGTTTTAACTTTTTGATGAATCGGACCAGAAGGGTGACTTTCAAAATGGCAGAATGCAAACAGTAGGGTATTGGCAGTTTCGGCGTTTTGGTTTCGCTAACTTCTTATGGCCGTATCTTTTGACTCGTGTACTCGTTTTGGGTGATTCAAATTGCTATGTTTTCCTTTTGAAGTCCTTTATAACAGTAAGTAAGTGTCAAATATCATAGTTATACTATTTTGGTCGTGGCTCTCCATAAAAGTCACTAGTTTACTTGTTTAAATAACATAAGTTAACATATATATACCATAACTTGTTTTACTAGTTTTTATACATCATGAGCATAATACAAAGACCATATATAGCATGAAAGAAACATAATAAGTATGAAAATGATATGGAGTAAGAAAGTGTAATAGGGTTTGCTTACAACTTTTGGCTTTCTAAAGAAAGGAAGTCAAGTATGAAACTAGGACATATGCTTGCAAACCCTTCACCATAACTCTTGAAACCCTTGCTAGCCTTGATCTAACCCTTGTGAAAATCATTTAAATTCAGCCCTAGTAACCTTGTGTAGCTCCTAAATCAACCATGGAATCACCAAACAAACTTGAGAACTAGGTAGAGAATACTACGACCTTGAACTCTTATGTGTAACTTATAGTTTGAAGATCAAAGGATCATGGTGCTAGGGATTTGTTGTGTGTCATTTTTATTGATGAAGAGAGAAAGGAGAATGAGTTTTCTAAGTCATGTGTGATCATTTATATAGGCTAGGATGAGGAGGTTAGGAAAGTGCCTAAACTTGGTGACCAAGTTGTAAATAAGTATGATCTAATGGCTAAAGTCATGAGATCATGCCACAAGTGTGAATCCCCCCCTAGAGGCGGTTTCACAAGGCTTGGGGAGCAATTTTGGACTTTTCATGATATAATCCAAGCTTATGTAACTAGTTTTGACTCCGTAAAATGCTAACCGTAAGTTGTTAAGTCACGTAACGTAAAATCGGGTATCCTAAAAATATGGAACTTATAAATATGCTAGAACTTATCAATATACTCTATAATAAAATATAAAATGAGTGGTAGGTTCTATTCGGGTGCTCAAACCCTGCTAAAACTGGAAACGCGGGTCTAAAACGCGTAATACGTAAAACGTACGAAAGTTGCGTAAAATTTAGAAAAGTAAAATGTAACTTTTCTAATAGGATACTAATGACTTAAAATGACTCATAATGTCTAGGCTGGGCTCTGTCTAGTGTCGGTTGGTATTTAATGTCTCTAAACTTAAAACCGTAAGCCTAAAAATCAAGGAATGATTTATAAAATCAAGGAATGATTTTTGGTCAAAGGAGGAGGGAAAAATATGTTGAATTTTTCTAATAAGTTGAAAACTCAAATCGTCTTAGAAACACGGTGCAGGCATAGGCTAAGGTTACGGCTGAGTAAAAACGCTTAAAAACTGAAAATTCTAGTTTTTCATGACCGAGGCTTATTTTGGTCATGTTTTTCTCAGTCATGATAAATTCTCTAATTAATCATGAGAGTACTAAACATTTTTCTGATGCGGGGTCACTTAACGCGGTCGAGTTTCGTTGTGCGTAGAATTTTTGAATGATGTTTTACCCTAAAACGTGTAATTCCGTGTAATTCCTTAATAACTTTCACGAAAATGATCTGACGAGTGTCAAACTTTTAATTTGCTATGGAAATGATTTATCACTCGAGGCCATGAAACAAAAATCAAATTTCGGGAGAATTTCGGGAAAAATGAATAGTAAAAGTGAATAGTAAAATTTTTCGAGAATAGTAATTAACCTGAAATAGCGAATTGTTATAGAGTCATTGTTACGACTGGCCTAAAATCTCGAGTTTCAGTTTCTCCTGGCTACAAAACGTTTGAAATTAGACCATTTCAATTTCTTTTATGATAAATGCTATATCTACTTAAAAGTTTACAAAATATTGCTCACACAATATGACAAGTGAGTTTGACCAATCGTATTGTGTAATGTTTTCTCTTTCTTACCCACACTATTTACATGACACATAAGTGTGTGGATTTTATTGTATAAACTATTTTTAAGTATATCATTTCTCTTCTTTAATATTGCATTTCTTGCTAGTTTCAACTTTCACATGCCCCTAGTGACTTAGGGGGTATTTGTTTAAGCTTATATGTAGCTTATGAGCTTATTTGTTTTTCGACTTATATTTCATAAGCCTCAATTTTTTGGCTTATTTTGAGACTTGAAGACTTATAAAAGCTAATCATGATATAATAAACTCATATAATCCCATAACTCTCAAAATAAGTTTAAAAATTTAGACCTATGAATTATAAGTGAAAATGAAATTAGCTCATAAAAGAAACACCCCTGAAGCAAAAAGCCTTTTTACTAGTTTTTTATGCATAAAGTACAATTTTTACTAGTTTTTTACAAGCTTTTATTTATCGGTTGGTTGGTGAGGATTATTAAATTTGAGAAAAACTTCATGTATATTCTTCAAAATTTCAAAAATTTCATATATATCATTTTTACTAGTTTTTTATGCATAAAGTACAATACATTTAATGCATCAAAAAGATATATATGAAATTTGTGAATTTTGCAAGGATATAAATGAAATTGCCCCATTAATTTGTATAGTTATTGTGTTTCTTCTTTTACCTAAAAGAAATTTACAAACAAGTCCATAAACCTCACCCAACACCTAAACACACAGAAACCTCTCAAACTACTACTGCCTTCAAAGGTTTGCCTTTGTTTTTGTTACATCTAAACGTTTTCTTTTTGATATATGCATATATCTTTAAGACTGTTACTTTTACAAGGGTTTAATTTGTTGTTTCTTGTATATATATATTTGAAGGTTAGAGTCTCTTTTTTGTTAGATCTACACCTTAATTTTTTGCTAGTTTTGTACTACAGTTTATGATTTGTTGTTTTTTCATTACAGTTTTGTACTACAGTTTGTGAGATATGTACTTTTATTCGAGTTATTTTCGTTTGGAACTACTTCCGTGTTTTTTTTTTTTTTTTTTTTTTTTTTTTTTTTTTTTTTTTTTTTTTTTTATGAAAAAGATGAATAGGAGTATGGGGTGTTTGTTTAGGCTTATATGCAACTTATAAGCCTTAATTTTCCGGCTTTTCTTGAGATTTTGGGCTTATTTAAGTTTATTATAATATGATAAAGTCTCAAAATAAGCCGGAAAATTGGGGCTTATGAAATATAAGCCGAAATTAAATAAGTTCATTAGCCCACATATAAGCTTAAACAAAACTACACTATAGGAGCTTAAGTTATTTTCATACATGTTTTAGGAAATCTTCTGTGTGCGTTTGTTATTATTTGTTACTTTTTCATTGTTTGGTAGAAGGTAAATTATTTTGTTAGGTTTCATGGTCCTTATCAAAGTTTGAAATTCTAAGTCATAATATAAACTCATGAGTATGAAATATAAGCCGGACAACATAAGCTTTTAATCCCGAAACTAAACTAAAACACGGGTTATTGGTTATGATCCCCTCACATATCATATATATGATTATTTAGTATGCTAGCTGTTATTTTATTATATGATTGCAAGTGTTAGTTTTTATTACTTGATGTCAACTACTAATAATGTCATCAAAGGACTTGTGGTCTAGTGGGTGGGGCTTAACTTGTTAAGCGAGCCACAAGTGGGAGTAGTACCGGGTGGGTGACCACCCGGGAAGTCCTCACTTGTGGTCCACTTGTAGACCATATTGTTCCGGAGATATATTGCAATGATGGATTTGAACTCTTGAGCCACTCGTTGCGAGGGTTCGAATCTTGAGCATGGCCCGGTTTTCATCCGGCTGTTTCTCCAGCAAGGTAAACTTGTGTGGAGGCAGTACGGTTTCCGGGGGAAACTCGTTACCACCTGAGATCAGCGTGGACCCGGTTCAGACAACATAGTCTGGCGGGGGTGGCGATGGGGCCTTCGCTGTCCGCGAAGGTGGTCGATTCTAAGTTGAAATTCACCTTTCAAAAAAAACTACTAATAATGTCGTCTTCTTTTTTGGTTCAGCTGTTGGTCACTTTAATCATCAAAAGATATGGAGAATCATCCACACAAGTTAATCGACACTGTTTTTGGTTGTGTTATTCCCTACATACACGACGGTGATGACAGAAACTCTGTTTCTTTGGTTTGTCGTAAATGGTATCAGCTAGATTGTTTGACACGTAAACATGTGACTGTCCACTTGGCATACTTCAATTCACCTTCTCGCTTGCATCGACGGTTCCCGTTTATCGAGTCTCTAACCCTGCAAGGATTCCCAGATTCGGAGTCATTAGATCCGGGGTCATTGATGTCGAATATCTTTATTACTCATTGGATTGAAGAAATATCTGTTTCATATAAGTGCTTGAAAGCGCTTCACGTCCGTCTTTTATCTGTTCTTGATGAGGATCTCGAGCTCTTAGCCAGAACCTGTGGTAAACATTTAAGGCTTTTGAAGATCACTGAATGCATTGGGTTTACCACAGAGGGATTAATGCATATTGGGAAGTATTGTACTGATTTGAAAAGTTTGTCTTTAGAAGGTACTGAGGTCGGTGAGGATGGTGAGGTCGGTGAGAAATATGTGAAATGGTTACAAGAATTGGCTTTGCATAACTCCAGCATTGAATCATTGGATTTTAGTTACATGAGAGGTGCAAATATTGATGTTAATGATCTTACTCTTCTTGCAAAAAACTGTAACCAATCTCTTGTATCTTTCAAATTTAGAGACGGAGAAATTGATCTAGCAGATTTCTTTAGCTATGCTGTTAGGTTAGAAGATTGTCATGTTAGTAAGTATGCTGGTTTCAAATTTCCTCCAAATTTGCGTTGTATGGGAATATATGAGCTGAGCAAAAGCTCATTTCCTTTTGTACTCCCCTTTGCGCATCAGTTGAGAGAATTGAAAATTGCACATGTAGATACTGATAGCCAATGTTTCTTGATTCAGTTGATTCAGAGATGTCCCAAGTTGGAAGTTCTTGATGCCCCATATGCAGATGGCTTTGGAGACGAGGTATTGCAAGTTATTGGCCAGTTTTGCAAGAATTTGCGCAAACTGAAGACTCGGCTACGTTTGTGCATGGGACTGATTGATGTGGCACAAGGCTGTGTCGATTTGGAATGTTTACATATTCAAGTCAGAGATACCAAAACTATCACAAGTGAAATTTTGGAGTGTATAGGAACTCATTTGAAGAACCTTCATGATTTTAGTATGGTTTTGAGTACACATACTGAGATTGAAACAACTAGTATATCACTAGACAATGGGGTCCGACTTATGCTAATTGGTTGCAGCAAACTTGAAAGGCTAAGAATCCGCCTTGATTATGTAGGAAAATCTGGACAATGGACCCCATTGACGGATGTGGGTTGGGGGTATATTGCGAAGTATGGCCACGTTTTGAAATATCTCTCTCTTGATTATGTAGGAAAATCTGATTTAGCACTTGTGGAGCTATCAAAGGGGTGCCCAAAATTGCGCGAGCTGGAAACAATAGGTTGCCCACCATACCTGGACCACGATTTTAAGTTTGATATTGTGTTCAATATACATTCGCTTAGGTATATGTGGTGGAGAGGTTGTTGTGCAAGCAAGCATATGACTCGTCACACAGTGGATTGAGAATGAAGGATTGATTGTGCATGGTTGTTAGCATCAGTGGCGAAGCTTGGATTTTTTAAGTGGGGGGTCGGGATCTAAATTTTTTTTCCCTAAGGCTATATTTCAGGTATACCAAAATTTTTGGGGGGTCGAAACCGAATATACCGAAATTTTTCTACACGAAAACTATATACCCCCTACATCGCAAAAAAAATTTCGGGGGGTCGGGCGCCCCCCCCCCCCCCCCCCCCCCCCCCCCCCCGGCCCCTATGAAGCTTCGCCCCTGGTTAGCATATGGTACAAGGTGTGATGTTGGAGCAAATACTATTAATATCTATGTCTTTTGGTTATCTGTCCAAAATCCAAACGGATGTGTATTTATGTGTTTTTACATGAAAATTCAGGTGTCTTTAGGTCTCTTAATGACATGTCTATCTCTGCACCAAAAAAATGACATGTCTATCTTGATTATTGAATGGTATGGTTCTCAATTTAATCAAAATGTGCGTTCTGATATGATGTGTTATTTTACAGTAAGTTGTTACATCTGTCTCTTTGTCTTCGTCCGGGCACATGTGCTATCTAGTCTTATTCTTACTGGATATGGAATATAAATTTCTCGAAAAAATAAGAAGTTTCTTCTATTTTCCTTGTTACATAATAAGTTATATAAAGTGTTTTTATATCTTCTTAGATGAAAGGTTAATTTTGTTACAAATTGGTATAGTTGTGTCAATTGAGTTTTACGCTATAAAAGGAAACATTATTAGATGCTAAATCTTGTGTTTCCAACTTCGAAGAGACACTTTAACTTGCCATCACCAACATGTGTATCTATGCTAACCCATGGCCACCTTTTTTTGGACCCATTGAGACCAAGCCCAAGACCTTCAAGACAAAGTAATCTATTAAAGCAACTTTTAGGTTTTTGTTCCTTATTAGCATGGAGTAGCTGTTGGAGTTTTCGCGGAAGGTAAACCCACTCAAGGCTCTCGTGCACTGAGCGAGGTAAGCAAAGGGAATGAAACCAGTGTTATTTCTACTCCTAAGCCAGCCCCTATCTGCTCCTTTCTAATCATGCATGAATTCAACTATAAATATAAGGGAGGTGATTTGCACACTCCCATATTTGATTTGGACACTCCAAACAGTGCATTAAACGGTTGTACTGTAAATATAAAGTGCTTTAACTGTTTGTACATTGAGTGTCCCAATCAATTTTTTGAGTGTGCCAATCAATTTCCTAAATATAGACATGGTTTATTTCGTAAGCTTTCATTTGGTTGAAGCTGGTTAAGAACAACCATTAAAGAATAAACATTTTGCATCTTTATTAGTTAGATATCTATGAAGTTACTTTACAAATATGGTCACATATTGAATGTAAATGTCGCAAATATGTACTCCAATTAAGGCGTGCAATAGTGTTGAGAAAAAGGACTCATCCGATATCTGGTATTAACCACAAGGACTAACTTTGTATGTTTGTTGTTTCAGTTGTAGTCCCTAAGGATCTCTTTATTGTATTTGTTGGATATGGAGGGGTTAGTGTGCTCTTTTACCAAAGAAGTGTGGCTGTTGCATAAAGATGGAAGCATGGAAGGGCCTAAGTCATTATTTATGGAGATATACACCCGTTAGGGTTGTATTGTTGTGTGCTCAGTTGGTTTAGTGCTCTCTTGAGCCATTTTCCTTGTCCTCTCTCTGGAAAACGACTTATCATGATGTTTTTCCTATATATTTGCTACTCTCTCAATCTTGTGGGCTACCTAGAAATAATATACTCTCATATATCACTTGTAGTATTCTTGATTGAGATCAAGTATTGTGTACCTCTGTTTGAGAACAGTTTGGTTTGTAATCGTTGGTTTTCATCAATAAAATCATTTGGTTCATATTTTTCTACATGGTATCAGAGCCAGGTTGCATAAACTTGCTCTGAATATCAAATTAAAAATTTTTAGGGTTTCATAAAATTTGGGGCTTTTGATTCTCAGAGGTTCCTGGTGATAATTAAGTGTGGTTCTTCCATCCTGGTGGTGTTGATCTATCGATTGGAGGTGGTTAATTGGGTTTGTCCTAATTTCAAAATTAGGGTTTGATCCTGTGATTGGGCTTGTACTGGTTCTTTGCTACTTCCCTAGACTAAGTGAATCTAGGGAGTAGCGGTGTTGGGCTCGTGCTGTTCTTCTGTTATATCCCTAGACTAAGTGAATCTAGGGTGTAATAGGGCTATTCTTACGCTGCGGATTGTTTGAGTGCTCTGTAACACCTCTCACACCCTCTCTCTTTATTTATTTATTTTTTTTACTTTCTGTTTAGTTAACGGGGAGTAGGAGCTTGGGTTGCTAGAGGTTGTTGTTTGTTTATGGTGGTGTTGTTTTTTCGTTGTTTATCTGATTACCTGTTTGCTTTATTGCTGTTGTTGTGCTTGCTTGTGCCCCTGACCTACCACTTTAGTGGCAAGAAAAGCCTGGGAACTTCCTTCTCTTCCTTATCTTGTGTGCTTGCTTGTTAGTTGAATCATGTCTGTTCATGGTAATACTGATGATAAGGTTGAACCTGATAATAATGTCACCCTAATTAGTAAATTGGACTTAAGTCACCCTTTACATCTTCATCCTAATGACTCTGCTTCTTTAACTGTTGTTTCAATTAAACTTAAAGGAACAGAAAATTATAATGTTTGGTCATGTGCTATGCTTTTAGCTCTTGAAGGTAAAAACAAAACTGGACTTATTGATGGTACATGTAGGAGATCTTATACTGATGAAGTGTTGGGTAGACAATGGGACAGAGTCAATGCTGTTGTGTTAGGATGGATCTTAAATTCCATTTCAGAAGAATTATTTCTTGGTCAAATTTTTTCAAAAAATGCTAGTGATGTTTGGAATGAGCTAAAAGAAACATTTGATAGAGTTGATGTGTCTGTGACCTTTAACTTGCATCATAAGATAAACTCTCTATCTCAAAATGGTGCTAGTGTTTCTGAATACTTTAACAAACTGAGTACTTTGTGGAAGCAATTTGATGCTATGATTAAACTACCTGGGTGCACTTGTCATGCTGCTGATGACTTAAAAAGGCATAACTAAATGATGAAACTTATGCAATTTCTAATGGGTCTTGATAATACCTACATGCAAATTAGAAGCAATATTCTATCTAGAGACCCCTTGCCTGATGTGAAAGGTGCATATGCTATCATTTCCAGTGAGGAATCTCATAGAAATGTTGTTGCTGGAAGTTCTAGCAGGGCCCATAACTCTGCCTTTTCCTCCAGAATTGTTAATCAATCTAACCAACCTAGTAATACACCTATTAATCAGACCAATAATTCTACAAACTTTAATAGGGTCCCTGATTATAGAAGAACTGTTGGGTCTGGTTCTACTCTTGTTTGTGAAAACTGTGGCTTTAATGGTCACACAAAAGAAAAATGTTTTAAGTTGATTGGATACCCTCCAAATTTTGGAAAGAAGGGTAACAACTTCAGATCTCAGAACATCAAAAAATTTTCTAACAATAACTCTGTTGCTTCTGGCTCTGGTTCATCCTTAGAACAACAAAATTCTTCCTCTGGTTTTACTGATGAGCAACTTTCTACTCTCATTTCTCTCATCAAAGAAAACTCCATAACTGGAAAGAATGTGCAGGCCAATATGGCAGGTACTGTATTTAATAATAGTAAGGTTTTCAATCAAAACTTTAACAAGTTCTTCTGTTCTAATAATAATGCTCATTCAAAAATGATTCTTAATAGTAAAGTAGTTGATTCTGGTGCCAACCAACATATGACATACTCAGATAAAGAATTGGTTAATGTCATTGGCATTTCCCTTCTTAAAATAAAGGTAGGACATCCCAATGGGACTGAATCATTTATTTCAAAGATTGGAAATCTCAGATTATCCAATTCCTTAACCTTGTTTGATGTGTTGGTTATTCCTGAATACTGCATTACTTTGATCTATGTTCATAAGCTTGCAAAAGATAACAAAGTCTTGGTTGCCTTTGATGAGAGTAAATGCTATTTTTTGAATCAGGATTTGAATCAGCTAAGAGTTCTGGGGACTAGTAACCAGTGTGATGGTTTGTATTATTTCAATGATCAAGGTACCAATATGATTCTGTGAACAATAGAATTATTGCTTGCTTGTCTCAACATGACTGGCATTGCAAGCTTGGTCATCCTGCAGATCCAGTCCTAAATATCTTAAGAGATACTTTAAAATTTGACTCTAAACAAAAACCTATGGCCTGTGAAATCTTTCATAGGGCCAAACAAACCAGAAAAACTTTTCCACTTAGTGACCATATCACTAGTGCATTATGTGACCTGGTTCACTTAGATCTTTGGGGGCCATATAAGGTTCCTAGTTCTGAAGGTTATAAGTATTTTTTGACTATTGTGGATGACTACACTAGAGCTGTTTGGGTGTATCTCATTAAAACTAAGGATGAAGTCCCTTATTATATCAATATGTTTCACAATCTGATTGAAAATCAGTTCAATAAAAGAATTAAGGTTTTTAGAAGTGATAATGGAACTGAATTTGTGAATCAAACTGTTAACAAGCTCTGTGTTGATAAAGGGATCACTCATCAGACCTCTTGTGCTTATACTCCACAGCAAAATGGCATTGCTGAAAGGAAACATAGGCATCTATTGAATGTTGCTAGATCCCTTATGTTTTAGGGGGAATTCCTTTGAAAATGTGGTCTGAATGTGTTCTAACTGCTACCTATCTTATTAACAGACTTCCCTCATCTGTGCTTAAAGGAAAATCTCCTTATGAGTTGACATATAATGAGAAACATGTTCTTGATCACTTGAGAGTGTTTGGCTGTTTGTGTTTTGCTACTATCTTGAATGATTATGATAAAATGAGTAGCAGATCTGAGAAATGTGTTATGATAGGATATTCTAATGTTAAAAAGGTTATAAGTTATATAGTCTTGATAAGCATCAATTCATATTCTCTAGGGATGTTCAATTCTATGAAAATGTGTTTCCTTTTAAAGGATCTAACACTGATAATGGTGATGCTACTTCTGAAATGTTTTTCAAGACTTAAATCACTTAAACTTTTTTAACATGGAACATCCTGAGTTACCCTATGATGATGAGAGTAGCCTGAATAGTGATTATAAATCACAAAGTGAAGGTAGCTGCTCTCCTTTATCTGGCAGAATTTCTATCACTGAACAAAACAGTGATAATGTTTTTGCTGATGAGGATGAGGTGGCTGCTACACTTGAAGAAAACTACAATTCTGAGGGTAATTTGAGTCAAGACTCAAATCTTAATGCTCAGGAAGAAGCACCTTTGAGAAGGTCTTCTAGACCTTCTATTTTTCCAAAAAATTACAATGATTTTGTTGTTGACTCTAAAGTCAAATATGGTCTTGAGAAATTTGTCAACTACTCCAAACTTGATTCTGCAAACTATTATTTTACCACCCAACTTAACAAACTTTGTGAACCAAAGTCTTTCTTTAAGGCTTCTAAGTATCCCTATTGGATTGATGCTATGAATGATGAAATAGAAGCTTTAAATAAGAATGATACTTATGAAATATGTGAATTACCTCCTGGTAGAAAGGCTATAGGTAATAAGTGGGTTTGGAAAATAAAGTTTAAGTCTAATGGAGAAGTTGAGAGATATAAAGCTAGACTTGTTGTCAAAGGCTGTAACCAAAAAGAGAGGGTTGATTTTGATGAAACTTTCTCTCCTATTGTCAAAATGGTTACCCTTAGATGTCTACTTGTTGTTGCTATTCAAAATAGCTGGCCTGTGTTTCAGCTTGATGTTAACAATGCCTTTTTTTATGGTGACCTTGAAGAAACAGTTTATATGAAATTACCTGAGGGTTACTTTTCTAAAGATGATACCAGAGTTTGTAGACTTAAGAAGTCCTTATATGGTTTGAAACAAGCCCCTAGGCAATGGAATGCTAAATTAACTGCCACTCTCATTGAAAATGGCTTTAGTCAAAGTAAATCTGACTATTCTCTCTTTACTAAGTCTGATAATGGTGTGTTTCTTGCTTTGCTGGTTTATGTTGATGATATTATTATTACTGGCAATAATGTCACTGAAATTGAAAAGTTTAAAATCTTTCTTAATTCTGAATTCATGATCAAGGACTTGGGAAAACTAAAATATTTTCTTGGCATTGAAGTCAATGGTACCAATGATGGTATATGCATTAACCAAAGAAAATATTGTCTTGATTTGTTATCTGAATATGGTATGCTTGCTTGTAAACCATCCAAAACCCCATTACAGTCTAAGCTTGCTTTAACCAATGAACCCACTGATAATGATCTTATTCTTGATAACATTACTGATTATCAGAAACTCATTGGGAAACTGATTTACTTGACTCATACTAGACCTGATATCTCATATGCGGTTCACTGTTTAAGTCAATTCATGCACTGTCCTCTTAAGTCTCATCTCAGAATTGCTTTCAAGATATTAAGATATCTTAAAGGATCTCCAGGTATGGGCATTAATATTGCAAAAGGATCAGGTATGTCTCTCATTGCTTACTCTGATGCTGACTGGGCCAAATGTTTAATTACCCGGAAATCGGTAACTGGTTATTGTGTTTTCTTGAATAACACCCTTGTTTCATGGAAAAGCAAGAAACAATCTACTCTTTCTAAATCCTCTACTGAAGCAGAGTATGGAGCTCTTGCTTCAGTCACCAGTGAAGTAATTTGGATTTTAAAGGATTTAAAACTTTAAAATTTTCTTCCTGTCCCACTTCACTGTGACAGCAATTCTGCAATCAAGATTGCAGCCAACCCGGTTTTCCATGAAAGAACCAAGCACCTTGAAATTGATTTACACTTTGTTAGGGAAAATTTTTTAAAAGGTGTGATTAAAACTGTTAAGGTGGATTCTGCAAATCAAATTGCAGACATCCTTACTAAGGGGTTGGATACATTACAATATAGAAATTTGGTTAAAAAAGTGGGCTTAATAGACCTGTACCAGATATCAGATGAAGGGGGGATGTTGAGAAAAAGGACTTATCCGATATCTGGTATTAACCACAAGGACTAACTTTGTATGTTTGTTGTTTCAGTTGTAGTCCATAAGGATCTCTTTATTGTATTTACTGGATATGGAGGGGTTAGTGTGCTCTTTTACCAAAGAAGTGTGGTTGTTGCATAAAGATGGAAGCATGGAAGGGCCTAAGTCATTATTATGGAGATATACACCCGTTAGGTTTGTATTGTTGTGTGCTCAGTTGGTTTAGTGCTCTCTTGAGCCGTTTTCCTTGTCCTCTCTCTGGAAAACGACTTATCATGATGTTTTTCCTATATATTTGCTACTCTCTCAATCTTGTGGGCTACCTAGAAATAATATACTTTCATATATCACTTGTAGTATTCTTGATTGAGATCAAGTATTGTGTACCTCTGTTTGAGAACAGTTTGGTTTGTAATCGTTGGTTTTCATCAATAAAATCATTTGGTTCATATTTTTCTACAAATAGGTCACTGAGAGTCCATTGTTGGACAATAATAGTACTTAACTATGTGCTTATGTTGTATAATTTGGTTTGTACTTTTAGCTTGTACGTGTAAGCAACGCACAATAGTAATTTGCTTTTTAGATCTATTGTTATAACTTAAAAAAGTAAGTAACAAAAGATGGTACTGAAATTAAGCTAAGCCTTACAAGATTATTATAGTTGAAACATAACGAGAGAGTATGTATAACCACCGTAATTATTTATGTATTATTTATTATTTATTATTTTATTTTTATCAAACTTAACTCTATATTTATTATTATTGATTTATTGTTATTTATTTCTTACTCTTTTAAGCTTTATTACATTCACCGATTTAATCCAAATTCAAAAACTTGTATATGATGTTGCATCGCACTTATAACACTTTCCAAAGTTTATTCTTAACATGATCATTTCAACCACTACAACAAAACGGAGGACTGGCGAGACTTTCGGCGGGGACAAAATATCCCCGCTGAAAGTCGCTAAACGACAAAACACATGCTGAGCTGGCACACCATTCGCTGACCGTTTACTAAATTTTTAACGCACACTCATGTCCTCGCCGAAAGTATTTTTTATATTTGGCAAAGTTTGACCAAAATAGTGTCTCTTAATTGTTCCCGGGTATTTTTCCCGCCGTTACTGATGTGTGCTTTTTCACACATCATTTTTAGGCTTAAATCAAACCAAATACTAACCAAATATGCCAAGAGAATGTGTGTTTTTGTATTTGTGTATGTACATGTACGGATATGAGAAAAATGAACAAAAGTGAAGTTAAAACCGACAAAAACGAGCACGGGAATGGAAATTGGTTCAAAAGCCGAAGTCGAGGAAGCAAAATGATCAAATAAAGCTCATGATTGTATAAGAAGACCTCAGAGATACATCAAAGTACAAATATAGTCCCTGGACAAAGTTTAGAAGAATTGGCGATTTTTGTCCCTGCACTTTCAGGAATTTACAAAAATGATCCCTTGGAAGAAAAGACAAATGAAGTCCTCCAAGAATCAGAGAAAGTCAATATAAGACCTTGGAATATAAGTTTGGATAATTACAGAATAGGTCCCTGGAGTTTCAGTAATTACACCATGGTCCTTGTCATTTTATCCTTAAATCCTAATACTAAATACCACAACTGGTCCATCAAATAAATACCCAATCCCACAAGCCCAAAATCTTAACAAGCCCACCACCCCTTCCCTGCCTTACCCAGGCCTGCCCTTTTAACCCGATCTACCACCATACCCGGTCAGTCAACCCACACCCCAATAATAAAAACATCCCTTTTCAATTCCCGCCCTCTAAACTTTTTACAAACCCAGAAATAACACTGTTCTATGAACCCTAAAGTTACTACCCACCAAATTACCCACCTCAAATAATAATTACCCAATCATTAGCTTCTAGAAACACACGCACATGTCAGGGTATGGCAAGGAATGACACGTGGTCCAATGACAAGACACACGCAGGATTCACAAGTTATTCATTCACGATCCAAGGGCTGAGATTAGTGGATTAGAGACCAAGAGTGATCAAACGGCTGAAAGGGATTCAAACTAACACAAAGGTGCCTGGATTGATGACTTGGCAGTTGCTAGAAGCTTCATACCTCACTCTTTCAGCATCTATAAATAGAACCTCCCTCACCTCATGTATCTTGGTTAAATTTTTAAGGTTATAATTTAGGAGTAGGAGTAGGATATAATCAGAAGTAATTCAAATATTGTATTCCTTATTCCAAGCTTTGTACTCAAATTTCATTTTTAATATAATTCAAATGTTGTTTTAAATTCCTTTGCAGTCTATTTTCTTATTATTAGTTGCTTTAAATATTGTCTCAGCTTTCATTTTTAATCTGTTATAAGCTTATTCTATTAATAGCCAGTATTGAGTTTTATAATTTTTGTTCTGAATTGAATTGGTGAATTGAAATGTGGTCAATTAAAGTCAACAAGTGGTGGTGTATGTATGAAACTGGGAATTCAGAAGTTGATGGTTGTTGCAGAGGTGATTTATAAGCCTATCTAAAGATAGGTTGTGAGGGAGACCCTCTCTGTTTGGCTGAGAGGTTGTTCGTAAGTTTTCATTTAAATTTCAAAAGCTTAAATTTGCATTGCTAGTGTAGATCTGTTTTCAGTACTTGATTATTGTTCATTTCAGTTTATATTGTCTTTATATAGCTTATTCTAGTTGCTTTTATATTAATATTAGTAGTTGGTTGAAGTTTGGTTATTCACTGTTTCATATATCTGTTATATCTCTTGGATCTGTGTTCTTGTTGGATTCTTTGTTTCTGTGTGGATTATTTGCTTATTGGATAATTATTGACACCTGTGTTGATTGATTTGAAATTATTTGCCACATATTAGTTTTGACAGTCAATTTCAGGTGTGTTTGGTATAACTGTATCTTGAGTGTTTGTAACCGTTTTTTGACCAATTTCTTTAGTTAATGTAGTTTTCAGTGGTTATTAGTAATTGATTGTGAGCAACTCTCAGTAGTTTTAAGTAGTTAAGCATCATTTGCATTTATATTCAATATTTCACTTTACTTAACAGTTAAAATAAATAGTTATAGCATAATATTTTTAGGATTGCGTTTAGTTGAAGCTCTTTGGTCATGTTAAGAGCATATCAGTTAGATAGTAGAATTGCATGGTCATTTTTGAATTTCATTCACTTTAGCTCAAATTTCTTTTCCCAACTTGCATCAGTTTAAACCAAAATCATTGTTGAAACCTAGTTTAAGATTAATCTGTTTTAGGCCTTAGTTAACTGTAGATTTAATTTCAATATCGCTTATTTCATTTGTTTAGAGTCTAGTATCACAGATTTGTAGGATCTAAAACCATTTCAACCCATAACTCAAACTGCAACAGTATGTTTTTTCATTTCACAGCTTTTTTTTCAACCTTAGGATTTAGCTAGCTTTGATTAGATTGAGCTTGAGATACTAATAGTTTAGGTAGCTTATAGGTTAGTCTTTATCCATTTAAGCTTAATTTGGTATTTAGAACTTGTTCACTAGCTTAAATATAGGGCTGCAAATCTGTCCCTTGCCCTGTACCATCAGTTTAGTTAACATTTCAAGGCAACCATTAGGACATCAATTAAGCTCTAGAATTAATTTTTTTGGTGTTTCTGTCATCTCAGTAGGTCTGTGGATTGTTTGCCCCCATTAGTTTGATAACTTAGCTTATTTGGAATGCTTATTGATCTTATCTTATTGAGTAGTTTGGGCTAAGCATCTGTTTTCACATCTAGGCCTGCAAGTGTGAGTTTTAGTTTGTATTCTAAGATTATTGGTTCTTATGAGTTCATTTTTGCTTATAATTGCTTGTTTAACTGTATTGGAAGCCTCAGCTTATTCTGTGTTTCTTAACTGCTTATTCAATTGTGCTTATCACATCTGTTTTGGTCCAACTAGTGCTTCTGATGTTCATTTTGCTTTTCCACTGTTCATTTGAGCTATTTTTAAGTGTATGATACTTTGGGTAAAAGATTGAATTGATTTGGGTCAGGAGTGCTTAGTAATAAGCACTCCAAATAAGCAGTTTTAAGCCAAATAGTATCTACAGTGCTTATTTTCCAATTTCTATATCTTTCCTAGCTTTAGAATATTATTTTAGATTTTCTCTGAATTTTTCATATTTTTCTGAGTCCATTTACTATTTTTCTTATTTAATTTTCATTTTTGATCAATTTTAAATACTTTTTAATTACAAAAAAAATCCAAAAAAATCAGAAAAGCCAAGAAAAATCCAAAAATATTTTAGAAATTTATTTTCAGTTATTTTAGATTTTTAGAAATTTATTTTGCATTTTCCCCATTTATTTTGAATTTTTATTAATTTTTAATTAGATTTAATAGTTTTTAATTCCCAAAGTTTACATAAAAAGCCAAAAAAATTAGTTTTTAGTTTTAAAATTACTTTTTAGTTATTTAATTATTTTCAAAATTTATTTTTTATTTTTCTCACCTTAATTGCATTTTCTTTTGATTTTTAATTAGTTAATTAGTTTTTAATTCATAAAAAATAAATAAAAAGTCAAAAAAATATTTTTCTTTTTCTTAAAATTTTCTTTTATCATTTTTAATTTTTCAAAATTATTTTCAAGTCCGTAGGAATAGTGTAGCTTAAAATTCACGTTTTATTTCGTACGTTTACGTTTAATTCGCGTTTTAGCTTACGTTACGATTTAAGTTTGTTTACTTGATTTACATGCTTAGTTGGTTATTTGTATTTCATTTACCTATTCCTTAGTGTAATATCATAAATATCACTTTTTACCACTTTCACGACACGTTTCACGAATCGGGAATTCGAAATTCCATTCATCCTTCACACGACTACGACCTTGGGTTATCCGTATTTCTTTGTGGATCTCTTGAGTAATA
Organism: Artemisia argyi; assembly: GCA_030686995.1. NCBI lineage: Eukaryota > Viridiplantae > Streptophyta > Magnoliopsida > Asterales > Asteraceae > Artemisia > Artemisia argyi. The sequence continues at coordinate 14,102,077 of CM060689.1, read as the reverse complement.
ATATACTATATATAATTTGATTTTATCACGAATCAGTTACCCTTTCCAGTTTTCCCTCCCTGCAATAACTTTATCCCGCATAAACATTTCAGTAGCATATATACCTTTTGGCGGGGACATGTCCCCACTGAAAGTTAAGGCGCCAATTTTCCCACCAAATTGCAACTTTGTCGGCCAAACTTTTACTACATATTATAATATACCAAAACACTTTTCACAAAGCACAGATAAATTTGGAAAAATACACATAAATTCATCAAAAACCCGATTGTCAATTCCCACAAAACATAAATAACAATGGATGGCTTAACGCTGGAACAGGAGTGGGCAAAGACTTTATCAAACATGCTCCTGTATAATGAAATTATACTTGAATATGGATGAGAAATTTTTGATGAATATGGTTCTTATGCAAACTTTGCACTGTGGATGAGGGATCGGATTCTGGCGTGGTTGAGGCAAAAGCCGTACTATAGAGAGTATTTGGAAGATATGGATGCTGCTGAAGCTGAAAGCACGTTGGGCCGCAGACTTGATGATATGGGAAATAGGATAACAAATCTCGAAGCTTCGTTTCAATACATCGACCACCGGATGAAAGCAAGGAAGGAAAAAGATGGTGCAGGTTCTTGCAAAGCGGGAAGTAGCAGCAAAAGAAAATGAATGGGCGATGTCTGTTATGGTCTATGTCGTGTGTTTCGTTCGACCAGACCAAAATGCTGTGGGACCCACAAGTCCGCGCCAAAAGAAGTAACTGTCCCCGCCGAAAGGTATTAGCAAGGGGGTTTTGGCGGGGGACTTTCGGTGGTGATATGTCCTTGCCGAAAGTTATTGGCGGGGAGATGTCCCCGCCGAAAGCGTCAAAATGTTCTCGCTAAATTCGGTCAATGTTGTAGTGAACTGTCATTGTAACTGTTGAGTGTTTATCAAGTACAGAATTTGACTTTCTAAGAAGTCAACTGTGTTTTATTGAACTCTATGAATTAACTTATCGGACATCAAATTCTATATTAATTTACAATAATTTGTACAAAATCCAATATGGGATTATAGGGTAATCTAACAGTTTAATGAAACGTACTACATTAATATAGTAAGATAAAAAGACAATCATACTTTTAAACACTTCTTTACAAAAAATCATTTTTTTTAACATTGTCAAACAAACGGAAAATTTAGTTAAGGGACCAAACCCGACATGGGTCGCAACCACAGGGACCAAACCTGTTAAAAAAAGTAAAAGGACTAAATCCGTTAAACCCGACAGACCACATGGACCATTTATGAAATTAACTCTAAAGTTTATAACTCGATAAAATGGGTTCTAAGCAAGACTATACAAGCCATGTATTACATGTTTTATGAATGAATGAAAAGTTACAACCATAAAACGCTAGCTATAAGAGTGCAAGGTGAGGGAGTACAGTGACCAAAGAATATGCAAATGGATGGCATAGGAAATAACCATGACTACGCGGTTGCTATGGAACCAAAGGCCGCTATAGAGTCGAAGGCAAAGGGAACCAAAGGCGGAGTGGTAAAAGAATATGCCCAACATGGCAATTGAATTCTTTTTGTTAAACTTACAAAAATTTTGCATTTTCTTTAAGGTTAATTGAAAATTGGGGTCGCTTGTTGTTGGAACGGTTTGTTGTTGTCAGATTTTTGGTGATTTGTGAGACATTTTTTGAGTTGGAGAATAGTTGAAGAAGATAATAGTTGTAGAAGAGAATGTGTGAAAAAAATAGAGAAGAGAAGGTGATATTTATAGAAGGAGTTAACTACATTTTTGGTCCTCGTGGTTTACCGGGTATAACGGTTTTGGTCCAATAGTTTAAAACATAACGGATCCAGTCCAAGATCCGACGACCCATAACACTTTTGGTCCAATATTTTGTTGACTGTTAGTTTGACCAATTAAAAACCATAAAATGACTAAAATACCCTTGTTTGTCAATAAGAAATGTCTAAAATACCCTCCTCCTCCTCCTCCTCCTCATTATTATTATTATTATTATTATTATTATTATTATTATTATTATTATTATTATTATTATTATTATTATTATTATTATTATTATTATTATTATTATTATTATTATTATTATTATTATTATTATTATTATTATATAACACATAACATAATCCAAACACCTCCAGCCATTTTTTTTCTTCATCTTCATCTTCCCGGACAACCAAACCCAGAATCCGGGAATCGAAACCCATATTCCGGCGAGATTACGGCGAATCGGCGACCATGTTTTATACCTATCTTCAACTAATCCTAAGAAAACCAAACCAAACTCCTTCATCTTTATCAAAAACTAAGAAAACCAAACCATTCATTTCCAACTAAGAAACTGCTTCATCTCCAACCTCGTTTCATCTCCAACTAATCCTAAGAAAACCAAACTCCTTCATCTTTATCAAAAACTAAGAAACTTCTAAAAAACCACACAAAGACTTTTAAAATCACCACCACGAAACCCCTATCGCCACCACCAAAGATCCGGCTAGATCCACGACTCGTGGTGTTGGTTTTCAGCTAAATCTACAACATCACCACCACGGAACCCCCATCGCTACCAGCACTAAATCCGGCTAGAGACACCACCACGAAAAACCTTATCTTTTAGAAACCCCATCGCGACTCGTGGTGTTGGTTGTTGTGGTGGTTGGTGGGTAATAATAGACCTGAGGTGGTGACGGGTGATGGCACGCCGACATTGGGACGGCCAGGATAGGTGGTTGGGGTTTGATTATGTTTGTGTTGGTGGGTGTGTGTTTGTCTGACTGAGATGAAGATGAAGATAGGGGAGAGAAGAGTGTTAGTAGGGATTATTTATTCCTTTATTAATAATACACAATAACCAAATTACCCTTGTATTTAACAGTCAAACTTGGTCAAACTAACGATGTTATTAACTTTGGACCAAAAGTGTTACGGGTCGTCGGATCTTGGAATGGATCCGTTACGTTTTAAACTATTGGACCAAAACCATTATACCCGGTAAACCACGAGGACCAAATATGTAGTTAACTCTTATAGAAGAGAAAGTGTATTATTTGGAAAAAAAAAATTATACAAACACCCCAACGGCTATTTTATTTCTTGCTCCACATTTGATCGCCTCAACGACCCAACTAGGCAAAAAAAAGGGAGGCGCGTTCGGTCTGGGTTAGTGTACGGATTATGGAGGGACGCGGCCTAAAGGGTAAACCGGCCCTTGTTGGGGCCATTGTTACGATTGGCCTAAAATCTCGAGTTTCAGTTTCTCCTAGCTACTAAACGCTTGAAATAAGACCATTTCAATTTCTTTAATGAGAAATGCTAGATCCACTAAAAGTTTACAAACAAAATGACATGACAAGCGAGTTGAACCAATCAAAATGTGTAATATTTTCTCTTTCTCACCCACAATATTTACATGACGCATAAGGGTATGGATTTTATTTTGTAAAATATTTTGAAGTATATCATTTCTCTTCTTTTACATTGCATTTCTTGCTAGTTTCAACAAGTGTTGTAAATATCGGTCTTGGCGGCCGATATATCAGTGATATATCGCTTATCGGCGGTCGATCGATACGATATTTCACTTATCGGTTTGGTCAAAATCGGTCAAATATCGGTCATATCGTTCAAATATCGGTCATATCGGTCAAATTTATTGGTCAAATATCGGTCATATCGGTCAAATCGGTCAAATTTATTGGTTCAGGTTCTTTCCAATCAATCATTAATATATTTGAGTTTAATTGGAGCACTTTGGTAGTATACCAGTTCTCTCTTATAAGTTATAAATATAATTTATGTTTTGTTTTGTGTTACATATGTTGCATTTCAAAAATATACATAAATTTCTTTACAATTTATGGTCTCCGATATATCACTAATATATCGCCGCCATATCGGTCTTGGCGCTTGGCGGTGGTCGACCGCCGAGGTACCGCCGAGCGATATTTACAACACTGGTTTCAACTTTCACGTGCCCCTAGTGACTTACGGGGTATTTGTTTAAGCTTATATGTAGCTTATGAGTTTATTCGTTTTTCGACTTATATTTCATATTCATAAACCTCAATTTTCCAGCTTATTTTGAGACTTGTAGAACCTCACTTCCTAGCTTTATATTTTCATATTCATAAACCTCAATTTGCAGAAGCGCATGTCCAGGAAGTGAGGTTATACGAGGCCCATTTTGAGACTTGTAGGCTTTATATTTCATATTTATAAACCTCAATTTTCCAGCCCATTTTGTGTTTGATGCTATTTTGCAACTAATTTGAATGGACAATTGGTTTTAGATGTTTTTGTTTTCCGTTTTCCACTACCTTGAGGTTCAAAATTCCCACCCTTTGAACACCTATAATTGACTTCGTACATCTAACCATTTTCTGATTTGGTTCTATTTTTAACAATGACAAAACCGAGCTCCCGAGCTATATTCTGCACCCACTCAGTTACTTGCTCGTGAGAACCGAAAACCTGAAAATTACAACATTTATTTAACTTTTACATTTTTACAACTTTTATTACAACTACATTTTTACAACTTTTACATTTTTACCTTTTTAAAACTTTTATTACTACAAATTTTATTTAACATATTTTCAACTTTTATTTATTTTTATTACAAGTTTTATTTAAAAAAAAAGCAAAAAAAAAAAAAAAAAAAAAAAAAAAAAACGCGTTAATAGCGTGTACACCTCTCATACACACACACAAATGTTTTTTACAACATATTCATTTTTTATAAAACCTATACTTTTTTTTAAAACTTTTACTTTGAAATAAAAAAAACAAACAAAAAAACAAAAACGCGTTTTTACGCGTGACCCACACACATAACACACTCACATAACTCTATCACACACACACTCACATAACTCTCTCTCTCTCTCTCTCTCTCTCTCTCTCTCTCTCTCTCTCTCCCTCTCTCTCTCTCTCTCTCTCTCTCTCTCTCTCTCTCTCTCTCACACACACACACACACATTCATCTGACTCTCTCTTTTCTCTCTCTATTTTAGATCTAAAAACGTATTTAGATCTAAAATCACTCGTTATTTTGTGATGTTGTTGGTGATCTGTGATGGATTTTATGGTGAGTGGTGATGTTGTTGGTGATCTATGATGGCTTTTTAGGGTTTCTGTGGTAAAAAAAATTGGGGTTTTTTTCAAAATCCGATTATATCTTTCAATTAACCTTTGTTAATTGAAAGATTTACTTAATTTATCAAATCTATAAGTTTTTTATAAAATGCCTAATTTTTGAAAAATTAGGGTTTGAAAAATTTGGGGATTTTGATGGTTGTTTGTGATCTGTGATGGATTTTATAGTGAGTGGTGATGTTGTTGGTGATCTGTGATGGCTTTTTTGGGTCTTTGTGGTAAAAAAAAATTGGGGGGTTTTTCAAAATCTGATTATATCTTTCAATTAACCTATGTTAATTGAAAGATTTACCAATTAATTTATCAGATCTATAAGTTTTATATAAAATGCCTAATTTTTGAAAAATTAGGGTTTGAAAATTTTGTGGATTTTGATTGTTGTTTGTGATCTGTGATGGATTTTATGGTGAGTGGTGATGTTGTTGATGATCTGTGATGGCTTTTTAGGGTTTCTGTGGTAAAAAAAAATGGGGGTTTTTCAAAATCCGATTATATCTTTCAATTAACCTTTGTTAATTGAAAGATTTATTAATTAATTAATCAAATCTGTAAGCTTTTTATAAAATGCCTAATTTTTGAAAAATTAGGGTTTGAAAGTTTTGGGGATTTTGATGGTTGTTTATGATCTGTGATGGATTTTATGGTGAGTGGTGATGTTGTTGGTGATCTGTGATGACTTATTAGGGTTTATGTAGTAAAAACAATTGGGGGTTTTTCAAAATCCGATTATATCTTTCAATTAACCTATGTTAGTTGAAAGATTTACCAATTAACTTATTAGATCTACAAGTTTTATATAAAACGCCTAATTTTTGAAAAATTAGGGTATGCCCTAATTTTTAAAAATCAGGGTTTCAGTGATGGTTTGATGATGTTTCTGTGATGATGGTTTGTTAGATCTAAAAAGATCTAAAAATATTGATGTTGGTAAAATAAAACCACACTTGTGATGTTTCTGGTTGTGCTTATGTGTTTATGGTTTTTAGATAAAAGCAGTTATAAATTGCTTATGTGCTTATGTGCTTATGGTTTTTATATAAAAGCAGTTATAAACTGCTTATGTGCTTATGGCAGGCCTGCAGCCCTAGTAGGCATAGAGCCCGTCCGGTAGGGGTGGGTTATAATGACCCTACCTATTATGATATTTTAACCCTCTCTATTATGTAGAGAGTTTGGTGATGAAACTGCTTATGAAACTGAAAATAACAAACTGCTTATATGCTTGATAAGCAGTTTGTTATTTTAAGCAGATTTGAAACTTTTTTTTTTCAACTGAGATACGGTAATGATGATTTAAAAAAACATGATTTTGGCATGGCATTTCCGAATGGACAACAAAAAAAACTTAATTTTGCAACCTTTGATGTTTTAGCCATATATGATAAAACTTGCTTATGTGAAATAACTTATAATCTGAGCCTAATGTTATCTAGATGTCTTTTTAATGTGTAAAATGGTGATTACCTCTTGTGTGTAAAATGGTGATTGAGACATTTCGGCAACCTAAGATATTTGTTGCTTTTTTTGTGGCTTGTTAATTGCGGCTTGTGTTTCACTTAGCTTGTGTTGCTTTGTTTGTGATACTGATTGAGAGTTGCTTTCACTTGCGGCTTCACTTGTGATACTGATTGAGAGTTGCTTTCACTTGCAGCTTTCACTTGTGCAAATATGCTTCTTTGTGGTTTGTTAGAATATCTAAATAGGGAGGGTCAATATATTGTTTTACAATATTGTTGTGACACTGCTTATTATTTAGGGGGTACTTGTTTTGCTTTGTTTGTGATATTAATTGAGAGTTGCTTTGTGATACTGCTTTGTTGGATTTGTGATTAAGAGTTGCTTTGTGATTGAGATTGCTTTGTGATACTGCTTTGTGGTGAGGCTCATTATATCACGAGCCTTGTTTATAATGGAGCAAAGCTGTTTGAGAATCTTTACTATTGTCTTGTGAGTACTTGCAGTTTGAGAATCTTTACTTTTGCTTTGTGAGAACTTTGTTGTACCTGACAGTCTGAGCTTGTGGAATCTGAGCTTGTGAACCTTGTGTAACATGTGTATTGTGTGGAATGTGAGTTTGTGAGACTTGTGAAACATGTGTATTGTGTTTCACTTGTGGAATCTGCACTTGTTGTAACTTGGGTGCAATCTGTGCACTTGGTGCAATCTGTTTCACTTGTGTAACTTGGGTGCAATCTGTGCACTAGGGTACAATCTGTTTGTGTGCAATCTGCACTTGGACAAAAAAAAAAAAAAAAAAATGCTTGTGTGCAATCTGCACTTGGACAAATGGTTTTCTAAAAAGGCGATGACGAATGGTTTTCTAAAAACCGAAAGGATAGCAAAGTGATATTTTTATCACTTTGCAACCTTCATATCGGAGCCTAACATTTAATTATTTTCAGACTATAAGGCGATGACAATTACGTGTTAATCTGAGCCTGTTTTGCTTGTGTGCAATCTGCACTTGAACAAAAAAATGTGTGTTTTGTGTGCAAACTGCATTTGGACAAAAAAGTGCAATCTGCACTTGGACAATATATATATATATATATATATATATATATATATATATATATATATATATATATTTATATAATAATAATAATAATAATAATAATAATAATAATAATAATAATAATAATAATAATAAGCAAAAAACAAAAACTGGAAAAGAAAAAAAAGTACAAAAGCTGAAAAAAGTACCCTCCCACTAGGGAGGGTTTGGCAGTCGTGCAACCCTAAACCCTCATAGACCCCGTTCTTATAACAACACCTATTTTTTATTGGTAAATTTGAGTGTACATGTTGAGGTTAATTACATTTAACAATTTTTTTTGTGGATGTGTTAAAATTTCTAACATTTTTATAGTTAACATTTAAGTCGTCGTATCAGGATTAGTGTGTCTGCTTCTACAAAGAATATCTACTACGAATTTATGAATTAAATTCTCAAATTAGTTTCAAAAGAAGAGCTTATAATATGATACAAACAAATTTTTTAAAGATACTAAGAGCACTTGGTGCAGTTAGTCGAAGAGGCTCGCCGTTTCCATGTGGCTGGGTCTTCGGCTCGCCGTTCCTCGCCGCCAAACCAAACCCCCCTCGCCGTTCTTCTCCATTGGTAAGGTTTTCGTGGACACGGCGAGGAAAAAACCTGACGAAAAGTGAGATTGTGTACCTTGGATTTTACAAAAAACGGATATATTACCGTTTCTTTTCAAACGGTCGATTTCATTTTATTTTTCTTTTCTTTTCTTTCCTTTCTTTTTAAACACACAAACTCTATAAATACTAAACTCATTTTCACTTCTCCTCACTACATTTTAACCAACTAAAATAAAAACTTCTATATCTCTTCTCCAATTAAACACAAAAATGTCTCAAAACCCGAACAAAGTAGGCTATTTCACGAACCTTCTAACGTCAAACCAACGTCAATACGGGGGAGCCTCAAACTCTTCTACTCACTCGTCGCAAAATCTAAGCCCTTAACCGCCATATGGTTCGCAACCATTCAATCCGAATGAAATTTACCGTAACCAACAATATGCGTTTCAACAAGGATTCGCAAATCAAGCCTAATTCAATCCGATACCACAATTTTATAACCCGAATCAACCGTCCACGTTTCCTACTCCTCCATTACAACCACCAATCGAATAACAACCATCTCAACCAACGTTTAAAGTACCTAAGGCACAATCACCGGCCAAATGTCGAGGAAAAAAAAACCGAAACCCAAAAAGCAAAAAGAGTTGTAAATTTAGACGCTGACGATGACAATGACTTAAAAAGGGGCCCGGTGCGGTTACACCACTTAGACACCCTAATCGCCGCCACTGAATCTAAACACGAACACTTTGAAAAGTAGTGTTTCCAATATGTTAAGTGGGTTATAAATATATTTGTTTGAGGAAACTGCAAAATACATCCTTGTGGTTTACACATTTTGGCATCTTACATCCCTGTTAGAAACTTTTGGCAACATACATTCCCCGTTAGGCAAACGTTTGCCACAATACATCCCTCGTTAACAATGAGGACTAACGGTGCAAAAAAAATTAATACTTGCGAAAAAAATTAAAAAATTAATTTTTTTAAAGTTAATATTTAAAAAAAAAAATCAAAATTTTTTAAAAAAATTAATATTTGCGAAAAAAAATTAATTTTTTTTAAAAAATTAATTTTTTTAAATATGCATTTTTAAAAAGGGAAAATTTCATGTATATCCTTGAAAATTTGAAAAATTTCATATATATCCTTTTTACTAGTTTTTGATTCATAAACTACAATGCATTTAATGCATCAAAAGGATATATATGAAATTTTTGAATTTTGCAAGGATATGAATGAAATTGCCCCTTTTAAAAAAATACGCATTTTTTTATAAAAATTAATTTTTAAAAAAATACGCATTTTAAAAAAATTAATTATTATTTATAAAAAAAAATTTATTTTATTTTTCGCAAATATTATTTTTTTTTAATTTTGATTTTTTTTCAATATTAACTTAAAAAAAAATGATTTTTTAATTTTTTTTTTTAATTTAAACTTTTTTTTTTAATTTTAAATTTTTTTAACTTTTTTTTTTTTTTTTTTTTTTTTTTTTTTAAAAAAAAGAGGACTAACGGTGCAAATGTTTGGCTAACGAAGGCTAACGGTGTAATATTTTCAGTCTCGTTAAGAGATAACGGAGGAAAATTTTGCACCGTTAGTCCTCATTGTTAACGAGGGATGTATTGTGGCAAACGTTTGCCTAACGAGGGATGTATATTGCAAAAGTTTCTGACAAGGATGTAAGATGCCAAAATGTGTAAACCACATGGATGTATTTTGCAGTTCTCTCTATTTGTTTATTGCATTTTTATTCTGGTGCAATCACTTTTTGTTTGCTTTTCTCAAACATTTTCATTTCTTAGGTTTGATCCAACTAGCATTAAGTAAAAACTTGTTTTAATCAGATCGATCACAAGAGTGTCAAGTTCTTTATACATATAGGTAGATCTTTATAATTTATGTCTAAGTTGTTTTCAAGTTTCGAAGATTTGAATTGAGTTTGGTTAATATCCACACGAAAAAAAAGGTGTAAATGTACATATATGGATGGGCTAATCGTTATCATATGGTTATAAGAAAAAAAGGGTGTAACGAAAAGAAGAAAAACTTTGAAGGAAAAAGAATATGAAAACGAGTAGTGTGGACGAAAGGCAATATTGGTAAAAGCAACCAAACCCAAAAAGAGTAAGATAAACCTTTATTACATGTTCGATTATAAATTATGATTTTGAAGTAATACTACTAAAAAAGGGGATAACATCCCTGCTGTAACACAGCAGGGAGTTACCTGCTGCACACACAAAAACCACCCCCCACGTTACTAAATGGTCCCTGAATGTTCATTTTGCAGCAAAAATGGTCCCTGTCGAAGCCTTAAACAGCAGCTAACGATCACTGCTGTTACAGCAGTGATCATTTTCCCACTAAAAAAATATAAAGTTATTAAGTACTCAATAGCTATTTTGCTTGTTGCAAAACCAATTGTTGTTTGTTACTTTTGCTTCTATATATTTGGTCCCTCGTCTTCTCACATTTGCCGCAAAGCACCACGTACTTTAATTTCAAAAAACAAAACCGAAAATGAAAAAGCAATAATTAAGTTTAAACATTATTAATTTATTATTGGTACAAAGTTACATGTTTAACTCGATCCTAAAACTGTTATCAAGATAATAGAGACTTTAAATAAAAAGATTACACTTTAATTAATTATGTAGTACTCCGTAGTATATAAATATAAAGATTACACTGAGACTAAGTCAAGATTGTATATATATAACTAGTTATAATGCCTGCGCACGCGCTAGTTTTTAAAATTTTTGGAATCATATATTTTTATTTATTAAAAAATAAATAATTTAATCTTTGTTTTGTTTGATTTATGATGTTTAATTATAGTTTTTTATTATAAAAAATAATTATTTAAAAATTTTAATCCTATTATTAATTGTATCTTATCTATATTTTTGTATTGATCTTCTACTTGTGTTAATTGTATCTTATTTATATTTTTTTTATTTATCTTCTACTTGTGTTATGGATAAATATAAAATATAACCTAATAAGAAAATAATTTTTTTTTTTTAAATACAATTATTACTAAATAAAGTATGAATTGATTTTTTTTGAAATGAAAAATTTCCAATAGAGGTTTTGTTTTATTATATAAAAGATTTAATATAAAAAGTTACAATAATAAAATATTAAAAATAAAAGTAGTAAGCTAGTCAACCAATAAGTGGCGACAGGTTGGGCAGGTGGAGTGGGAGTAAAACCATTTGTCAACGCACGTGACATGAAAGACGTGCATGCATGGCAAAACACGGACCTCGTCTCCCTCTTCATATTCTTCAATGCATATTGCACACTTAGACCCACTCTCACCCTCCTCGTAGGTCTGTTTGGGTAGTCTGTTCAGTATCTCCCTCCTCAGACCCCTTGGTGCTGGTACTTCTGCAGGTGCTGGTGCTATTTCTGGTGCGAAAAATATGAAGTAAATTATGACTGCTACCAGAAACACCACACAGAGTACTACAATGACTATTAAGGTTCTTGTTGATCCGTCGTTGATGAGGGCAACTGGTGGTGGTGGTAGTGGTGGTGGTTGAGACATGGTGGTTGTGGTGTGTGTAACAGATCGAGTGTGGTACGGTGGCCAGAGATCGGTCAGAAATAAGATGGATGATACCTTGATAACATAGAATTAAAGTGTAACAATTCGCATTTTCATGTTAACTTTTATTCCCGAAAATTTTACTATTCACTTTTTACTATTCACTTTTTACTATTCACTTTTACTATTCACATCCAAAATTTTTATTTCATATTCTCGTAAGTTAAACTATTTTAATGATAATCCGAGAATTTCACACTCGTCGGATCATTTCTGCAAAAATCACGAAGCCGTGTCCGAGATTTACTTTTAGGTTTAAACGTCATTCCAGCATCCCGATATGTCCATAAAACATTATAAACAATAGAAATATGATTTTCTCTCATTTTAGGACAATTCCAAAAGTTTTGGAATTTTACGTTTTTCAGTTCAGCGTTTTACGCGAATTACGCGTTTTAGACCCGTGTTTCCAGTTTTTAGCAGGGTTTTAGCACCCGATAGAACCTACCACTCATTTTATATTTTATTATGGAGTATATTAATAAGTTCTAACATATTTATAAGTTTCATATTTTAGGATACCCGATTTTAAGTTTCATGACTAAACGACTTACCGTTAGCGATTACCGGGACCAAAACTCACTCCGTAAGATAGATAATACCAAGTTTAAGTACCTAGTCACTCCTCCCATCATATGAACGTGTATATGATGATTCACCAAGCCTTGGTGGCTTGGTGATAAGCCTTGGACTTTAGGATACTTGTATATTAAGCAAACTTGGTCACCAAGGGTTCATTAGATCATTACAAGTGTACTACTTGGCCTCCAAGTTTAGGCAACTTCCTAACACCTTCCTAACCTCCTCAAGTCACTATAAAAACCCCCTCTCCTTTCTTTGTACGCCATAACACACACCAACACCCTTCCATTTGCTAGTTTACTTCCTAGTTTCATGCAAGAATCAAGTGCAACATCAAACATAGAAACCCTAGCTTGGTTTTAGGTAATCAAACTACTTCCAATCCTTAGAAACTCTTGGTGATTCTCTTGAGTTTAGATCCACTCAAGTCACCTAAACCTTCATCACAAATCATTCAAGAATACAAGGGTAGAAGGGTTGCTAAAGTGGAGGAAAGCTTATTCAATCAAAGTCCTAGTTCCTAGTTCTTGTCCTAGTTTCCCTTTTCATTAAGGCCAAAAGTTGTAAGAACCCTATTACACTTTCTTGCTCAATATCATTTTCATGCTTATTATGTTTCTTTCATGCTATATATGGGCTTTGTATTGTGTTCATGATGTATAAAAACTAGTAAAACAAGTTGTGTATATATATGTTAACTTATGATATTTAAACAAGTAAACTAGTGACTTTTATGGAGAACCACGACCAAAATAAAGTAACCATGACATGAAACACTTACTTACTGTTATAGATGACTTAAAAAGGAAAACATAGCAATTTGAATCACCTCAAACGAGTACACGAGTCAAAAGTTATGACCATTTGAAGCTAGCGAAACCAAAACGGCAAAACTGCCTATGCAAACTGTTTTGCATTCTGCCAATTTTGAAAGTCCCACTTCTGGTCCGATTCATCAAAAAGTTAAAACACAAAATTTGTCCGGAACGACATTTTCGTTCAGGAACAAAGAAGCTCGAGCCCTGAAAACACTTTCTGAGTGATAATTTTCTTCAAATTCTTAACATCCCATTTTTAGACCAAAGTAACTATATAATGGTTATAATTAGATGAGACCAAGAGGTCTAATAACCTAAAGCCAAGACTAAAACCACGGCTAAAGCCAAGGTTGAGTCTCAAGACCATGGTAACAATGACCAAGGTCAAGGCAAAGCCACGGCTAAAGACCATGTAACTTTTAAAGACCAAAACTTATATATATGTTATCAAATACTACAATAGTAGGGAGCCTCATGTGAGGAGTTCATTAAGTAAGCCATCGAGATGAGTTGTGGATTTACGAATTAAAGTGTCCTAGCTCCTCGAACGTTTACTCCATGACTTCTGAATTATGTCGGCCCGAACGGTAGTAAGAGATATACAACCTATACATGTTTCATAAACGATTTATACTCAAAGACTTACACTATATACTAAGTACTACATCATGAACATTATGCAAGACATATATAGGCAATTCTTCGTATTCTTAGACGTTACTCCAAACCTAAGTCGCAACGTTCTATTATAGGCTGCTCTTAGAGACTTTCGCGATTCGACTACCACTTTCATTTCTCATTACATAAGCTTAAGGTGAGTCATAGCCCCTGCTTTTTCATACTTGTTTTAACTCTTTGGGGGAGATACATGCTCAACTACTTGCTTACTTGTGCAAATACTCAAAACATTTATACTTGATTGTTTTATACTTGATTGTCTTATACTTGATTGCATTATACTTGATTTCATACATACATGATTGTGTTATACTTAATTGTGTTATACTTGATTGCGTTATACATACTTGATACACTATACTTGCTTAAATTAAATACAAGATTCGTATTTACGTGCATACATAATACTCTATTCTGTCGGAGAGGTATTGGTAGTACTCATGGGAAGATTCCCCTACCCTTGTGTCTATGCTTGACCTTGGATGTCGTAGTACTATTTGGGAGATGCCCCCACCATTGCCATATATTCCTGGCCTTGGGTGAATATAATCCGGTGTATTATGTAAACTATCTTTTAGCAGTGGGTTGTGAACACACAGGTTGCAAGTCTCTTATGGCGGGACTTGCAACTGAGTGGATTCACGATGCCTTTGCTGTGCGAATATTCTTTTAAGGCTTTTCAACTATTTTAAGACAAACTCTATGAACTCACCAACCATTGTGTTGACACTTTAGCATGTTTATCTCAGGTTAGTAAGGCGATAGCTAGTGCGTGGAACTTAGAGTCAAGCTGCATATTCTGAAGACTTACGCTTTTATCATTTACCATTCAAAACTTTGTATAAATTTATGTATCATACTTTGGAATCTCAAGTTTGTAACTCGGAATTTATTAATCGAATGGTAACTTTTCAAAACGTCTCATTTAGAGTTCGTTTTCTATACCTTGTACTTTGTATTATGAAGTAGCACCCCTATGACACAGTCTTCCGCTGCGGTATTTTGGGGGTGTAACAGATTGGTATCAGAGCCTTGGTTATAGAGAACTAGGTTGCATTTAGTGCCTAGACTATAACTGCTATATACGTTAAGACTTTCCTCTTTATTTGCCTTACACACACTACATGCACATACGCTTTTTGGTAGTTGTTGGTTTAGTTCCACGCTGTTAGATGATGTGACTTTAGTATTATAAGGAGCCCCAGAGATTAGCCGGGTCATTAAAAACATGGAGCTCAGTAATAACTAATTATTTAACTTGATCTTGTGACAGTTCTTGTTTGATGAGACACAAGATTTGAGTTAAATAATATTATTGCTTAGCTTTAGGGATTTGATGACTTGATTATCTTACTATCGGCCTCAGAAGGTGGATTTTGTGTCGGAAATTCTTAAGTAGGATGTTTTAGAATCTCCTTATTTAAATGGATTGGGATGCCTCTTCATTTAAATAAAGAAATTGTAAATCACCGAACCATAAGTTTATGAGACCTTACTTACATAAATTTGGACGCTTCTTTTTGTAAGTAATGTGTTATAAATAAATGGGCTTAATTGTAGCCGATACGACTCCTTAACTAGAACCTTAAACGAATCAGAGTAAACACCACTATATTAGAGATCCCGAATTCTCTTAGACACACTGTAAGTAGTTAACATCAACAGAACTTCAGGACGAAGTTCTCCTTAAGAGGTAGAGACTGTAACAATTCGCATTTTCATGTTAACTTTTATTCCCGAAAATTTTACTATTCACTTTTTACTATTCACTTTTACTATTCACATCCAAAATTTTTATTTCATATTCTCGTAAGTTAAACTATTTTAATGATAATCCGAGAATTTCACTCGTCGGATCATTTCTGCAAAAATCACGAAGCCGTGTCCGAGATTTACTTTTAGGTTTAAACGTCATTCCAGCATCCCGATATGTCCATAAAACATCATAAACAATAGAAATATGATTTTCTCTCATTTTAGGACAATTCCAAAAGTTTTGGAATTTTACGTTTTTTAGTTCAGCATTTTACGCGAATTACGTGTTTTAGACCCGTGTTTCTAGTTTTTAGCAGGGTTTTAGCACCCGATAGAACCTACCACTCATTTTATATTTTATTATGGAGTATATTAATAAGTTCTAATATATTTATAAGTTTCATATTTTAGGATACCCGATTTTAAGTTTCATGACTTAACGACTTACCGTTAGCGATTACCGGGACCAAAACTCACTCCGTAAGATAGATAATACCAAGTTTAAGTACCTAGTCACTCCTCCCATCATATGAACGTGTATATGATGATTCACCAAGCCTTGGTGGCTTGGTGATAAGCCTTGGACTTTAGGATACTTGTATATTAAGCAAACTTGGTCACCAAGGGTTCATTAGATCATTACAAGTGTACTACTTGGCCTCCAAGTTTAGGCAACTTCCTAACACCTTCCTAACCTCCTCAAGTCACTATAAAAACTCCCTCTCCTTTCTTTGTACGCCACAACACACACCAACACCCTTCCATTTGCTAGTTTACTTCCTAGTTTCATGCAAGAATCAAGTGCAACATCAAACATAGAAACCCTAGCTTGGTTTTAGGTAATCAAACTACTTCCAATCCTTAGAAACTCTTGGTGATTCTCTTGAGTTTAGATCCACTCAAGTCACCTAAACCTTCATCACAAATCATTCAAGAATACAAGGGTAGAAGGGTTGCTAAAGTGGAGGAAAGCTTATTCAATCAAAGTCTTAGTTCCTAGTTCTTGTCCTAGTTTCCCTTTTCATTAAGGCCAAAAGTTGTAAGAACCCTATTACACTTTCTTGCTCAATATCATTTTCATGCTTATTATGTTTCTTTCATGCTATATATGGGCTTTGTATTGTGTTCATGATGTATAAAAACTAGTAAAACAAGTTATGTATATATATGTTAACTGATGATATTTAAACAAGTAAACTAGTGACTTTTATGGAGAACCACGACCAAAATAAAGTAACCATGACATAAAACACTTACTTACTGTTATAGATGACTTAAAAAGGAAAACATAGCAATTTGAATCACCTCAAACGAGTACACGAGTCAAAAGTTATGACCATTTGAAGCTAGCGAAACCAAAACGGCAAAACTGCCTATGCAAACTGTTTTGCATTCTGCCAATTTTGAAAGTCCCACTTCTAGTCCGATTCATCAAAAAGTTAAAACACGAAAGTTGTCCGGAACGACGTTTTCGTTCAGGCGCAAAGAAGCTCGAGCCCTGAAAACGCTTTCTGAGTGATAATTTTCTTCAAATTCTTAACAGCCCATTTTTAGACCAAAGTAACTATATAATGGTTATAATTAGATGAGACCAAGAGGTCTAATTACCTAAAGCCAAGACCACAACCATGGCTAAAGCCAAGGTTGAGTCTCAAGACCATGGTAACTGTTAAATGTTACGTATAAACATTAATAGGTAAATGTCTAGGATCGAACACGAGACCTCGGGATTGCACACTTTACAAACAAGAATAATGTAAATAAATATATATATTTATTAAATGTATGAAATATATATATTTATAACACTTAATGGACTAAACGGTCGTTAGTTGTTAACCGTATGGACTAACTATCGTTAAATAAGAAAGATAAGGACTTGAGTGTAACTTGGGAGTCAAGAAGGTTCTAGAAACCCCTTGGGTTTGCTATGGCCGGTCGACCCACAACCCATAGGGTCGATCCACCCTTTCTTGTGCTCCAAGATATCACCTAGTATAAATACAAGGCCTTGGGGTTAGACTTAACAATCTTTTGTGCACACACACTAACCCTAAAAATCTTGTTTTCTTTCTTCTTTGCTTGGCCGATCGTACCCCCCCCCCTCCTAGGGATCTTTGGGTCGATTTTCTAAGTACAAAACATTAAGTGTTTCGTTTACTTGCAACAACCTTTATTCGTTGGTAGTTTGTGTGTACAAGAACGAGGTAATTACTTACTTTAGTAATTATCAAGAGATCGATAAACAAAACGGTAAGGGGTTTATCATTGATCTAATTGTCCAAGAATCAAGGTTTATTGAAGTGCATCGGGTACGTTTACTATTTATGTTTTAGTTAATATTTATGTGTTATACTTGATCCTAGCTTCCGCAATACGTGTATTTGATTGTCAAACTCTAACAGTGGCATCACGAGCCATGTATAACATGTAATTGATTACTAAAACGTAATAAAAACCGGATCTTTAATTGTTTTAGATACATGTTTTTTTTTGATCTAGGGTTTTTCCTATTTTTTTTTCTAAAAATTTCGAAACCCTAACCCTAATTTTGGGGGGGGGGGGTCGATTTTCCCATGAAACCCTAATTAGGGTTTTGTGGTTTTATTGATTATGTGTAATCACTAGAAACCCTAGGTCATTAACCGGTTAATTGAACGTATCTTGTGACCTAATTGCTAATTGTTAGGTTTTAATCCGTGACTTACATGCATGTTTGTCATGGATCTTGTTTTGTTGTCACATATTTAGATAGATCTTAAATTGGGGAAGACTCCAATATATATTAAAATCAATTTTATATGCTATGTGGTGTGTTTTTAGCTTTGGCCTACGCAATTGATTCGTCAATGTATGTGGCTCACCTCCATTAAGAGGTGAAGGCCTTAGTTGATTACATGCGTTATTATACCTAGAATTGATTTTATTAGGATCTTTTCTAAAACGGTTTGCATGTGGCTAATTGTTTCACTTACATTATTATTGTTTGTTTGATTTTCTTTGCAACTTGTTTTATTGTTTTTAGTTGGACTTGATGTAAGCAATAAAAGGGTGTTTTCATAAAGAAAATTAAAACGGACTAATAATTGTGAAACCCTAAAGTGATAAAGTAAGAATCTTGCAATGGTCTTATGACAATCGTGGTCCGATTCGCACGGTAATCAGCTCCCAGTCGAGACTAGCATTATTCAAACTTTATTACTATTTTGAGATTGAATCCATAAACTTTTGCTTGAATGATGTTTTGTGCAAATATGGTGTTAAAATTAAGTCTTTTAAGATGATATTCATAACCGTGATTTGAAGGCTTAGAAAAGAGCCTAAGAGTCTGCCTTGGTTATCACAATCTTGAATATATCTTAAACAAATTACTTTTAAAATTATATGTTGTAGAAAGTCATCTTAGGGTTTTGGCATAAACCTCAAGTAAAACTTTGTGTATTAATTTCAGGAATCGGACATAAAAAGTTTTTATGAAAACTTATGTTATAAAGATGAGTGCATGCATCTTTGTACATAATTTTGATTGACATATCAAAAATTGATACCCTTAAAATTTAAGTTACGTGCCATCTACCTATAAGAAACACTTGGAATTTTAATTTAGTAAACGTGAGACCTAGGCTAAATTACTATAACAAGGTAAAATTCTTTTAACGCGTGAGACCATAATTGTAATTTTACAGTTTCTAAGGTAGACGACTTAATTAAGTTGTGCGTGAGACCTAGAACTTAAGGCATGAGATGGGATAAAACATGCTTACAAAGGCAAATTGATGAATCAATTTGATGTAAATCCCATAATGATCTAGGAATTGGAAATCTTGTTTGCCAATTATTGTTCGACAGATTACTATCTTTTGTACTTTTACCACTAGCAGATCAACTGGTGTGGTGAAACTATGTAAAGTTAGATCCTAGATTTTCAAGAAAATTAGTTGGTTATATGAATATAGCCTTGGGTATTTTATTTTCTTGAAGATATTGATTATCGAAAATACTAATATTTGAACTTTATCTGTAGATATGGCTCAACCCGATAACCAAACTGTGATTAATGCTTTCAAGAGTCATCTTGAGAGAGAGAAACTCACTGGAAAGAATTTCAATGACTGGTACCGTTCGCTCAGAATTGTCTTGAGGGCGTCTGGTAAGATGGATTATGTGACCGAGGAATGCCCTGCTGAACCTGCTGCTACGGCAACACCTGAAGCAAAGGCAGAATGGAAGGTGACTAATGCTAAGTACAATGAGGTTGCTTGTCTAATGCTCACTAGCATGAATGCTCAATTACAAAAGAAGTATGAGTATTCGTCTCCTAAGAATATGCTTGATAACCTCAGGCAATCTTATGAGAAGT
Source organism: Artemisia argyi (assembly GCA_030686995.1). Classification (NCBI taxonomy): domain Eukaryota; kingdom Viridiplantae; phylum Streptophyta; class Magnoliopsida; order Asterales; family Asteraceae; genus Artemisia; species Artemisia argyi. The sequence continues at coordinate 14,081,981 of CM060689.1, read as the reverse complement.
CACCTGCAGTTGAATTGTATGATGAACTTGACAAGCTACACAACTGCAAGCATGGTGATGGTAAACCAGTAGCCGATTATGTGGATGAGATGAAGGACTCCTTTGATCAACTTCACAGAATTGGTTTTGGTTACCCCGAGAATGTGCAAGTGCACTTGATCAACAGATCCCTTAACAAGGATTTTGCTGGTTTTGTGCAGAACTTCAACATGCATTGCTCGGGGAAGACAGTCTCAGAATTACTCGCATTGCTTGTTGATTATGAGAAAAGTCTACCAGCCAAGGTCAAGAATCCCACCCCGCAAGTGTTGGCAATTCATGGGGGGAGAATCCAGAAGAAATCGCATGTGAACAAAGGCAAAGGTAAAGGTGATAAAGGCAAGCAGGTCATGGCCTATCAACCTCAACCCAAGATGAAACAACATCAGCCTAAGCAGAACAAGGTGAATCCGCCAAACAGGAAGGATCAGGCTTGTCACCATTGTCATGAAAAGGGCCATTGGAAGCGCAATTGCCCTCTCTACATTCATGACTTGCGACTCAAGAAGCAGGGGAATGATGCTGGTAACCCCAGCTCATCAGGTGCATTCTTTATGATTGAATTATTCACTCTTACTCCTAAATTGAATTCATGGGTATATGATACTGGATGTGGCATTCATATCTGCAATACCATGCAGGGGTTTAGAGTTGAGAGAAAGCTGGCCTATGGACAACAATTCTTGCACGTTGGTAACGGAGCGCATGCAGGAGTTGAAGCTATAGGAGTATTTAATTTAGTGTTGCCTTCGGGCTTAGTACTATCTTTAAATAATTGTCATTATGCACCGTCAATTGTTAGAGGTGTAATTTCATTTTCATGTTTGTTAAACCTTGGTTTTGAGCATACTATTTCAAGCAATGGAATTTCAGTTTCTTTAAATAATGTTTTTTATTTTAATGCTATTGCTGTGAATGGTGTATTTGAAATTGATATGAATGACAATGATAATGCTTTTGTTAAAAATAATTCAATGTATAGCATCAACAATAAGAGAATCAAGAAAGGTCTGGATTCGTCTTATCTTTGGCATTGTCGACTTGCTCACATTGGCAAAGATCGCATGAAAAAGCTGCAACATGATGGGCTTTTAAATAAGATCAATGATGAATCATTTGATAAATGCGAATCTTGCATTGTTGGGAAGATGACAAAGAAACCCTTTAAAAATAGGATTGAAAGGGCGAATGATCTACTTGGTCTTATTCACACAGATGTGTGTGGACCACTTAGACATGTGTCAAGGAGGGGTGCTAGCTACTTCTTAACATTTATGGATGATTACAGCCGTTATGGTTATGTTTATTTACTTAAACATAAACATGAGGTATTTGAAACATTCAAAGTGTTTAAAGCAGAAGTAGAGTTGCAACTTGGAAAGAAGATTAAAGCTCTTCGATCCGATAGAGGTGGTGAATACCTGAGTCAGGAGTTCATAGATTATCTAGCAAAGGAGGGAATTGTCCAGCACCTTACTTCTCCATATACTCCACAACAAAATGGTGTATCTGAAAGAAGGAATCGTACATTGCAAGACATGATACGATCTATGTTTAATCTAACAACTCTTCCTTTCTCGTTTTGGGATTATGCCTTAGAATCTGCGGTTCGCATTCTAAATATGGTTCCAACAAAGAAGGTTGATAAGACACCATATGAGGTATGGACTGGAAAAGCTCCTAACCTGTCTCATCTTAAGGTCTGGGGTTGTGAGGCGTATGTTAAACGTGACTCAGCAGACAAACTCCAACAAAGATCTGTGAAGTGCATCTTCGTAGGATACCCTAAGGAAACTATGGGATACTACTTTTATTACCCACATGAAAACAAAGTATTTGTTGCAAGGTATGGAGACTTTCTTGAAAGAGAGCTCATATCTCAAGAATTCAGTGGGAGAATATATGACCTGGAAGACGGTCAAGAAGATGTAGAACCTTCTGAAAACACTAACGAACTTCCGGTAGAACCTGAAAGCTTAGGTCCTCCACCTGAAGTTGAAGTGATTCCCATTCGTAGGTCAACAAGACCAGTAAAAGCTCCTACTCGTCTATGTCTTAATGTGGAGAGTGATGAGCATATACTGGGTGATCTTGATGAGCCTACAAGTTATAAAGCTGCCATGAATGGTCCTGAAAAGGCCAAATGGAAAGAAGCTATGGATGGGGAAATGCAATCCATGGAAGACAATGATGTCTGGGAAGAAGTAGACCTACCTCCGGGTGCCAAACTAGTTGGGAGTAAATGGCTCTACAAGAAAAAGACTGACATGGATGGCGTTGTACACACCTATAAGGCCCGTTGTGTAGCTAAAGGCTATACACAAACTTTTGGTGTTGACTATGAGGAGACCTTTTCTCCTGTAGCTGACATAAGGGCAATTAGGATTCTTATAGCCATAGCCGCTTACTATGACTATGAGATTTGGCAAATGGATGTTAAAACCGCCTTCTTAAATGGTCGCCTAGATGAGGACATCTATATGGCGCAGCCTGAGGGGTATGTAAATCCAGAATTTCCAAATCGTGTATGCAAGCTTAAAAGATCCATTTATGGATTAAAGCAAGCATCACGACAATGGAATAAGAGATTTGATGGTGAGATTAAAAAGTATGGATTCACTAAAAATCTTGATGAGCCATGTGTATATCACAAAGTTAGTGGGAGTAATGTAATTTTCCTTATATTATATGTCGATGACATATTGATCATGGGGAATGACATTCCAAGTTTACAAAAGGTTAAGAAATATCTTGGAAGTTGTTTTTCTATGAAAGATTTAGGGGAAGCTGCATTTATTCTGGGAATCAAGATATATAGAGATAAATCTCAGCGATTAATTGGATTAAGCCAAAGTGCTTACATTGATAAAATATTGAAGAGATTCAATATGCAAAATTCCAAGAAAGGATATTTGCCAATGCAAGAGCAACATGGCTTGAGCAACAAGGTTTGTGCTTCAACACCTGCAGAGGTGCAACGCATGAAGAGAGTCCCTTATGCTTCGGCTGTGGGATCTATTATGTATGCGGTGAAAAGTACAAGACCTGATGTAGCGTTTGCTCAGAATTTAACCAGTCGATATCAGCAAAATCCAGGTGTAGCTCACTGGACTGCTGTTAAGAATATTCTTAAGTACCTTAGGGCAACTAAGGATATGTTTTTGGTTTATGGGGGAAATCCATCGGCAGAACTTGATGTTACAGGTTACTGCGATGCTTCTTGGAAAGGTGATAAGGATGATACGAAGTCTCAGACGGGTTATGTCTTTGTCATTAATGGAGGAGCAGTGGATTGGAGGAGCTGCAATGGAAGCTGTTTGAATTAGGAAGTTTGTTTCAGGGCTTGGAGTCATGCCTTCGATTCAAAGACCTATTAAAATGTATTGTGACAATTCTGCTGCAATCACATTTGCCAATGAGCCTGGAATCATGAAAGGCACCAGACATTTCCCGATTAAGCATCACTATGTTCGAGAACAAGTCGAAATAGGCGAAATTGAAATGCTCAAAGTTCACACAGATGATAACTTGGCAGATCAATTAACAAAGCCTCTACCTGGCACTAAGCTTCACAAGCATGCTGCAGGTGTAGGACTTAGATTAGCTGAAAGTTTCATGCCCATTTGTGATTAGTGTTTGGATAAAGGATGTAATGTACAATTATTATTTTAATGGAATAAAATAAGTTTTATGTTTATTTATCATTGTCTTAATAATATATCCTATATTTGCATGTTTAAGATCCTTGAATAATTTATTATTCTAAATGTCCATTGTCGATTAATGATATGGGAATATCATTAAACTAAGACAAATTTGAGTATTGGTTTTAGAATATACTTGAAAGTATATTGATGCGTAGTCATACCAATTTCACATAATATTCGATGAATTGAATATTGGACTTATCCCAACAATATGATTTAATATGTAATGTGAGAATCATATTTAAAGTTATCCTCAGACTTGAGATACCAGATAAGTGTCATGGATGTAGTGCATTTTTGTGAAGCAATCTACCGCTCACCGTAACAGGGAGTCATAAGGATTGTTTTCAGAAGTGTTGCAAAGTTCATGGGTTATTCTTGTAGTCAAGAAAGAATTTATTCCTTCTGATTTGTTCAGAAGTTTAATACTGCTGGGCCCCTCGTAGGGTTGACAAAATGTTTGCATGGCCATGCCCAAAGTCTATCTGGAATACGTTCAGATGTTTTGGTAATTTTGTTCAATCATAAAGAAACGAGAAACAGAATTTTAATAAAGGAACTCACATCTTTATTAATGCGGTATTAGTAATGAAAGGATAATTATAATGATGAATCATTAAAGGTTTTTCCAGGAAACCTAGCTCGGTTTGAACTAGGGGCATTGGAGTGTTGCAAGACGCTAACCAATGTCATTTTACTATTAATGAATATACGAGTGGGAGCTGTTAAATGTTACGTATAAACATTAATAGGTAAATGTCTAGGATCGAACACGAGACCTCGGGATTGCACACTTTACAAACAAGAATAATGTAAATAAATATATATATTTATTAAATGTATGAAATATATATATTTATAACACTTAATGGACTAAACGGTCGTTAGTTGTTAACCGTATGGACTAACTATCGTTAAATAAGAAAGATAAGGACTTGAGTGTAACTTGGGAGTCAAGAAGGTTCTAGAAACCCCTTGGGTTTGCTATGGCCGGTCGACCCACAACCCATAGGGTCGATCCACCCTTTCTTGTGCTCCAAGATATCACCTAGTATAAATACAAGGCCTTGGGGTTAGACTTAACAATCTTTTGTGCACACACACTAACCCTAAAAATCTTGTTTTCTTTCTTCTTTGCTTGGCCGATCGTACCCCCCCCTCCCTCCTAGGGATCTTTGGGTCGATTTTCTAAGTACAAAACATTAAGTGTTTCGTTTACTTGCAACAACCTTTATTCGTTGGTAGTTTGTGTGTACAAGAACGAGGTAATTACTTACTTTAGTAATTATCAAGAGATCGATAAACAAAACGGTAAGGGGTTTATCATTGATCTAATTGTCCAAGAATCAAGGTTTATTGAAGTGCATCGGGTACGTTTACTATTTATGTTTTAGTTAATATTTATGTGTTATACTTGATCCTAGCTTCCGCAATACGTGTATTTGATTGTCAAACTCTAACAGTAACAATGACCAAGGTCACGGCAAAGCCACGGCTAAAGACCATGTAACTTTTAAAGACCAAAACTTATATATATGTTATCAAATACTACAATAGTAGGGAGCCTCATGTGAGGAGTTCATTAAGTAAGCCGTCGAGATGAGTTGTGGTTTTACGATTTAAAGTGTCCTGGCTCCTCGAACGTTTACTCCATGACTTCTGAATTATGTCGGCCCGAACGGTAGTAAGAGATATACAACCTATACATGTTTCATAAACGATTTATACTCAAAGACTTACACTATATACTAAGTACTACATCATGAACATTATGCAAGACATATATAGGCAATTCTTCGTATTCTTAGACGTTACTCCAAACCTAAGTCGCAACGTTCTATTATAGGCTGCTCTTAGAGACTTTCGCGATTCGACTACCAATTTCATTTCTCATTACATAAGCTTAAGGTGAGTCATAGCCCCTACTTTTTCATACTTGTTTTAACTCTTTGGGGGAGATACATGCTCAACTACTTGCTTACTTGTACAAATACACAAAACATTTATACTTGATTGTTTTATACTTGATTGTCTTATACTTGATTGCATTATACTTGATTTCATACATACATGATTGTGTTATACTTAATTGCGTTATACTTGATTGCGTTATACATACTTGATACACTATACTTGCTTAAATTAAATACAAGATTCGTATTTACGTGCATACATAATACTCTATTCTGTCGGAGAGGTATTGGTAGTACTCATGGGAAGATTCCCCTACTGACTCCTCCCAAACCAACCAGTCAGCCTTGTGAAGCTGTTAGGTACACCTGGGAGAAAGTGCAAGTTAATATTGACCGTGGAAATATAGGGAAATCCCCGGATCGTTAAATCCCAACGAGATTGAAATTGTATTTGTAAACGGATAGGAAAGTGAGTGGTACTGAGGACAGTAACAAATATGATTTGAGGGTTGATTACACTACTGATTGCTTGATATTTGGAAAATATGAAATTATAACAGAAATACAGAAATAAACACAAAATCAGATAATCAGATAACAGACAGAGAAAAGTGGTATTTAACAAATTACAAACTATAGGGACTAAAAGTGAAACTTTTGAAAACTTAATATTAAAGAAAATAGAAAATGAAATTGAAACTATGAAAATGATTATTATTATATTTAATTACTATTTAATTAATAAAACTAATTAAAATCTAATTTAAAACTTAATTTAATTAAACTAAAAATAACAAGTATTACAAATTAACCTAAAAATTTATAAAAATAATTTCTAAAATTAACTAAGAACTTGAAGAAAGTATAAAAAATGAAAATAAATATTTTTGTCTTTTTATGAGTATTTTATTAATTAATAACTATTTAATTTAATTAATCTATTTAAATTATTTTAAATTACTATTATTACTAAATGACCTTAGAAAATTATTATAAAATTTATAAAACTATTTAAACACTACAGGAATACTACAAAATTATAAAAACTTGTTAAAAATTATATTTAAACTAATTGACTAATTAATTACTTATTAATTAATTTTAAGCTAATTTAATTAATTTAAATAAGAAAATTATAAAATGAACAGTGGAAATTATGAAACTATTTTTTAAAAGTCTTAACTATATTATAAAACTTAGGAAAAATATAAAATTCTACTTTAGTTGATTAAAATTAAATAAAACTATTTAATTATTAATATTACCTATTTAATTATTTAAACTAGTTTTAAATCTAATTAATAGTAAACTGCTTAGGAAAATTCTAATAAAATTATTTTAACTACTTTAAGGTACTAAGTAATTTATAAAATTATAAAATTGGACAAGTGCTTATTAATAAGCTAAAAAGAAAATTAAAAAGATAGAATCTATTAAATAGAAGCTATCATTAATTTTATGTTTGGTTTTTGGTGGTTTTTCTTCTTGACAGATAATAACAAGCTAAAAACAAGAAACTTTAACAAAGACAACTATTTTGGAACCTCAGAATAAGCACTGAAAGTGCTTATTAGCTTAAACAGTTGACTAAGGTTGACTAAACTAGGAAATAAGCTAAACTGAGGTTATGTGGGGTCCACTATGGTGAAATCTAATTTACCTAAGTTACTTATACTTAATTAAGCTAGGTGTGATGAGATAAGCTCCTAGATTAAGCTGAGAATGCCAAATAAGCACTTGCTTATTTCTCTTCTGACTCAGAAATGGGACAAAGATTTGTGGCAATTTAAGGTGGGGTCCACTGGTCTAAAGGTCAAACTAATGGTCAATGTTTGAACCTGGGTAGGAGGGGGGTTGTAATAAGCTAGGTCTGAGGTGTGGGGTCCACAATTGTGGGCTGCAGCCACCACTTAAGTTGGTGGTGTGGTGGTGTTTTGCTGATGTGCAGGGCAAGTTTTTGCCTTGCAGTCCACTTTCTAAGAGTTGTGGGGTCCACAATTGTAAAACAAGGTTCAAAATAAGCCTAGGGGTTCAACTATGGGATGATAAGCTACAGATTAAACTAATAAGCTAAGCTTATGGATTCCTAATAAGCTCTGAGTGAGCCTATGGTTTGGTGATCAAATACTGAGTGCTCAGTATTACTTGTTTCACAAAGGTCACAAGTTTGATCCTAAAAGCTATTCTATAATAAGCTAAAGTTTAAATTAAACTGAGATGTGAAAAGCTGGTATATTAAGCTATGATTAAGCTAAAACCTAGGGTGTGGGGTCCACTGAGTTGCATACTAGGGGTCTTGGAACTTTACCTAAAACCTGTGCACAGGGCAATGTTTTTGCCCTGCAAGTGTCTTTGAATGAGCTTATCTTGCACAATAAAATTCTTAAAAATAAAATAAGCTTAGGTTTCCAGAGTTTAGGTGGTAGATTATGAGCACAAGAAATTTCAAACTCTAAATCAGCTTCCTAAATTCTAGAAAATTCCCACAAGTTTTGAGAAATCTGAGAAAAATAAAATTTGACTTTTTCAATAATCTTGCTTAGTTGACTAAAGTGAATTTCTAGCTTGATTCTCTGATTGATTATGGTATGTTAAGCTATGCTAAGACTAAAATAAGCTAAATTACTGACTTATGAGTAGAGTTGACGAGTTATGGACTCAAATTCCACCACAGTTAACTGTGGTGAAGAAATACTTGTGATTTTGACTTTTTCACTAACAAGACCTGAGTTTTATGACTATTCTGAGCTAATATGATCCTAAGTAACTCATGTAAACCAGAAATAACAAAAATAAAACACCACAACTCCTAGGAATACTCTGATCCAAACACACCTTCTACTTAATCTGATTTATGATTTGTGAAGTAAGTGGCTTATATAGCTTAGGAAACTGAACCACAATGACTTATTATGCTATGATAAGTATAATTAAGCACTTAGAAACAGGAAGTAACCACAGATACACATGAATACTAAAGAAGCTATATTGACTGTGTAACTTTCTATTTTTTTGTAATTATGAATTCCAACAAACAAGATACTGAGTTTAGGTTATATTATCACTACTTAGTACTGAATAAGTAAAAAGAACTGAATAAGCAAAAGAAATAAGCACAGCTACAGTGAAAAGACAGATAAGAGATTTTGATGACTTACAAGATTGCTTTCCTGCTCAAACCAAGAACCAAGAACAACCTATTGAATCTCCACAGATTCCCTAACCCAAGGCAATCCAAAATTTACCCTGCTCCTACTTGATCATGCTTGAAGAACTGATTTTTGATTTTTTCTTTATTTTTTTTTTATTTTTGTGAATTTTTTACTTTGAATACTAGATTGATTAATGAAGTTACTAAAAGCTTACACAAGCTTTCTGAGGAGCTTATATGAACTTATTGAGTCTTTATCATCCACTACAAACAACAATATAGCTTATTGAGATTTAAGAAATTGAAACTGAATTTTGCATAAGATTGAACATCAAAGGAAACTTGAAATTGATTACTTGAAAAGAGTTTACAATACACTGAAATCACTTAGAACACTGCTTAGAAGCTTAGGTTTACACTAAAAACTTGAAATTGCATTAAACAACATACACTTTTAAAATTAAACTAGGTACTCTTCTCTTCTGCTTCTCTTTCTTTTTATAGGCTCCAATAAGCATCCAGGTGTCCTCAAGGACATTTCCCACTTCATCTGAGCCATTGATCTAGTCCAATTGATCATATCCGTTTAAACTACCTTTTTGGCGCCAAAGTCCTCCAAGTTAACTTGGAGGCTACGCTCTGCAATTAAGGATTATTGGAAGTTTGTGGGTGTGTCAGAAGACAAAAGGGAAGATTTTTAGGCAAGTTGGTGTTGTATGGAAGAAAACAGAGACAAAATGTGGTTTGGGAGTGAAAAATGGTGGAGATGGCATTTAATGCCCATCTGGTTTGATTGTGGGAGGTGGAAAGTAGTTAGGGTGAGTTGTATTGATGGTGAGGTGGAGGTAGCAGGTGGCAAAACCACCTGGTATGGTGGTTTCAGCCATGGGAGAGGAGGGTGAACAGTGGAGGGGGTGTTTGGCGGTTTTGGTTGGGTCAACGCGGGTCAACGCCCGTTTAAACTAAAAGGGTGTGGTGGACTGGGCTTAGGAATGGGCTTAGGTGGGCTGGGTAGTTAGGTTGGGTTGGATTTTGGTTTTGGTTTAGTTAAATAAGGGTCCGGTTTGGTTTTAAGTGTTTAAGGACCAAAAATGTAATTTTAGCAAAAGTGAGGGACTGAATTTGTAATATTTCCCAAAGTATTTTCAAGGACTTAATTTGCCAAATATAATAAACCAAGGACTTATTTATTTATTTTTCCATTTAAAAAATCCCAGGGACCTTTTCTGCAATTATTCAAACTCCAGGGACCTTTTCTGTAAATTTGGATTTTTAAGGGATTAAACTTGTAATTTCTCAAAATGTTATCAAAATTGTTCCATTTTGTCATTCATGCATAGTACAAGGGTATTATTTGTAAATATTTCAGTTTTGAATACCCAGGGACTATTTTGCCAATTTTGAAACTTAAAGGGTAAAAATTGCCAGTTTGTGTAAACTTTTATCCAGGGATGTTTTGTGAACATTTTTGGTTTCCCAAGGACTTAAGTTGACTTTTTATTCATTTAAAACCTTCAGGGACTAGTTTTGTCAATATTTGAAACTTGAGGGACTGAAACTGCCAATTATGCAAACTTTGTACGTTTTTCATTTGTTTTTGCATATTTTGTATTTGAAACATATAAAACACTCTTTTGAGATATTTTAAGTATTATGATGCATTTTTGAGTGTTTTTGTATGTTTTGGCAGTTGAGATTGGTACAAAATGATGAGTATTTAGACACTCATCAATCCCCCACACTAAACTATTGCTAGTCCCTAGCAATCTATTTGAGAAAAAATTTAATGGATTTGAAAACTTCTTTACCAAAAGCCATCACTTCTGGAATAGCCAGGTGTAAGAACTGTGGCACACCTGATAACCGTGTGATTTTTAGCAAACCACCAGCTGTCAACGGATTTGATTTTGTCTTTACCAAAAGCCGTTTGCTTCTGGACTAGCCAACTCTTGATGGAATAGTCAACATCTTGGTGAGCTGATTACCAATTATGGTTTTTCCACGGCCTTTACCACAAGCCATAATCTTGCGGGCTAGCCAACTCATTTGTTTTTGGGGAGTTGAGGAACCGTACAATTTTTGGCAAATTGCCAGCCATCAACGGTTTTGAGATATCTTTACCAAGAGCCGTTTGCTCCTGGATTAGCCAATCCTGTTGTGGGTTAGACATGGAGGATTGATACCATTTTATCTCATTTCTAAGTGTGAAAAAACTGGTAATTTTGATCAAATGGGGGTTCTTGATGGAACATGTGTTTTGCATTCGTGAGAACGCTCCCCCACACTTAGAACTGAATATTGCCCTCAATATTCACAGTACTTGGTGTCCCACCAAGACTTTAGAACGTAAGGAGGCAATACTTTTAACCTTTTTATTTTACTCTATTTACATACAAACTCACTTTTTTCTTTTTATATGTCTTACCCTTTTTTTTTTTTTTTTTTTTTTTTTTTTTTTTTTTTTTTTTTTTGAAAAAGAAATATTTACATATGTACAACATGTGGTTCGTCTCCCCCACACTAGGGTGTTAGAAAAGAGTAAGAAATCAGAAATATGAGTGAAAACCCATATTGCTATGCTTTTGATTACCGAGTCACTAGCTTGACTCGACCTCGAATTGACTTGTCATGAGGTAGCTTGTTTTTGATTCCCGAGTCACTAGCTTGACTCGACCCCGAATTTAATTGTCCTTGGGGTAATGGAGTGGTATTGCCACTAAAAGATTGGGTGAGAAATAGGAGTGGGATTTCCACTCACAGAATTATCAAATGATAAGATAAAGGAGATTTGGTTTTTATCTTTTATAAATGTTTTTGTATTTTTAGATTTATATATATATGTACAAAAGAAAGAAAATTCCTAACAACCGCCCCTTGAAAGGGAATCTGGGTTTGACAGAGCTCAGTAACTGAAAACAGCCAACAACCAAATGTTGTAACTGAGGGGCTAATCAAACTGGGCAAGTTGTGTGCATAGGAAAAAATGTTTTTGTATTTTATATTGTTTATGAAATAATATAATATATGTAATCACTACCTCCCAGGCTTGTGTCAGGTTTTACCACGCAAGCTAATCACTTGTGAATGATTAACTGTAATAAATTTGTCCTGACAGCCCGGAAGTTGAATGATAAAGTATAATATACATACAAGGATAGAAATTTGAACAAAATACAAAATTCATTATTTATTATTATGTACATGATACTAGTGTTTTTGTTTTCCGAGTCACTAGCTTGACTCGACCCCGTATTTATTGGTCCATGGGGTAAGTTTGGAGATCCGGGACAACCATTGGTTGTATGTCCCCTCCAAAATAGTGTTTCAGCCGATGTCCATTTACTTTAAAATTGGGACCGTCGGGTTGCAATAACTCAACAGTTCCATATGGGTATACTTTGGTTATAGTAAATGGTCCAGACCAACGGGATTTTAGCTTACCCGAGAAAATTTTCAACCTTGAATTGAAAAGAAGAACTCTGTCACCAACGTTGAAAACGCGGTTCTTTATTTTAGAGTCATGTATCTTCTTAGTCTTTTCTTTATAGATTAAAGAATTTTCATAAGCTTGATCACGTAATTCATTTAGTTCGTTTAGTTGAACTTTACGGTGATCACCCGCTGTCTGAAGGTCGAAATTTGCATGTTTTAAGGCCCAATAGGCCTTATGTTCTAATTCGATCGGAAGATGACATGCTTTCCCGTACACTAGCTTATATGGAGTACACCCGATGGGTGTTTTGTAAGCAGTGCGGAAAGCCCATAATGCATCGTCCAGCTTATCCGACCAAGAGGCACGGTTTTCACCAACCGTCCTCTCGAGAATTCTCTTAATACCCCGATTTGAGACCTCGACCTGCCCACTTGTTTGGGGGTGGTATGCTGTAGAAAGACGGTGAGTTACACCATATTTCAGCATTACTCTTGCAAATTGTTCATTGCAAAAGTGAGTACCACGATCACTGATAATGGCACGAGGAGTCCCGAATCTGGCAAAGAGAGATTTTAAAAATTTACAAACTACTCGGGCATCATTGGTGGGTAAGGCTTTTGCCTCAACCCATTTTGACAGATAGTCGACAGCGACGAGTATATACTTATTCCCTCGTGAAGACGGGAATGGCCCCATAAAATCAATGCCCCACATATCAAATATTTCACAGACTTGGATGGCGTTTTGTGGCATCTCATTCTTTTTAGAAATATTCCCGTGACGCTGACAAGCCTCACAGGTTTTGATAAGTTCATGGGCGTCTTTATATATCGTGGGCCAAAAGAATCCTGAATCAAACACCTTTTTGGCGGTGTAGTTTGGGTTATGATGTCCCCCCGTGGGTCCATCATGACAAGCTTTAAGAATTTCCATGGCTTCTTGGCCATGGACACACCGTCGGATGACTTGATCCGCACATATTTTAAACAAGTAGGGGTCGTCCCAGAAGTAATGTTTTACATCTTTAAAGAATTTTCTTTTCTGTTGGGACGACATCCCTTTCACAACGAAATTTCCCGCACGGTAATTTGCAAAGTCGGCAAACCATGGGGTGGTGGTATTATCCCGGTTAGAGATGAGATTTAGAGTCTCCAGAGGAAAAGTTTCATTAATTTCTTTTCTCTCGAGAATATCCTGATGAGGATTTTCTAACCGGGACAAGTGATCAGCTGCAAGGTTCTCTGCTCCTTTTTTATCTCTTATGAGAATGTCGAATTCCTGGAGGAGCAGGACCCACCGGAGCAGTCTTGGCTTTGCATCCTGTTTAGTGAACAGGTATTTCAGAGCCGAATGATCCGTATACACCACGCTTTTGTTTAAGATTAAGTAAGACCGAAATTTTTCGAAGGCATATACCACGGCTAATAATTCTTTTTCTGTGGTGGTATAGTGTGTTTGAGCTTCGTTCATGGTCTTACTTGCGTAGTGTATTGGCTGAAAATGTTTGGTTTTGCGTTGCCCCAGAACTGCACCAATAGCGAAATCGCTAGCATCGCACATAAGTTCAAAGGGTAAGTCCCAGTCGGGGGCAACAAGGATTGGTGCTTCAGTAAGCCTTTTCTTTAAAATTTCAAAAGCTTCGATGCACTCTGGGGAAAAGATAAAAGGAGCATCCTTTTCAAGAAGATGAGTCATAGGCCGGGCTATTTTGGAGAAATCCTGAATGAATCTCCGATAGAATCCGGCATGTCCGAGAAAACTCCTTATTCCTTTAACAGTTGTGGGATGAGGCAGTTTAGCAATAACATCAATCTTGGCCTTATCGACCTCAATCCCGCTTTTTGAAATTTTATGGCCGAGGACAATGCCCTCTTTAACCATAAAATGGCTCTTCTCCCAGTTTAGACAAAGATTAGTGTTTTCACAACGTTGAAGCATTTTTTCTAAGTGGGAGAGGCACGAGTCGAAAGAATTCCCGATGACTGAGAAGTCATCCATGAATACCTCCATGGTTTTTCCAATCATGTCATGGAAAATAGCCATCATGCACCTCTGGAAAGTGCCCGGAGCATTGCATAACCCGAAAGGCATGCGACGATAGGCAAATGTCCCGTAAGGGCATGTGAAGGTAGTTTTATCTTGATCCTGTGGATCAATGGGAATTTGGAAGTAACCCGAGAAGCCGTCAAGGAAACAATAATACTCATTTCCCGCTAGTCTTTCGAGCATTTGATCCATGAAGGGCAGAGGAAAATGGTCTTTACGGGTGGATTCGTTAAGCTTTCTGTAATCAATACATACTCGCCACCCAGTAACCAAACGAGTTGGTATCAACTCGTTGTCCTCATTTGTGATAACCGTGATACCACCCTTCTTTGGAACACAATGTATTGGGCTTACCCAAGGACTATCAGATATAGGATAAATCAATCCCGCATCAAGAAGTTTGATAACTTCTGCTTTTATAACTTCGTGGATTTTTGGATTTACCCTTCTTTGATGCTGCACAGTAGGTTTAAAGTCCTCTTCCATTAGGATTTTGTGTGTACAAAAATCCGGGTTTATACCCTTTATGTCTGAGAGTTTCCAAGCAATTGCTTGCTTGTGGGACTTTAAAACCTTAAGCAACGCTGTTTTCTCCTCATCCTTTAAGTCTTTTGCAATAATGACTGGTAACTTATCGTTACCTTCCAAGAATGCATATTCTAGATGAGGAGGCAGGTCCTTAAGTTCAACCTCGGGGAAGTCATCATTTTTCTCAACATATTTGACTTCCACCTTATGAAGTTGTGGATGTAGAACAGGAATGGGAGAAGGATCTTTGTTCAATAACTTCTCAAGGAGAAGTATATCCCCCTCCGGGTCAATCTCTTGGATATCAATTCCTTCGGGAACTGAATCACTTTTGAGAAAGACCTCTAATTCCTCAAGGAGAAAACCACTTCCCTCAAACGGAGTGAGGGAAGGAAAAGAATTAGCGATTATGGGGTGAGAAGAAGAAGTGGGATTGCCACTTGTAGAATCATCATTATAACCAAGGATTTCCTGAGCATACTCCTCAGATGCTATGTCAATGACATCAATTCGGTTGACCGTTTCAGCATCAGAAGTCGAGGAGTATCTCGAGGTTTGATCAAGGTTGAACGTTATAGCTTCAGTGCCAACTCGTAACGTGATTTCCTCATCGAAAACATCGATCAATGCACGACTTGTTCTTAAGAATCCCCTCCCAAGAATGAGAGGAACTCTTGGATCTGCATCGAAATCAACTACGACAAAGTCTGCCGGAAAATGGAAGTTCCCCACTCTTACAAACACGTCCTCAGCAATACCGAGGGGAAGTGAAATTGAACGGTCTGCAAGCTCGAGAGTCATGCATGTGGGACTAAGTTCCGGAAGAGAGAGCGCTTTACAAACTGAGTAGGGCATTAAGTTAATGCTTGCACCAAGATCGGCCAAGGCAAAGCATTCAACCATCCCCGGGAAAATACATGGTATTAGAAATCTCCCGGGGTCTCCTAGCTTCTCGGGAAGTTGTTTCAACAGAATTGCGGAGCAGTTCTCATTGAGTGGAGTTCTTGCCATCTCACACAGTTTCTCTTTATTGCTCATTAGGTTTTTGATTGTCGATGCGAATTTGGGCATTAAAAGAAGAGCATCCGCAAAACTAACATCGAAGTGTAGATCTTGGAAAATTTGGAAAAATTTTTCCATCTGATGATTAGCTTTTTCACGGAGTTTTTGGTCTTGCAATCGTGAGGGATATGGAATTGTTGTTTTTGGGTTGGCTTTTGGATATTCAACAGGACCTTTGGTAGTTTCAAACATGACTCTTTTAGTGGGAGTCGGGACCCGGGATAACTGGAGGAGGGATGTCATTGGTACCTCCGTTATTATTAGGAAGTACCGTATCCGTAGTCTCCTTAGTTTCACATTCCTCTACAGGGATAGGAGATGAGGTAGAGGGAGCTGTAGGTCTTTGGTAAGAAACTCCACTTCTTGTGGTGATCGCTTTAACATCGCCCCTCGGATTAGCGATCGTGTTGCTAGGTAAAGTTGTACCTGAGCTCGAGGGTCGATCATTTAAAGATTTCTGGAAATTAGACATTTGACTAACCAGCATTCTGTTCAGTTCTTCTTGGGATTTCATAAACTGTTTTAATAACTCATCATGTGATGGTCCAGTTGGAACAATGGCTTGATTTTGGTTTGGAAAATTTTGAGCCCGATTGTTCTGGAAATTCCCATGTTGCTGATTATTGTTACCTTGGAAGTGGTTTTGTTGTTGAAAATTACCCTGTGGGTAATTGTTTTGACCTTGATTACGGTTATAATTCCCTTGGTTCTGATTTTGGTGAACCTGGTTTTGACCAGAGTTGAAATTACCTTGGTTGTTATAACCTTGGTTCATTCGGTTCTGGTTCTGATTCTGGTTATAATTCTGGTTCCTATTTTGAGGATGATTAAACCCTGGTGGTCCAAGATAGTTATTAGAACGGTAGCTCAAAAGGTTTCGATCTCCTTGCGGTTGGTAAGAATTACCTCCCGTATTATAGGAACCTTGAGCCACGGACACGTTTTCACGAGCAAAGCCACCAGAGGCTGGGCACTCTGTGTAAGGATGTGGACCACTGCAAGTTTCACAACTTGGGTTTACAGTTTTGACCTGATTAGGATTATTCTGATGGATACGTAAAACTGCTGTAGACAAATCATCCAGCTTTTTAGCTAGAATGGATATTTCATTGCTTGCCGGAGTGTCTGACTTAAATGATTCGTTCCTCTCAGCAGAGGAGTCCCAAAAATTATGATGGGCAGTCATGTTTTCGATTAAGTCATAGCACTCTTCAGGGGTTCTTTTCATAAAGGTACCCCCAGCAGCAGCATTGATGGTGTCACGATGACGGAGTGTCAAACCATTATAAAAGGTATCAATAATGGTGACAAGAAGCATGTTATGATTAGGACACTTATCAATGGCAAGTTTGTAGCGTTCCCATGCCTCAAATAAGGACTCTTCGGGAAGCTGTCTGAAGTTGCTGATGTCATTCCTCAGCTTTGTGACCATAGATGGTGGAAAGTATTTGGCCAAGAATTTAGTGATCATCTCATCAAAAGTGTGGATCGAATTCTTTGGAAGTCGATCGAACCATGAAGTTGCATGATGAGCGAGAGAATAGGGGAACAAGTATAAACGTAGGCTGTCTTCGGTGACGCCATGTTGTTTCATGCTTTGAGTGACAGTTAAAAATTTGTCAAGATGCCTGTTGGCATCGTCACCCGGCAATCCGTGGAACTGGCACGTATTCTGGATCTGTTGTATCATGTGGTGTTTTAATCCAAAATCCGTTGCTCCAATAGTGAGTGGTGCAATTGGTCCACCCCTCCCTTGCATGGTAGGTTGACACAGTTCCTCCATAGTTCGGGTGTCAGGAACTGGTTCATCCTTGGGAAGGAATGGGGGCTCGTCGTTCATTTTTGTTGTGTGTTCTTTTTCAACAATACGTAACTCGGGTACGTTTTTCTTCTTTTTATTCTTTGCTTGTGAACGAGTGCGCATGCACAAAAATTAGTTTTCAACACAAGATAGAGGCAAAACTACAGTGAACTTAAACCCAATAATCACAAATGAACAGCTCCTTTAAAAAAGGTACACTATCCAAAAGGATACAATGGTAAGTTTTTATCTTATGATTGGGAACTTATTTGAAGGTATTAATTTATTCACAATAAAACAAAATGTTTTTGGCTTTTCGTGTATGGGTGAAAAACTTGAACAATATTTTTGAAACTGATTCGTTAACCGAAATCGTTCCTTTAAGATTACTCGCAGGCTGGCGGGAGGAAATAAATGGATCCCTCTTAAGTTCGCAATTTAATGTCAGAACTTACCTTAAACCAACTGTATAGGTTGTAATCGTAAAGATACGAAGTAATTTAACTTCACAGTTTTGTTTTGTTGTTTATGATTTGTTTGGTGTTGTTAACACTTCAGGAGAAATGTTAATGAACGTTTTCAGATATGATGTGATTTTCTTAAAAATTTACAAAGTGGTGATATTTGTACAGGAGGGTTTTTGAAAACCACTAAACTTTTACCGTTTTGAAATACGCAACAACCTCCCCGGCAGCGGCGCCAAATTTTGACTCCTCCCAAACCAACCAGTCAGCCTTGTGAAGCTGTTAGGTACACCTGGGAGAAAGTGCAAGTTAATATTGACCGTGGAAATATAGGGAAATCCCCGGATCGTTAAATCCCAACGAGATTGAAATTGTATTTGTAAACGGATAGGAAAGTGAGTGGTACTGAGGACAGTAACAAATATGATTTGAGGGTTGATTACACTACTGATTGCTTGATATTTGGAAAATATGAAATTATAACAGAAATACAGAAATAAACACAAAATCAGATAATCAGATAACAGACAGAGAAAAGTGGTATTTAACAAATTACAAACTATAGGGACTAAAAGTGAAACTTTTGAAAACTTAATATTAAAGAAAATAGAAAATGAAATTGAAACTATGAAAATGATTATTATTATATTTAATTACTATTTAATTAATAAAACTAATTAAAATCTAATTTAAAACTTAATTTAATTAAACTAAAAATAACAAGTATTACAAATTAACCTAAAAATTTATAAAAATAATTTCTAAAATTAACTAAGAACTTGAAGAAAGTATAAAAAATGAAAATAAATATTTTTGTCTTTTTATGAGTATTTTATTAATTAATAACTATTTAATTTAATTAATCTATTTAAATTATTTTAAATTACTATTATTACTAAATGACCTTAGAAAATTATTATAAAATTTATAAAACTATTTAAACACTACAGGAATACTACAAAATTATAAAAACTTGTTAAAAATTATATTTAAACTAATTGACTAATTAATTACTTATTAATTAATTTTAAGCTAATTTAATTAATTTAAATAAGAAAATTATAAAATGAACAGTGGAAATTATGAAACTATTTTTTAAAAGTCTTAACTATATTATAAAACTTAGGAAAAATATAAAATTCTACTTTAGTTGATTAAAATTAAATAAAACTATTTAATTATTAATATTACCTATTTAATTATTTAAACTAGTTTTAAATCTAATTAATAGTAAACTGCTTAGGAAAATTCTAATAAAATTATTTTAACTACTTTAAGGTACTAAGTAATTTATAAAATTATAAAATTGGACAAGTGCTTATTAATAAGCTAAAAAGAAAATTAAAAAGATAGAATCTATTAAATAGAAGCTATCATTAATTTTATGTTTGGTTTTTGGTGGTTTTTCTTCTTGACAGATAATAACAAGCTAAAAACAAGAAACTTTAACAAAGACAACTATTTTGGAACCTCAGAATAAGCACTGAAAGTGCTTATTAGCTTAAACAGTTGACTAAGGTTGACTAAACTAGGAAATAAGCTAAACTGAGGTTATGTGGGGTCCACTATGGTGAAATCTAATTTACCTAAGTTACTTATACTTAATTAAGCTAGGTGTGATGAGATAAGCTCCTAGATTAAGCTGAGAATGCCAAATAAGCACTTGCTTATTTCTCTTCTGACTCAGAAATGGGACAAAGATTTGTGGCAATTTAAGGTGGGGTCCACTGGTCTAAAGGTCAAACTAATGGTCAATGTTTGAACCTGGGTAGGAGGGGGGTTGTAATAAGCTAGGTCTGAGGTGTGGGGTCCACAATTGTGGGCTGCAGCCACCACTTAAGTTGGTGGTGTGGTGGTGTTTTGCTGATGTGCAGGGCAAGTTTTTGCCTTGCAGTCCACTTTCTAAGAGTTGTGGGGTCCACAATTGTAAAACAAGGTTCAAAATAAGCCTAGGGGTTCAACTATGGGATGATAAGCTACAGATTAAACTAATAAGCTAAGCTTATGGATTCCTAATAAGCTCTGAGTGAGCCTATGGTTTGGTGATCAAATACTGAGTGCTCAGTATTACTTGTTTCACAAAGGTCACAAGTTTGATCCTAAAAGCTATTCTATAATAAGCTAAAGTTTAAATTAAACTGAGATGTGAAAAGCTGGTATATTAAGCTATGATTAAGCTAAAACCTAGGGTGTGGGGTCCACTGAGTTGCATACTAGGGGTCTTGGAACTTTACCTAAAACCTGTGCACAGGGCAATGTTTTTGCCCTGCAAGTGTCTTTGAATGAGCTTATCTTGCACAATAAAATTCTTAAAAATAAAATAAGCTTAGGTTTCCAGAGTTTAGGTGGTAGATTATGAGCACAAGAAATTTCAAACTCTAAATCAGCTTCCTAAATTCTAGAAAATTCCCACAAGTTTTGAGAAATCTGAGAAAAATAAAATTTGACTTTTTCAATAATCTTGCTTAGTTGACTAAAGTGAATTTCTAGCTTGATTCTCTGATTGATTATGGTATGTTAAGCTATGCTAAGACTAAAATAAGCTAAATTACTGACTTATGAGTAGAGTTGATGAGTTATGGACTCAAATTCCACCACAGTTAACTGTGGTGAAGAAATACTTGTGATTTTGACTTTTTCACTAACAAGACCTGAGTTTTATGACTATTCTGAGCTAATATGATCCTAAGTAACTCATGTAAACCAGAAATAACAAAAATAAAACACCACAACTCCTAGGAATACTCTGATCCAAACACACCTTCTACTTAATCTGATTTATGATTTGTGAAGTAAGTGGCTTATATAGCTTAGGAAACTGAACCACAATGACTTATTATGCTATGATAAGTATAATTAAGCACTTAGAAACAGGAAGTAACCACAGATACACATGAATACTAAAGAAGCTATATTGACTGTGTAACTTTCTATTTTTTTGTAATTATGAATTCCAACAAACAAGATACTGAGTTTAGGTTATATTATCACTACTTAGTACTGAATAAGTAAAAAGAACTGAATAAGCAAAAGAAATAAGCACAGCTACAGTGAAAAGACAGATAAGAGATTTTGATGACTTACAAGATTGCTTTCCTGCTCAAACCAAGAACCAAGAACAACCTATTGAATCTCCACAGATTCCCTAACCCAAGGCAATCCAAAATTTACCCTGCTCCTACTTGATCATGCTTGAAGAACTGATTTTTGATTTTTTCTTTATTTTTTTTTTTATTTTTGTGAATTTTTTACTTTGAATACTAGATTGATTAATGAAGTTACTAAAAGCTTACACAAGCTTTCTGAGGAGCTTATATGAACTTATTGAGTCTTTATCATCCACTACAAACAACAATATAGCTTATTGAGATTTAAGAAATTGAAACTGAATTTTGCATAAGATTGAACATCAAAGGAAACTTGAAATTGATTACTTGAAAAGAGTTTACAATACACTGAAATCACTTAGAACACTGCTTAGAAGCTTAGGTTTACACTAAAAACTTGAAATTGCATTAAACAACATACACTTTTAAAATTAAACTAGGTACTCTTCTCTTCTGCTTCTCTTTCTTTTTATAGGCTCCAATAAGCATCCAGGTGTCCTCAAGGACATTTCCCACTTCATCTGAGCCATTGATCTAGTCCAATTGATCATATCCGTTTAAACTACCTTTTTGGCGCCAAAGTCCTCCAAGTTAACTTGGAGGCTACGCTCTGCAATTAAGGATTATTGGAAGTTTGTGGGTGTGTCAGAAGACAAAAGGGAAGATTTTTAGGCAAGTTGGTGTTGTATGGAAGAAAACAGAGACAAAATGTGGTTTGGGAGTGAAAAATGGTGGAGATGGCATTTAATGCCCATCTGGTTTGATTGTGGGAGGTGGAAAGTAGTTAGGGTGAGTTGTATTGATGGTGAGGTGGAGGTAGCAGGTGGCAAAACCACCTGGTATGGTGGTTTCAGCCATGGGAGAGGAGGGTGAACAGTGGAGGGGGTGTTTGGCGGTTTTGGTTGGGTCAACGCGGGTCAACGCCCGTTTAAACTAAAAGGGTGTGGTGGACTGGGCTTAGGAATGGGCTTAGGTGGGCTGGGTAGTTAGGTTGGGTTGGATTTTGGTTTTGGTTTAGTTAAATAAGGGTCCGGTTTGGTTTTAAGTGTTTAAGGACCAAAAATGTAATTTTAGCAAAAGTGAGGGACTGAATTTGTAATATTTCCCAAAGTATTTTCAAGGACTTAATTTGCCAAATATAATAAACCAAGGACTTATTTATTTATTTTTCCATTTAAAAAATCCCAGGGACCTTTTCTGCAATTATTCAAACTCCAGGGACCTTTTCTGTAAATTTGGATTTTTAAGGGATTAAACTTGTAATTTCTCAAAATGTTATCAAAATTGTTCCATTTTGTCATTCATGCATAGTACAAGGGTATTATTTGTAAATATTTCAGTTTTGAATACCCAGGGACTATTTTGCCAATTTTGAAACTTAAAGGGTAAAAATTGCCAGTTTGTGTAAACTTTTATCCAGGGATGTTTTGTGAACATTTTTGGTTTCCCAAGGACTTAAGTTGACTTTTTATTCATTTAAAACCTTCAGGGACTAGTTTTGTCAATATTTGAAACTTGAGGGACTGAAACTGCCAATTATGCAAACTTTGTACGTTTTTCATTTGTTTTTGCATATTTTGTATTTGAAACATATAAAACACTCTTTTGAGATATTTTAAGTATTATGATGCATTTTTGAGTGTTTTTGTATGTTTTGGCAGTTGAGATTGGTACAAAATGATGAGTATTTAGACACTCATCAATCCCCCACACTAAACTATTGCTAGTCCCTAGCAATCTATTTGAGAAAAAATTTAATGGATTTGAAAACTTCTTTACCAAAAGCCATCACTTCTGGAATAGCCAGGTGTAAGAACTGTGGCACACCTGATAACCGTGTGATTTTTAGCAAACCACCAGCTGTCAACGGATTTGATTTTGTCTTTACCAAAAGCCGTTTGCTTCTGGACTAGCCAACTCTTGATGGAATAGTCAACATCTTGGTGAGCTGATTACCAATTATGGTTTTTCCACGGCCTTTACCACAAGCCATAATCTTGCGGGCTAGCCAACTCATTTGTTTTTGGGGAGTTGAGGAACCGTACAATTTTTGGCAAATTGCCAGCCATCAACGGTTTTGAGATATCTTTACCAAGAGCCGTTTGCTCCTGGATTAGCCAATCCTGTTGTGGGTTAGACATGGAGGATTGATACCATTTTATCTCATTTCTAAGTGTGAAAAAACTGGTAATTTTGATCAAATGGGGGTTCTTGATGGAACATGTGTTTTGCATTCGTGAGAACGCTCCCCCACACTTAGAACTGAATATTGCCCTCAATATTCACAGTACTTGGTGTCCCACCAAGACTTTAGAACGTAAGGAGGCAATACTTTTAACCTTTTTATTTTACTCTATTTACATACAAACTCACTTTTTTCTTTTTATATGTCTTACCCTTTTTTTTTTTTTTTTTTTTTATTTCAACTGTTTGATCTCGCGGTCCATTATTTCAACTGGTTCTTCCACAAAGTTAAGCTTGTCATCGAGTTGTATTTCTTCTAATGGTATAATGGCAGACTCGTCCGAAAGACATTTCTTGAGGTTCGAAACATGAAACGTGTTGTGTACGTTGCTAAGTTCTGATGGAAGTTCAAGCTTGTAAGCAACCGGACCAATCCTTTCCAGGATCTTGAATGGTCCAATGTATCTCGGGTTCAACTTCCCGCATTTTCTAAATCGTATCACGCCCTTCCAAGGCGAGACTTTCAACATAACTCTGTCCCCGACCTGAAATTCCAATGGTTTGCATCGAACATCTGCGTAGCTTTTCTGTCGACTTCTAGCAGTTTCGAGTCTCTATCGAACTGAATTATCTTTTCTGTTGTTTCTTGTACCATTTCCGGGCCAGTACATTGTACTTCACCGACTTCGGCCCAACAAACCGGAGATCGACACTTACGACCATAAAGTGCCTCGAATGGTGCAGCCTTAATGCTCGAATGGTAACTGTTGTTATAGGAAAATTCGATCAACGGCAAATGGTTAGCCCAACCATTTCCAAAGTCAATCACACATGCTCTAAGCATGTCTTCAAGTGTCTGAATAGTTCTCTCGCTCTGACCATCGGTCTGAGGATGGTAAGCAGTGCTCATGTCTAACTGGGATCCAAAAGAATCTTGTAATGACCGCCAAAAGTTTGAAGTAAAACGACTATCTCTGTCGGAAATGATGGAAACTGGTGCACCGTGTCTTGAGACTATTTCCTTGACATAAAGTCTAGCAAGTTGTTCCATTGTATAAGTCTCTCTAATGGGTATGAAATGAGCTGATTTGGTAAGTCGATCAACGATTACCCAAATAGCATCGAAACCTCCTGACGTCTTTGGAAGTTTAGTGACAAAGTCCATAGCAATACGTTCCCACTTCCATTGTGGAATTTCTGGTTGTTGAAGTAACCCTGACGGTTTCTGGTACTCGGCTTTCACTTTAGCACAAGTAAGACATTTGCTGACGTACGTAGCAATTTCTGCTTTCATGTTCGGCCACCAATAAAGCTTTTTGAGATCCTGATACATCTTATCAGAACCTGGATGAATAGAGTACTTTGACTTGTGTGATTCATGCATAATCAATTCTCGTACTCCACCATAGAGTGGTATCCAACTTCGGTCCTTGAAGCATAACACTCCATCTGATCTCTTTACAAAGCCATTATCGCTTTCTGGCATACCATAAAGTTTCTCATGTGGTCGATTTTCTTCTTTGAGAGCCTCAATCTGAGCTTCTAAGATCTTCGATGGTAATGGCGAAATGATAGTCATTCCCAATGACCTAACTCTCAAAGGTTTGAGTCGTTCTTTTCGGCTAAGTGCATCTGCTACAACATTTGCTTTTCCTGGGTGATATCGGATTTCACAATCGTAATCACTCAACAATTCTAGCCAACGACGTTGTCTCATATTAAGTTCCTTCTGATCGAGTATATGCTGTAAGCTCTTGTGGTCGGTAAAAATTACACACTTAGTACCATAAAGGTAGTGTCTCCAAATCTTGAGTGCAAAAACTACCGCACCCAACTCCAAGTCGTGAGTAGTGTAATTCTTCTCGTGTGTCTTAAGCTGTCTAGATGCATAAGCTATCACTTTCTCGTTTTGCATTAGCACAGCTCCAAGTCCTTGATGCGAAGCATCGCAATATACCACAAAGTTCTCAATTCCTTCAGGTAGTGACAAAATCGGTGCGCTACAAAGCTTTTGTTTCAATAACTGAAATGCGGACTGTTGTTTTTCTCCCCACTCGTACTTCTTATTCTTTTGTGTCAGCTTTGTCAACGATTTCGCTATCTTAGAAAACCCTTCAATAAACCTTCTGTAATATCCGGCAAGTCCTAGGAATTGACGAATTTCCGTAGGAGACTTGGGCGTAGCCCAATCCTTAACTGCCTCGATCTTTGCTGGGTCGACTTGTAAACCTTGGCTATCAATAACATGGCCAAGAAATTGAACTCTTCGTATCCAAAAATCACACTTTGAAAACTTGGCATACAATTGCTCCTTCTTGAGTAGTTCCAGGATTGTTCTGAGATGTTCTTCGTGATCTTCCTTACTCTTGGAATAAATCAAGATATCGTCAATGAATACGATCACCAACTTATCAAGATACGGTTTGCACACCCTATTCATGAGATCCATAAATACCGCAGGTGCGTTGGTTAATCCAAAAGGCATCACTTGAAATTCATAATGACCATAGCGTGTTCTAAATGCCGTCTTCGGGATATCCTCTTCCCGAACTTTAAGTTGATGGTAACCGGATCTTAAATCAATCTTGGAATAAAAACTAGAACCTTGTAACTGGTCGAACAAGTCGTCAATTTTGGGGAGTGGATAACGGTTCTTCACCGTTACCTTGTTCAGCTCACGATAGTCGATGCACATTCTGAAAGTTCCGTCCTTCTTCTTCACAAACAAAACCGGCGCTCCCCAAGGCGAGGAACTCGGTCTAATGAATCCTTTGTCCAAAAGTTCTTGTAATTGATTCGACAATTCTTGCATTTCCGAAGGTGCAAGTCTATACGGTGCTCGTGCAATTGGTGCAGCTCCTGGCACTAATTCAATTTGAAACTCAACTTGGCGTGTAGGCGGAAGTCCTGGCAATTCTTCCGGAAAAACTTCCTGAAATTCCTTAACAATTGGCACATCTTCAAGTCGTTTCTCATCCAACTTCTTCTCCGTGATGTGAGCCAAGAATGCATAACAACCCTTCTTTATGTACTTCTCGGTTTTAATGCACGATATAATACTGAGTCTAGTTCCACTTCGCTCTCCGCGAACAACCAAAGTTTCACCGTTATAAGGAAGGTGAACAACTTTCTCATCACAAATAATTCTCGCTCGATGCCGAGATAACCAATCCATACCGATCACAACGTCGAAACTTCCAAGTTCTACGGGCATAAGGTCTATATTGAATGGATGGTTTAGGAAATTTATGGTGCAACCACGAACAATGGTGTTGGTGTTAACTAAAGACCCATCGGCTAATTCGACGATATAGGAAATGTCTAATGGGGTCGGTTCTATGTTAAGTAAAGGTGCAAATGCAATAGAAACAAAACTTCTATCCGCTCCTGAATCAAATAAAATGGATGCATAACGATTATTAACGAGGAACGTACCCGCAACAACATTCGGGTCTTCTTTGACATCGTCTCCTCCCATAACATAAGCTCTTCCTCGAGCCCTTCCATCTTGATTTCCAGTTCCTTGATTCTTCTTCTGTGGGCACTCACCCCTAAAGTGTCCAATTTCTCCACAGCCAAAACATGTTACCGGTGGCTTCTGATTGTCACACAAGGTTGGAAATTTGCAATCTTTGATGTGATGACCAACCTTCTTGCAGTTACCACATGTATTTGGGCAACGTCCTGGGTTATGATGCCTCTGACACCTTTCGCACTTGGGTAAATTACCCTCATATCCTTTCCTTTCAGTCGGTCCTGCAGCATAGGCCTTTGCCACTTCTTGCCTCTTAGGTGGCGGCTGAACAGCGTTTCCACCTTGGTTGTAATCGAACCTTCTCTTGTTGTTGTTATTGTTGTTTCGGTTATTGGGATAGTTGCGGTTCCGATTGTTGTTATAGTTGTTGTTCCGAGTGTTGGTGTAGTTGGTGTTGTTTGAACGGTAGTTGTTGTTGACAGCAGATTTTCCTTTTACCACTTGGACCATGAGTTTCTGAGTTATACGAATAGCCTCTTCCATTGATTGAGGGTCAAAAGAAATTACATCTCCTCGAACACTTTCAGGCAATCCACCAACAAAGTTTTCCATCTTTTTCTCATCATCGGGAACCATGGTTGGACATAGTGCAGCCAACTCCTGAAACCTCCTGAAATAAGTCTCAATGTCATCACCTTTAGTTACAAGCCCATAGAATTCTGTTTCCAATTTCTGTATCTCAGTACGAGGGCAAAACTTTTTAGACATCAGTTTCTTGAATTCCTCCCAAGTGAGCTTGTAAGCATTCTCCATTCCAATCGGCTGAGCATACGAATTCCACCAAGACATAGCGTCATCAAGAAGCATACCTGTAGCAAATTTTACCTTGCTGACGTCCGGGCATCCGCACATGAGAAATACATTCTCAGTCTTTTCAAACCAGCGGATTAAAGCAACCGCTCCTTCAGTGCCCTTAAATTTGATAGGATCACTAATCTTGAAATCTTTCCATGTACATTCCCTCTTATTAGTGGGTGGTTCAACCGTCCCTGTATTAGAAGCAGTCTCAGCAGCCCTAGCAGCAACCTCAGCTCTCTCAATCTCCAGAGCTTCTGCAATACTATCCCTAACCAACTTGCGGATAGCGGCTTGTGTCATAGCGGGTGTTTCTGGTGCAGTCTTACTCTTCCTTGGTGCCATATTTCTGATAAATCACAATGGAAATAACCATGAGAAAAATCATAATAGAAATAGTCATCGAACCAAAGATACACACCCACAACATGTATAAATATATACAACCACAACAAGTATAAAAACAACCACGACGTGTACGAATACAACCACAATCTGTCTAGACATCACCACGACAAGTATATATATACAACCACAACAACCGCGACACGTATATATACAACCACAACAACCACGACGCGCATAATATAATCACAACCTGTATAAATACAACCACGACATGTATGTATACAACCACAACCTGTATCATGCGATAATAATAAAGAGCAACCACGAAACATCATAAATATAATCACAACACATGAATATAATACATGAAAATTTCGGCCTACATGGACCGATATAATATATAGCACAACATTTCCAACATAGTAGAGTCGCACTTGATATATTTGTTTGTACAACAACTAAAAGACTACAAGTTCTTGAACTATGTCCCACATCCCGGGACTAGGAAAATAATAAAAGCTAATATAATACCAGTCTACGTCTAGGCTCCTCCAGGTGCTCTAGATGGTCCAGGCTCTCCCCTCAAGCGGCGAATCTCACGATCCATCGCCACCACACTCTCCTCAAGATGCTCAACTCGTAACTGAAAAGAAGCATCCCTACGCTCCAAAATAACCAACCTCTCTCGAAGCAATGTCAACTGATCTACCTGCTCCCACTGAGTCTCCTGTGTCGCCTGAGCTCTATCTCGAATCTCAGGTAACTCATCCCTAAGTAGCTCAATCTCCTCCTGGTGCCTCAACTGTCGTGCCTCGAGTCCATGGTATGACACATCAATACCAACCCTGCCCTGAACCAAATCCTCAACCTGCTCCTCGACAGTCTCGAGTCGAGTAGTAATGATCTCATCAACTCTATACCCCAACCTATCGACTTGCTCCTGCTGAGCACCCATCTGATCCTCTAATGTGACGGCTGTAGGGCTCCTAGCCGCAGCCGCTCTAGAACTCTCACCTATGTGGTATACTGGTGGTGGTGAAAGGTCAGCAGTCTCGGTAATAGGTGAATCTGGAGTGGTAAGCCTTGCGCGCTTCCTGAGCGGCAAGAGCGAGGTAGCTATAGGAGTGGTAGTGGGTATGGCTGGTGGTGGTGGTGTAGGCACAGTAGGACTAGGGAGACTCCTATAAGTGGATGTAGCATAACGAACCCTCTTCCTAGCAGTCTGGATAGTCTTATCCCTAGGAAACATAAGTCTCGGCTCTGAATGGATAGTAGTAGTAGGGGATGATGGTATGTCAGTAGGTATAGTAGGATGGACATGGGGAGTAGGAGCCGTCTCCTCCTCCTCGAAAGGCTCGGTATCATCATCTGACGCCAAAAGTGGCAACTCAGGTGTAGGAGAAACAAGTGGTGAAACAGCAGTGGAGGACACAGAGCCCTCATCACCAGAGTCAGATATAGTGTAAAGTACGACAGTGTTGGGATTCGAAGACATGTCTCTGTGATAATCAAGGTGAAATAAAAATAAATAACTCGTAAAATGGAATCACCAAAATAAGTAAATATGCACTTATGATGAAATGATGATATGCTATGATAGTGTGGTTATAGTCTAGGGTCCATGATGCAACCTAGTTCGCTATAACCTGGCTCTGATACCAATCTGTAACACCCCCAAAATACCTGAATGGCAGCGGAATGGAATACCTGAGGGTGTAACGGATCATAGCACACAAGCAAGGAAATATTGAATGACCTAAAGTGTCGTTTTAAAATACGTCGTTTGATTCATTCAAATATTCAGAGTTATAAAGACATAGGTCCTAAAAGTTGGAAAAGTTTACGGAAACAAGTTTAGTACAATCAAACGACATTTGAACATAAGTGCAAGAAAGTCCGAATGAGCCATATCATCCTTGTTACACAAAATGACTCCATGCATGCCATGAGAATGTGCCTTAGTTACCTGAGAAATACATTGCGAAAAACGGTCAACATAAAGTTGGTGAATAATCATAGGTTTATAAGTAATTCGTAAGTACATAAGCCACAAGTATATAGTAAAGTGACAAATTGTCAAAAAGCTACATTGTCTCTTAAGCTCATGACACCGAAGCTAGACGTACTAAAATATGCCCCAAAGGAGTGTTTACCAGACACTCGTACTATATTAGACATGAAATGCATTCGTTTTCCTTATGGAGCAACCCAAACACGAATGGAGGAGTCACCCTCGATAGATCTATCCACTCACTCTCGCTTGGCAATATAATTAACGGTTCATGATAATAAAGGGGACTTGCAGTGGTAGTACTAGCAACTTAAGCAATGTACGGAATTTAATACTTGGGCATGTACAAAAATAATAGTGCAATGTATTCTCCCCCGTGGGATTTAAAATCAAATAAGTACTAAAAACGGGGCTATGAGAACTCACCTCGAAGTGATGGTACAAAGATGGTGCAATGAGGTAAAAGTAGTCGGGACAATGAGGCGCGAGTACTAGCCGCAACCTAAATGAATAATCGTGATCTAATTAAGATCAAGCCATAATGAAATGAATGCACATGCACATGCACATGATACTCATACCACTCGTAATTTGGAAATACTAGTTATCGTCATAGAAAAATAGTTTCCATACTTAGGAAAAATAGGTCCATTTAGAGAAGTATATAACTTGTCATATTAACTCGTACGAAAAAAAATTAGCGTTATGTTCCAAGTATCAAAACCTTAGAATGACGTCGTCATGTCGTATAAATATTCCTTCGGGTCGTACGTATTCATTTGATAAGAAAATAGTCTTTAGTAACGTTTCTAGAAAATATACCACTTAATACGTACGTTATTATTTTTATTTGTGACCAAAAATATATATATAGTTTTGACGATGTTAAAATGGGTATAACTCGGTCGTTTTAAGCTCGTTTTCCTCGTTCTTTATGTCCACGGATTCGTCTTTGTATATACTAGTATATTTTTGACAACTCGGCTCCTTTAGGTTACGTTTAATGCCTCTTTTTACCCATTGAAATCTGCCAAACAGCAAGCAGTTTTTGTAAAAGTAGTTTTCGTCGTTAAATTTGCAAAAATCATATCTCCTTCGTTATAAGCTTGTTTTAGTCCATTCTTTCGCCTAAAGTTTTGTTTTTGAATGTATTTTCTAAATCTTTGGTCAAAACTTGGCCACTATCTACTGATTTTCCCACGAAATTAAAATAGGGACAGTAGGTATATCAAAAGTTTCAAAAACCATTTTCAAGTCTCCAAACTAGTTCCATCCTCCATCAAACCACTTTCAAACACCACTAAGCTAATCTAATCCTACCATACACCTTCTTAGGGTGTCATGGGTCCTTAAACATCATCAATCCACTAGGTCTAACAAGGGTTTCTTATGTGTCCATTTCTAGGGCTTGAAAGTTACATATGTACAAAATAAAGTGGTATAAGTTGATGCATGTATGAGATCTTGTAAGAAAAATATATAGACATAATAATAGCTTGTAAAAATCATAAAAATGAGTTTGTTAACTTACTTGATGGTTTAGAGAGTTTAAATGATGAAAAACCTACTAATCCTTGAGTTTTTATTTCAAAACTCTAACAAGGATGATTATATGAACTAGTTTATACCAAGATCTTGTAAAATTTATACTCCTTGCTCCTTGAACACCCTAGTTCGAATTACACCTCAAGAGAAAAGAAGAGAAAAAGTTTACTTGTGCAAGAAAAGTGATTTTGTGATAAATGAGTGAAAAAAGTTTAATATATACTAAGAGACAATAGTTTGGTGAGTAATTAAGAGGGTTGGTGTAGTTGCAATGTATTAGGACCAAAGGGGGGGGGGGGGGGGGGGGTTGGCCGGTCCTAAAGGAGGAAAAAGGGGGGGGGGGGGTTTGTCTTGGGATTAATTAGGGAAATTAGTGGTAAAGTGTAGTTAAGTTAGTTTTAGGTTTAATCGGGTACCGGGTTTGTTAGAAATAAATTTTATTGAAGTTATTCGGGACGTAATAAAGTCGTAAAAATTGTAAAAATATGTCGGGTACAAGTACGGAGAGTTTGGGTGATTATCGTTTAATTTTGGTGAAAACCGTCGTTATTAAGTTATACGTATGATACGTAATAAATAAATTTCCAAAATACCGGGTAAATTAATATTATAGTTTTTATATTATAGAAATGAGTATAAAAATATATTGGGATCATAGTCGGGAGTGTCGGACATGTTAGACACATTTATAGTTCGCGTATTAGCGTTTATTCAAAATAAACATACGTAAATCGTTAATTATACCAAAGTATAAATTTAATTATCCTACGAGTGGAATAGTATGCAAGTGCCCTAATGATGATATGCAGACTATTTCTAGTCCGTATGAAATGTCCCTGATAAAAATGCATGAATTCGCTCCTGAACCAATACGGTTACGCGAATTTGAACACTCGTAAACTAAATTTACGATGACATGAATAATGCACGTGAATAGTGGTTTTCTCTCGGAAATGAATAGTGTCAAGTGAATAGTAAAATTTCTGAATGTGTCTCGGAATGTCAAAATGACCTCAAAAACGATGAATAGTAAAATGATGAATAGTAATTTGTGAATAGTAGAATGTCGAAGTTTGGAAAAATGACCTGAAATTGTGGGTTGTGACACTAACACTTTGCTTGCCCTCAATCAAATCTAGCTTTTAAAATAATCCACATGATACAAAGAAAATGATTCTAAAAATGAGATGCAGATTCATCAAGTACAAGTACAAGATAAAATCCATCTTTTTAAGCTTTTATATGCGAAAAAGTCGAGATGTTTGACAATACCTTTAATAATTCTCTTGCTTAACAACATGTTAAAACACCTCACGAAAAAGGAATGAAGTATAATTGACTCAACACTCATTATTTAGTGATGGAGTATATAAGAAAATCACACTCATTGCTCGGTCATGATCTAAATATTACCACAGGCTTGTACAAGAAACATAACTCTACCGACGTGGCTTAAGCACCAAGTGTAAACATCTAAGAGAACTTTTATTTGGGATATTAGGCTAAGGGTTATTTCAAGGTTTATTTTCCAATATCTCTTGTCGAAATATAATAGATCGCTAGCACAAATTCTTGAAGTCTTCGAATAACGGATGGTCACTAAGATATATACCTTAGATCGCTGGCGCATTATTCGATTATTCAAGAACCGGATGGTCACTATAATATTCAAACAATAGACATCTTCACAAAAGGTATAAGGCATGGGATATATATATATATATATATATATATATATATATATATATATATATATATATATATATATATATAGGTGTAAAAGAAACTTTACAAATAGTCAAAGTCTACAAACCACTTGAGAACTTTCTTCCTTGATCGATCGATAAAACATAACATAGCTCATTGGCTATTCTTGTCATCTCAACATTCAATGAATTATTTTTTTATTTATTATTTATTTATTTATTTTTTTCAAGCGGTCACATAATTTCGACCATCGATCACACTTACAATAGATACTCTATGAGATTATCATAGAGTTGGCAACTTTCTTCAAACTTCCAGGATTATCCTTCTCATAACAACCTTCTTTTCAAATAGCTAGTAACCAACTACGACTTGACTATAAGTAAGGTTAAGGCTAAAAAAGTGTAAAATATTTTTGTATTTTTGGATGATTTGAGGGTGTACTAATGGTATCTAGCACTAAAATTATTGCTAACAGATGGGTCCATATAGAAGTTTAACTAACCGATTAGGCTAGCTAATATATATATATATATATATATATATATATATATATATATATATATATATATATATATATATTGATGAAAACGGATGGCCATTTGGTTGAATCTTATGATTGCCTCTTATTACGTGAATACACTTCATCACACGAATGTGATCTCACTGCGGTCTGGTAATGATTTGCAAGTACAAGTTCTAGAATAAATAAAATCATCGGCACACTCATAGTAAAAGATTAAGCATAAAAGATGTATGGTTATATAAAATAGGCTTAAATCCTCACATATGTTTTTTTGTGAATGTGCTATAATTGTGCAAACAATGTTATCAATCCAAAATTAGATTGCAATATCAATCAGGACACATCTCGAAATTTTCAAAAATTACATGTTTTTATCAGTGGATTGATCCAGTTATTCTAATATAATTAATCCTATATGTGCAAAAACAACTAGATCACAAGGGCAAACAATTAAAAATTAGGCTCCATAAAATAGAAAAAATAAAAAACTGGTTTCATTTTCCTATTCCTCCCCCCACACTTAAGTTCGACATTGTCCTCAATGGAAAGAACGATAAAATATAAAATAGGGAAATGAAATATAAGAAAAATCATACTGCATGAGACTTAGAATCTGATCGAGCTTCAAATTTTGTTGTGAGATCGAGAGATTCTTCATCAAGTATACAAGACTTTAATCCTGCAATCATCTAAAAACAAACAAACACACAAAATGCAAAATATTTTTGGATTTTTTATTATTTATGATGCAGCGCCCCCTCACTTATGGTAAACCATCGGGGCATTAAAATAAACAAACAATTAAAACACACGGGTTGCCTCCCGAGAAGCGCTTAATTTATTAACGAGTCATCAGTCTGACTCAATCCTCCTCACTTTCGTGATTTAGATTTCTTTCCCAACTTTTGAGAATATATACCACGTTTCCCTTCACTATTCCTTCCCCAGTTGTATCAATGTCATTGAGCTTCGTGGTATTACAAGTTCTTAGGAGAACATCGCAACTATATCCTTTTTCTGAAGCCCATGGTATGACTTTTTTGTAATCCGCTGGAAAAGGTGCCATTAATGGAATAGTGGTATATTTCTTTTTGTCGAGCAATTCAAGTGGGATTTCCTCACTTGATATTTCATTCATTTGCTCCTCATCATGATAAATCATGATACGGTGGCCATTAACAATGAAACTTCCACCGTTTTTGTCGTATAATTCGACGTATCCAGATGGAAAACCATGTTTAAAAACGAATGGACCATACAATTTGGTTCGAAGCTTTGGAGCTTTAAATTTGTACTTAGAATTGAACAAAAGAACTTTGTCTTCGGCTTTGAATTCTTTCCGGATTCGGAGTTTCTTATCATGGTACGCTTTTGTTCGAGCTTTGTAAATTTTGAATTCTCATATTCTTGGAGTCTTAACTCATCGAGTTCATGCAACTGCAAGAATCGTTTTTCTCCAGCAATCTTGAGATCAGGATTACATTGCCTCAACGCCCAGTAGGCTCGGTGTTCAATTTCAAACGGCAAATGACAAGTTTTTCCAAATACGAGTCTATACGGGGTTCTGCCAATTGGAGTTTTATATGCCGTTCTAAATGCCCATAGAGTGTCATCAAGTTTCCTTGACCAAATGGAAGCATTATCCTTAACCGTTTTTTCAAGTATTCTCTTTAAAGCTCTATTAGTATTTTCGACTTGACCACTGGTTTGAGGGTGGTATGCTGTGGCAAAACGATGATGAACTCCATATTGTTTCATAGCTTTCTTCATTTGATGGCTACAGAAGTGAGTTCCTTTGTCACTTATTAAAGCTTCCGGAATTCTGAATCTAGAGAAAAGCTTTTTTAGAAAATTTACAACTACTCGTGCATCGTTTGTGGGTAAAGCTTCAGCTTCGGCCCATTTAGAAACATAGTCAATTTCAACGAGCATGTATTCGAATTTATGAGATTTAGGAAAAGGACCCATGAAGTCAATTCCCCATATATCAAAAATTTCAGAGACTTGGATGCTTTTTTATGGCATCTCATCTCTACGAGAAAGACTACCAGATTTCTGGCATGCATCGCAATTTTGTACGAGCGTATGAGCTTCTTTAAAATTGTCGGCCAATAAAATCCCGCGTCAAAAACTTTTTTCGCGGTTGTGGACGGACCATAATGTCCTCTAGTTGGGCCGTGATGACATTCATCGAGAATTTTTCGAGTTTCCAAACTGTATACGCATCTTCTTATTATCCCATCGGGAGACATTTTAAATAGATACGGTTTATCCTAGAAATAGTGTTTAAGGTTCGCGAAAAATTTACTATGCTGTGTAGGAGTTAGACCTTTTTGTAACACTCCTCCGACTAAATAATTTGCAAAATCTGCAAACCATGGAACTTCTTCACTTTCGATTCCCATGAGTGTTTCGTCCGGAAAATTATCATCGATTTCATCTTCTCCGAATTCATCTAGATTAGGATTTTCTAATCGAGACAAATGATCCGCTGCATCATTTTTCGCACCTTTCTTATTTTGGATTTCAATGTCAAATTCTTGAAGAAATAAAATCCTACGTATAAGACATGGTTTGGCATCTTGTTTAGCAAACAGATATTTAAGAGTTGAATGATCAGTGAATACAATTGTTTTTGGCAAAAAAAGATAGGAACAAAATTTGTCAAACGTAAAAACTACAACCAAAAGTTCTTTTTCAGTGATCGTGTAGTTTTGTTGTGCGCCATTCAAGGTTTTGCTAGCAAAATAAATAGGACAAAAATGTTTTCCATCGCGTTGTCCTAAAACTGCTCCAACGGCAAAATCACTTGCGTCACAGATAAGTTCAAACGGTAGCGACCAATTCGGTGAAACCATAATTGGTGCATTTGTTAACTTAGTTTTGAGCGTTTCGAATGCCTTGATGCACTTTTCATTGAATTCAAAGACTGAGTCTTTCTCAAGAAGTTTCGTCATAGGACGAGATATGTTCAAAAAATCTTTGATGAATCTGCAGTAAAATCCCGCATGCCCTAATAAACTCCTAACGCCTTTGACGTTAGCTGGGGGTGGTAATTTGGCAATGGCATCTATTTTTGCCTTGTCCACTTTGATCCCTTTACTTGAAATCTTATGACCAAGTACAATGCCTTCTATCACCATAAAGTGACATTTTTCCCAGTTTAGCAAGAGATGGGCTGATTTGCATCTTCCAAGCATTTTATCAAGATTTGAAAGACAAGATTTAAACGAGTCTCCAAATACCGAGAAATCATCCATGAAAACTTCCATGGATTTTTCAAGTATATCTTGAAAAATAGCAATCATACACCTTTGAAATGTTGGAGATGCATTACAAAGACCAAAAGGCATACGCCGATACGCATACGTGCCAAAAGGATACGTGAATGTAGTCTTTTCTTGATCAGCCGGATCAATAGGAATTTGGAAGTAGCCGGAAAAACCATCAAGAAAACAAAAGATTTGTTCCCCGCAAGTCTTTCTAACATTTGATCCATGAACGGTAATGGAAAATGTTCCTTCCTGGTGGCATCATTCAATTTGCGATAATCGATACATACACGCCAACCAGTTATTGTTCTTGTTGGAACAAGTTCATTACGTTCGTTAGTTATGACGGTTGTTCCTCCTTTCTTAGGAACACAGTGAATAGGACTCACCCATGAACTATCCTCGATGGGGTAGATTATACCGGCATCGAGAAGTTTGATAATTTCTTTTTTCACAACTTCCTTCATGTTCGGGTTAAGTCTTTGTTGTCTTTGAACAACGGGTTTGGAATCGTTTTCACAATTGATTTTGTGTTTGCAAAAGTTCGGGCTTATTCCATGAATATCAGAAGTTTTCCAAGTGAAGGTTTCTTTATGATTTTTGAGCATTGAAATAAGACGTTCTTTTTGATCGGGTTTGAGCTTCGAAGATATGACTACTGGAACAAGAGATTTTTCCTCCAATAATGCATATTCTAGATGATCGGGAAGAGGTTTCAAAATGAGATCCAACGGTGGATCTTCAATAAAAGTTTTGTCAAATCATCACTGAATTCTAACTCCTCAAAGTTGGTTGTTTCTTCCTATAGAACTTCTTCAATACTTATTTTCATAAATTCAGTGAATTCTCGATCGA
This sequence comes from Artemisia argyi, assembly GCA_030686995.1. Classification (NCBI taxonomy): domain Eukaryota; kingdom Viridiplantae; phylum Streptophyta; class Magnoliopsida; order Asterales; family Asteraceae; genus Artemisia; species Artemisia argyi. The sequence continues at coordinate 14,043,952 of CM060689.1, read as the reverse complement.
GATCATCATCGCTTATTTTTCTAGATGTTCTATGAGTCAGAATTCTTTCATCAAGTAACTCGTCGAATGTTTCCTCCGTTATTTCATCGACAACGTCAATGCTATAACAAGTATCATCATTTGCATGTGAGTATTTCATTGCTTGGTTGATTTGAAAAGAAATTCTTTCATCACCAACTCCAAGATTGAGTTCTTTGTTTTTGACTCGAATGATAGCATCAGCGGTATTTAGAAAAGGTCTTCCTAAAATCAATGGAACTTTGCTATCTTCCTCCATTTTGAGGATTACAAAATCAACGGGAAAAACGAATTGACCAACTTGAACAAGCATATTTTCAGCTACTCCAACCGGATATTGGATAGTATGATTTGCTAAACGAATACTCATTCTTGTTGGTTTCAACGTATCGAATGAAAGTTTCGCATACAACGAGTATGGCATAAGATTGATACTTTCACCTAGATCGGCTAAAGCATCATAAGTGATTGAATTTCCCAAAGTACACGGGATGAGAAAACTTCCAGGATCACCGAGTTTCTTCGGTAGTTTGTTTTCAACTATGGCTGAGCAATCTTCATTTAAGAAGGTAGCGGAAATGTTTTCCATCTTGCTTTTGTTGCTCACAAGTTCTTTCAAAAATTTCCCATAATTGGGCATTCCAGCTAGGACATCAACAAGAGGAACGTTGATCCTAACTTCTTTGATTAATTCTATGAACTTGCCATATTGCTCTTCAATTTTTTCTTTCCTCAAACGTTGAGGATATGGAATCCTTGGTTTATAGGCTTTGAGCGGAGGTGTTGGTTGAACAACCGGAGTAGAATTTTGTTCGTTTTCCTTAGGTTCCTCCTCTGCTTCATCTTCACTATCATCATGGATGATGGTAGTTGTTTGATTCGGGTTGGGCGGTGGGTCATATGAGCGACCACTATGTGTGAAAACAACATTTACTTGCTCGTTTCTTGTTTGAGGTGGACGATAAGATCCAGATGATGATGGTTTTGGGTTGGATTGGGTATATCTAGGCAAGGTACCTGGTTGTCTAGCCGCGAATTGATCAGAAAGACGGCCAAATTTGGTTTCAAGGTCTTGAATAGACGCTTGATGATTCTTTTGTCCTTGCTCAACTTTGGTTTTGAGAGCGAAGAATTGATTTTTGATAAATTCATTTTTTTGCCTTTGAGCATTAACGAATTCACGCATGGTTTTTTCAAAATCGGATTCTTCCTTTTTGTTTTTGGATGATTGTGATGATGGACGGTTATCATCACGAGGTTGTGAACCATGATTATCATCCCTTGGTGGACGATCTTGCCAATCTCTAGAATTTCTACCGTAGTAGTTTCCACGATATCCACCTCCTCGATATCCTCCATAAGCGTATTTTGCTTCGGCTTTGGGATTTTCCATGGGTTTGTCATCACATTCGGATGAAGAATGGTTTCCACCACAATGATGACATCCATCACGAATTTCTTTTATTTCTTTTTGAATACTTTGGAATTTGGAATCGATTTTTATGGTGAGATCTTTCATCATATCCATGATTTTGGAATTTTCATTCGTTCCTTTGGCGAACGCAATGGTTTTTCGTTTAGGTTTGTTTTTGGCATCTTTAGACCAATCGAGCTTTAGAAGAACACAGTCTTCTAGTATGTTATAAGCTTCGTTAGGGGTCTTTTAAAGAAAAATGCCTCTGGCATCAAGGATACCTTGAGTTGTGTCATCGAGACCATGGTAAAAGATTTGAATGATATTACCACGAGACAAACCATGCCCATGAAAACTTCAGAGCATGTTTTTCATTCGAAGCCAAGCTTCGACAAGATTTTCTCCCTCCTTTTGAGTAAAACTACGAATTTCACCAAGGAGACGATTAAACGAGATCAAATCCCCGGCAACAGCGCCAAAAACTTGATGTGGCGGTGCCGGAATTATGATCAAACAAGGAATCAATATAACAAGCAAACGAGCCATTTATCAAAAAAGAAAACAATCAAACTAACAAAAGAATGCAAAACAAGTCCCTGACAGCGGTGCCAAAAACTTGATGTGCTCGTGGAGTACAAGTTTTAAATTTATAACATGATCTACCAATGATTCAAACGAAACACATACGAGCAAGTATACTAGTCCGTATGTAGTATAAGATGAAACGGTAAGCCGAGTTCGTTCAATAGGATTTGTTTTGTTTTATGAACCGCAAGTTTTTATTATAATCTAGAACTAAGAATGGATTCTTAAGCAAACAAATAATGATGATGATGTAAATTCAATATATTAAAAACTACACTTGCCTAGACTAGTTTGCACATTACACATGATATGATTATGATATATGGTTCAAATTGATAATGATCACTAAATTAGATGGTGTCTAATTTGATTAGTGGGTGTACTAATATCCATTGCTTTTAACACTTTCAATCCTCGTCAAGATTTTAAGATGACAAAAACAACTTAAGGATTTGACCAAGTAAAATTAACACAACTCAAATACTTGATTCGCTTTCGTTTCATAGGCAATTGACAATTATCCTTTTTAAGTTTTCCAAGTTAAACCAAGTTACTTAAGAAATGGTCAATACATAAGGTAAATCCTTCATAGACAAAGGTTCTACAATTGATTAAATAACAATGTCTCTTTCGGCCTATTACACCATTACTAATCAATCTAACTTGACAACTCTATTGTTTATGAAAACTTTGAAAGCATAATTCATTCTTAGTATTAATCCTTCATTAGTTTAGAACCATATAATCATAATCAATCACATTTCATGCAACAAACATCATCTAGGCAAGTGCACAAGGCATTTAGCCGCTCATGGCAAACAAAGAAATAATCACAGAAATTATATCACTTGAAAACATAATTAAAGAGTCTTACAAAGGTGTAATGATGATTACAAGAGTTAGGAACTATTATGAGGTTATCAACAATGATTCCTTGAATGATTACAATGGTTGATGATGAATGCAAGTCACTTTTCTTTCATGCGTTTTCTTCCTTGAGAGCCTTCTTTAGAGAGATAATGATGAATTAGTGATTTTTAGTGTGTAGTAGTTGATTTTTCAATGACGATTTCTCTCTTGGCTATGCTACACTTGGCTAACAAGCAAGTTTCTTAGACACAAAGTGTCATAAAATTATGCACTTGGAGTAATTGAAGTGTAATGACAACCCACTTGAAGAGTTTGATCATTAATAACAACCATTAAAGAAGCCAGGATTGTGTGAACCTAGAGGTTGGCGTCTCAACCTGAGGTTCTGGTTTAACTTTCAGATTTTGTAGAGATTTCCTTGAACCTTAGGTTTGAACTTAAACCTATGTTTTATCTTTTAAACCATTGGTTGAAGAAAACATGACTTGTAACAATCTTTGCTAGTGACTTTCATAACATCAACACTTGATCTTTCTTGAGCTCAGAAGTCTTTGTAACATGATTCTTTATCTTTAACAATGTCTTCGAAACTTTTATTAGGGGAAGAATCATGCATTGTACATAAGCTCTTGATTAAACGACTTTTCTCCATCTTTTAAGCTATACTCTTAGACTTGATTGTACCTGAACTTTAATATATCTGTTGTACCTATTTCGCACAATATGTCCGTAAATACAACCAAATACAATGCACATGCATACAAATAACGCGAATAAAACATGTACAAAATGAGCGTTATCACCCGTGCTTGTTCGGGCTCCAGCCCGTTGCGGGCTCAAATCTATTTGGCCCGTTGTCCGTTTGGGCTTGAATATTTGTATAATGTGCTTTATTATTTATATTAGTGACACTTAATACAGAAATTGTGTATAATTTTGTTGTACAATATGCTTGATAATTTGTATTTTTTATTTAAGGGCGTTTTAATAATTTTATCAATTATATTTATTGACCAGTTAATTAACTGACTAAATTAAATAGCATTAATGTGATATTTTGTTTTTTTTAATATGTGCACTTAAGTAGTGTACATTATGCTTCTTGTCTTGTAAGTCTGATAATTATGTGCATTAAACTGGTGTACACTATGCTTCTTGTCTTGTAAGTCTTAAAAAATTACAAGCATTGAAAGTTATACTTGTAACAACCTATACTTTTTAAAAACACTTAAATTTCTAAGCTTTTAATTATATGTGTATGCATCTTTCCTATTAAAGAAATGTTTTTGGTCTTAATCATTTTAAGACTTCTAAATATAGATGTTCTAAATACATTATAAGGTAGTATAGATTGTATCTAATAGCCAAACTCATTAATAAATATATCTATAAAGTAAAACAAACTTAAACCATAATAGCCAAACTCACTATTGTTTTACACAAATGATAACTGATGAGGCAAAAAATGATCCGTTTTTAGGGGGTCATTTATGCCCGAATTCGAATTTATTTGATCAAATATTGCCCTAAATCGTTTCTTTTGTGATTTTAGGAACTTTGGGAGAGAAATCTGGAAAAGGAAGCAATTCGGACGTTTTTGGAGCATAAAAGTGAAGAAAACGCCAAAGTCTTAATTTTCCATGCTGGGAACAGTAGGTGACGGCGTCAAGAGTAACACCCTGACGACGTCAAGAGCAAAATTCCATGACGATCCAGTAAAGATTTGACGGCGTCACGAAGATAGGGCGTCAAGAGCAAAAGTCATGACGGCCTGGAAATGATTAAGTCTTGACGGCGTCAAATGTAGATCAAGGCAGTCCGAGAATAGTTTTGGCGGCGAGGTGACGGCGTCACAATGTTTGTCTTGACGCCGTCAGACCCCTTTTCTTATATATAGTTTTCTAATTTTCACATTAAAAAGAGAGAAGTTTTGGAGAAACCCTAAGTACGAACTTGGTGCGAATTTTACAGGTTTTTCAAGGGTTCCAAGCCCTTGATACCTTACATGTGTAATTGAGATAAGTGTTCTTTCAATTCAATCAATATGTCTATGTGTTGGTTGTCTATATCTTGTTCTTGTCTTAATTCCATCATGCTAGGCTAGATCTATCTTGTGTTTGCTTGGATCTAATGAAACCTAGATGTTAATTATGTGTTGATTACTTGTTTATACTTGTCTTGGATGAATGATTTATATGTTAGGCTTAAGAAAACTGGCAGATCTCCAATTGGTAACATGCTTGAACGTCTTAAGAAACATGAACCGACGTGCACTAGGTCTTTATTGGTTGTATTTAATGCATGAGCCACTGTTTACAATCCCTATAGTTGTGCTGGGCATGGTATAGGAGGAGATAAGAGCTCATAGAATTGGGGAGTTAAGTGTGCCACCCCATGAATGGTATTAAGGAATACGATCCGTCATCCATGCAATTATAACAAGTAATTAACGTGTAAAAGATGTCTAGGGAGTAGTGAAATCTAAGTAAACACATTTTCTCCACTTATTGCTCATAACTTTAGTATAAATTAGTTTATTTTCATTTCTAGTAGTTTATTTTGATTGCATCTTTAGTATTGGGTTAGTTGATTAGCAACTAATTCCGCCCAAATCCTTCAAACCCGAGATTTTTACTTGCTTTCCATACAATATAAAATACAAAAATAATCATCCCTCACCTTTAGAACTAGTATTTAGGTTTTCTAATCCTAGCGACACTATTCCTAAGCTGAACGATCAATACCCCGGTACTTGTCACTATACTATACTACAACGATCAGGTACACTGCCTGGTGGGGGTTGTAAGCTTCTCGAGATCCCTCGAGAGGTAAAGCCTGTTGCGATTCCCACGCATCAAGTTTTTGGCGCCGCTGCCGGGGAATAGTTATTGTCTAGGTTAGAATTTCTTTTTATTAGGTCTACTTGCTAGATTCCTTTCTAGTAAGATTTTATTTTTATTTTTTAGGTTCTCTTTAGTCTATCTTATTTCTTTGTGCCTTTGTTCGTAACCACCCGACATCCTGGACAACGGGAACATCTTTGAACCCGTCATCCCACCACAACAAAACCCACCGTTAGAACCCCTTAGGCCCCGAACCTTGGGAGAGTATTCCCGACCTAGCCACCAAGGCTACCGAAACACCATTGAGCTCACCGGAGCCAATGTGACCCCCTTGCGATCCGACACCATCCGGTTGGTGCAAAGCGGATGTGCATTCCATGGACTTCGTTCCGAAGATCCAAACCAACATCTTAAGGACTTCCTCAAAATCATAGATTCCATAGACCTAGATGTTGCAACTAGAGAGACAACCCGATTACGACTATTCCAATTCTCTCTACGGGATCAAGCTAGTCAATGGCTTGAGCGTTTACCCGCGGGATCCATCACCACATGGGATGATCTCACCACTCGTTTCCTTGCTCAATTTTTCCCACCGGGGAGAACTACTAAGCTTAGAAATGACATCTTGATGTTCCAACAACGTCAAAATGAAACCTTTTATGAAGCATGGATTCGATATAAAGACCTCCTCTGAAAAGTCCCTCATCATGGCATCGAACCATGGCTCCAGATCCAAATCTTTTACGATAAAGTTGACTATCAAACAAGGAGAGCCATTGATTACGCAGCCAAGGGCAGGCTAAATAGACTTAGCATTGACGAGTGCTGGAAAGTTCTTAAGGGGTTGGCACAATACGAAGAGGAAGGATGGGAGGACCCGATGTTCCCAAGCAAGGGAAAACTTGACTACGCATATGCCACCCAAGAACAGTTGTTAGGAAGCATCGAGAAGCAGGTAAAAGAATTAATGAGTATTGAGAAGCTTGCTGCTGAACCCATGTGGAGTCCTAATCTACGTAGGAATACGGTTATCGACCACAATTTTCCTGAACGTTCATGACAAGAGGAATTCGAAGGGATAATGGTAACCTTCATGGATAATCAGGAAAAACAAATCCAGCACCTAGAAGCACGCATGGAAAGCACTCATAAAGCTTTTATGAATTTCGCAGACCAATTCATATCAAGGGTCAAAGAAAAGATCAAAGAAAATTCCGTACCTAAAAAAATTGAAAAAGTCTTCGAGGTTTCAACCCCTTTGGTGTTTGACCAAGAGGATAGCGGGAAATTTTCCCCAAGTGCTTCACCATTAACTACCCCCCATTCTCATGAGCATCCCCATGCAGAGAAGAGTTCGCAATTCCATAACAATTTCATTGGATGTTTGCGAACCACATTCCCGAACTTCTCCAAAAGACGTTCTTTTGGTTTTAAACCCGGTGTAAAGAGGTTGCACCTCAAAAACACCACTGATTTGAAACCCTCTATGGAACAACATCTCTTTTTTCACACCAGTGACCCGTGCACAGGTTTCAACTTAGCCAAAACATCACCCAACCCCTTCTACAACCTCACCTCTTTCCGTGACAGTAATGAGACGTTCAACCCTGGTGGACCTCATTAACAGAATAGCTACTCATTGGTTTTACTAATGTTTAGCTATTCACGCAAAGTGCAGGGACTAAACATGGAATTACTCCATTTCTCACCTCACACGGGCATCTGACGACGTCAGATATAACTTTTGACGCCGTCAGCTCGATGGATCAGCAATATTAACCCAAAACCAATCACTTTCAACCCATACCCCACAAATCTCACCCAAAGTGTTGCTGCTACTCCGATTCTCCACCCTTCAATTCGACGTCTTCCGCATACAATCTTCACTTGGTAAGTGATTTTTCTTCATACTTTTTCAATCAATTGTCCTTAGGATCCATCAATTTGGAAAACCCGTTTCGCCCAAAACCCCATTCTTGACCCATTATTAACAAATCGTAATGCCATCCATTTGGTGATTTGTAAACATGGGGTTACCCGTTGATTATGTTGTCCCACTCGAATCATGCATTAGTTTAGGGAAAGCCACTCATGCCACGGATTCTTTGACCCCCCACCCATGTTTTCTAATTAAAGGAGCATTTGGGTAATGGGTTAAGAGTTTGAAAATTGATTTTTCCCTCGCATTTGCATGATTCGGATTCTGATCAATCTGACGGCGTCAGGATTACTCCCGACGGCGTCAGGTGTGTCTGACAGCATGAAATTCATTAGAATTCTCGTTGTAATCGTTTCCGTTCACTCTACCTTTTTCCAGGAAAATGAGCAAAAGTTCTCGTCAACATCGGGGCAGTTCCTTTAGGTCCCAAAGAGTCAATTATGGAGAATTGGTCCATAGTTGGAGCGAGTTTGACACTGTTGACACCACCACCAAGTATGCGGAACTTTGTAACCACCATATTGATGCTGGGGTTGTGGTTGATTGGGAGTTTCTTAGGGCCCAAGGGTTGGAGGCTGCGTTTTTGGATAGGATACACACTGATGGGTTTGCGGGTCCTCAGTGGGAGAGGTTGTTTAGGATTAGAGAGACAGTGTAAAGTGAGTTGGTGATGGAGTTCTTTGCGACCTTCCACTTTGATCAGGCTGAGGCTAGGACGGATGTGGGGGGCACCACTATATATTTTAGGCTAGGGGGAGAATTGCGGTCATGTTCAGTCGCTGAGTTTGGTTGAAGGATTGGGTTGTATACTAGGGAGGAGGTTGATGGGATTTTTATGCAGAGATTGTTACATGGGGAGACTCAGAGGAGTGAGATGAGGTGTCTCACTTTTTGGCCGACCATAGGGAACGGTGTTTACACCTCGACTATTGGGGCAGCATCCATCAGGGACCCCATAGCTAGGTTGGTCCACAGGTGCATCACATACAGCCTGTCAGGACGTCATGGCACCACTCACCGTGTCACTGCTTCATACCTGTTCTACTTGTACACCATCTTTTCAGTGGATGTCTACTGTAACATCCCATTTTGGGTGGCCAGTTATTTGAGGACCAGTGTGGGTGAGAGGGATATCGACAAAGTGTATGGGGGATGTTCGTGACCCGGTTGGCTCGTTCCTATGATCTTCTTACTCCTCCGATCATGGGGTACTTGAGCGACTGTGGGGCATGTAGGGTAGTAAGGGCTAAATCCCTCAGGCAGATGAGCATTGTGATGCTAGAGAGGAATGGGACCTATACTTGGTATGAGGCAGGGGGGCCAGATGTTGAGCAGGATGCTGATGATGAGGTAGATCCTTAGCAGCATCAGTTCCAGGGTTATGAGGAGGGGACAACTGACTACTACCGACACATGAATCGGGGAGACTGGCAGGCACACCAGGGTGCCTGGATGGGTCAGATGGACGCATGGCGGACCACTACTGACCAGCACTTTGATTGGATGTATGATCACACCATCCGCCATATCCAGCACCTCTCCAACCGAGATCAGCTTGAGCCTCACCTGCAGATTGATCCCTTCCCAGGCCGTGAGACTGACTACCCTCCCTACGGGTACACCAGACACCTCCCTCCTGGCTATGACTACCGCTTTGGTCCTCCTCCCAGTGATTCCTCTTGATTTCTGTTGTCTTTGAACTATTTATTGATGGTTGTGTAATTTGAAACATTTGGTACTGTAATAGCTTAGGATGCGGCCTCTGTTGGCCTTGAACAATTTACTTTCATGTTTACGTTTGTTTGAAATAATTAGTGGTGCTCATGGTGACGTTATTCATTTTGTGTGATTTTATTTGTGTGATTTTTGTTTGTTTGTTTGTTATTTGCTTCCGTATGCATGCTTTATTTTTATTGTTGGTAGATCGTGTTTCTAAACTAAATAGTGGAAATACTTTACTTTGTTGTTTTGGCCTAGTCTTAACTCCACCTAAAAGTACTTTTGCAAAAGATAAGTGTAAGGGGAAACCCCAAATATGTTTTCAAGAAACAAACCGATCATGATTCTCCACAATATTAAGTGAACATGTATATTCGTATTTGTTAGAGTCAAATGCTTGTATTGAGTCATAATGAAGTTTTGCAGGATTTTCCAGGAAGTAGGACCGAGTTTTTCCAGAAATTTTCCGGAAACTTAACATAAGAATTTCTGCAGGTCACTTCTGACGGCGTCAAGAGTTTACTCTTGACGGCGTCAAGTGTAAAAATCTGGAAATTTTACCGGTTTTGTTTTTCTAACAGAGTCTTATGGTTTTTGTGAATTATTAAGTTTTATAATCTCCAGGAGATCTGCAAACTTCATTCCACAAGCATTATATCTTATCTTGTTTTCTAGGAGTTAGTAACTTATACAGGATGCCGCCGATTTTACGCGAGGTTGTCTTGTCTATTTTATCAGGTTTTACAGGTTATGTATGACAAGAAGATGATTTATATAATAGAAGGGAAGCTTTGATTGTTCATTTTCTTGGAGGAAGATTTAACCTGGCCACCTCATTAACCATACCGAGCGAATCAGGGGAGTATTTGATTTCATTCTCTTTACTTTTTCACTTTTAGATTCTTTACTTGAACATTAGGGACAATGTTCATCTTAAGTGTAAGGGGAGGGTAAAAAGATGATACCTTACATATGCACTTTCGCTTGAGTTTGTTTTGTTTAATGGTAGATGTGTAATAAAACTATGAGAAATACTTGTTAGTGCAATTTTAGCGCCAAATTTAAATTTTTTTACAACATTTAGGAGTGAAACTTTAGCCATAGCAAGCGTCTAATGGATAGGAGATTGTATGACTAGCACATAACCGTACTTTCAGAAAAATTTTCCACCCAAATATGTGAGGTTCGCCTTTAGATTTGATAGGAAAAGCATTTACTATTAGTGCTTATGAGTGTACCGGTAGCATTTAGATTCTAGAACTTGCGTTATTGATGCATCCCGAGACCGCTAGTGAGACTACATTCGTGTGGTAGGATTTACTACATGATAAGAGGCATTAGGATTACCCTTGTGTTAAACCCGTATCATAATTACTTGACCATTTATGTCATATTACTTGGCTAGTTAAGTCAACTAATTTTTCCCACACACCTTAGCGTTGTACTCATTTTTATTACACGAAACCCTAGTACACCCCTCCGAGCATATCTTTTCATTTCTAACTTTAAGCATTTTACTTAAAGGAAGAATTTGTTACACCCCACTTAAATGTACAACCAAATCGCTTTAGCCTTCCGTGTATGCGCTCATTTTTAGTGCATTATTGTTATTTGTTAAACCCTAATTAACTATCTAATTGGTTACATGGTTGCTAAGTCGAGTCATATCCTTGTACATATTGTTTTGGGACGATTGGGACTCATGGGTAAAGTACTTATTTATGGAGTAATGAGGAAGAACATCATATATTACCCCCATATGTACGTTAATCTTAAAAGTACTTCAACTGTTTTGATTTTCTTAATTCGAGTCATTAGATTAGTTTAATGTAAAGTATGTTAAGATTCAAGTGTAAGGGGAGTGTTCACTCCCTATGATGTATTATTTTGGATGGTAGGGTAAGAGTGTATGCAAAAAAAAAAAAAAAAAAAAAAAAAAAAAAAAAAATCGGAAAAATCAAGAAAAAGAAAAAAAAGTAAAAAAAAAAAAAAGAGAGAGAGAAAAAAACATACGGACTACCATCCCTTTTTATTCTATGTTCATTTTATGTTTTTGTTATTTTTCATTTATTAGCTTAAGTCAAGTTTAGTCTTGGCTTAGCAACGCCATATTGTACATGTAATTAACCAAGATTGTTAACTCGCCACCAGTAAAACTTCCTTTATCCAACAAAAACCGTGTATTTCATATCCCTACACCTAACGTTACAACCCTTTAAAAGACCTCTTTGATAGTTTATTCTAGGTGCTTACGCCATGTGGTGGAGGTTTGATCCTTTCCCAAGCCTATGGTAATCTATTTTGCTATGACAAGCAGTGAGAGATATCTTCCGTTTCCATATTTTAATTTATACTTTATTACACCCGAGAGATGTGAGTATCTAAACACTATTTGTGAGGTGCTAGTGTATGACCTCCGTGCTTGTCTATTGGTCTTTAGTGGAACGATTAATTGTTGCAATTACTTTTATATTAGTGTTAAATGACCCCTAACTTGTCTTTTGAGTAGAATAAAAGTGCATTTGCTTGAGGACAAGCAAATCTCAAGTGTAAGGGTATATGATGAGGCGAAAAATGATCCGTTTTTAGGGGGTCATTTAAGCCCGAATTTGAATTTATTTGATCAAATATTGCCCTAAATCGTTCCTTTTGTGATTTTAGGTACTTTGGGAGAGAAATCTTGAAAAGGAAGCAATTCGGACGTTTTTGGAGCATAAAAGTGAAGAAAACGCCAAGGTCTTAATTTTCCATACTGGGAACAGTAGGTGACGGCGTCAAGAGTAACTCCCTGACGGCGTCAAGAGCAAAATTCCATGACGATCCAGTAAAAATTTGACGGCGTCACGAAGATAGGGCATCAAGAGTAAAAGTCATGACGGCCTGGAAATGATTAAATCTTGACGGCGTCAAATGTAGATCAAGGCAGTCCGAGAATAGTTTTGGCGGCGAGGTGACGGCATCACAATGTTTGTCTTGACGCCGTCAGACCCCTTTTCTTATATATAGTTTTCTAGTTTTCACATTAAAAAGAGAGAAGTTTTGGAGAAACCCTAAGTACGAACTTGGTGCGAATTTTACAGGTTTTTCAAGGGTTCCAAGCCCTTAATACCTTACATGTGTAATTGAGATAAGTGTTCTTTCAATTATATGTTGATTACTTGTTTATACTTGTCTTGGATGAATGATTTATATGTTAGGCTTAAGAAAACTGGCAGATCTCCAATTGGTAACATGCTTAAACGTCTTAAGAAACATGAACCGACGCGCACTAGGTCTTTATTGGTTGTATTTAATGCATGAGCCACTGTTTACAATCCCTATATTTGTGCTGGGCACGGTATAGGAGGAGATAAGAGCTCATAGAATTGGGGAGTTAAGTGTGCCACCCCATGAATGGTATTAAGGAATACGATCCGTCATCCATGCAATTATAACAAGTAATTAACGTGTAAACGATGTTTAGGGAGTAGTGAAATCTAAGTAAATACATTTTCTCCACTTATTGCTCACAACTTTAGTATAAATTAGTTTATTTTCATTTCTAGTAGTTTATTTTGATTGCATCTTTAGTATTGGGTTAGTTGATTAGCAACTAATTCCGCCCAAATCCTTCAAACCCGAGATTTTTACTTGCTTTCCATAAAATATAAAATACAAAAATAATCATCCCTCACCTTTAGAACTAGTATTTAGGTTTTCTAATCCTAGCGACACTATTCCTAAGCTGAACGATCAATCCCCCGGTACTTGTCACTATACTATACTACAACGATCAGGTACACTGCCTGGTGGGGGTTGTAAACTTCTCGAGATCCCTCGAGAGGTAAAACCTGTTGCGATTCCCACGCATCAATAACACTACAATAGTCGGCAGCCCAATAAAGTGTGAAGAATACATAAGGTAGGATACAAAATGTTTGGATTAATTAGGTTTAAATGACCTTCTACAATACATGTTCAATTATTTACAAATTAAGTCGTTATAATTATTTTAATACTCAAATTATCCCTAGTTAGTTATACAAATTTATAATGGAAATATATTTATATTAAAGCTTGAAAAAGCATGATAGGAGCTTTAGCCAAAGCTATCAAAAGCTTGAACTTGGCTTGTTATATGTTTCGAGCTATTTTTTGGGCTCGAGCTTGATAAAAGCTTGACTCGATCAAGTCAAGCTCGAGCTCGAGTTGCATGATAAAAGTTTGACTTGATTGCAGCCCTGGCCTTACCTCCTATTAACAGAACAACAACAATTTTTTTATCGTTTTATATATTTCATATTTTCTGTTCCGTATTGTATGTTCTAATAATAATAATAATAATAATAATAATAATAATAATAATAATAATAATAATAATAATAATTGGTCCAACTAAAAAAACAGGTCTAAAGGTAACACACAAAAGGTATATAATGATATTCAATGGTAGTATCATTAATAACATTAAAAGTAATAAACACTTTATTCAAATTTTTGAACATTTGACACAACGCCTACTATTTAATAAAATCATAAACAATTATGTCACTGATGACCAATCATGCATTTTGGTCCATCCATCTGGAAATGGAGTAAGGTGTGGTCCCAAATAAAATCCGGTATCTCTAACTAACCAGAAACATGTACTTGCTTTCCGAAAACTCCAATTTTTGTAGCAATGTGGGGTAGTAGTATGATCAAACACACCGAAGGAAGCGGTCCTTGAACCATTCCAGATGAAATAAGCATAGAAAAAGGTAGTTCCCCAGAAATTTTCACAGAAACTCCAGTTTTCATCTTCGTTCAATGCAAGAGTATGGTCTCCCAGATCATCATCCTTTGATTTTACGTTAACATGGATTGGATCATTAATCCCGTTGTAGATATAGATGGCCCAAAAATCCCATGGACAAATCTTTGAGGTATTAGATGTTAGAGTTTTTGCTATTGGAGATGCATTTGTGGTGAAAACAAGGTAAATGAACAAGAAAATAAATGACTTCATGGGTTTGTTGAATGGGCATATGACTATATGAACCTATACGGAGATTATGTTATATAGACAAAAAAAAGTTGGTTCATTATTTTCAAGGTTAATATCTAAAAGTTGACTTTCATGGTTTAAATGCAAGTATTAATGATTTTGATCGATTGAGTAAAGTTGAATTTCATTGTTTAAATGTAAGTATTAATGATTTTGAACCATTCACTTAAGTTTCATTTGCGTCATTATAATCACTCTATCCCAAAAAAGTGTCCATCATATTATTTATTTTTGTACCCAAAAAAATGTCCAGATTTTATTTTTAGATAGTAATTATGACCGATCTTCCTACTTTTACTCATTCTTAATTTCTATATTAACTATAAGGGTAAAAAATAACATTTTTATCAATTTAAACTATCATTAATTACACATATCATAATTTGTTCAATTTTTGTTTGTGGACACTTTTTTTGGGACGGATAGAGTAACAGAAGTTGCGTTTCATGTTTAAATGTAAGTATTAATGATTTGATCCATTCACTTGAGTTTCACTTGGGTCATTATGTTTAATGTTGAGTTTCATGGTTTAAATGTAAGTATTAATGATTTTGACCCATTCACTTGAGTTTCATTTGTGGCATCTTATATACTAAAAGCTTAAGTAGTCTTATAAATGCAAAGTTTCCATAACAAATGTTTCATGAATTGAAAGTAAAATGTGGAGGCTTCATGTGTTAGTACATTGATTTAATAGTCATGCATAAGGGTAAGTATATAGGAGCTGGAATTAGTGATTCGAGTAATTGAATGATTAAGTGGCTAAATTTAATGTGCAAGAGGATTTGTGCACAAAAATTTGTACGGTACAAGTTAGTTTAAGCAACATCAAAAGTATATCAATTACACAATATTGGGTGGCTTAATTTAATGTGCAATAGGATTTGTGCACAAATTGTAGTACGGTACAAGGTAGTTTAAGCAATATGAAAAGTATATCTTCAATACTATCTAAAGATGTGAGTGCTTAATTTAATATGCAAGAGGTATTATGCACAAAAGTTTGTACAGTACAAAAGTTTGTACGGTACAACATGTTTCAAGCCATCTCTAAACCTCAAAGAATACAAACCAAAAATGCCATGAATGCATAAATTAAACACACCAATTAGTGGTTAGTCTTTTTACCTTCCCGTCCATGAGTTACAAATATTTTATCAACTATATAATGTGTCAAAAATCACACACAACAAACCACATCTTCCTCCACAACGCGTGCACATTGGGCTACAACTTATTATGGTGGTAAAGTAAGCATCATATCGTCTTACTTATTTAGCATATTAATTTATATTGTTTTATGTAAATTTCACGTGTGTTTTGTGTGTGTAACAATGTAGGACATAAAGATGGTGCTTAGGAGGTTTGGTAGTAACATCATCTTCTTTAATGGTTTAAGAAATTCTACACATCTTTGTCTTATCAATTAAGTGGAACATGCACGAACATTTTCAGTTTGATCGAAAATGCAATATATTAATTAACCGTATTTAAGTTACTAACGACCAACTATATCTAATTGTTTTTTGCACCACGTCAAGAAGCATTAAAGAAAGAGATCGAGAAGTCACAAAAATTGTATCAAGAACAAAACAAGCAAAAGGCCAATGAACAACAACGACAAAGACGACAACAACAACAACAACAACAACAACAACAACAACAACAACAACAACAACAACAACAACAACGCCACGGCCACCGGTGGAACGAATACTTAGCATTCATATTAATAGCATGTTACAAATTAGACATGCAATATTTTACTTCATGTAATACCAATAAACGGGCTAATACTATTGATTTGTTAGCAAGTAAGTTTATTGAAAATAATGTGACGAGCATTCAATTTTTAGTCAATAATTATTACTACACTTTGTTGGTGCATTTTAATATTTTTGCTCTCAATGTAGTTTTTCGTCTTGCGGTGTGTTAATGTCACTTTCTTAATTAAACGTCTTGGAATATTGTGTGACTTTGATATTTGATATGACTATGTAAATTATGTCGATGTTACATATTGAAAATGGTAGTATATAATAAAAATATCTTTACACTATCATCTTAACAATGAAAATCTTCTAAATCGAAGAAGTATCTAAAGGAGAAGAAAATTGTGTTTAGTTAAATGTCAGGTCTATTGATTGATTAGAGCGGGTTTATGATCCTGACTTGGGTCACTGGATCCGATTTTTTTATTGTACGAGTTATAATTTATACTCTTGAATATACTAATTACTTTAATGTTTTATGTTTTTATAGTTTTGTTAAAAAAGAAATTTGTTTTATAGTTCGCTTTGAATAATGTAATTTATTTGAACAACGAAGTCCGTCTTTCACAAAAAATGAGAGTTTCAAACATGAACCGAAAATTAGTCTCAAACATTACGAAAAAAAACAATTAGATCCAACATGCATGTGTGCATTGCATGGGTCCTGAGGCATTCCAAACCTGTGTGCATCGCACGAGGATGAATACAAAAGGTCTCCAACATTAATGTCATCGTTTTATATTTAAAATATTTTATGTAACTTATACATATTAAAAAATTACATGTGAATCTTGAAAAATGTCTCTTCACATATACTCTTTTAATGTCAATAAACTATTTTAAATGTGTGCCATGCTTAGAAATGTGATACCATCACAACTTAGATATATACAGCCCATGTGCATCGCACATATTTTAAATATATGAAAACTTCTATGCATAACTAATGAAACATATGGATACTTGAGTGGTTCAAAATTGTCAAAATGGTTAATGGCTTAATCCCTTCGATTTGTAAACATACATCATATAAACATGAGTTTTTAACAATTCTAAGAGTTACAATTTATAATGGTAAACAAAAACCATGCATCGCACAGGTAAGTGAGTTTTAGTACATCCGATTTGAATAAATAAATTAAAAGAATTTGCTAAAATAACAAAATACGACATATTAAAAATATCACCTTGAATAATGAATAGAATAGAAAAATTACATGTAGGATCGTAATATATTGATTATTGTGATAATTCGGGTGGTCTAGGAAGATGGAAGAACAAGGAAACCATGGTTATAAGTTAGAGAGAGAGAGAAAGAGAGGGGAAGTTTCTAGTGAGAGAAACACCTAGTGAGGTGTGTGTAATATTATGAAACAACCAACCCTTCCCTTGTGTGGGAAGGGGTATATATACACTTACAATATACGCCCTCCTGCGGACTGTGGATCAGGTACACAGTGGGTAAAGACCCGTCCGTCCTCCACGGTGTGACTATATCTAATCTAATATATACAAAACTAAGAGCTATGCTAAGTATGTAAATACATGGGGTGACCGAACCTTTTTCTTAATCCTAACAATCTCCCCCTAAGGGAGGTCACCCCAGAAAAAATTAATTGAATCTTAGCATTCTATAAATTGATCTTTAGCTCTAGCTTGTATCCGTTGATTCTTCAGAGTCATTACTCTTTGTGCTTCCAGCAGTGAACTTTTGATGACTTGTTTTATATCTCGGATGTTCCTTGACGATTCACTGAGTTTTTCATCCAAATGTTTGTCTCCAAGTCATCTTTGTACTGTATCGTCTCCATGTGACGTGGACATCTTTGTGACGGCATGCTCACACTTTTCAGGATCATGATCTTCAGCATCAGAGTTGTGGAAGCATAGATGAGGCCCATTCAATGATCATGATTTCTTGATTAAGACGTTGAAGTGTGAGCATGGGGTGATGGATCAGCATCTTTTCAACAATCTACCGCAACTGTCAGAAATTCCTGCAAGCAAATAGTTAGCAACAAATCACCCGGTACTTACAAGTTTGGAATTAGAGATCGTCAACAGCATAGTGTGAAGACTCCTTCTAACCCTTACCAAGACCGTTCCTAATCGGCAACCCCCAAGAGGATTTACATGATCTACCTAAGTAAATCAACAACTGGGTGAGTCGCTGGAGTTCACTCCACGACTGTAGACCATTGGTAATCGCCACGACCACTAAGCGTAACCCACAAGGAATTACCGAAGTGACCTGCTTTCAGGGCTGTTTGATGTTGACCCTGGCAGGGATTTCCACTCAATCACTGGGAATTAGGTATGTATATTCCCTCATAAGTGTTCTTGGCAGATTGCTAAGATCTGCAAAGGACTCAAAATATTACAGCTAGTGTCCTTAATGTTGAACAACTAGTGTAGAAGAATCAAGTGTTCCTAAGAGATCTTTTGATGCATCTCGTGGCTCTAGACTTGATAAGTGCACGATTTGGTTTTCCTATGCGGAGACTAGGGAGAGGTCTCCTGCTTCAATATCAACCATCTCTAAGAGATAAGTTGATAGATTACATCGGTTCCCCGTGAGAATGAAACGAGTCCTTTTAAGAGAACTTGAGTGGCTAGAAGGTTTAGTGCAGTGCGTCACTGGGTTCATGATATCTTTTCTTCAATACCGGTGTTACCTTGGTAACCACCAGTAGCATATGAATTGAACCCGGTTTATGCCCTAAGGTTGAATAATTGGAGGGCTATTTCTTTTCACCCTTTCTCATTTCATTTCGTTTTAATTCTTCAACCCCTTCTTTCTCCATTCTTACATTTCTCCTTTTTTCATAATCATGCCTATGGACTTTCTAATACTATCTATTGGGTATTGTCTATGGGTAGATCCCTCCGGCTCTAGCGGATCATAGGACGGTTTTCCTAACCTTAGCCACCTTATAACTTCATAACTATCCTATGTTGCCATACACGAAATCATTGAAAATTCTTCTCAACTTGTTTATGATAAAGGAACACATTTTGTTAACACGTTGAGAGTTTTACCATTTTCAAATGCTCCCCTTAACATGTGCTCATATGTTTTGATTGATAAATTTGCACATGCTGGGAAGAGTTGAACTTTTTAATTGATCCACCTTTAGTGAATATGAACGGGCATTCGAGACACGCTTACATCACTAGTTAGACTAGCTTGAAGTTATTACCTTAGCCACCTTATAACTTCATGACTATCCTATGTTGCCATACACCAAATCATTAAAAATTCTTCTCAACGTGTTTATGATAAAGGAACACATTTTGTTAACACATTGAGAGTTTTATCATTTTCAAATGCTCCCCTTAACATGTGCTCATATGTTTTGATTGATAAATTTGCACATGTCGGGAAGAGTTGCATTTTTGAATTGATCCACCTTTAGTGAATATGAACGGGCATTCAAGACACGCTTACATCACTAGTTAGACTAGCTTGAAGTTATTACCCGGCCTGATCAAATCCACAAAAGGTTTCTCGAAATGGTACACTCTACTTAGACAAGTCCTCTTCGAGACACGCTTACATCACTGGTTAGACCAGCTTAAAGTTATTACCCGTCCAGGACTAGTCTTTTTGATTGATGACAGTTTTTGTTTCGTCAATTCATTGGTTAAGTCTGAGTCGTGCTCACATGAGATGCTAGGATCCTTTTATCACAAACCATTTGCTCCCCCTCAATATGTGCATTGATGTACAAAACGAGTTTGGCACATATGGGAGAGTGTTTTAACTCCAAAACAATCAAATTTTAATCAGGTTTCATATTTAAATCACATTTTCTCCCCCGATCAAAAATTTTAAACCATTTGAGATTTGTGATCCCAAGTGATTTAAATAAGTTACAATATTTTTTGGGAGAAAAATGTGGTCAGATTTAAGAATGACTGATTTTGAGACGATACATTTGCTCCCCCTCAATCCTTGAGGGAGCATGTTATGTGTCAGAAATGATGAGTTTATAAATGATTTAGAGTTTAACGAGAAACTCATGAAAAATTCATATTCTCACTCATAACAATTCCATCACTGCTTTTAATGCACAAAGATCATGTTTTGATGATACAAAATTTTTGAAATCATTCTCCCCCTCAATCGATGACCCTTTTTCAATTTATCATTTTTTCTTCAAAAGATTAATCATTTGGCATCAATTGAGAGGCAAGTTTATATAAAGTTGCAAGTTTGATTGATTTTTAAAAATCATGGTACCACCAAGTTTAGAACAAATACTTTTCCGAAGAATCATTGAAGGAATAGTATTCGTGATGTAAAGAAGACTTCTCTTCTTTTACAAGAAATGATGCACTGAAACGTACATCAAGTTGAGGACACACGGATATAAAGTAATTCGTGCCCGGGTGAACATCACCCAGTGAGAGGAACAACCGTCTTTTTGGCGACATGTTTTCCCCATTTTGAAGAGCGGGTTGCTATCTGAAGTAATCGCAAGCTATTTTGAAAGAAATTTTTTGAGAAACGACATGTTTTAGAAAACATTATTTTAAAAGATTGAAAAACTCTCGCTCAAGCATATGTATGAATCCGTGCCATTATTGAATGCCATTTCCAGAAACGTACATAATATTGATTATATGAGAGACATGTCGCGAGAAGAATATTTTTTGAGTTTTTATATTTTGCAAATTTATATTGTTTTTGTCGGTTTTATATTTTTCTATTTTCTTTTTGGTTTTAAAATATGTACAAAGGATATTATGCAGTTTAAGAAGATGTTGACCTCAATACCGAAAAGAGGATATCGGTCTGCATGTTGTATAAGTCAGTAGTCAACATCTCTTAAACCTTCTCCACCAAAGCTTTCGAGGCTCCTGAATAGTCGTCTGAACTTGAGCCTTCTCAATGTGAAGCTTTGATAGATCAGCAACGTATCATCTCACACTTGAATAGTTCTTCTCAACTTTCTTCCTATTGATGGCTGAAGTAATGCGTACCAAAAAGTATCCAGAGACCACTTCCCCCCAAGTAGTTGAAATGATGCAATCAGTCTCATTATATGAAGCTCAGAAACCCGAAGTACACACACAATCAATTGTGTACGTCTTTTGTCATCAGAAACTGTTTCTTACATCACTTACCCCACATAGTTAGAATAACACACCAAAAGAACGAGTTAAAACACTGATTTCCTCTGTGGTCATGACATTTGTCTTCCCGCAATGACTTCAATAAAGACGAAGTGTAAAGCTAATTTACGTGTACTCGTTGTGCGTTCCGATGTATGTCTCCTTCCCCCTTGCTGGTTTTGACACCTCAGAATCAGCAATACATCTTACGCCCATATTGTAACAATTCGCAAATTCAGGTTAATTACTATTCCCGGAAAATTTACTATTCACTTTTACTATTCATTTTCCCGAAATTCTCCCGAAAGTTGATTTTTATTTCATATTCTTGAGTGATAAATCATTTCCATGGCAAATTAAATGTTTGACATTCGTCAGATCATTTTCGTGAAAGTTATTAAGGAATTACACGTTTTAGGGTAAAACGTCATTCAGAAATTCTACGCACAACGAAATTCGACCCCGTCAGGTGACCCCACATCAGAAAAATGTTTGACACACTCATGATTTATTTGAGAATAAATCATGACTGAGAAAAATATGACCAAAAATAAACCTCGGCCGTGAAAAACTGGAATTTTCAGTTTTAAGCGTTTTTACTCAGCCGTAACCCTAGCCTATACCTGCACCGTGTTTCTAAGATGATTTGAGTTTTCAACTTATTAGAATAAGTCAACATATTTTTCCCTCCTCCATTGACCAAAAATCATTCCTTGATTTTATAAGTCATTCATTGATTTTTAGGCTTACGGTTTGATGTCTAAAAGACATTTAATACCAACCGACACTAGACTGAGCCCAGTCTAGACATTATAAATCATTTTAAATCATTTTTAACCTATTAGAAAAGTAACATTTTACTTTTCTCAATTTTACGCAATATTCGTACATTTTACGTATTACGCGTTTTAGACCCGTGTTTCCAGTTTTAGCAGGGTTTTACCACCCAAATGGAACCTACCACTCATTTTATATTTTATTATGGAACATATGGACATGTTTAACAATACTTCCAAGTTTCATAATTTTACGACACCCGGTTTTACGTTTTGAGGCCTAATCATTTACGGTTGGCTTTTCCCGGAGTAAAATCTCATCCTAATACTTAGGATAATATCTAACGAAGCACACCTCACCCATCCTAGGCTTGTGAACATATTTGTATATTGTTATATGCACATTGCCGTAGTTTGAGCATTTTCCATAAGCATTTGATTTATTTTGACATCGAAATACTAATTGTAGACATCATGTCCGCACCTCCATCTCCCGATCATCTTCCTGCTATGCCTGAGTATTTATCAATTCTTCCCGGACCTAATGATCCTTACTTTGAAGCAATTGACTACGATGACGAGGAAGAACCTTACGAGGATCTAGATGTAGATTCGGACGAAGATCCTGAAATGGATATGGACATAAACATCGATGATTACGAAGAAGATCCTGAAATGGATATTGACATCGAAGGCATCGATGAGGAAGCGGAGGAACGAATAGTGGTGCCACATCTATCACCATTAACATCTCCACCTCCTGCTTCACCAATTTCATCCGAATCTAACCGTACCACTCCAGCTCAAGTTCCGAAGTCTACTTACCAAGTCGGCGGAACATCTACATCTACACATATGTTCGTGAACTTTGCTCAATACGAAATCTACTCTTTGAAACAAGCCCTCAACCTAACCCAACTCAAAGTTCAAAGAATGTCAAGTCAAATGAACGAATATATATCCAAGGTAAATTCTGCCAGAATGGATGCCATGAATGCTCGAGACGACCTATATTGGTTTAAGCTTGACATGAGCTACGTGAAGAGTGACTCGACTCATGTTGGGGAAATAGTCTTAAATCCTTTGACTGGCTTGGATAACATCAAGGATAGACTTACATTGGTTGAGAGGGCCCAAGAACAAGATGCGGTACAAATTCACAAACTACTTAACCGCCTAAATACCGCAGAAATCCGGTTAGATGTTGCAAACTTTGACAGGTATCAACTTAAGAATGATTTGTGTGGAATGCAAACTCAAATGAGTGCCATACAACAAAGGCTATAACAAAAGGATGTCAAATAATACCGTCCCAATGAAAGTGTGGATGTGTTAGCAACACACGGAAATAATAATCCGTCCGGACTACAACAACCTCCCAACCGATGTTAGACTAGTGTTATAGTACTAGTTATCTTTAGTACAACGTTGTAATTAGTAACTGAAAGTATCAGTTAGTAAGTTTTGAAGGAACTTGTAATAGGTTCGATTTTGTAAATCAATCAACGTTATATGAATAAAACTCTTGTTTTATATACTATCATGTGTTATGCTTTTAAGTTTCAAACATTATTATCCTATCATTCTTATCAAAAATTGTGCTCATCTCACAACTCTCTAATTACAACATATCTTTTGAACAATAGAATCATGGCAAAAAAAGAAGAAGACACCACCAGCAATGACGCAAGCTGCCATTCGCAAACTGGTAAAGGACAGTGTCAACGCAGCACTCATCACGGAACGAGCAGCCGTAGCTGCAGCAGCTGCCGAAGCCGCCACAGCTGCTGGTGCTGCTGATGCTGCAGCAGCCGCTGATGCTGCAGCAGCTGCTGATGCTGCAGCAGTCGCTGAAGCCGCCACTGCTGCGGAAGCTGCTATAGCTGCAGAAGCTGCCAGAATTGCCAGCCTTAACCTTGGAGGACCAAACTCAACTACCCCTCCGGTGACAAATGTTGCTACAGTACCAAAGGGTTGCTCATTCATTTCCTACTTGAAATGTGAACCCATCAAATTCAAGGGTACTGAAGGAGCTGTAGGTTTAACCTGCTGGTTTGAAAAAGCAGAGTCGGTATTCTTGGTCAGTAAATGTACTGAGGGTGATAAAGTTCAGTATGCCACAAGTACTCTGTTGAATGAGGCATTGTCATGGTGGAACTCAATTGCTCAACCCATGGGCATTGAGAATGCCTATAAGATTTCGTGGGATAACCTGAAGAAGATGATGATCAAGGAGTATTGCCCTCGCAGTGAAATGCAGAAGTTGGAGGTTGAATTCTGGGATCATACGGTTAGGGGAAATGATATCATAACCTACAACCGTCGATTCCAAGAATTGAGGATACTTTGTCCAACAATGGTTTCCACAAAGGAAAAATTGTTGGACAGGTATATGTGGGGACTTCCATCAAGCATACAAGGGAATGTGACTTCGGCAAATCCCAAGGAACTTGATGAAGCTATGCGGATGTCTCGCAGCCTCATGGACCAAGTGGTACGAATGACAGAAACCCGAAAGCAAAACAACCTCAACAACACCAGCAATACCAATAACCCCAACAACTCCAACTACCGTAACAACAACAACAACAACAACAAGAACAACAACAACAAGCGACCATGGGATGGTAACCGTGGGAGTAACAACAACAACAACAACAACAACCAAACCCGAAACAACAACCATCACAATCAGCAGAACCAAAGACAGGAAGCCGCGACGGCTTATGTTGCTGCACCAGCCGGTGGTAAATATGTTGGTACTCTACCACAATGTACCAAGTGCAACTAAGGTCCCTGCCCGGCCAAGTGCAACAAGTGCCAAAAGCCCGGACATCTTGACAAAGATTGTAGAGGCAAGGGTGTAGCTACTGGGGCTAACACACAACCCATAGTTACATGTTTTGGGTGCGGTGAAAAGGGACACTACAAGAAAAACTGTCCTCAAAACCAAGGACCCCAAGGCGGATGTGCTCGTGGTAGAGCCTATGTCATGGGAAATGGAGAACCACACCAAGACCCGAACGTGGTTACCGGTACGTTCTTACTCAATAACATTCCTGTTAAAGTCTTATTCGATTCTGGTGCTGATATGAGCTTTATATCTACTAGAATTGCACCTTTACTTGATATTCCATCAATTACTTTAACCACTAGTTATAGTATTGAATTAGCTACCGGTGACTTAGTAAATACCAATACCGTAATCCCAAACTGCACCCTTAATCTCTTAGACCACCCCTTTAACATCAATCTTATACCAATCGAACTCGGAAGTTTTGATGTTGTTATTGGCATGGATTGGTTGTCTAAACATCAAGCTAACATCATTTGTGGTGAAAGAGTTGTGCACATTCCATGTGACAATGAAACTTTGATCATTCGTGGTGATCAAAGTGGAACTCGAATAAACATCATCTCATGTATCAAAACCATGAAGTACATTGAGAAAGGATGTTGTGCTTTCTTAGCCCACGTAACAGAAAAGAAATCCGATGAAAAACGTCTCGAAGATGTTCCTATTGCCCGTGAGTTTCCTGAAGTCTTTCCGGAAGATTTACCTGGACTACCACCAAATCGTCAAATAGAGTTCAGAATTGATTTAATACCAGGAGCGGCGCCAGTTGCCCGCGCACCATACCGGCTAGCACCTTCAGAGATGCAAGAGCTATCAAATCAATTACAAGAACTTTCGGACAAGGGATTTACTCGACCCAGTTCCTCACCTTGGGGAGCTCCAGTTTTGTTCGTGAAAAAGAAAGATGGGTCATTACGAATGTGTATTGACTATCATGAGCTAAACAAATTAACCATAAAGAACCGATACCCACTACCAAGAATTGATGACTTATTCGATCAATTGCAAGGTTCAACCTATTACTCAAAAATTGACCTACGATCAGGTTACCATCAAGTTAGAGTTCGTGATGAAGACATTCCAAAAACAGCCTTTAGGACACGATATGGTCACCATGAATTCCAAGTGATGCCATTTGGATTAACAAATGCACCGGCAGTATTCATGGATCTCATGAATCGGGTGTGTAAACCATATTTGGACAAATTCGTGATCGTATTCATAGACGACATTCTCATATATTCCAAAAATGAAGAGGAACACAAAGAACACCTGAGAACAATTTTAGGACTACTCAAGGAAGAGAAATTGTATGCAAAGTTTTCCAAATGTGAATTTTGGATTCAATCAGTACAATTCCTTGGGCAGGTGATTGACAAGACCGGTTTACATGTCGATCCCGCTAAAATTGAAGCTATCAAAAATTGGCCAACACCTACCACACCTATAGAAATTCGTCAATTTCTGGGTCTAGCCGGGTATTACCGAAGGTTTATTGAAGGATTTTCCTCAATAGCAAAGTCTTTGACTAAGCTAACTCAGAAAGACAAGAAATACGTGTGGAATGAAGACGAAGAAAAAGCTTTCCAAGCCCTCAAACAGAAACTTTGTAGTGCTCCTATCCTAGCATTGCCAGATGGGATCGAAGATTTTGTAGTCTATTGTGATGCATCGCACCAAGGGTTAGGTGCCGTGTTGATGCAACGCGATAAGGTCATGGCTTATGCATCAAGAAAACTCAAGGTTCATGAGGAAAATTACACCACTCATGACTTAGAGTTAGGAGCTGTGGTCTTTGCACTAAAAATCTGGAGACACTATCTATACGGTACTAGATGTACTGTGTACACCGATCATAAAAGTCTACAACACATTTTGAACCAAAAAGAACTAAACATGAGACAACGTCGTTGGTTGGAATTACTAAGTGATTATGACTGCGACATTCGTTACCACCCAGGAAAGGCAAACGTAGTAGCCGACGCCCTGAGCCGAAAGGAACGGGTTAAACCACTACGAGTCCGAGCCTTAGTTTTAACCATAAATTCAAACTTTCCTACTCAAATCCTTCACGCTCAAGCTGAGGCGGTGAAACAAGAAGACATCCAAAAGGAAAAGTTGGATGGCATGATACAGAAGAAATTCGAAACCCGTTCAGATGGAATTCTATGCTTCCAAGGTCGAAGTTGGTTACCACTTTATGGTGGCCTACGAGACTTGATCATGCATGAATCACACAAGTCTAAATACTCCATACATCCAGGATCTGATAAGATGTATCATGATCTTAAGTTACTCTATTGGTGGCCGAACATGAAAGTCGACATTGCAACATACGTTAGCAAATGTCTTACCTGCTCCAAAGTAAAAGCCGAACATCAAAAACCATCCGGTCCATTGCAACAACCAGAGATTCCTACATGGAAATGGGAAAGAATTACTATGGACTTCATTACCAAGCTCCCAAAGACATCAAGCGGTTATGACTCCATCTGGGTCATAGTTGATCGTCTCACAAAATCCGCACACTTTATACCAATCAAAGAGACTTACAAAATGGAACAACTAACCCGACTGTACGTCAAAGAAATAGTCTCAAGACATGGTGCACCAATATCCATCATATCCGACAGAGATGGTAGATTTACTTCCAATTTCTGGCAGTCACTCCAAGACGCCTTTGGAACAAATCTAGACATGAGTACAGCGTACCACCCTCAGACCGATGGTCAGAGTGAACGAACCATTCAAACACTTGAAGACATGCTTCGAGCTTGTATAATAGACTTTGGAAAAGGATGGGATACTCATCTACCATTAGTCGAATTTTCCTACAACAACAGCTATCATACCAGTATTAAAGCAGCTCCATTTGAAGCACTTTACGGCCGAAAGTGTCGTTCACCTGCTTGTTGGGCTGAAGTGGGAGAAGTTCAACTCACTGGACCAGAACTCATCCGTGAAACAACGGATAAGATTGTACAAATCAAAAATCGACTACAAGCCGCAAGAGATCGAAAGAAAAGTTATGCCGACACACGACGCAGACCCCTAGAATTCCAAGTCGGAGATAGGGTTATGCTAAAAGTATCGCCTTGGAAAGGTTTGATACGATTCGGTAAACGAGGAAAACTAAACCCAAGATACGTCGGACCATTCAAAATCCTTTCCAGGTTCGGCCCTGTGGCGTACAGACTTGAGCTTCCATCAGAACTCAGTAGTGTACATCCCACTTTCCATGTATCCAACCTAAAGAAATGCTTGTCGGATGAATCACTCGTGATTCCACTCGATGAAATTCAACTCAATGACGATCTTCAATTTATTGAGGAACCCGTAGAAATCATGGACCGAGAGGTCAAACAACTCAAGCAAAGCCGTATTCCAATTGTCAAAGTTCGTTGGAACTCACGACGTGGTCCTGAATACACATGGGAACGAGAGGACCAGATATGTAAGAAATACCCACATCTTTTTACCAACGAAGCTTCTACTCCTAACGCAAATTGATCTCCGGGACGGAGCTCTCATATGTGGTGGAGACTGTAACAATTCGCAAATTCAGGTTAATTACTATTCCCGGAAAATTTACTATTCACTTTTACTATTCATTTTTACTATTCATTTTCCTGAAATTCTCCCGAAAGTTGATTTTTATTTCATATTCTCGAGTGATAAATCATTTCCATGGCAAATTAAATGTTTGACATTCGTCAGATCATTTTCGTGAAAGTTATTAAGGAATTCCACGTTTTAGGGTAAAACGTCATTCAGAAATTCTACGCACAACGAAATTCGACCCCGTCAGGTGACCCCACATCAGAAAAATGTTTGACACACTCATGATTTATTTGAGAATAAATCATGACTGAGAAAAATATGACCAAAAATAAACCTCGGCCGTGAAAAACTGGAATTTTCAGTTTTAAGCGTTTTTACTCAGCCGTAACCCTAGCCTATACCTGCACCGTGTTTCTAAGATGATTTGAGTTTTCAACTTATTAGAATAAGTCAACATATTTTTCCCTCCTCCATTGACCAAAAATCATTCTTTGATTTTATAAGTCATTCCTTGATTTTTAGGCTTACGGTTTGATGTCTAAAAGATATTTAATACCAACCGACACTAGACTGAGCCCAGTCTAGACATTATAAATCATTTTAAATCATTTTTAACCTATTAGAAAAGTAACATTTTACTTTTCTCAATTTTACGCAATATTCGTACATTTTACGTATTACGCGTTTTAGACCCGTGTTTCCAGTTTTAGCAGGGTTTTACCACCCAAATGGAACCTACCACTCATTTTATATTTTATTATGGAACATATGGACATGTTTAACAATACTTCCAAGTTTCATAATTTTACGACACCCGGTTTTACGTTTTGAGGCCTAATCATTTACGGTTGACTTTTCCCGGAGTAAAATCTCATCCTAATACTTAGGATAATATCTAACGAAGCACACCTCACCCCTCCTAGGCTTGTGAACCGCCATTAGGGGGGGGAGTCACCCTTGGTGTGGCTTGATCCTAGGCAATGTTGTCTTGGATGGTTTACATGTGTTGAAGTGTACTTAGGAAGCTTTGACTAGTCTTATTATGTAACCTCCTCAAAGAACTATAAATACCCCCTCCCCCCCTTCCTTGTGCCGTCCATCACCAATACCAAAACCATTCCATCCTTAGCTTATTTCCTTCAAAGTTCTAGCAAGGTTCAAGTGCTTCTTCAAGGTAGAAACTCTAGTTAGGTTATCATTCATCAAACACTTCCATAACCTCATATACTTGGTGATTTCTCTTGAGTTTTAATCCACTCAAGTCACCTCAACCTCCATCATCCATCTTTCAAGATTACAAGGGTAGAAAGATTGCATGAAGTGAAGTGGGTTGAAGTAAAGTCTATCAAAGTCCTATCCTTACATGTTAACTTCCTTTCATCTTTGAAAGCCAAAAGTTGTAAGCCAAACCTAACATGCTTCTTGTTAAATGATCATACTAATGTTATTTACATATTATTCTTGCTAAATTATGTCTTGTATAAATGTCCATGATGTATAAAAATGACTAAAACATGTTGTTGTAATTGATTGTTAAGATAAGTTACTAAAACAAGCAAACTAGTGACTTTCTTGGTAAGACCTGATCAAAATGGTAAAAATTTGATATTGGATTATTACATATTACAGTAGAGGACTTAACAAGGAAATGGTAGCAACTTGAACCACCTAAAACGAGTATACGAGTCAAAAGTTATGACGATTTGAAGTTACCAAAACTTTCCGGCAAAACTGCCTAAAATGTTTCTGTGACAGAACCTAAAACATGCAAAAAGAGGCCTTTCTGGTCTGTTTCATGAAAAAGTTAAAACACGAAAGTTGTCCGGAATCACGTTTTCTTCAAAAATTTTGGAGCACGTCTCCAGAAAATCAATAACGAGTGAGATATTTC
This sequence comes from Artemisia argyi, assembly GCA_030686995.1. Taxonomy (NCBI): domain Eukaryota; kingdom Viridiplantae; phylum Streptophyta; class Magnoliopsida; order Asterales; family Asteraceae; genus Artemisia; species Artemisia argyi. The sequence continues at coordinate 14,013,560 of CM060689.1, read as the reverse complement.
TCAGTTTCTTAACAGCTATTTACATATATATAAGTCACTATATTATGGTTATACTTTAAAAGGAACAAGAGGTCTTGTGACCTATAATCAAGACCACCACCATGGCTAGAGCCAAGGTTGTGTCTCATGACCTTGGAACAAGGACCAAAGGTCATGGCTAGGCCATGACGAAATGACCATGTAAGCTTACTTAGGCGTAAACATGAAACAAGGAATTAGGCGATAACTTGAACAAGCAATTTGGATCTACTTCACTTAAAAAGGAACCATGAGATATTACAAAGAGAAAATGGTCATACAAAACTTATGAAGCTACCCCTAATAACAATCTTCATGTACTAATAAACTTTCCTAAGTTTATTCAAATATCGGACATGTAACTTTTTGGATCAAAACTTATATCTATATATTTTATCAACTACTACAATAGTAGGGAGCCTCATGTGAGGAGTTCATTATGTAAGCCGTCGAGTTAAGTTGTGGATTTACGAATTAAAGTGTCCTGGCTCCTCGAACGCTTACTAACATGACTTCTGAATTATGTCAGCCCGAACGGTAGTAAACGATATACAAAACATACATGTTCATGAATCTTTTCTCTCAAAGACTTACAATATACATCATACCACATCATGGACTAAATGCAAGATATATATATAGGCACTCCGTTATATTCTTTACTCAAATCCTAAGTCGCAACATGCTATTATAGGTTGCTCGTAAAAACCTACACGATCCAACCATTACCTTCATTACTTGCTATCTTACTTAAGGTGAGTTCATAGCCCCACTTTACATTACTTCAATGTTTTACAAACCCTTGGGGGGAATACATGCTACTTTTAAACCGAACACAATGCTTTGAAACTGTATGCTTCCTGATTGTTTTATTATTACTAAGTACCTTCCTTGCCAATCCTAGGCCCCTATCATGAACCATTAAATCACTAGTATTAGTGAGCGCGAGTATTGTGAATAGGCCTATTGGGATTGACGAATCCCATTTGTTTGAGCAGATTAGTTCAAACGAATGCACTATATTTGAACATTAAGTATGACGGCAAAGTACTTACCGGGGCAACAAAACCGCCGATTGATATTGGTACCCGTTAACGTATTGGTTGCATGAGCTTAGTATATAATAATAACTGTTTTGTTTTCCAACATAAGTACGAGTCTAATTAACTCATACTACCAACATATTGTGTTCAACCGTTAAACAAACTATATGAATATCACTCAACCTTTGTGTTGACCTCTTAAGCATGTATTTCAGGTCCATGATAATCAAGAATGGAGCGGAAGGGCACGTACCGAAGGAAGAAGGCTATAAAATATTATGTCATTCGATAAAAACATCAAAGACTTTATATTGATGTATTTTGAAACATGGAACCTTTTTGGGACCTTACTATGTAAACTCTGATATATTTGAATAAATATGAATGACAACTCTTTTAATACGACTCGGTTAGAGATCGTTTTCTATTATTATGACTGTTGTGCCGTCGAGTAACACCCAAGTTGAATTCCGCTGCATCATGAATTGGGGGTGTTACACATATAATTGTGAGAAGAACACAATAAGCTCAAATATATCATGTGAGAATCAACATGCTGAAGAGCAATGTGAGCACATCTGATTAGGGATTTTAAAACATACTTTACACTCTCCCCTAATTAGTGCTCTCCCCTAAACAGACAACCTTCCTTGATGAATGCCTTGAATATGAAAAAGTCTTTCGATAATTAGTTGCATATCGTCTTTAGTCTTCTAACACGTAGCAGAGAATGTAGAACAGACTGTAGACTCGACCTTCTTCAATGTTGTCCATTTGGGGAATAGGATATCAACCTCTCTATCTCACTACATGCAATCCAGTTATATTACATATACCAAATCAGCCCACATGTACCAAATACAAGAAGAAACGATAACACCAAAGTAACAGGTTGAGGCACTGATCATCTCTGCGGATATCAACTCTGGAATAACTGATTAAGTGATGAGGCGAAAAATGAACCACTTTTAGGGGGTCATTTAAGTCCGGAATTGAATTTATTTGATCAAATATTGCCCTAAATCGTTCCTTTTGTGATTTTAGGTACTTTGGGAGTGAAATCTGGAAAAGGAAGCAATTCGAACATTTTTGGAGCATAAAAGTGAATAAAACGCCAAAGTCTTAATTTTCCTTGCTAGGAACAATAGGTGACGGCGTCAAGAGTAACACCCTGACGGCGTCAAGAGTTAATTCCATGATGACCCAGTACATATTGGACGGCGTCAAGAAGTAGGGCGTCAAGAGTTAAAATCATGACGGCCTAGAAATGCTAATACATGACGGCGTCAGAAGTAGATCAAGGCAGTCCGAGAAGATTTTTGGCGGCGAGGTGACGGTGTCACAAGATTGGTCTTGACGCCGTCAGACCCCTTTTCCTATATATAGTTTTTTAATTTTCACATTAAAAGGGAGAAGTTTTAGAGAAACCCTAAGTACAAACTTGGTGCATATTTTACAGGTTTTTCAAGGGTTATAAGCCCTTGATACCTTTCATGTGTAATTAAGATAAGTGTTCTTTTAATTCAATCAATATGTCTATGTGTTGGTTGTCTATATCTTGTTCTTGTCTTAATTCCATCATGCTAGGCTAGATCTATCTTGTTTTGCTTGGATCTAATGAAACCTAGATGTTAATTATGTGTTGATTACTTGTTTATACTTGTTTTGGATGAATGAATTTATATGTTAGGCTTAAGAAAACTGGCAGATCTCCAAATGGTAACATGCTTGAACATCTTAGGAAACATGAACCGATTGCACTAAGGTCTTTATTGGTTGTATTTAATGCATGAGCCACTGTTTATAATCCCTATGGTTGTGCTGGGCATGGTATAGGAGGAGATAAGAGCTCTTAGAATTGGGGAGTTATGTGCGATACCCCATGAATGGTATTAAGGAATACAAAACGTCATCCATGCAACTATAACAAGTAATTAACATGTAAAAGATGTCTAGGGAGTAGTGAAATCTAAGTAAACACATTTTCTCCACTTATTGCTCATAACCTTAGTATAATTTTGTTTATTTTTATTTCTAGTATTTTATTTTGATCCAAACCAACATCTTAAGGACTTCCTCAAAATCGTAGATTCCATAGACCTAGATGTTGCAAATAGAGAGACAACCTGATAACGCCTATTCCAATTCTCTCTACAGGATCAAGCTAGTCAATGGCTTGAGCGTTTACCCGCGGGGTCCATCACCACATGGGATAACCTCACCAATCGCTCCCTTACTCAATTCTTCCCACCGGGGAAGACTGCAATGTTTAGAAATGACATTTTGATGTTTGAACAATAGCAGGGTGAAACTTTCTACGAAGCTTGGGCCCGTTTTAAGGATCTCCTCCATAAGGTCCCTCATCATGGTATAAACCTTTGGTTATTAGTCCAGATTTTCTATGACCATGTTGACTATCACACTAAGCGCATAATTGATAGGGCCGCGGTAGGTAAACTGCGTGATAAAAATGCCGAGGAGTCTTGGGCAGTTATCGAGGAGCTCGCCACTGATGATCAGGAGATGTAGGAGTTTAATCATACAATAAAAGCGGCTATCAATGCAGTCTCAACATCTGGAGGGACCACCGAAATCCCCGATGAACTCCTATGCAAACTCCAGGCAAAAGTTGACTATTTTGAGGAAAGGCAGAGGAGACCTTTAAGTCCTAGACGGGCTACTGTCAATTCTGTCTCAAAACCAACTTCGGCACCATTATCTGAGTCACCTTCTAGAGAAAATGTCGAGACTTTTCAGAACTATGCCCCACCTTGTTCCCCTCCCGAGGAACTTAGCTCAGAGTTTGAAGCTAGGATAAGAGAATATATGGCAACTCACTCAGATCGGCTTGCTAGATTTGAGGAAGCAGTTTATAAGCAAAAAGAGGAGATGCAGGAGAAAATGAATGAGATGATGAGTTTATTAGAGGAGTATGCCAACCAGAGAACCCCCGAAAGAATGTTACTAAGGAAAGAAAGTGCCACTCCCACTACCCAATTTGTTAATTCTATCACAATTGTCCAAAAGAATAACGAGAAAGTAGAAACTCCTGCTAAACAGACCTTAGAAAATCCACCAGAATCCCAACCTTTGAGTTACTACCTGAAACATGATATAAACGAAAACACCATAACAAATTGGATCGGAAATAAATCTTATGCCCATAACTATTTACATCCAACTAACGTCAAAAATGCCAGCCCCTACTCGTGTTAGGTTATCTCACGCTGGACACTCATACGTATACCCCCTAGGAATCGCAGAAGATGTATTAGTTAATGTCGCAGGATTCATGTACCCCGTTAATTTTATGATCATCGATGATAAAGGAGATGGATGCATGCCAATAGTCCTTGGGGCATAATTCCTCACCACCGCTAGGGCTGTCATTAAGTATGAAGGTAGGAAGATCGAGCTTAAATCTGGAAAAAGAAAGATTAGCTTCCCCATGACCCCGCGAAGTGGGCATGAGAATTTGAGTTGGAGAAAGATCAAAAACAACATTGACACGACACCCATTCGTGTTCAGAATAAAATTCTTGCATGGGAGGCAAGAATCAAAAGCTATAAGGAAGCCAAAAATGAAAGAAGCAAAAGCAATAAGGTTCAGGTCGACTTAGAACATACTCAACCCGCAGAAAATCATGTACCATTTGAGGAAGGAACCTTGGTAATCTTGAGACATTTAGAAACAACAATACCACCTGATAAACCAAGTCCTTGGTGGTATAGGCCTTTCACAATTGAAGGTGTGAGCCAAGATGGAATAGCTAACTTGAGAAGTGAAGTAGGTGGAATGGTGATTGCAAGTATCGATAGGTTAAGGCACTACCACCATAACAGTAATGATCGCAACTACATGGGGTATATCATTTCGAATGATGAGGTCAAGTAGTAACACATGACCTTGAGTCTAGCTACAAGACTCGTAAATAAAGAAAAGCGCTTCTTGGGAGGCAACCCATGCTTTGTGTGATTTTATTTTTATTTGTTTGTTATTTGCTTCCGTATGCATGCTTTATTTTTTATTGTTGGTTGATCATGTTTCTCAATTAAATAGTGGAAATACTTTACTTTGTTGTTTTGGCCTAGTCTTAACTCCACCTAAAAGTATTTTTTTTGCAAAAGATAAGTGTAAGGGGAAACCCCAAATATGTTTTTAAGAAACACACCGATCATGATTCTCTACAATATTAAACGAACATGTATATTAGTATTTGTTAGAGTTAAATGCTTGTATTGAGTCATAATGAATTTTTGTAGGATTTTCCAGGAAGTAGGACCAAGTTTTTCCAGAAATTTTCTGGAAACTTAACATAAGAATTTCTGCAGGTCACTTCTGACGGCGTCAAGAGTTAACTCTTGACGGCGTCAAGTGTAAAAATCTGGAAATTTTACCGGTTTTGTTTTTCTAACGGAGTCTTATGGTTTTTGTGAATTATTAAGTTTTATAATCTCCAGGAGATCTGCAAACTTCATTCCACAAGCATTATATCTTATCTTGTTTTCTAGGATTTAGAAACTTATATAGGATGCCGCCGATTTTACGTGAGGTTGTTTTTGTCTATTTTCTCAGGATTTACAGGTTATGTTTGACAAGAAGATGATTTACATTCTAGAAGGGAAGCTTTGATTGTTCATTTTCTTTGAGGAAGATTTAACCTGGCCACCTTATTATCCATACCGAGCGAATCAGGGGAGTATTTGATTTCATTCTTTTTACTTTTTAACTTTTACATTCTTTACTTGAACATTGGGGACAATGTTCATCCTAAGTGTAAGGGGAGGGTAAAAAGATGATACCTTACATATGCACTTTCGCTTGAGTTTGTTTTGTTTAATGGTAGATGTGTAATAAGACTATGAGAAATACTTGTTAGTGCAATTTTAGCGCCAAATTTAAAATTTTTTACAACATTTAGGATTGAAACTTTAGCCATAGCAAGCGTCTCATGGATAGGAGATTGTATGACTAGCACATAACCGTATATTCAGAAAAATTTTCCACCCAAATATGTGAGGTTCGCCTTTAGATTTGATAGGAAAAGCATTTACTATTAGTGCTTATGAGTGTACTGGTAGCATTTAGATTCTAGAACTTGCGTTAGCGATGCATCCCGAGACCGCTAGTGAGACTACATTCGTGTGGTAGGATTTACTACATGATAAGAGGCATTAGGATCACCCTTGTGTTAAACCCGTATCATAATTACTTGACCTTAAGTCATATTATTTGGCTAGTTAAGTCAACTATTTTTTCCCACACCCTTAGCGTTGTACTCATTTTTAGTACACGAAACCCCTAGTACACCCCTCCGAGCCTATCTTTTCGTTTCTAACTTTAAGCATCTTACTTAAAGGAAGAATTTTTTACACCCCACTTAAATGTACACCCAAATTGCCTTAGCCTTCCGTGTATGCGCTCATTTTTAGTGCATTATTGTTATTTGTTAAACCCTAAGTTAACTATCTAATTGATTACATGGTTGCTAAGTCGAGTCATATCCTTGTACATATTGTTTTGGGACGATTGGGATTCATGGGTAAGTACTTATTTTGTGGAGTAATAGGGAAGAACATCATTTATTACCCCCATATGTACGTTAATCTTAAAAGTGCTCCAAGTGTTTTGATTTTCTTAATTCGAGTCATTAGATTAGTTTAATGTAAAGTATGTAAAGATTCAAGTGTAAGGGGAATGTTCATTCCCTATGATGTATTATTTTGGATGGTAGGGTAAGAGTGTATGAAAAAAAATAAAAATAAAAAATAAATAAAAAAAAAAAGAAAAATCGAAAAAATCAAAGAAAAAAAAATTAGAAAAAGGAAAAAGAGAAAAAAAAAAAAAAAACATACGGACTACCATCCCTTTTTATTCTATGTTCATTTTATGTTTTTGTATTTTTCATTTATTAGCTTAAGTCGAGTCTAGTCTTGGCTTAGCAACGCCATATTATACATGTAATTAACCAAGATTGTTAACTCGCCACCAATAAAACTTCCTTTATCCAACAAAACCGTGTATTTCATATCCCTACACCTAACGTTACAACCCTTTAAAAGACCTCTTTGATAGTTTATCCTAGGTGCTTACGCCATGTGGTGGAGGTTTGATCCTTTCCCTAGCCTATGGTAATCTAGTTTGCTATGACAGGTAGTGCGAGATATCTTCCGTTTCCATATTGTAATTTATACTTTATTACACCCGAGAGATGTGAGTATCTAAACACTATTTGTGAGGTGCTAGTTTATGACCTCCGTGCTTGTCTATTGGTCTTTAGTGGAACGATTATTTATTGTAATTACTTTTATATTAGTGTTAAATGACCCCTAACTTGTCTTTTGAGTAGAATAAAAACGCATTTGCTTGAGGACAAGCAAATCTCAAGTGTAACGGTGTATGATGAGGCGAAAAATGAACCACTTTTAGGGGGTCATTCAAGCCCGGAATTGAATTTATTTGATCAAATATTGCCCTAAATCGTTCCTTTTGTGATTTTAGGTACTTTGGGAGTGAAATCTGGAAAAGGAAGCAATTCGGACATTTTTGGAGCATAAAAGTGAAGAAAACGCCAAAGTCTTAATTTTCCTTGCTGGGAACAATAGGTGACGGCGTCAAGAGTAACACCCTGACAGCGTCAAGAGTTAATTCCATGATGACCCAGTACATATTGGACGGCGTCAAGAAGTAGGGCGTCAAGAGTTAAAATCATGATGGCCTGGAAATGCTAATACATGACGGCGTCAGAAGTAGATCAAGGCAGTCCGAGAAGATTTTTGGCGGCGAGGTGACGGCGTCACAAGATTGGTCTTGACGCCGTCAAACCCCTTTTCCTATATATAGTTTTCTAATTTTCACATTAAAAGGGAGAAGTTTTGGAGAAACCCTAAGTACGAACTTGGTGCATATTTTACAGGTTTTTTAAGGGTTCTAAGCCCTTGATACCTTTCATGTGTAATTAAGATAAGTGTTCCTTTAATTCAATCAATATGTCTATGTGTTGGTTGTCTATATCTTATTCTTACCTTAATTCCATCATGCTAGGCTAGATCTATCTTGTGTTTGCTTGGATCTAATGAAACCTAGATGTTAATTATGTGTTGATTACTTGTTCATACTTGTTTTGGATGAATGAATTTATATGTTAGGCTTAAGAAAACTGGCAGATCTCCAAATGGTAACATGCTTGAACGTCTTAGGAAACATGAACCGATTGCACTAAGGTCTTTATTGGTTGTATTTAATGCATGAGCCACTGTTTATAATCCCTATGGTTGTGCTGGGCATGGTATAGGAGGAGATAAGAGCTCATAGAATTGGGGAGTTATGTGCGATACCCCATGAATGGTATTAAGGAATACAATCCGTCATCCATGCAACTATAACAAGTAATTAACATGTAAAAGATGTCTAGGGAGTAGTGAAATCTAAGTAAATACATTTTCTCCACTTATTGCTCATAACCTTAGTATAATTTAGTTTATTTTTATTTCTAGTATTTTATTTTGATTGCATCTTTAGTATTGGGTTAGTTGACTAACAACTAATTCCACCCAAATCCTTCAAACCCGAGATTTTTACTTGCTTTCTAAAAAAAATATAAAAATACAAAAAGAATCGTCTCTCACCTTTAGAACTAGTATTTAGGTTTTCTAATCCTAGCGACACTATTCCTAGCTGAACGATCAATCCCCCGGTACTTGTCACTATACTATACTACAACAATCAGGTACACTGCCTGGTGGGGGTTGTAAGCTTCTCAAGATCCCTTGAGAGGTAAAGCCTGGTGCGATTCCCACGCATCATTAAGCTCGATCATGTGAACCTGTTGTGCATCCCTGATGTACACATTTCTCTCTCCCCTGATGGTTGCGATTAATCAGCCCGTGATGTGCACATGAAGTGATACAACCAAAGTAAAAATTTGAACCACTGATCATCTCTGCGGTTATCAATCCCGAAATAAATGATTAAGCCCGATCACATGAACTTGTTGTGCGTCCTTGGTGTACACATTCCTCTCCCCTGATGGTTGCGATTAATCGGAATCATCATAATGATGTGTACACGAAGCATTAACTGGAAGCCCTTTATCTATAACTGGAAGCCCTTTATCAATAATAATATTAGTCGTGAGAAAATGTCGATAAGCCCTCATGAGTCCTGAACTGAAGATTTCAGGAGTCATGAAATGATGACTAATTGAGTTCGCTCCCCCTCAATTAGGCCATCGTATGTAAAGAGCCTCTTCGAAACTTGTGAAGTTTCCGAATCGGCTCCCCCTCAAACTGATCATCCCCTTTTATTGATTCAACACTTTAACGTCATGATCATGTTTGAGGGTCTTGGTATTAACCACCTTCTTCTTTATCTGAATCAGTCAATCAACTGGAGTACTAAATGATAACGCCAAGTTCGAATCCCAGAAGTGACAATAGAACTCGAACAGAATAACAAACCACGGAATATTTCGGAGTGGAAGAGACCAATCTCCCCAACATGAAAAGTTAAGCTCGATCCCTTCGTGATTTATAACCCCAGCATACACATTTCTCCTCCCACCAAAGAATAGAAAGAACACACGCTTATTATCCCCTCAAAAGTGGCATGCTAATGACATTTTTGCCATGGTCGAAAGGAAAAGGACATACGCATGTTCTCCCCCTCAAAAAATGGCATGCAATGACTATTTTTCCGTAGTTGAGATTCCATGATGGTTGAAATTTATCAGATGCAGCATAAATATGTGTGTGGCACCAAAAACTACTGTGAAGAAGATGATGATAAAGCTCTCTTGTAGCAGTCCCTCTTTTGTCTCCTCATCAGTGGCTTAGCAAATTAAGAGTTAAATTAAGCTTATAATATGCTTAAACCACTTGTAGAAATATGTTGATCTGTAGAAGGAGTAAATATCTACGTACAAGAGCTCAATGACCATTTTACGAACATCATCAACATGTAGTTTCTTCCCCCTTTCCCTTCTCCCCCTCAAAAATTGCAAATGCTTGTTGCGATTTTTGATAGAATAAGTGAAGCACAAAAATATAAATCAATGTACGTTGATCCACTTGATGACTTGTACGAACATGGGGAAAACGTGAAGTTTGTTGATGAGAATGGCCATAAATAAGAAGATTTCTCTTCTTTCCAAGATAAAGCGCACTGAAGCGTACACCTTTCTTTTCTTTGAGGAACGGGGCCTGAAATGTTATCTGCATACGCCATTATGTTGAAGAATGAGGCTTGAATCGTTGTGTCCAAACATCATCTCTCTCTTTTCTACTTCTCTCTGCTAACTCCTAACCAACCCCATTATCATTCTGTCGGCTCTTTATCATGACTACTGATGGAGAAAAACCTAATATGATGAACTTGAGACTGAAGTAAAGTAACCCGAACTTGTGACTTAAGCTTGCACTAACGTATGACAAAGAGCGTTGTAGAGAGTTCGAGCAACATCGAATCCCTAAGTACTCTATACTCTTCAACCAACCAACCATCAAGTATAAGATGTACATAAACTCTTGAATATCCACAACTTCGTGTGACACTGAGCACTACAACGTAACTCCTTAAAATGATAGTTATTTTGTGGTAATAGAAAGAAGAATCCCAAAAATAACTAGATATCCAAGTCTTCGTCATTGTAAAGGTTAAAGGCTCGAACAAGAATCTCGAAGAATCTTCATCCAACCACCCCGATATCTTCAGATATTAAATATATACACCCGTGAAATTTTACTTCAACTTCAAATAAATAATAATAAATTGACGCCGTAGTCACATCATGTGGTTTAACTACCCAAATCTATCCTCTTTGATGTTTTGAATGAACTTTGATAATGGTTTAATCCCGATCATTGTGAAAAACGTATAACCCCGTAAAACTTTGTTATAACCCAAAATGCCATGAAGTTTATCAGAACAACATCCAGTACATGAAGTACACACTTTATCCCTTCTACAAAGTTGAGGCCGTTGCACAAGAATCAATTAAGATCCGGAAATGCACTTTTCTTTCTCCAGGATAGTTTCATCATCACGGGATTTTACAAATCTATGATTTAAACCGAGAAATAGATTCTTTCGCGGGATTTTACAAAACCAAGAAGAAACCGTGAGATAATGATAAATTGAATGTGTTATGATAAATTTGGTTCTGGTGAATAACTGTTTGGGTTTGGTTCTGGTGAATAACTATTTGGGGGAACAAGCAAGATATTAGAAACAATTCTTCTCCCATGTGTAGAATACTTCACACACCATACTAAGAAAAGTAGTACAAACTACTCCCCCTGGAGGTTGACCTAATATCATCAAAGTACACTTCCCTCCCCCATGATGGTTTTGCACATTCGGAAGCATCATTGACATGTACGATCATAAACACGTGAAGATCGTATCTGAAGCAAACATCTTGAAAAATCATGAATGACATTGAAGGATCTTGAAAGATTTTGCTTAGACTGTGATGTATCTTTAACGTGCAGTAGCATCGAATATCTCATGAGAATTGCTGATAACATCTCAACCTTTAAACCCATTATCTAACAAACCAACCTCTGATTCTGTCGGCTATTACTGTGACCACTTGGAGAAATAAACCCGATATACCCAACTTGAAAATGAAGTAGAATTCCTCAAATTTGTTACTTGAGCTTGCACTGTTGTTGGAAGAACGGTGTAGAGAATTTGTGCAACATGGAAATCTCTAAGTACTCAATACTATCCCGACAAAGTATGAGACTTTCATCTCCTCTTGAGATTATCCACATCGACTTCTGCGTGTGACACTGAGTACTATAATGTAACTCCTTTAAATGATAGTTAACCAGGTCTTCAACCATCCACCCCGACTTCTGGAAACTAGAGAAACCAAGTCTTCAACTTAAATCTTAAGCACGAGCAAGTTATCTTTGAAAGTCATGCATCCAACCAACCCCGACTTCAAGATAAGATAAGTATGTGCCTTCTTGAAGCCCACTTCAATCTCAAATAAGGGATACCAAATAAATTCTGTGATCACTTGACATTCCATGTCCAAATTCTCAACTGTTTTGACAGTTTAAAACGAATCTTGATAATGGGTTTTCCGATCTTGCCAACAAAAAATTAGTCATTGTCATTCCAAACCCCCAAAAATAACCATTAATTAAACTTTACCAAAGTTTAGTTGAGTAGTTCAAATTTGTGGCAAAAATTCATACATGACTCAACAATTATTAGCACATCAGTCCATTGGTAGTCCAAACCCAAAAACATCATTCAAGCACATCTATTATACAATATGCTCGACTTACCCCGTAGTCATTATGATCAAATATCGATTCTGGCCAAGAAATATGTATCTCCGTGAAAATTTGTCGTCCAAAATATCACTCATTTACCTAACGCTATCAATAATGTATAGCAAAAAAGAGAATTAAATTTTGGTTGACACTTTTGATTAACCTATGTGTAATGCAACATAAGTGTAAATCAAATCATTTTGATAAAACCTTGCAGCCCATACATTATACCAGTCCAATACCAATCCATTATGAACCCGGGCCCAAAAGCAAACATAACCCGATCCACCCAATACACGGTTATATCTCACATTTGCCCTAATTAATCTCTCATATTAGTCATAACCCTAATCTTATTAGACACCGCCCCCATCATTCATTTCTCCCATCTAAAAAAGTTATACACTTCATCAATCTCCTCTCAACAAAATAAAAAAATCCAGTAATCATCACGATCGAATATGATCCATCACAACACTTATCTACAACAAATCAATAGTGACAAACACGTTTCTTCACTAATTCCAACCGAGACCTTCTCTCCCTTTTTGTTTATGTTTGACATAGTTTGGCAACGAAGAAGAATAAAGGCACAATCACAAAGTCCATGGCGTATAGATCCTTCTTAGGGTCTCAGGTAGGTATAATGATTGTTGTTGTTTATTTTGGAACGAATGAAAGGCAGAAAATAACAATCTTGTTATAATTCTTAACTTGAATATTCGGATATTAACAAGATCTGTGATGATGATCGTTCTACTAAACAAATCTTTACAAGATTCTAAACCATGTTTGAACGTTTCTGAGATCATTAGTGTTTTTGTTGTTCGAGTCGTACCTCAGATCAGTGATGATGAGGGTTATCTTTGAAAGATTAGGAAAAAATGAACCCTTTTAGAGATCATGTAAATGTTTCGAGTCTTCATATAGTTAGTTAGATGATGGATGGTGAGGTGTAGGAAAGATTTGTTGGTGTTGGATTTGATATAGTCTTGGATGTTATGATCATCATCTGCTCTTTTCCTTTTCGTTTGTGATTAGTGGACCGATGATGTACATGTGCTGAGGTTCAATGAGTCTATTTGGTCAGCTGTTTTGTCTTCATCTTCATTCTTTTGTTATGGACAACTCACAAGGTGAGGTAACTGCAAGGTGAGTTAACCGCAAGGCGAGGTAACTGCTAGGCGAGATAACCGCTAGGCGAGGTAACCGCAACCATTGAGCTAATGGCTAACTTTTTAGCTAACCGCAAATACAACCGGACAAAAATTGTCACTATCTTGCAAATGTACTTTTGTGCTAATCACTACCAAGAAAATAACAACCTGATGACCAGATTCAAACCAAGTATTTCCGACCACATTCCGACCATTATTTGACCACATAACATGGGATGGTACAAAACAATTTACCAAATGATAAAAGTTACATACAAAGGCATGTATTTGGACTAAAAAAAGGACACCAAAAAAATGAATTAGTGAGACTGTTAATGAAAGAAAATGATACCATTTGGACAGTACACAGAATAAAGAAGCTGTTAAAAATAGATATGGAAAAATAAATTTTCAAAAAAACGTGATGTAAACAACATCAATAAATAGGTACGAACCACAAAAATACGATTTTGACAAGATAACACGACAAGAATCAATCAAAACTATAACCTAGGCTCTGATGCCAATTGTAGGATCGTAATATATTGATTATTGTGATGATTCGGGTGGTCTAGGAAGATGGAAGAACAAGGAAACCATGGTTATAAGTTAGAGAGAGAAAGGAAGAGAGGGGAAGTTTCTAGTGAGAGAAACACCTAGTGAGGTGTGTGTAATATTATGAAACAACCAACCCTTCCCTTGTGTGGGAAGGGGTATATATACACTTACAATATACGCCCTCCTGCGGGCTGTGGATTAGGTGCACAGTGGGTAAAAACCCGTCCGTCCTCCGCAGTGTGACTATATCTAATCTAATATATACAAAACTAAGAGCTATGCTAAGTATGTAAATACATGGGGTGACCGAACCTTTTTCTTAATCCTAACATTACATAATTTTGGCTCACAGTCATTTATAAATTATAATAACAAATAAAAAAGTTGTGTGCATCGCACAGGTCATGAGGCAGCCCGAGTTATATATTGTTTTTTGAGTGTTGGACTTTACCTCAATTAAAAGTAACGAAATAAAGGCATCAACATTTTGCATGTCATGCTAACAAACACAACTTAGAAGCTTATTGACTAAAAAAATCCATCAATGATCAAAATGACAAAAATTAGTGCAGAACAATACGCTATGAACATTTAGATTGAGCCCGTGTGCATCGCACGGGTCTGAATGCATAGCTATAATAAAATTTGAGTGTCATGCTTTAAATGTAAGTATTAATAACTTTGATTCATTCACTTGAGTTTCATAGGCGTCATTATATTTAAGGTTGAGTAATGTTAAGTTTCATGGTTTAAATATAAGTATTAATGATTTTCACCCATTCAATTGAGTTTCATTCGTTTCTAGTTTGTTGGATTACCATTGTGTTTTGAAAATTTAATTAACTAAACGAGTAGCAAAACAAGTACTATTAATTTAAAAAATAAATATTTAGTTCTTCTCCAATATTTGTTTCATCAGTCACCTACAAGAAAGTGTGGTGAGCTATGGAATTCGAGACTAATTACGGTAATGAATGAGAGACATAAGCGTGTTATGACATATCTACTAACTATATAAAGAAGACTTTTGAAAGGTGATCTCTAGCCTAAAATACCTCTAAATTCTACATCTGGATAATACCTTTAATCAATGGCTGGTATTGCATTTCACAAAAAAATAAAAAAAAAAAAATAAAAAAAAAAAATAATGTGGGACAGTGTTTCGGCGCCAGTGCAAAAAAAATTTACGTTTCATAGAACCTATCCTAAACACACAACCAGCATCCTCTCTTCTTATTCTAAAATCAAAACCCTAATCGCAAAATAAAAGCCCAATATCCATTCTCTTTACTTTTAAATCAAAATCAATTTCAATTGGATGAAATCTATTATGAACCGGTGATTTATGTGGATGTATTATGAACGGAAAAACCTTTCCGGCCAACCAGGATGATGCTAATGATAATTTTTGTATCAATTACAGGCTACGGCTATTATTATTTTTTTTGATAAACTTCGTATCAATTACATGTTTTTTATTTTTATTTTGATATTTTTTATGTGTCAATTGCATGTTTTTTGAACATTGTTATTATGATCTTAAAAAGTTATTTACTTTGTTATTTGTTAACTTAAGTGTTATTTAGTTAGGATTTTCTTGAACTAAATTTAATTATGATTTTTTTAATGTCGGCTAGGGAAAATGTAGGGAAAATTACCAAAATGGTCCGTTGCCCTGCTGTTTAGGCATATTTAGCCCTTTTTTGAAAAATTCCCGTTTTAGCCCAGGTTGCCCTGGGCAACTTTCGTACAGCCAACCAAAAGATGACAAGTATCCTCAAGTTGCCCAAAATACAAAAAAGTTGCCCAAAATACAAAAAAGTTTCCCCGACGTGGCACTCTGTAGTTGGCTATACAAATAGTTGACAAGGGCAACCTGGCTAAAACGGGAATTTTTCAAAAAAGGGCTAAATATGCCTAGACTTTGGGCAACTAGGCTGTTTTACCAATTATCCCTAAAATGTATTGGGTTTTAGTGCAAATGGATGATCTTATGATATATTCAAATGGAACGAACTATAAATCTGATTTTAAAGACGTATGTTGAATGTTGAATGATCCAATTAAGCTAAGAAGTGAAATTAAGGCAATTCAAACATGGATCGCACAAGGAGGACTAGATACGCGTGTGTATAATTCATGAAAATTTTGTTTGTTTGAATACAATAATAAATTTTATAATGATTATTATTTTTAATCATGAACGTACAGGACGCCAATCGATTACAGCAAGATGAAACCATTCACTAACGATGAACTTGGTTTGGACAATCCTGAGAGAAGACAGTTTGTTTACGAACAAAAAGGTATGGCTCAATATTGGGACCACTGTTTTGCTACTATAAGAATCTCACAACGATTTAGTGTGTATTAATTAGCTTTTAAGGCAATATAGATTTGTACTATGTAAGCTTATTATGTCTAATAAGTTTACATAAATTGAAAAGTTTCCCAAAACAATGAGCCTATGAAAGTTTGTGTTTCATTCCTTTATAACTGCACATTTAAAGTTTCATGACCATTTTAAATGGTTTTGCAACTACGAGGTTATAAAGACACTGTCAGATAGATATATATATATATATATATATATATATATATATATATATATATATATATATATATATATATATATATATATGTTGTTATGGAGTACGTAAAGTATGGGAGCTGTTTGATTACATTGTGGAGAAAGGTCGGTTGTACAAGGAGGATGAGGGTCGCAATTTTGTTTCAGTAGGTGATAATATTGTTACCATAAGCTATGTTTGTTTGCATTTATTTCAGCAGTTTCTTTTTCAATGATACAGTTTATGTATTTCCTTCACCCTCCTCTAATTATCTCATTTATAATTCCAATTTTTTTTCTATTATTTGCAGAAAGCCTTGCAAGGTTTTTCCAAAAAAAGTGAGCTGGTTTTGCTATTTTTTTTACTGCGATTTGATTTCCAAGATGCTGCCAGCCAGAATATCAGCTTCGATACGATGTGAGCTTTGCTATGCCATAAGGCTTCCACTGTATTTTTGTTACACTTTAGGATAGCAAGTAATCACATTTTCAATACGAAAGTCTTTATGTGGTTGTGAATTTAAAATATAATTTGGTCTACTCATGACCCGGTTAGCCCGTTTCTTTATGCTACGAAACTAAGACCCTGATAGGACTCCTGTTGTAGAAGCCTACATCTTCTGCCTATAATGTTTAGGCCTGCATAGACGTTGTGTGCAGTAGCATAGAACGCATCGTTGCATATTAATAGTGCGATCACTTTCGGTATCGCTTGTGTAAGAAAATCAGGGTTATAATAAGAGACTAATGTACTTCGCAACTGAAACAATTCTTCTTGACTTTGCTACTGATACAGGCTCAAACCACACCGGGTTACCAATCTCATTGTATGCAGTCACTGCCATGGAGGTTAATCAGGTTAGGCAAAAAAATTTAAAATAAGAATAACGTGTTACTGAAAAAAGTTTTTCTTAAAAAAAAGTATGTGCAGCTACTGATTTTGGTTGGAACAATTAAATTTTAAGATGTATTCTTGCTATTTTTGGACCAGAGGCTTTATGATATATGGGGCCCATTTCAGAAACATTGAATGTTAACGTATACTAGAATGTGTTCATCACAGCAAGTCAAAGGGTTAACCATCTATTGATAAGGATGATGCCGAAGGTAGTTACAACTTGAATAAATCAACCTGGTAGTAACAAATTTATTTTTTCGGAATCAAAGAAATTAGACTTGCATTTTTTGCCGGAGCTGGTCTTCAGGTAATAAAATGATATATGTCGTTAAATGGGTGGATCTTTCATATTGGGTAACGGGGTTGGTTGCAATCAAACTGGTTGCATCACATTTTTTTACCAAACTTTTAAAAACTTAGATAAATGTAGTGTCACATATAATTACGAAAGCCGTATTATTTCAAATACTTTGAGGAGAATTTGTTCATTTTTAGTACATTTTGGCGGCTTCTAATCCATTTTCATTTAAGCTAAAATTGTATTTTATAACTATAAAATTATTTTTTGCTTATAAATGTATATAATTGATAGACAATGAGGAAATCAAAAAGTAATTTGTTTATAACTTTATATATTATGATGGTTTTAAATAACTTTATATATTATGATGGTTTTAAGTTTTTATAGGGTGGTTTGAACAAGTTCAATGGAAAATATACGTTGATGGAGATAACAAAAAGAATAGATCAGGGTATCTTAGTCATCAGGTAATCTACTTACCAATTGTTTTATTTCTGCTAGAATTGTGTTATGCTGTAATTTAGTTATGTGATTCCAGCAATATGTTTCGTGACACCAAGTTGGTTAAGCAATTGGTTTATGTTTGCGGTTTGTTTGCTGTTGCATTTCGTGTGCTAATGCATTTTGTGTGCTACTTTAATTCTTGTCATCAAGTTTTATTTTTGATGTTTTTGTGGTCCTTTGGCTATTTACGTTTGGAATATTCAAAAAACTACTACCGGCTTGTGAAATTTAAGCTATTGCAGTACTATTCCTTTGGGAATAACTTTTATGCATTTATTATTTATTAAAAAAATTAAAAATAAATGAATAAATGGACAGAAGTTTGCTATGGCGGTAATGTTTATTGCTAATTGTTGCTAATGCAGCTATGCATTTCTTATCAAGTGTACATAAGTTGTTCTTTCTTAAGACATCATGTTATGAGTTTCCTTTCCATTTAGTGAGAATGCAATATGATCATTGGAAGCCTTTTTGTTTGTATTGATATTAGGCTGATGAATGGTCAAAGTTATGGTATGGTATGGATTGTCTACATGTTTTGAATATATATATATATATATATATATATATATATATATATATATATATATATATATATATATATATATATAATATCTTGGATCTTTGTCATACTTTATAAAGAATATATGAGGAGCACCTTGATACAAGGGTAAGAAATTGTTATCTTATTAGTGCGTAGGGATTGCACCAGGCTTTACCTCTCAAGGGATCTTGAGAAGCTTACAACCCCCACCAGGCAGTGTACCTGATCGATGTAATATAGTATAATGACAAGTACCAGGGGATTGATCGTTCAGCTAGGAATAGTGTCGCTAGGATTAGAAAACCTAAAGACTAGGTCTAGAGATGAGGGATGATCCTTTTTGTATTTTTTTAATTTTAAGAAAGCAAGTAAAAATCTCGGGTTTGAAGGATTTGGGCGGAATTAGTTGCTAGTCAACTAACCCAATACTAAGATGCAATCAAAATAAAATACTAGAAATGAAAATAAACTAAATTATACTAAGGTTGTGAGCAATGCATGGGAGAAATGTGTTTACTTAGATTTCACTACTCCCTAGATATCTTTTACACGTTAATTACTTGTTATAGTTGCGTGGATGACGGATTGTATTCCTTAATACCATTCATGGGGTGGCGTACTTACTTCCCCAATCCTATGAGTGTCTACTTCACTCCTATGTCTAGCCAGCTAAGAAGCTCCTAACATGGGATCATTAGAATTTACTCATGCATTAAATACAACCAATAAAACCTAGTACACATCGGTTCATGTTTCCTAAGACGTTCAAGCATGTTACACAATGGAGATCTGCCAGTTTTCTTAAGCCTAACATTGAACTCATTCATCCAATACAACCATAAACAAGTAATCAACACATAATTAACATCTAGGTTTCATTAGATCTAAGCAAACACAAGATAAATCTAGCCTAGCATGTTGAAATCAAGACAAGCACAAGATATAGACAACCAACACATAGACATATTGATTGAATTAAGAGAAGACTTATCTCAATAGCACATGAAAGGATTCAAGGGGTGAAAACCCTTGAATATACTATAAAATACGAGCTAGGGTTCACAAAGTTCGGCCCTAGGGTTTCTCCACACAAGTTCCTCTTTAATGAATGAAAAATAGAAAACTGTATATAGAGTTTAGAAGGTAACGGCGTCAAGAACAAATCTCTGACGCCGTCATCTCGCCGCCAAATAGTTCCTCGGACTGCCTAGATCTGGGTCTGACGCCGTCATGTGGTCTCCTTATGCAGGCCGTCACAAAATTAACTCTTGACGCCCTTGTTGTGACGCCGTCAGGTTTGTACTGGATCGTCACCACTTTTACTCTTGACGCCGTCATGATTTTTCTCTTGACACCGTCAGGTACTGTTCTCAGCATGGAAAATTAAGTCTTTGGCGTTTTCTTCACTTTTATGCTCCAAAAACGTCCGAATTGCTTCCTTTTCCAGATTTCACTCCCAAAGTACCTAAAATCACAAAAGGAACGATTTAGGGCAATATTTGATCAAATAAATTCAATTTCGGGCTTAAATGACCCCCTAAAAGTGGTTCATTTTTTGCCTCATCATATACCCTTACACTTGAGATTTGCTTGTCCTCAAGCAAATGCGCTTTAATTCTAATCAAAATACAAGTTAGGGGTCATTTAACACTAATATAAAAGTAATTACAACAAATAATCGTTCCACTAAAGACTAAAGACAAGCACAGAGGTCATATACTAGCACCTCACAAATAGTGTTTAGATACTCACATCTCTCGGGTGTAATAAAGTATAAATTACAATATGGAAATGGAAAACATCTCTTACTACCTGTCATAGCAAAATAGATTATCATAGGCTTGGGAAAGGATCAAACTTCCACCACATGGCGTAAGCACCTAGGATAAACTATCAAAGAGGTCTTTTAAAGGGTTGTAACGTTAGGTGTAGGGATATGAAATACACGGTTTTGTTGGATATAGGCAGTCTTTACTGGTGGCGAGTTAACAATCTTGGTTAATTACATGTACAATATGGCGTTGCTAAGCCAAGACTAGACTCGACTTAAGCTAATAAATGAAAAATAACAAAAACATAAAATGAACATAGAATGAAAAGGGACGGTAGTCCGTATGTTTTTTTTTTCTTTTTCTTTTTCTATTTTTTTCTTTCCTTTTTTTTTTTTTTTTTTTTTTTTTTACATACACTCTTACCCTACCATCCAAAATAATACATCATAGGGAATGAACATTCCCTTTACACTTGAATTTTTACATACTTTACAATAAACTAATCTAATGACTCGAATTAAGAAAATCAAAACACTTGGAGTAGTTTTAAGATTAACGCGGATACGGGGATAATATATGATGTTCTTCCCCATTACTCCATAAAATAAGTACTTTACCCATGAGTCTCAATCGTCCCAAAACAATATGTACAAGGATATGACTCGACTTAGCAACCATGTAATCAATTAGATAATTAACTTAGGGTTTAACAAATAACAATAATGCACTAAAGATGAGTGCATACACGGAAGGCTAAGGCGATTTGGGTGTACATTTCAGTGCGGTGTAACAAAATCTTCCTTTAAGTAAGATGGTTAAAGTTAGAAACGAAAAGATAGGCTCGGAGGGGTGTACTAGGGGTTTCGTGTACTAAAAATGAGTACAACGCTAAGGTGTGGGAAAAATTAATTGACTTAACAAGCCAAGTAATATGACTTAAATGGTCAAGTAATTATGATACGGGTTTAACACAAGGGTGATCCTAATGCCTCTTATCATGTAGTAAATCCTACTACACGAATGTAGTCTCACTAGCGGTCTCGGGATGCATCACTAACGCAAGTTCTAGAATCTAAATGCTACCGGTACACTCATAAGCACTAATAGTAAATGATTTTCCTATCAAATCTAAAGGCGAACCTCACATATTTGGGTGGAAAATTTTTCTGAATAGTACGGTTTTGTGCTAGTCATACAATCTCCTATCCATGAGACGCTTGCTATGGCTAAAGTTTCACTCCTAAATGTTGTAAAAAATTTTAAATTTGGTGTTAAAATTACACTAACAAGTATTTCTCATAGTTTTATTACACATCTACTATCAAACAAACAAACTCAAGCGAAAGTGTATCTGTAAGGTATCATCATTTTACCCTCCCCTTACACTTAGGATGAACATTGTCCCCAATGTTCAAGTAAAGAATGTAAAAGTGAAATAAGTAAAAAGAATGAAATCAAATACTCCCCTGATTCGCTCGGTATGGATAATAAGGTGGCCAGGTTAAATCTCCCTCCAAGAAAATGAACAATCAAAGCTTCCCTTCCAGAATAATAATCATCTTCTTGTCATACATAACTTGTAAATCCTAAGAAAACAGATAAGGCAACCTCGCATAAAATCGGCGGCAATCTACATATGTTACTAAATCCTAAAAAAAAACTAAATAAGATATAATGCTTGTGGAATGATATTTGCAGATTTCCTGGAGATTATAAAACTAATAATTCAACAAAAACTTTAAGACTCCGTTAGAAAAACAAAACCGGTAAAATTTCCAGACTTTTACACGTGACGCCGTCAAGAGCAAACTCATGACGCTGTCAGAAGTGACCTGCAGAAATTCTTATGTTAATTTCTGGAAAATTTCTGGAAAAACTTGGTTCTACTTCCTGGAAAATCCTGCAAAACTTCATTATGACTCGATACAAGCATTTGACTCTAACGAATACGAATATACATGTTCACTTAATATTGTGGAGAATCATGATCGGTTTGTTTCTTAAAAACATATTTGGGGTTACACTTATCTTTTGCAAAAATACCTTTGGGTGAAGTTAAGACTAAGCCAAACAACAAAATAAAGTATTTCCACTATTTAGTTTTGAAACATGATCTACCAACAATAAAAATAAAGCATGCATACGGAAGCAAATAACAAATAAACAAAATAAAAATCACACAAAACATGGGTTGCGTGCCAAGAAGCGCTTTTCTTTATTTACGAGTCTTGTAGCTAGACTCAAGGTCATGGGTTACTACGTGACCTCATTGTTGGTTTCACTCTCTAGGTCGTCTTCTAAGCCAGTTTTGTATTCCGGACCTAATTGCAAGCATTCTTTGTAGAAACCAAGCATCCTATTCTTCACATACTCTACTCCTCTACGTCTATCCTCATCATTCCTATTGTAAGCTACTTGTTTGTGTTCCTTTTATATATTAGAAAGGAGGCGGTATTGCTCAATCTTGTAGGGCATTTGGTAGGCAATCTCATCATTCTCTTCCTTGAATCTAACTATCCCTAAAGTCGGATCATAACTCATCCTAGTGGCCTCAACAAATGGTTTTCCGAATATTACTTGGCTTAGGCAATCATCTATCACCAGACGAGTGTCTTCTACTATCATAAAATCGATCTCATAGGTGAAATTACCTATAATCACATGCAATCCCTTCACTCTTCCTACAAATTACTTATCAAATTCTTATTGGGCATTATCCTATAATCAAGTTGTTTCTTCATCACCTAATTGTAATAGGTTCTAGTCATGATGTTTACAGGAGATCTAGGATCGATGTAAGCTTTCCATATATGCATATGCCCGATGTTGCATGGTATGTTGATGTTAGAGGGGTCTCCCATTTTGA
The DNA here is from genome assembly GCA_030686995.1 of Artemisia argyi. Classification (NCBI taxonomy): domain Eukaryota; kingdom Viridiplantae; phylum Streptophyta; class Magnoliopsida; order Asterales; family Asteraceae; genus Artemisia; species Artemisia argyi. The sequence continues at coordinate 13,990,041 of CM060689.1, read as the reverse complement.
TAAGGGGTGTGCCAAGGATATATGGTGTCTCGGGACTATCGAATAAATCCTTATGGTATTCCCATTCTTCCTTGGTGGGCAACTTATCAAAGTGCTTTTCTATAGTCTCTACTTCCTCTAACTCCTCTTCCTTATTAACCTCAACTTCCCTAATACCATCCCTAGTCTCGGTTTCTATTTCAACTTCATCTTTGTCACTTTCTTCCATATTCTTATGTATTGGCTTAATGGTGACAACATTGACAAAGTGAACATGTTTGGATGATGAGGGGTCCTTAATTTGGATTCCGTTATTAGTGTCCCTAGTGTCCTTCCTAGGTGTGGTTAACGCTTGGTTGTTGAGGGCTTTCAATAAGTTGTCTATCTTGTTGGTCATCTCCGTTTTTTGTTGGTTGAATTCGGTTTCAAACCTAGCTATGCGAGCTTCTTGAGATGCCATGAACTTAGACATCAATCCTTCAAGATTGTTGGTACTACCATAGTTGTTAGAAGGATTGTTGTTGAAAGTACGATTGGAGGGTGGACCGTTTGGTTGGTAACGATTAGGCGGATTGGAAGAATTGGCTTGATTTTGTTTCCACCTAAGGTTTGGGTGATTTTTCCAAGAGGGGTTGTATGAATCACCATAAGGGTTTGGCTCGGGTTTGAAAGTGTACCACTTATCTCCCGCTTCGTCGGTACGCGAGGATGCGCAGTCCGCAAAAGCTGTTCCGGGGAGTTCCACACAATCACGAGTGTCATGGGGACCACTACATAATTCGCATGAAGAAGTGATTTTTTTCACTTGGCTTGAAGGCTTAGGAGCTTCGTAAGATTTCATGAGAAACTTGACTTGGTCCTCAAGTTCCATGATCCTACGGTCGGGAGTGCTAGAGTTGTTCGAAGGCAAAGATATTGCCTTGACCGTTTTGTTCAAATCACGGGGATCATTCCAACTTTCGTTGTCATAGAGAGCAAGATCTTCTATGAGTTCCCATGATTGTTCCGCACTTAGATCACGTAGCTTACCACCGGTCGATTGGTCAATGGCTCGCCTTGTGGAGAGATCGATATGGTCATAAAAGATTTGGACTTGGAGCCAAAGATCTATGCCATGATGAGGGACTTTTTGGAGTAAGTCCTTGAAACGAGTCCATGCTTCATAAGTTTCACCTTGACGTTGTTGGAACATCAAGATGTCATTTCTAAGCTTGGTAGTTCTCCCCGGTGGGAAAAATTGAGCAAGGAAACGAGTGGTGAGATCATCCCATGTGGTGATGGATCCCGCGGGTAAACATTCAAGCCATTGACTAGCTTGATCACGTAGAGAGAATTGGAATAGGCGTAATCGGGTTGTCTCTCTAGTTGCAACATCTAAGTCTATGGAATCTACGATTTTAAGGAAGTCCTTAAGATGTTGATTTGGATCTTCGGAACGAAGTCCATGGAATGCACATCCGCTTTGCACCAACCGGATGGTGTCGGATCGCAAGGGGGTCACGTTGGCTCCGGTGAGCTCAATGGTGTTTCGGTAGCCTTGGTGGCTAGGTCGGGAATCTTCTCCTAAGGTTTTGGGCCTAAGAGGTTCTAGTGGTGGATTTTGTTGTGGTGGGATGACGGGTTCAAAGATGTTCCCATCGTCCATGATGTCGGGTGGTGAAAAGTTACGAACAAAAACACGAAGAATTAAGATAGACTAAAGAGAACCTAAAAATAAAAATAAAATCTTACTAAAAAGGAATCTAGCAAGTAGACCTAATAAAAAGAGATTCTAACCTAGACAATAACTATTCCCCGGGCTGCGGCGCCAAAAACTTGGTGCGTGGGGATTGCACCAGGCTTTACCTCTCAAGGGATCTTGAGAAGCTTACAACCCCCACCAGACAGTGTACCTGATCGATGTAGTATAGTATAATGACAAGTACCGGGGTATTGATCGTTCAGCTAGGAATAGAGTCGCTAGGATTAGAAAACCTAAAGACTAGGTCTAGAGATGAGGGATGATTCTTTTTGTATTTTTTTATATTTAAGAAAGCAAGTAAAAATCTCGGGTTTGAAGGATTTGGGCGGAATTAGTTGCTAGTCAACTAACCCAATACTAAGATGCAATCAAAATAAAATACTAGAAATGAAAATAAACTACATTATACTAAGGTTGTGAGCAATATATGGGAGAAATGTGTTTACTTAGATTTCACTACTCCCTAGATATCTTTTACACGTTAATCACTTGTTATAGTTGCGTGGATGACGAATTGTATTCCTTAATACCATTCATGGGGTGGCGTACTTACTTCCCCAATCCTATGAGTGCCTACTTCACTCCTATGTCAAGCCGGCTAAGAAGCTCCTAACATGGGATCATTAGAATTAACTCATGCATTAAATACAACCAATAAAACCTAGTACACATCGGTTCATGTTTCCTAAGACGTTCAAGCATGTTACACAATGGAGATCTGCCAGTTTTCTTAAGCCTAACATTGAAATCATTCATCCAGTACAACCATAAACAAGTAATCAACACATAATTAACATCTAGGTTTCATTAGATCTAAGCAAACACAAAATAAATCTAGCCTAGCATGTTGAAATCAAGACAAGCACAAGATATAGACAACCAACACATAGACATATTGATTGAATTAAGAGAAGACTTATCTTAATAGCACATGAAAGGATTCAAGGGGTGAAAACCCTTGAATATACAATCAAATACGAGCTAGGGTTCACAAAGTTCGGCCCTAGGGTTTCTCCACACAAGTTCCTCTTTAATGAATGAAAAATAGAAAACTATATATAGAGTTTAGAAGGTAACGGCGTCAAGAACAAATCTCTGACGCCGTCATCTCGCTGCCAAATAGTTCCTCGGACTTCCTAGATCTGGGTCTGACGCCGTCATGTGGTCTCCTTATGCAGGCCTGTGGAAAACTAGAAGGGGGGTTGGATAGTTTTCCCCTCTTTTTCATTTTATAAAAACTTTGTTTCAAAATGTTGATTCGAATTTATTCAATTGTTTGTTTGGAAAACCTTTAACTAGAGTTTAGTATGAAAACATCATATAATCAATATGATCAATTATATACGTAAGCTTTTGGAAATACTTAGTTTTATGAATGGAGCTTTGGTCGGTCTTTGTGTAAATACGTTTTCCTTTTAAAATCTTAAAACTTTTCGTATCAAATTATCTATCAAGTTAAACTTAATATGAGAAGTGTGAATAATAATCTATTTGACCATATCATATAATTATACACACAATCACAATATTAACTTCTATGTACAACACAATCAATCATCACAACTATATAAGCAACAACTAAGACATATAGGCAAGCATAGATGTAAAGCGATAAATGCAAGAATAAATGAAAAGAGATAAGAGAAAGGAAATGCAAACCGGACACGATGATTTATAGTGGTTCGGCTACAAGGACACCTTCCTTGCCCTACTCCACTCCCCGAGTCACCTACTCGAGAGTTTTCTTCACAACTAAACAAGCTCCCTTTTGGCGGAGAAAACCATACACAACTTTTGCTTACACCATTTAACGACACTAAGCTAAATGTCGAGTTCTAATAGTAGCTAGAACCAATCTCACAACACTACTTCGATCACTACACAACTTCTACACGACTTCACGACTTCTTCATGGCTTCTCGACTTCACTACTTCTTCATGGCTTCACGACTTCTTAACTACTTCACAACTTCTTCTATACTCCACTACATATTCACACATCTACTTCTTCACAACTTCATGACTTCTCCACACTACTACTTCTTCACACTACTTCTTACTCACTCATAAACTCACTACTAAGTAAGATCATCTTGATCTACTTATTACTTATACATAACTCACAACATTACATAAACACTAACTAGATCCTAATACATCTTTGGCTTTATGATAGGGAGGATTCTTCTCTTGCACTTTGAGTGGTAAAGGATTGGATCACTTGAAACAAAGACTTATAATCTTATGATCAAAGGATTTAGAAGGATGTTTTCAAGGGATTGGGACTGAAAATTTTCGTGCAAAAGGTGAGAAAAATCTGTGGAATGAACCAGTATTTATAGGGGAAAAAATACTGTTTGGGAGCGTGGGCGGTCCCCTTAATTGTGTGGCCGGTCCCCTTAATTTCCTAGCCGGTCCCCTTAATTAATTAAGGGGACCGCCTAATAAAAAAATATTTTTTCTTTAGAATTTTTGTCTTTTTGTGAGGAAGGTTTTTCTTGAAGAATATGGCCATTTTTTGGGTAGAAATTTGAATTCAAAATATTTATTTCGAATAAAACATTTCTTATAAATACAAATTTTTTTTGTATAAGTTTAAAAATGTTTGTCCGACTTTAATAAAATGTAAGGTTTGTAAAAATAAAAATTCCTTTGATCATAAAATGTATTAGACATTTGTTTATACATACCTTAAGTGATTGTTGAGGCAAACTCGAGACGTTGAGATGTCGAGGATTGTTGACGTTGAGATGTCGAGGATTGTTGACGTAAGAATGCATAGATGAATTGTGATCACGAGTAACTTAAGCACTTTACGTTATATGTTGTAACTTACATCTTTGTCATCATCAAAACATGAAGAGAATGTTTAGATTAAATATCGTAATATTCATGCCAACAATCTCCCCCTTTTTGATGATGACAAACTATGTAAACTATAACTCATAGTAAAATGTATAAGTTACTTGTTTACACTTCTTCTCCCCCTTTTGTCGAAGCAAAAAGGTGGACTCTAAGACGAGACTTCAACTACGCTTGAACTCTTGAGAAAGAATGTAAAAGGCGAGCTTGCATCATCGTAAGTGAAGCCTTGATCCTATCAACCTTAATGCTCCCCCTTGGTGTATACTCCCCCCTGGTGTATGCTCAAAACTTGTTTTGGCTACCAAAGAATCGAGCGATGAAGTAATCCTTCAAAACAAAGTTAGTAGACAAGTGCAAATATATATAATGATGATGATAGGTATATGCATGATACTAATAGGGGAACAATATATGGACGTAATAAGTATATGCACTAAAAAATATAACACATGTAATTATTGTTTTAAAAAACAACAACCTAACTCCCAAAAAAAAATTACCATGACCAAAGCTTAAGACATGATAATGATTAGAACCTAATGCAAAGATTCTACCGACGTATTTTGGCAAAAGATGCCAAAATATATATTCTAAAAGAGTTAAAAAAAATTGAAGATGATAATGATGCGTTCTTTTAAAGACGTAGAAAAATAAAGAAGGATGAGCGTGAATGAAAAGGGAAGGTAATGACAAAAGGTTGACAAATATGGTTTAGATTAATATATCGTTTGACAAGGGTGGATGATTGGGAATCATGGGATTTTTAGGTGTTTTATTGGTTGACGACCGAAGATGGATATGTGAATGAGGTGGTGATGACATGAAGAAATTCACTTGACTTTTAGGGATTAAAGTTTTGGTGGTGATGCTGCACTTAGTAGAATGTAGGGAATGGTTACACGGTGGAATCTTCTAGTGAAGATGGGAAATGAGGGTCAAGTGGAGATGACTAGATGGAAGCGAAAGAGTGATGATACTTTTGATGGATTAATGGAGGTATATTTTTGGGTGCATGAGTGTTGGAGAGTTTAGAGGTGTAGAGCTAGGAGCGGAAGATGTTGATTGAGGTTTTGGATGTTGTTCAAGTGAGGGTATTGGATGTGATCTAGTGAGACGATATTTAATCCAAGTAAAGTGTTCATTGAATGTAATGGTTTTTAGGAGAAAGATGCAACAAGGTCAATTGTTGACATGTTTTTCAACTTGATTCAAGTTGTGGGGTGATGAAGGAGAGCTAGAGGAAAGTTGTTCCAAGTTGCATTGAACAAGGTGTAAGGTAAGGAGAGCATAAAGCTCATGGGCTTCCTTGAGTTCTTCAATGAACTACAAGTGTTTGGAGGAAGGTGATGATGGTGGAATGTGGTTGTTATTAGGGATGGATGATTGGACATGCAACATAGGAATGGCATGTGAAGTTATAGGGTGTGGTGGTGACACTCTTGGTGGTGGAGACATGTTTGAGCTTGGGTAATCATGAAAGCATGATATGGATGGAAGATAGGCTTCATGAGTGGATGGTGTTTTTGTTGAATGAGCATCAAGTGAAGCATTGGTGATTAGGTTTGGATTGTTGTTTTGGGATTGTGCATGCTCATCATGAGAAGAAGCATTGGTGGAACCAAGCATGGGTTTTTGGCTTTGTTTGTGAGATGGGTTATTTGTATGAGCATAAGATTTGGGTATTGGTTGATTTGGAACAACATCACTTAAGCTTTGACAAGAGTCAAATTTTCTCCTCCAAATGGGTTTTACGGAGATCTTAGCAACTCTTGAGAGTTAAGATCTTGGGTTGTTGGAGGATGACATGTTTGGTTGGATGATCATTAAGGATGATGGAGATGTATTTATAGTGTAGGAAATATGTGGTTTAGGAAGGTAAATTTTGAGGGCATGGAAATGGTGGATGACTCGAGATTGGTTTTTCATTTCACATGGGTGGTTTGAGGATGTACTAAAGAAGGGTTATGAGGTTTGAGTGTAAGGTATAAGAATATATGTGAGTGAGTGTGTTTTCCCTTCCCATTAAATTCGTGCTCATCCGGACATAGAGTTAAGCATGTAAAGGCATACAATCAAATCACATAGGAGCAAATAAACATCTAGAACCAACATATATGCGATATGCCATAAATCGAGGAATGAAAGAATCTAATGAGAAGCAAAGTTCATAAAAGTAAACTAGCGTTAGGTATATATAGGAAGAGCAATTTAATCAAGTTGGAGAATGAGTATGAGACTATTACTAGTGGTGCTCAATTCAGGCTAAACACGACCATTTTTACGGGTTACACACACCCAACTTCTCACATAGAAGCAATTCAACCGTTTGGTTAAATTGAATTTCTAGTCAATAGATTCTCTAGTAGTCATTCTCTTTTTAGAAGAAATTGAGTTCCTAAATTTACCTATCGAAGATTACCAAATATGAAGTTTGCTTGATTCACTAATACTTGGCTTAATGTGACTCAAACATCATGTTTTTATGAAGGTAAATCTACATGATATATTTTACTCGCTATCCCAATAGAGATGTATTGAATGTTTAGATAAGAGTAAACAAAAAGTTTTAGTCTTTTGTTCATGATTTACCGGTTGTTTGGTTTTGATTGCATATTACTTGATTTAATAAATGTGCTAGGCTTAAGAGTGCACCATAGCATCTCTTGTGAAATGAATCTCATTAAGATTATTTATCTTAAATGAGTTTGTGATTCTCAAATGATATCAAAACTAGACATTAATATATTTTTAAACAAATATTATTTTCTATGATTTTTGCCAATGTTATATATCATACTTTAACAAGTATTTAAAAAACAATTTACTTGTTTATGGATTGTGACAAGTTATTTTCAATTCTAATAACTTATATTATTTCAAAAAGAAAAGTGTAGTGCATTATCTTGTAACACAACCATTTATGCTACAAAGAAAATGAAATACATAGAATATATATTGTGTATTATTCTTAAATATGTATTTTATCTTGAAGTGATGATTTTAAGTAGTGTGAGCAAAGTTTACATATGTTGTTAGTTTGCTCATGTTTGGTTTTTCGGATATGACACATTTATCCATTGCATTGCAATGTAAATTGCTTGAATATTTCGGACGAAACATCCAAGTCGTCAATCCTACTTCATTGTATATTTTATGAATGTGTTTAAAATGTTATTCTAATATTTGGAACACAATTATTGGACAAGTAGATTCAATATGACATTATCAACACAAGTGTGAGTTATGATCCAATGCATACTCTTTTCATCTACAAAGGATGTAACTATTTTCATATCAATCTAGTGTGATTGAGTATGTAGATTCAAGACTATATCTTTGGTTGTAATTTGATATAATCTTGAAGCTAAACAAATAGCAATCCAATTTCTTGTCCACACTCAAAAATGTGTCAATTAGATTTGATAAATATATCAACCATAATTTGAATAACGAATTGATATAATATCAAGATCTTTTTTGACCCTCACGGACACTCATTTGAAATAAATAAACATTTTGATAGTGTGTTCCATTAATCCTAAGGTGATTTATTTGTGAATAATTGAAAGTTGACTTATTATTTCATGATTGTTATATGTTTTGTTTATGTGAAAGACTCTTCATTTTTACTTATTATGAACACACCTAGATTTTGAAAATACTTTTTCTTTTATATAACTACTAATGTTTTACAATGATTCAATTTCTCTTATTAAACTACTTAAGGTAAAACAAGGTAATTTGTTGAAAATATTTAAGCGTTTGTTGAAAATATATTAGATTGTTTTAAATATTTAGGTAACTAGATTTAACTTCATTTACAAGATGTTTAAGTAACATTAAGCCATCTATACCTATATGCAATGCAAGACTAATTATGCAAACTTAACGCAAGAAATTTAGCATAAGATCTAGTTAAGTAAAAACGGACAACTAGCTACAAACTAATACAGTACATGACACATATGCTAAGATATTCAAATAGCTAAATTACAAATAGCAACGATTATCTAGTATACTTTATTAACAAAATAAAATCACAAATGAGTTCACATAGCACATAAAACACTTGTCGTCGTTTTGTGTATTATATATACCAATGTTTACTTAGCTCGATTTCATTTGAAAATAAAAAAGTTTCTTACCCATTTTAAAATTTAATTAAGATCAATATTTTGAAATCATAAATACTTAATTTTTCAAAGATATACCGACTAGGAATGCCCGACTCGAAGGAAAAGGTAAAATACAAGTTTTACGTTAAAACAAGACTCAAATTTTTGACCTCCGTGTAGTATTTTAACTTTCTGACATATTTAAGTTTGTAATAATTACTTGTAAGTGTTTTTAAATGAAATTAAACTCAATTACCTTTAAAATGCCGGGAGGCACGACTTCTACGGAGTTACGGTTATTTTTATATGATTTTTCAAAGTTTCTGAAAAAACTGCGAACAGACAGACGGACCCCTTAAATAATTAAGGGGACTGCCCAGTATTTAAGGGGGCCGCCCAGACAATTAAGGGGGCCGCCCATCTGGTACTCAAAATTTCATTTTTTGTAAAAAATTGTTTTCTGACTTTTCGGAAAGGTGTGTAACTTTCTGATTTTAATACCGAACATATAACACTTATTTTAAGCATAATATTATTTCAAGCTAGTATAATTAGTGTATATATTATCAAAACTAATACAAGTTAATCAACAAAACACTTTTCATATTTAATCCTCCTTAATGGGTAATTTGATACATGGATCGTACTCAATGTTTTAAAACCATTTGTTTTGAAAATTTGAGCGACGTGGCTCTGATACCAATTGTGGAAAACTAGAAGGGGGGTTGAATAGTTTTCCTCTCTTTTCATTTTATAAAAACTTTGTTTCAAAATGTTGATTCGAATTTATTCAATTGTTTGTTTGGAAAACCTTTAATTAGAGTTTAGTATGAAAACATCATATAATCAATATGATCAATTATATACGTAAGCTTTTGGAAAAACTTAGTTTTATGAATGGAGCTTTGGTCGGTCTTTGTGTGAATACGTTTTCCTTTTAAAATCTTAAAACTTTTTGTATCAAATTATCTATCAAGTTAAACTTAATATGAGAAGTGTGAATAATAATCTATTTGACCATATCATATAATTATACACACAATCACAATATTAACTTCTATGTACAACACAATCAATCATCACAACTATATAAGCAACAACTAAGACATATAGGCAAGCATAGATGTAAAGCGATAAATGCAAGAATAAATGAAAAGACATAATAGAAAGGAAATGCAAACCGGACACGATGATTTATAGTGGTTCGGCTACAAGGACACCTTCCTTGCCCTACTCCACTCCCCGAGTCACCTACTCGAGAGTTTTCTTCACAACTAAACAAGCTCCCTTTTGGCGGAGAAAATCGTACACAGCTTTCGCTTACACCATTTAACGACACTAAGCTAAATGTCGAGTTCTAATAGTAGCTAGAACCAATCTCACAACACTACTTCGATCACTACACAACTTCTACACGACTTCACGACTTCTTCATGGCTTCACAACTTCACGACTTCTTCATGGCTTCACGACTTCACGACTTCTTCACTACTTCACAACTTCTTCTATACCCCACTACATATTCACACATCTACTTCTTCACAACTTCATGACTTCTCCACACTACTACTTCTTCACACTACTTCTTACTGACTCATAAACTTACTACTAAGTAAGATCATCTTGATCTACTTATTAATTATACATAACTCACAACATTACATAAACACTAACTAGATCCTAATACATCTTTGGCTTTATGATAGGGAGGATTCTTCTCTTGCACTTTGAGTGGTAAAGGATTGGATCACTTGAAACAAAGACTTATAATCTTATGATCAAAGGATTTAGAAGAATATTTTGAAGGGATTGGGACTAAAAATTTTCGTGAAAAAGGTGAGAAAAATCTGTGGAATGAACCAGTATTTATAGGGGAAAAAATACTGTTTGGGAGCGTGGGCGGTCCCCTTAATTGTGTGGCCGGTCCCCTTAATTTACCAGCCGGTCCCCTTAATTAATTAAAGGGGCCGCCTAATAAAAAAATATTTTTTCTTCAAAATTTTTGTCTTTTTGTGGGGAAGGTTTTACTTGAAGAATATGGCCGTTTTTTGGGTAGAAATTTGAATTCAAAATATTTATTTTGAATAAAACATTTCTTATAAATACAAAATTGTTTTATATAAGTTTAAAAATGTTTGTCCCACTTTAATAAAATGTAAGGTTTGTAAAAATAAAAATTCCTTTGATCATAAAATGTATTAGACATTTGTTTGTACATACCTTAAGTGATTATTGAGGCAAACTCGAGACGTTGAGATGTCGAGGCTTGTTGACGTAAGAATGCATAGATGAATTGTGATCACAAGTAACTTAAGCACTTTACGTTATATGTTGTAACTTACATCTTTGTCATCATCAAAACATGAAGAGAATGTTTAGATTAAATATCGTAATATTCATGCCAACATGGCCGTCACAAAATTAACTCTTGACGCCCTTGTTGTGACGCCGTCAGGTTTGTACTGGATCGTCACCACTTTTACTCTTGATTCCGTCATGATTTTCCTCTTGACGCCGTCAGGTACTGTTCTCAGCATGGAAAATTAAGTCTTTGGCGTTTTGTTCACTTTTATGCTCCAAAAAACGTCCGAATTGCTTCCTTTTCCAGATTTCACTCCCAAAGTACCTAAAATCACAAAAGGAACGATTTAGGGAAATATTTGATCAAATAAATTCAATTCCGGGCTTAAATGACCCCCTAAAAGTGGTTCATTTTTTGCCTCATCACTTATTTAAATTGATTTGGATAATGATAGAATTTATATTAGAGTTAGGAAACCTCATTTTGTAACATGGTTTGCTAATATTTATAATGTATTGGTCTGAACTACATCGTTTGCAAAATTATTTGGTTTGTGCTAATGTAGGATATATTATTTCTTAAACAATGCATATGTATTTATGGCAATACAACATTCGAAGAGAGACTATTGTGTTGAGGACAAGGCGTTATCTCCATGTTGTACATTTACATCAACATTCGGCCCTACTTATATCAACTTTAGAGGTGACATTCTTTCATAGTTTTAGAATCAAGGTTGTAAGGGTATGTCAGCTGGGTAATAGGTCATGAGCGTTGGTTGAAACACTGCAAAGGCTTATTGATAGCAGTGTATCTGCTGAAGACATAGTTCAGCTTTATTAGTTTCTGCGGATATAGTATTTCTGCTGAAGTAGTGTATCTGCTGAAGACATAGTTCAGCTTTATTAGTTTCTGCGGATATAGTATTTCCGTGTTTTATGTAATGTAGTTTGGATATGCATGAGTTTATTTAGGAAGTGATAATGCATATCTTTTAGAAGTTTTAGAAGATACGTTTCTTGAGAAACGGTTTAGGGTTCCTTGAGTATAAAAGGAACACACGGTTTATGTATTGAATAATTTTTAGAAAATTCTTATTATAATTAAAAGATCCATAGAGGATCAAGAGTTCTTAGTATCAAACTTGTGTTTTGTTTCCGCTTTATAAATACAAGTTGCAGGGATTGTCTATTAGTGTGTTATTGATTACAGTGACATTACTAACGATTCTAGAGTGCTCAAGAAGATCTATCAAGGTCTATAGCTCAACAAGTGGTATCAGAGCCTCGAGAGAGTCTCTGCCATCCTAAGAATCACAAATCTTACACATTTACAATCCAAACAAATCAACAAACATGCCTGGATCAGATGATGAAGTAGATACAACCCAGACCATTAACACCACTTCTCTTCAACAACTCAATCTCTCAAACAGTAATGCTAAGTTTCCATACTTGAAGAATGCAGAAGATTACCATCTGTGGTCCATGAAGATGCAGAACTGGATCACAAACATTGATTGGAATCTATGGGAGGTTGTTAAGAAAGGGAATAGTCTGAAGAAGCATGTTACAGATGCTGATGGAGTTGTTACTATTGTAGGACCCAAAACTGCTGAAGAGATTCTGGCTGTGCAGAGGGAGAGTAAAGTCAGAACTATTTTGCTCCAAGCTATACCAGATGACCATATGGGTGACTTCCATTTTATGGAGGATGCCAAGGATATTTGGATGGCTATAAAAGCAAGATTTGGTGGGAATGAGGAATCAAGAAGGTTGCAGAAGTCTTTGCTGAAGCAAAAGTTCCAAGAATTTCAGATATCTGAAGAAGAGGGAATTCATAAGGGTTATGATAGATTTCATCGAATATTGAGTCAACTTAATCAGTTGAAGGCTAGACCCGACAATGAAGACTGCAATTCTAAGTTTTTGAGATCTCTGCCACCATCTTGGTTACAAGTTTGTATTGCTCTCAAGACCAAAGGTGGGTTGGACATGATGTCTTTTGATGACCTCTACAATAGGCTTAAATCACTTGAGCCTGATGTTAGAAGTCCCATTCGTCCAGCCACACATTCTGCATTTGTTGGTGCCTCTTCTAAACCTGTGCATCAAGCCTTAAGTTCATATTCATCAGGAGCATCTTCTCAAACTTATAATCAAACTGCTCCTAAATCAAAATCAAGTAATGTGTTGGAGGATCTTATTCATTCATTTGTGGCTGAATATGAACCTCAGCAGTTTATTGCTTATGAGGACTTTGAACAGGTAGATCCATTGGAAATGGAGGAGATGCACTTGAAATGGGAGCTTGCAATGATCTCAATGAACATCAGAAGATTTGAAGCCAAGTCTGGAAGAAAGTTTGGTTTTAATGGAAAAGAAGCTGCAAGGTTTGATAGAAGGAAGGTTAAATGCTACACTTGTGGACAAGTGGGACATTTTTCAAGGGAATGCAAAGATAGAAAGGCTGGAGATGAAGTTAGATATGGTTCTTATCCATTGGAAGCAGGGAATAACAAGACTGTACCTTCAAAGGCTATGGTGACTCTGGATCACCAAATTGATTGGGCTGATCATGAACCTGCTGGAGAGGAAGCTGCTACTTCTTCACAATTGAATCTGCTGGCATTCACACCTTCAGAAGACAAGAAGGAGCAAGTCTCCTTGATGGGAATATCTCAGGTAAACAACTGTGTATTTGGATGTAGTGTAAGGTACAATGAGCTTAAACAAGAGTTTGATGAATTGAAACCAAAGTACAATGAGTGTTATATAGAGGTAGAGTCTTATAAAATGGCTTTAAAAACATTAGAGAAACAAAAAGTCTGGTTTCAAAAGAATCATGTTAAATATGATGAAAAAATAAGAGTTCTAGAAAGTGATTTAGAGGTTGCTAAGATAGAATTAAAACGTACTGAAAAGGAGAAGTCTGATTTAGAAAAAGAAAAACAAGAGTTACAAGCTAAATTAGATAAAGAGATAGCTAGTCGTATGAAATGGCAGAAAGGGGCTTCAAATTTAGAGAAATTACTTGATAGTTCTCAATCTGTTAGGTCTAGAAGAGCATTAGGGTACGATAAATATATAGATCCAGAGGAATTAACTTACCCTGATATATCTAGTGTTTTTGACCCTGAACCTCTCCTAGAATTTCAAAAACCTGTAAAATATGTTAAGGAAGGGGGATTGAATGCTGTACCTGGACCTATTAGAGGAGAACACATGCCTATAGACTTGTCCAAACCTGTTGACTTTGATGGATCACATCATTTATATGGCAAAAAGTCAACTGACTTGCAAGACCCTATTATGAAATCTAATGACTTTGTCTCTTGTTGTAACAGTGACAAGTCTTCTGATGAAGGGTCTACCTCATTTGCTAGCTGTGATTCAAGTGAGAAGTCGGACCTGCCCAAGACCACTCCCAAGACCACATCAAAGACATCACCCAAGACTCCCCACAAGCCTTCTAAAGTTGCTGCTGATAACAAGATAGTTTCTACTGAAGACTTGTTTTTCAATTCTTTGCATAATAATACTTTTGGCTTTGTTAAAAACAATTCTGTTTGTCATGGTGATTTGAATACTTTTTCATGTTATGGAAATTCTTTTGGTTTGCATAAATCTTCTAAAAGGAAGAAGTGTTTTGTGTATGGAAGTAAATATTACTTGATTAAGGATTGTACATATCATGAGCAAAGAATGGGTGCATGTGTTAGTCAAAGGAAAACTAGGCAAATGTGGAAGAATGTTAGTGAAATACCATCTTTTGTTCCACATCAGCAGAAACCTAATTCTGCTGAATCTCATCTTTCATGGAGAAGAACCAGTACTAGACCTTATGTTCGACCCACTAGTTCTTTCTTTTATAATAGTTATTGGCCTAATCACTTTGACTCAATGTGTAATGGTGGTGGGAAATGGAATACTGCTGTGAAGCCCTCAGCAGGTTGTTCTTGGACTAAGAAGGGACCTAATATGCATTACAGGCCCAAGAACAATGGTGGATCTAAAACATCTACATGGCCAGTTACTAATGATCCACAAGGCAGGCTCAAGTCAGCAATGACTTGAGTCTCCAATGTGTACTAACTTTGTATATTTTGTTGTTGTTGTAGGAACATCCGTTGAAAAGTACTGAAGTTGGCATCTTTGATAGTGGTTGTTCTAGAAGTATGTCTCGTAACAAGGATAAGATGCATGACTTTGAGCCCATTGAAGGAGGTGGCACTGTAACCTTTGGTGGTGGAGATGGCAAAATAACAGGGAAAGGAACCATAATAACAGGGAAAGACTCCCTTGTTAGACTTTGAAAATGTTTACTATGTGGAGGAACTGGGGAATTTTAATCTTATCTCAGTATCACAAATTTGTGACTCTAAACATAAGGTTTTCTTCTCTGAAGATGAGTGTCTTGTACTTTCCAAGGACTTCAAACTCCCAGAAGACACAACTGTATTGCTGAGAGTTCCTAGAACCTTCAACTTATACACATTCAATCTGAATGATGTTCAGCCTGAAGGTGATCTAACATGTTTGGTTGCCAAAGCTTCCCTGGATGAATCTAATAAATGGCATAGAAGAATGGCACATGTGAATTACAAGACCATCAACAAGTTATCAAGACTTGGTCTTGTTCAGGGCCTTCCTTCTAAACTCTTCACCAATGAACACAACTGTATTACTTGCAACAAGGGAAAGCAACACAGAGCCTCCTACAAAACAGTCCAAGCAGTGAGCTCCATTTCAGAACCTCTTTAGTTGCTGCACATGGATCTTTTTGGTCCAACCCCCATTAGAAGTATTGATCATAAGTACTTCTGCCTGGTTATTACAGATGATTATAGCAGGTTTTGCTGGGTGTTCTTTCTCAAAACTAAGGATGAAACAACTCCAATTCTGAAAGAATTCATAATCTTAATTGAGAACCAGCTGAATAAAAAGGTTAAGGGAATTAGGTGTGACAATGGTACAGAATTCAAAAATGTTGTATTTATAGAATTCTGTAAGTCTAAAGGGATTAGAAGGGACTATAGTACTCCAAGAACTCCACAACAAAATGGGGTTGCTGAAAGGAAAAATAGAACCCTCATTGAGGCAGCAAGATCAATGCTTGCAGACTCCAAACTACCCACCATATTTTGGACTGAAGCAGTAGGTACTGCATGTCATGTCTTGAATAGGGTATCCATCACTAGACTTCATGTCAAGACACCTTATGAACTTCTCACTGGGAAAGTTCCACACATCCGTTACCTTAAGCCTTTTGGATGCAAGGTGACTATTCTGAATACTGCTGATGTACTGGGTAAATTTGATGGGAAAGCTGATGAAGGTTATATAGTTGGGTATTCAGCTCATAGCAAGGCCTATCGGGTTTATAATCTGAATGCTAAAAAGATTGAAGAGACTCTTAATCTGAGATTTCTTGAAGATCAGCCTAATATTCAGGGTCACGGCCATTCTTGGTATTTTGACCTAGACTATTTGACTGATTATTTGGGTTATACTAGGCATGCTTCTAATCCTGATGCAGGTACCAAAGATTCAAGTTCTAACCCTGCAGGTTCCATGGATGATGATTCAGAATGTGAGTCTGAACCAAAAGAGAATACTTTTGTTGTACCATCTTTTCTATCTAACCTTTTTGTAGGTAATCACTCTGCTGCTGAACAAGATGATGAGTCACAATATGCAGAAGATCTTGCAAGATTGCAGAAGCAGGAACATGCTGCTACAAAGGAAGCTCAGAAACTCAATGATAAGGTTGCATAAGAGACTGAGGCTATCCTACATCAGTCAGCCCAAGCAGTCAGTGGAAACAAGGATACTGCTGAAGGCACACCTCTTCCCACTGACAATGTCAAAGATATTGATTCTGCTGATGTTCATTCTGCTGATTCTACTGAAGTCTCTACAGATTTTGATAAGCCCTTTACCAGATTTCCTAGTCCTTCTGACCTTGGAAATTATCAACCAAAGCCTGGTTTTTTTAACTCAGCCTCTTATGACACTGAGTTTGAGCCTACACTCACCAACATTGATGCCAACATTGATGTTCCACCTACAGCTACCAAAAGGATTCACAATGCTCATCCCTTATCCAAGATTATTGGTGATCCTAAAGACCCTGTTCGAACTAGAAGCACTGTCAAAAATACAAAATATGGAGAAGTTGCTTTTATCTCTTATGTCTACAATCAAAAGAGGAACAATCACACAGACTACAAACATTGTCTGTTTGCATGTTTTCTTTCTCAGATTGAACCAACTAGTGTTACTCAAGCACTGGCTGATTCAAGTTGGCTTGAAGTAATGCAAGAGGAGATGCTGCAATTTAAGAATCAGCAGGTTTGGATTTTAGTTCCTCTTCCTGATGGGAAATATGCCATTGGGACAAAATGGATTCTGAAGAATAAAAGAGATGCCAGGGGTATTGTGGTGAAGAACAAAGCAAGACTAGTGGCTCAAGGTTTTAGACAAGAGGAAGGCATTGACTATGATGAGGTCTTTGCACCAGTGGCCAGAGTTGAAGCCATACGGATATTTTTGGCCTATGCATCTTATATGGGCTTTATGGTTTATCAGATGGATGTAAAAGGTGCTTTCTTGTATGGAGAGATTGAAGAGGAGGTTTATGTGACTCAACCCAAAGGATTTGAAGACCCTGATCATCCTGAGTATGTCTACAAAGTTGTCAAAGCTCTCTATGGACTGCATCAAGCTCCCAGAGCTTGGTATGCTAGACTCTCCACATTTCTGCTGGAGAATGGCTACAAAAGAGGTGCCATTGACAAGACCTTATTTCTCAAGAAAGATTCTAGGGATATTATTCTTGTGCAGGTGTATGTGGATGATATTATCTTTGGTTCTACCAAAGAAGCCTAGTGTAGAGAGTTTGAGGATTTGATGAAGGGAGAATTTCAGATGAGTGCCATGGGAGAACTCACTTTCTTTCTGGGTTTGCAAGTTCAGCAGAAACCTGATGGTATATTTATACATCAGGAAAAATATGTAAAAGATATGTTGTCCAAGTTTGCTATGGAAAATGTCAGGACTGCCACAACTCCATATGAGGCTCCCAAACCAAAGAACAATCTTACTCCTGATCTTCCTGTGAATGTTCATTTATACAGGTCTATGATTGGTTCTTTGATGTACTTGACTGCCTCCAGACCTGATATCACATTTGCTGTGAGTGCATGTTCAAGACACCAAGTCACTCCACTTACATCTCATATGAATGCTGTCAAGAAGATTTTTAAGTATCTTAAAGGCCAACCACAATTAGGTCTTTGGTATCCCAAAGAGTCTCCATTTCAGCTAGCAGCTTATAGTGATAGTGACTATGCTGGTGCCAATTTGGATAGAAGATCCACAACTGGAGGTTGTCAATTTCTTGGAAGAAGACTGATTTCTTGGCAATGCAAGAAACAGACCATTGTTGCTACCTCTACTACTGAAGCAGAGTATGTTGCTGCTGCCAATTGTTGTGGTCAGGTTCTCTGGATTCAGAATCAATTACTGGATTATGGGTATAACTTCATGAATACTACCATTTTCATTGACAATCAAAGTACCATTTGCATTGTTAAAAATCCAGTTTTTCATAATAGAACCAAACATATTGAAATAAGACATCATTTTATAAGGGATGCTTATGAGAAACATTTGGTTAAAGTGGTCAAAATTCACACAGATGAAAATGTGGCAGATTTGTTAACCAAGGCATTTGATGGACCAAGGTTTCAATATTTGGTGGTCCATATTGGCATGTTAAACCCTTAACTGCAAAGTTTAAGGGGAGGCATAAGCCTCAGGGGAGGCATATGCCTCAGGGGAGGATGATGACTGTAAACTTTGGATTATTTGTATATGTTGTATAATTTCTGAGTTTTAACAAGTTTTTAACACTAACCCTCTAACAGTTGTGCAAGTTGTTTGGTGTATTTGCTTGTTTGGTGGTTGTTTTGCAGATGTTCTGAGAATGAAAGTCAAAGGAATGTGGTCAATATGCTGAACATGGGTTCTGCTGATCAATTGAATCATGCTGAAGGTCTTACACAATGGATAAAATCAACTAAGATCTTTTCATTCATTCATAGAAACAAGTTACAGCTTACATTCAAGTTGCAATTGAGATACAATGACCATTCCTAAACTTTTGGCTAATCCAGTACTACTAGCTTCTATCACTTATTACAAAATACTTGAGGCTATGACAAGTACAATGAAGAAGCTGAAGATGAAAATGGAAAAAGAAGAGAAGGAAGACTGGGAAGATGCTCATGAATTAAAGTCAAGAGAATACTCAAGAACTTTGCCTCATGGTTACATTCCTCAATCACCTACTTCTGCTTCTCCTTTCCCTTACGTATGATCTCAGAACTCTTGCTCTGTCCAATATGTTCTTGATGTGGAAGACCAGGTCCTGGAGCAGGATGATCCAACACCAAATTTTGTGATGTTGGAGGAGATGGATCCCTAGTACCTGATCTTGGTTGGGGTCTCTCTGGTGTGGAAGGAGGGAGAAAGGATGGATCTTCATGTTCTTCCTCTGAAGAGTCTTCATCAGAGGTATAGATGAAGGGAGAGACAAGCTCTCTCTCAGCAGGATTGGGTGCATTGCTTGGTTTACCTTTCAAGTGAGCATTCCATTGTCTTTCTTGTGCAGCACATCGATTCTCCAATGCTCTTGCAAAGTCTGAACCTTCAAGTCCCCAAGGATATGGTGGTATATCTTCTTCTGATGATGGAGAAGAGGAATTTGAATCTGAGGTTTCTGGGTGTGAAGACATGTATTGAATGGTGAATTGGGATTAATAGAAATTAGGGTTTGAAAGATAATTTGGGAAAGTTGATGAATGAGATGTGTGATTTGAGGTGATTAAATAAGCTAATTTTAGGAGTTACGATATTTAATGCGAGTTGGGTGGCACGGTAAAATCAAGATATTGACCGAAGATATTTTTACCTTTGGTTGATTCTGCTGATAGTTGACTATGCTTCAGCAGGGTTGACTTTCATTGCTGCTGAAGGGTTAATTTTTAAATTAAAAGTTTTGTCAGACTTGGTCAATAAGTTGTTCCGATAATTTTGACCACGATTGGGGAACTTCCAAATTTAACTCACTCTGCATATCTTTTCGAATCAAAATTATTTGCTTATCACTTCAAATAAACCCATTATTCTTTGGAGTAATTCATAACATTCTCACACACATTCAGTTAAATGGCTCAACTTGAATTTAAGGACAATCATAACAAATACGCTATTCTAACAACAAAGAAGGGACATGAAGAATTTGATTTGATGGTGGAATTTCTACAAAGGTCGAAGATTCATTATGCTTTGACTTATTGTCCCAATTTGGTGTGTGAATCCTTGGTGAAACAATTTTGGGCATCTGCTACTAAGAGATCTGCTACAGAGATTGTAGCTGTAATAGATGGTGTAGAATATGTGGTGACAGAAGGGTTGATAAGGGCAAAGCTTCAGTTGGATGATGAAAATGGTGTGTATCATTCCAACACTGCAGAGATTCTTGCTGGGCTAAGAGAAGCTGGATATCAAAGTACTGATACTTCCAAGTGGCACAAGAATCAATTTTGCCCTAAGTGGAGGTATCTGGTGCATCTGCTGCTTCAATGTATGAGCAACAAGTGTGGTGGATGGAACCAGTTCTCTCTGCAATTGGGTTGTGGTATTGTTTGTCTTTCTAAGGGTGAAACTTATAATTTTTCTAAGTTTATTTTTGAAAATATGCTAGAAAATATAGATAAGGAAAAGCATAAGTTTTTAATGTACCCTAGATTCTTACAGATAATCTTAGACATAACCACTGAAGATATGACCCATATACCCATTAAAAGTCTAGGTTCTAAGCTGTTTGCCTCAATGAAAACTAATTATACTGGGGAACATTACCCTATGTTGGAAGCAATGTTGCCACAAGGCAATGCTAATGTAGTTGAGGGGGATGATGCTGGTAATGTGCCTGCTTCTAATGCTGCTGATGATGGTAATCCATCATCTTCTAGTGTTGCTGCTGATGGTAATCCTTCAGTAGTAATGGAGGAAGCGCCAGCTACAACTGCTGAACCTTTACCTGATTCTACTGACTTACCACCACCTACCCCTGTACACATGTCACCAAGCCCTACCATCTCACCAGTTCAGGATGCTCCAACTGAGCAAATTCATGAGTTTGAAGATGACTTTCAGACTCTTGAACCTGATCATACTAGACTACCTTCACCTAGTCCTTTGGGAGAGAAAATTAATGTAGGTTCTCCTAATGTTGTACATGAGTCTGTTTCTCCTGCTGGGTTCAATGAAGCTCCACATACCACTGAGCAATCTGCTGGTAGAGCTGAGGACCCTATTACTCTCACTTTTGTATATGATTCTCTTAACAGGTACATGAAAATGACTGAAGATCTCCAGAAAGAACTTGCTGAGACCAAGACTACTCTTGGTAATGAAATTCAAAGTCTGAAAAGCAAAGTCAAAGATTTGGAGACACAGTTAAGTCAGCAGAAGCAAAGCAAAGATGGATTGGACTCTACTGAAGTAGCAAAGGAGGCAAATTTGGATTCTCTTGAGATTCTAGCTGAAGTTGCAAGACAATCTCATGTTGTTCCTCCTAAAGCTGCTGCAGCACCTCAATCTAAACCAATAATACTAGTTCAAAGAAGAAGTACAAGACAGTATTTGGCAAGACAAACTGCTGAAGCTTCAAAAGTATCTGGTAGTGATAATGATGTGCTGATGACTGAAGCTGTGGATATACTTCAGGAGAAACAATCATTAAGTAGGGTTGCTGCTGATCAATCTGCTGACAAAGGAAATACATCAGGAGAAACATTTTTTGTAGCTGGGAAAGAATACTTGAATTCTCCTGTTCATCCTTCATCTGAGAATATACAAGTTTCTACTGATAAAGAGGTTCAAGATGTACATGATGAACCTATGGCAGATGTGCATGTGACTAATGATGATGTTGCTACAGCTAATGTTCCTCATGATGATTTGGATGAGATTGTAACTGCTGAAGATAGAGCTAGTCAAGGTAAATTATTACAAGAATGGGAAAATTATATGAAGAGTGCAAATCTAGCTGAGGAAGTACAAGCTAAGTTTGATGCAGAATTAGATTCTGAGACTCAAAGATATGTTTCTACCTTACCCATTACAAGACAAAGGGAATTGGATGCAGCAGTTGTAGAGTTTGATGAGTCAGACTGGCAGACTATTGGAAAACAGATGCTTGCTAATCCTACTGTAACTGCTGATCTTTTTGGAAAGAGAGTAGAGGAACAAGATTATGAATCTGAGATTGTGAAAATGTTAAAGATGAGGAAGAAGGCAGCTGATGAATTAAAAGCTAAAGCAAAAAGGGAAAAACCCATGACTCAAGCACAACAAACAGAGTATATGAGAACATATGTGAAAAATCAGAGCAGTTCTGTATATAATTCTGCTTGGTCTAAGAAATATGTATGGGGACTTCCTTTTAACAACCTAGTTGAGATTTATAATAGAATCAAAACTAGGAATGCTAAAGCTGGAATGGATGCTTCAAAGAAAATTCCACTTCTAAATGTTGATGAGGATTCTTCTGAGAATATTCATGTTGCTGCTGCACAAGTATCTTTACCTGCTACTTCTACTAGTGTTGATATTTCTATGGATAAAGGTAAAGCCAAAGTAACAACATCAGATGCTCCAACTAGGAAGAGAACTAGGAGACAATTGGAGCTGGAAAGATTAGGTGAAGAAACTGCTAGAAGGTTGACTGAAGAACAAGAAGCTGAACAAAGGGCTGCACTTGCTAGATTTCATGATCTGAAGACAAGAGAAGTTGAAATTCAAGCTGCTAGGAACAAACAAATCAGGAAAGCTATGGATGAACAATATGCCTCTGCTGCACTTGAATCTTCTGAAGATTCTGCTGATGATCAAATGGATACTCCATCAGTGGATACTGAAGCTGCAGAAGGTGATTCTGCTGAAGCCGTAGTTCATGATGCTATTTATGTTCCTGGAAGAAGAGGAAAGAGAATGGCTAGAGTAGGATCATTACAAAGTTTAATTAATGTAAATGATTCTGATGCTACATTTATAAGGGAAGGATCATCTGATGATTGGCCAGAAGGAACTAGAGTGGTTCTAGTGAGTTGGGAGTTAAGTCAAGATGGTCAACTCAATATCATTCATAGATTGGATACGTCATCCATATCTTTTGTTTTTCTTCAGCAGATTCTTCATCTTGTAAATTATCAAGATTTGGTCACTTTACATGAGTTGGTTACTGACTATTATGCCACTCATACTCCTGAAGGTTCTGGATTGTATTTGTTGGGTGATCTTCAAGTGTTGTTTGATTCTTCTACTCCTACTGGTGCAAGTTATGATATATGGAAGAATAATTAGAAATGGAAAGTTCAGAGTTGGAAGTTCTATCCTATGTCTTATGTACATGTGCTGGAAACTACCACTGGTCTGAGGATTATCATGGATATTATTCACAAATATCATCTGAAGGTATCTTTGATGGAGAAAATGTTACAACAGAAGTTGGAAATTCCTCCTGATCCAGCTGGTAATACAAGATTGTTTGCTGAATCTTTGGTGAAGGTTTTCAAACAAAGGATTAAGACTTCCAGAGCAGCAGTTGAGTAGGGATATTATGTTGTATATGTATTTTATTCTTAAAATATATATATATATATATATATATATATATATATATATATATATATATATATATATATATATATATTGTTGTATAGTATTTGCATGCAGGTTTGGTTATCAACTTACCTGATGTTGACTATTCCATCATAAAGTTGGCTAGTCCAAAGGGTACAGCTTTGGTAAAGACACATCAAATCTGTTGATAGCTGTAATGGTTTGCTCAAAACCATAGGGTTTTCAACTCACCAATGCTTTGTTGCTGAGTAGTTGAAATGGTTGTCAATTGACCATGGATTTTTCCTTTATGGATTCTGAATAATTGGCTAGCCCACATGTATATGGCTTGTGGTAAAGGCTGTGGAAAACCATATTTGGCAATCAGTTAACCAAGATGATTTTCATCAAGATAATTGGCTAGTCCTGAGCAAACGGCTACAGGTAAAGACATCTCAAATCCGTTTATAGCTGATGATTTGCTAAAAATCATGTGGTTATCAGTGTACCTTTGAACACTTGGCTACTCCAGTAGTGATGGCTATTGGTAAAGAGACATCAAATCCATTATTTTCAATGATTCACCTCTCACAGGAGTTAACACACCTGGAAGTGATGAGAATAGTATGAAACTAATTTGTTTTGATGTACATTAAGTCATTTGTTGCTGCAAAGAATGGAGCTTTTATGTGTATGCTGATAATAGAGATTCTGCTGATTATAATTCTTTGCTGGTGCTCTGTTACAATCCTCTTGGTATGTTACTTTAAAGATCTATCAAGAATCTTGAACTTAACTAGGTCAAATTCAAGATTAGGGGAGGATTGTTGGGAATTCTGTGTAGAAAGAATTTTGCTGCTGTTTCTGCTGAAAGGATCCTGCTGAAGAGTTGGTTTCTGCTGAAGCAGTGTATCTGCTGAAGACATAGTTCAGCTTTATTAGTTTCTGCGGATATAGTATTTCCGTGTTTTATGTAATGTAGTTTGGATATGCATGAGTTTATTTAGGAAGTGATAATGCATATCTTTTAGAAGTTTTAGAAGATACGTTTCTTGAGAAACGGTTTAGGGTTCCTTGAGTATAAAAGGAACACACGGTTTATGTATTGAATAATTTTTAGAAAATTCTTATTATAATTAAAAGATCCATAGAGGATCAAGAGTTCTTAGTATCAAACTTGTGTTTTGTTTCCGCTTTATAAATACAAGTTGCAGGGATTGTCTATTAGTGTGTTATTGATTACAGTGACATTACTAACGATTCTAGAGTGCTCAAGAAGATCTATCACAATGTTTTGTTGCCGTTTGGTTGTCGTTTAAAAAACAAACTGATTTAATGTTGGTTTGTTTTTCGTACTTTTGAAGTAGTTTTTTCATTAAGGTTTGTAATAAATCGGTTGTTGCAATTTTTGCACGCCATAGTTATCATTACTATTTTCATATCAAAGCCAGTTATTTTTAATATTTTGTTTGTTCCTTTATTTTTTTAAGCATCTTTATAATAATGAATGTTATATTAACAAAAGGAAATCATTTATCAACATTAAAGCATAATTTTGTAACATAAAATTGAAAGTAAAATGGTTTAATAGTATAACGTTACTAACAAGTTAACGGAAAAACGATAGTACACCATACCCTGCAAATATGATTTTATTTCTTTGTTGAATGCAATATGACCAATAAATTTTTATCTTATATTCAACTTGGGACAAAAAGCATTAGCATGAAAGTTGTTTGCAATTTAGAATCTTAATCTCATATCAAACTATTGTACTATTTATTTTTATCTTACAAACAAACTTTTAAAACTAGCCGCCCATCGGGCGGGCCTTGAAGCTAGTAAAGTTAATATTACAGGCTTAAATATGTAACACACATTTTAACTGAAGTGTAATTGTTCTTGTTTATCAAAATATCAAGCTTCATTTCTAAAGTTACTTGAGTTAGCTTAGGAGATTTTTTTTCACAAATTATGCTTAAGCTCTTACTTCCAAACACCACTTATGTATTCAGTTGAGCTTATTACTTTCAGCTCCTGTAGTAAGACAAGCAACCTCTAAAGATCTCATCTTGAAATTACAATAAAAAAATAAAAATAAATCTAAGTTTTAAGAAAAAATCAAACATATACAAGACACATACCCATTAGATAGAAGTTAAATGTGCAGCACAGTTTAAAATACAATCAAATGTCGTTTGCTTAATGCCTTTTAAACATTTTTTATAAATGATAGTTTCCTGTCTTATGTTAGAAGTTCAATTGCTTAAAAATCCTTAACATTTATTTGTGGGAAGAGCATTTCACTAGGTGCTTGTCAAGGAGCAATGTTGGGTCTATTAGTTTTGATGATACAAAACAAGAAAGAATGAAACATGAAGGACTTAAAGTGACATGGAAGAATTCTTCAAATAAAGAAGAATAAAACACAAGGGACTTTCTTGTTAAAGAAGATTTATTTATTAGTCCCTCGTAGTAATTTGTAAACCCTAAAGCTCTATTATCTAAAGAGATCAAGGGTTAGGGTTTTATCATTATGTCTTCCACAATGTAGTCATTAAAGGTGTGTGTGTGTCTAGGGCATGCATTATAGACGCCTAGACTAGAGTTGGTTAGTGTTAGTTCGAGTCCTTCAAGGTTTGAGGGGTCTTAGATCCTCTTTAGAATTAGGTAACAAGTTATTATTCTGATCAAATAATAATTGGAGGTGATGATGATGAAAACCTTGTGTCAATAACTTTGATTTATTTTATTCCGCTGCATGTTATTATCATTGTTATTGTTAACCCTAGTGCTCAAAACGATCTATGGAGTCTAACAAACTCCACAATTGGTATCAGAGAAGAAATTGTTCCTTACAAGTTTGATGTTCCTAATCAACTGCTAAAGATGGGTGATGACACACATATGGTGACTGCTTCAAAGGTTCCAATGCTCAACCCTAGAGAATATGAGCTGTGGAAGATGAGAATCCGAAAGTACATCCGCATGATTGACTTTAACATGTGGAATGTGATTATCAGTGGTGATTCTTTACCAAAGAAAGGTCCTAATGGTAAAGAGATACCAATCAAGTCTGCTGAAGAGAACTCAGTGAGGAAGATGGAGATCAAGGTACACAGTATTCTCTTAATGGGAATACCTAATGAATTTCAGTTGGACTTTGATAGCTGTGAGACTGCAAAAGACTTGATGGATGATGTTGAATTCAGGTTTGGAGGGAATAATGCTACAAATAAGTCAAGGAAAAACATGTTGAAGCATCAGTTTGAGAACTTTACTGCTGAAAGTGGAGAGAAGATTAATGGCACATACAACAAGCTCAATCAACTTGTCAATCATTTAAAGCTTGTTGGCTATGTAGTTCCACAAGAAGATGTAAATCTCAAGTTCCTCAGAAGTCTTGCACCTGAATTGAGTATGCACACTGTTGTTTGAAGGAATAAGCCTGACTTTGAAACCATGAAGTTGGAAAGTCTTTATAACAACTTAAGAGTGTATGAACCAGAGTTAACTTCTTCATCTACTTCATCTTCTGGTACACAAAATCTTGCCTTTGTATCTTCAAAGTCAAAGGGGTCTAAAGAATCTCACTCTACTGCTTATGGAGTATCTAATGCTGATGGATCTGTTGCTAGTTCTAATGATAATAATTCCACCAGTGATATTGCTTTATGTGCATTCTTGGCTGATCCAACTACAAGTATAAGGTCACAGGCTATTAATCAAGATTTGGATCACCTTGATCCTGATGATCTTGAAGAGATGGATCTTAAATGGCAAATGGCCATGTTGACCTTAAGGGCAAGAAAATTCTTGAAGAGAACTGGAAGAGAAATCAAGTACAGACCTAAAGAGAATGTTGGCTTTGATAAGTCAAAGATAGAGTGCTACAACTGCAACAGGAAGGGTCACTTTGCCAGAGAGTGTAGAGCTCCAAAGAAAAATGCTGAAGCATCAAAGAAGACTGAAGAAACAAAGAATACCATTACTGCATTGGTATCTTGTGATGGCTTGGGAGAGTATGATTGGAGTGATTTGGCTGATGAAGAACCAAACTATTCCTTGGTGGCTCAAGTCAAACCTAAAGTGCATAACTTTGCACTAATGGCCTATGCATCATCATCTTCTGGATCTGACTCTGAGGTATCTAATGATTCTGATTTATCTGTGTATTCTTTTAAGTCTTGTGCTGACACTGTAGAAGAACTTAAGTCTAGGAATGAGAGTCTAATTAGAGAAGTTGAAAACCTAAAACTTGATAACCTAGGTTACAAAGTAGGTATTCAAAATGTTAAAAGAAGACTTGAGTACTTAAAAGAGTGTGAGCTAGAATATGTAGATAGAATTAACCAACAAGATGTTGAAATTTTTAAGAAAAATAGTGAAATTGAATTTCTTAAGAATAAATTAGAAGAAGCAGAAAGAGATAGGGATGCAGCTCTTGCTGAAAAAGAAAAACATATAGTAAGAGTAAACAAACAACAATATGCTTCTGATTTGGTTAATAAATCTATTGAGAGTACCATAATGAGGAAAGGAAGTGGAATAGGTTACAATAAGGTTGCTCCTCCTGCTAAGAGTGCCTATGCTCCACCAGGATAAGAATTGTCCTTTATTAGTGAGCTGAACATTGAAAAACCAATAGGTAAGTCTAGTACAAGTGTCTTAGAAACATCTAAGGTAGAGGGTAGAAAATTTCCTGATGCTCCCATTATTGAAGATTGGTACTCAGATAGTGATGAGGAACAAGAATAGGTTGAACTAGAACAAAGTGTTAAAAAGGAATAAATTCCTACCAAAGTTGAACCTAAAATTGAACAGGTGAAGTTTGTGAGACCTGTGTTAGGTAAGGGTATCTCTAGGAAACTGGTTGAATATAATGAGATTTCTAGAGATAGAATGAATAGTTTCAATAACAAGCCTAGGGGAAATCAGAGAAACTTTAATAACCTAGTTTCCAACAAATTAGGTAGTGAGTTTCAATTAAAGAAAAAGGCTTGTTATAAGTGTGGTAGCTTTGAACATTTGATTAATAGTTGTCCTGACCACAAGAAACCTGTTTGGAATCAATACTCTAGGGTGAATCACAAATATGTTAATCAGAATACTCACCCTCATCCTAATAGAAATATGATTCCTAGGGCTGTGTTGTTAAGATCTGGTACAACTAGATCCATTTATGCTGCTAAACCTAATGGTGCTTTTAAAACCACAACTGGTTCTGTTGCTGGCTCTACTGCTAGTAAGCACTCTGATTGTTAGGAATACAAATATTCCTATAAAAGTCTCGGTCACCTGATAATTGTAATAGCATTAAGTTAGCTCGTAGTTAGTTTATATATTAGTTAGTTAGTATTAGTTTAAGTAACACCGTGGAAGAAGGACGGGTCTTTACCCACTGTATGCCTGATCCACAGCCCGGGTGTGGGCGTTTGTAGGTAACTATATATACCCCTCTCCACATGTGGAGAGGGTTGGTGCTTTTCATTCAATCTAACATTTTCTTATTTTTCTCTCAACTCTCTCTCTTGAAAACACCCATCTTCCTCTCTCTAAACTCTTCTCTTATTTCTTCTTCTTCTCTTATTGATT
Organism: Artemisia argyi; assembly: GCA_030686995.1. Taxonomy (NCBI): domain Eukaryota; kingdom Viridiplantae; phylum Streptophyta; class Magnoliopsida; order Asterales; family Asteraceae; genus Artemisia; species Artemisia argyi. The sequence goes on along the minus strand of CM060689.1, from coordinate 13,960,749 downwards.
TGATTCAAGACACACAAACCATACTAGTTAATATTGTTAGTTTATTTCAATTGGTATCAAGAGCCATGGTTACATTCTTGGGAGTCTTTGTTTAGATTGGTTCTTCTTGTGGTTCTTGGGTCGAATTGGTTCCTCTTGTGTTTTATCTTGATTCATTTTTATAAAATTTCACTCTTACTTCATCACTTTTGCTATTACTGGTACAAAAGTAATATTTTTGTCTTTACAAATATTTGCTTGCAAATTGTTGTGGTTTTCATAAGAGTTGAAAGTCCTTGTTGATTTTTCTTTACTGCTATTTGTTTCTTCATATTTGCGAGTTCCTTCTTTCTTGGTTGTGGTTTGTTCACTTCTGTCCAATATCAGGTAAAAGACGAAAATGGAAGAAAGTGACAGATTTGTCATTTGGTCTTGCGATTGGCTGAAAGTTACGGTTACATTTTTTTTAAGTTGCGGTTTCATTTCTTTTTGCGTTTATCTCTGAGCAGAATTTATTTCCTATATTGCGGTTACCTCTGTTTGAGTTGCGATTAACTCTGTCTGTTTTCTACGTCCCTACTCATCTCAACCTCAAGTAACAAAACAAATCCAACATGTTTTAATCATTTATCCTAAACCCACCCCAGCCATCAACATATCAAGAATCGAATATAATCAGAAGAAATACAAATTTCAGATCTCAGTTAATCTCACTTGGGTATTCATAGGATTTGTTTCATGATCAACACCACAAGAGATGCCTCTTCACAGATTCGTGTGAGATGCCTAAACATCTTTTGATACTATACGAAACATAAAGCAAGAACAACTCCATGATGTTTCATTCCCTCTCTCTTTCGATTTTGAAATATAAAAGAGAAACATAAGTTATATCGATCTCAGAAATGTTCAAACTCATGCAAGAATCTCTAAAGATTATAAGTTTTTGAACAACATTCATCATAGATCATTTTTCTGAAACATTATCTTCTCTTTAATATTCGAACTCAAAATTTAATAAGAAAACAATAACAAGTGGGTTATCATTTCCTCTTTAGTTCGGTTAATGGGACACAAAACAAATCATACAAAACCTACCTGTGACCTTGTTTGCAAGACCTTAATAGCATCTTTCAGGTCCTTGTGTGTTCGTTGGATGTACTAGTAACCAAATATATGATTCGTATTTCTTTCAAAACAAAAGAAAAAAGGGGGAAAGGGTGTTCATGCTTTGTGAATCAAAGTAGTTGAGTTCGTGTGGAGTTTGGATTTGCAGAGGCGTTATTATCCTGTGGCTGCGTGACTTTTGATTAGGGCAAGGATAAGTGTGGGATTAACTTGTCATATATTCCCGTTTATTAGGGTAAGTATTGGTTTGGGTTTTATTTTGGTACTTAACGTGGATTTGGGCTGGATCTACTAAGATTGTTACTACTGATTTTGGGCCAGTGGACTTTGTTTGTGGTATTAGTCACTTGGCTATTGTGGTCGTCTTTTATGTTAGACGAATATTAGTAGCAATTGTATTGGGCAAAATTATTTTCTTTGGTGCTGAATATTTGTTATAATCTTGCGGTCTACGTTTGTTTAGTGAGCTTCGATATTCCGAGACTGAGAGTTATTTTGGGATTGAATTTTCGGATTTATAGGATATAACTACGGGTTTATTTGATAAAAACTAGAGGATAGTATTTCGAGGTTCATTCGGATTTCAATCAATCAAGCTTCACGTTTACCAAACAATCCTCTAATCATTGTACCGATCCAACGGTTATCATCACACGTTCTGCTCAATTCCTCAGTGTTTCACGGCTTCTTCTTGATTTTGTAAAATCCCGCGAAAGATTCTTTTTCTGGGTTTAAATCATAGAATTGTAAAATCCCGTGCACGGTTACATCATGTCTACTACTTCAAACTCTGTCAGATCTGAGAATGTACTTCACCAGCCAATAAAATTGCTCGATAATGCAAAAGATTGTTGCATAGAATGTTTTCAACAACTTCATTCACACCTATCGGTACTTTTAGAGGGAACTGGATTCAAGATGGGATTCGAACGTGCATTTGTAACACTCTTTGGTCAAGATGTTCAGACTTTCACATGCACAATGATTCTTAACTTAGATCAACTACAACGACAACTTGACCAAGGAGAATTTTCCAAAATGGGATCCATGGCTGCCCTTTGTGTGATCAACAAACAACTCCAAGTGTTCTTTGATTCAGAATTCACTCTGGAGTATGACCATTATAGTGAGATGACGAAAAAGTGCTTTGCCGATCACACGGGAATTGAGGTTGACACGTTCAGAGACACACTTGTCCAGCTTATGGATAAAGTGAAAAGATTCATTAACGAAAAGGCACAACATATACCTGCATATGATGACAAGGTGAAGGTATGTAGGGTACAATCATGTGATGGTGTTGGTGACTCGGGTATAGCATCGGATGTTTGGTCAGGTGTCACTATATGCAAAGAATCAGAGACTGATAAGCTTGACACACCCTGCGACTCAGTGACTAGAGACACTCCAGACATGGGCACTGAATTAAAACCAGTAAAAGAGCAAGTGTCATGTGCTAAGGTACCCCTAACTGAACATCATAATGTGCTTTCTGATGAACGACTGCATACTGATCAAGTTATGCCCAGTTATGAAACATATTTGTTGAAAAAAACTGATAGCAATATCATTTCTGATTTAACAAATATGAATCATAAAGGGGGAGAAAGTGATCAGGATGCTGAACGTGATGATGAGTCAAGTTCTTTGTTTACAGCTGAGTCTTTTAAATCAAATGATATGGTTGATAAAGAAACGTTTAATGAACTTTCAAAGAGACTCTTACAACTTGAAAAACATTGTATTTCACTAGAAATCGCAATGCAACAAAAGGAAGAAAGTTTTCAAACTAACCAACCATGTAAAGATCCGGAACTTCCTGATTTCCGCGAATTCTTTTTGATTAATGATTTGAAAGCTCAGCTAGAAACCAAGGACTTGACAATCAACAACCTGAAAAAATGTATTTCTGAGATGTGTGATATGTGTAATGAAGTTAAGGCTAAACATGTCAGTAATGAGATTGCAACTAGAAATTTTGAACTAAAAGTGGCTGAACTACTATTGGAAAATGAGTCTTTGAAAAAGCATTGTAAAAACTTAAATGAGTCAATCAAAGAAATGAAAGCTAAGTCGATAGAACAAACAATCTCTTTGACTGCCAAAAATGATGAATTCAAAGCTCAACTTCAAGAAAAGGGTTTCACAATAACAGCATTAAAGAATGAGCTAAGAAAAGCAACAGGGAATAGTGTGAACACTAAGTTTGCAAAACCATCAATCTTGGGGAAACCAGTTTCTCAATCAATTAGAAACCAATCCGTTGTTAGGCAACCGACTGCGTTTAGATCTGAACGACCAAAACTTTCAAAAACACGGTTTGCCTCCCAAGTTGATGCGGAACAAGTTTTGACAAAACCAGTCACTACACATTATTTGCCTAAGATTATTGCTTCTAGTTCTGCTAAGCCTCAACAAGTAGTTACTCCTACTCCCAGCTCCTCTAGGATTAGTTCAAAAACAATGTCGAAACCTAACATTAAGGTTCAAAACACTTATGATATAAATGACTTGTACAAGAACTATGATCTAGAAAATGCTAGAAAAAGGGCACTACTTCATAAGGATGGAATCTTAGGTTCTCAACCTTGTATGATCCCTCCTAGGATATTGAGGAACAATGCTAAGGTTCAACATGTTAAGTCTAGGATTTACAGAAAGTCATCTACAATGCATAAGAAGCAAAACAAACCTAAAACTTCTCCTAGGTGGACACAAACTGCTAAATCTTTGGAGACTAGGAATATCGATAAGCCTTCCACTATGCATAAGAAGCTTAGTAATCTTAGACCTTGCCATAAGTGGATTCCAACTGGTAGAATTTTTAAGGATGTTGGACTTAAGTGGATACCTACCGGAGAGATACTTACCAATGGCAATACCATGGTTGACCGTGAGAACCACAAGGGTTTGGATACTTTTCTCACTAACCCATATATATGCAATCAAGCTTGTAATGTTAGTGCAGGTAGTCCTTACTCAGTTGCAGGTACATTGATCATTCACTACATCAGGAGACTCAAAGTCTGGAGGCCTAAAGTAAGCTTATCTCCTGCTTTAGGATGTCTGGAATGTCAATGTTGATGTATGTCTGCAATGACGTCTGAATACTTCAGTTCAGGCCTCGCTCTTCAACGACTATGACGTCTGTTCACATCAGTTCAGGCCTCGCTCTTCATCATTATGATGTTTGAACAATTCAGTTCAAGCCTCTTTCCTCAATGTCATCATTATGGCATCTGCTGACAACACTTCAGGCCCCGTTCATCAAAGAAAAGAAAGGTGTATGATTCAATGCGCCTTATCTTTGGAAGAAGAGAAATCTTCTTGTGTTGACCATTCTCAACAACATGCTTCATGCTTTCTCCATGTTCGTTCATTCATCAAGTGGATCTACTCATCTTTGCTTGAATTCTTATTCACTTGCTCATTCAAAAATGGCAAACCTCGCTTGCAATTTTTGAGGGGGAGAAGTATGAATATACCACATGTTGATTGATGCTTGAAGAATGGTCATACGACTCTCCTCCAACACCTAATGTTCTACTTACCAAGGATGACTAGGATTTATGTTTGATGATTACTTCCAAGCTTCAAAGAATGATGATTAATCAAGATGCACCATCTAGAAGTATTATGAATGATGATTAATGATGATTGATCACTTGCTCAAGTAATCCAATCTCTAGTTATTTCTTAAGGTGTTGATGATGACTATCATGATTACGAAGTTGCACGCATGAATAATGATCCATCTTTTCATTCTTAAATCAAGGATTGTTGTTCCTACCAATGTGCACTTTGTAAATCAACCCGAAGAACATTATGGAAAATGTCGGTTAAAATGTCTAAACGGCTAACAATGTGGACATGAAATGTCAAGTGATCACGGAGTTTATTTGGCATCCCTTAATTGAGATTGAAGAGTATTTTACGAAGGCGTCTACTTATTTCATCATCGAAACTTCATGCATCGATTGATGACTTGCGTGAACTCTTAAAGTTTATGATTGGGACTTGGATTATCTAGTTATACCCGATGGAAGGAGTTACATTGTAGTACTCACGGGTTATGGCTATCACTTCAAGGAGTTACATTGTAGTGCTCAGTGTCAAACGCAAATGCGAATGTGGATAGTCTCAAGAGGTGTTGTACTTAGTCTTCTACATCGTTCTTTAATCAACAACAGTGCACGCTTAAGTTACGGATTTGGGGGATTCTTCTTCAGTTTCAACTTTGGTATATCGGGTTTACTTCATCAGTGGTCACTTCAAATAGCCTACATAAGGGTTGGTAAAGATAGTACGAGAGAGTTTTCGTAGCAGTTGATTCTCACCAGATCCAGTTAAACCAATTTTATTCTTCTCACAAGATTTCAAGTAGATGTGCTTATAATGTGTTGCTGATTCTGAGATATCAAAACCAGCAAGGGGGAAGGAGACATACATCTTAATGCATAATGAGTATACGTGATGAACTTAATACTTCTTCTTAATTGAAGTTATCCCGGGAAGACAAATGTCATAACCGCAGAGAATATCAGTGTATCAACTTGTGGCGTTTGGTGTATTATTCCAACTACGTGGGGGAAGTGGTCTTCTGATACTTGTGGTATGTATTACTTCAGCTTTCAGTAGGAAGAAATATGAGAAGAACAACTGGAGAGTGAGATGATATTGCTTATCGACATCTTCATATGAGCTGATATGATTTTTGGTAAAGTGCTTCTGGTTAATGGTTCATGTACACTATGTTATGCTGATTCCGATGAGATCGCAACCATCAGGGGAGAGATTTGTGTACATCAAGGACGCGCAACAGGTTCACGTGATCGGGCTTAATCATATATTCTGGAGGTGATATCCGCAGAGATGATCAGTGCTTCAACCTGTTACTTTGGTGTCATCGTCTCTTCTTGTGTTGGATACATGCGTACAATATGGATTGAGTTGGCATGTGTAAGATAGCTGGAAAGCATTTAGTGAAATGAAGATGTTGATATCTGATTCCCCCTAATTGACAACTGCTCCAAACCTCAAAGTAATGTATACATTGGGGATGTACAACAGGGTCATGTGATCGGGCTTCATCATACATTCTGGGATTGTTAACCGTAGAGATGATCCATGGTTCACCCTGTTACTTCGGTGTAATCGTTCTCTTCGGGTTCTCGAGCTTCATGCAATGAGACTTTTTGCATCACTTCAACTACTTGGGGGAAGTGTCTCATGAAGATGATTGTCAGTTTGGGGGGAAGCTACCAAAGCTTCACATTGAGGAGGCCAAAACTCAGCAATTTGGTGGTGCCTAGCGATTGACTCAGTAGTAAGATTCTTGTGATTTGTTATCAATCTGTGTTTGGTGAATTGTTGTGACTTAAGTCGTTTCGATTAATCTGATTGTAATTTGACGTTGTGAGTTAATCGTTACAACTTGACTTATTACGATCGGATCTATTGTAACTTGACTTGTCGCGACTTGACACTTAATGCTAGTTGTAACTTATCCAAGATCTCACTCTAAGTCTAACTCACATATTACATCTTTCGGTTTCTTTTGTTGACTTTAGTAAAATCCCGAGAGAGAACCGATCTCTCGGTTTAAGTCACAAAATTGTAAAATTCCGTTTAAGATCTCATCATGGCATCTACGGCTTCAGACGATTACTCAAGAGCCTCGAAAGCTTTGGTAGTGGATGTTTCAGAGATGTTGGCTACACACTTCTACAATGAGCTGACTGATCAAATGGCTTCAGTAAACATCAGTACAGGACCCGCGTCTAAATTTTTGTCTTCTGAACCATTCAGTTCAGGCTTTGTATAGTATCCCACTCCTGCATGTACCTTATGTACCTCCTACCGATAAGGATTTGGAGATCTTGGCTGATCCAATGGTTGATGAATATGTCGAGCTGCAAATTGGTGATACACCGGTACCACCAGCCATCGCAGCTCATGTATCAAACGATCCAAAATGGTTCATCTTGTCCTGTTTCAATTGGTCAAGACGCTCCAACAGCAAGTCATTCGTCAACATCATCATACTTTCAATCTCCACCAGTACATCAAGGCACTGCAGTCGACGATTCTTTTGAAGTTAATTCATTTCCTCCTCCCAATGATGTTCCGTTCGACAACACACTTGCTCCTGAATTTTCCTCTAAGGCATATTCTTTAGGAGATCTTGATAGGGCTACATCAGTTCCTAACCCTCAACCACATGAACAATATTGCAAAATGGAGCAAAGATAATCCTTGTTGGTACGATATACTGTCAATGCTTCTTCTGACAAATGGATTCTCCAAAGGTTTGGTAGAACAAGTGGAAAAGAGGGTTGTGGAATTTTTCTTCAGAAGGACAGAATGACAGCTGGCAGATTTCCTCATAAAGGCACTTCCAGGAAGAACGGTTTCTATTTATTCTCCTGCTACTTGGTATGAAGTGTCTCTCGCCAGAATCAGTCAAAAGTCTTCATGAAGAGAATGAGGAGTAATGGATTTGCTTCAAATATCCTTGTATATATTATAAAAACAAAAAGAAAATAGAGAAATATAAAACCTATAAAAACCATAAAAATCTGAAAAATCATAAAAAAAAAAAAAAATATATATATATATATATATATATATATATATATATATATATATATATATATATATATATATATATATATATATATATATATATATATATATATATATATATATATATATTCTTCTCACGACATGTCTCTTGTGTAATCAATATTATGTACGTTTCTAGAAATGTCATTTAATAATGACACGGAATCATACATATGCTTGAGCAAGAGTTTTTCGGTTTCAAATAAAGTTTTTTTCTAAAACATGTCGTTTCTCAAAACATTCTTAAAAATTATGGCGTGTAGTCATTTCAGGCTACAACCCGGATTTCAAAATTATGGCTTGTAGTCATTTCAGGCTACAACCCGGTCTTCAACAATATGGCTTGCTATTACTTTAGATAGCAACCCGGTTTTCAAAATTAAGGAAAACACGTCGCCAAAAAGACGGTTGTTCCTAACAAAGGGTGCCGTTCATCCGAGCGTGAATTACTTTATATTTATGCACCCTCGATCTAATGTACGCTTCAGTGCATTATTTCTTGATAAAGAAGAGAAATCTTCTTTTTATCGCCAAATACTTTCCCTTCTATGATTTTTCCGGAAAGTGTTTGTGCAAAACTTGGTGGTACCATGAAATTTTGAATGAAAATCGAATTGAACTCAAAAGTTTGATAAAATTTTCACTTAATCAATGACGTTAATAGTTTATGAAAATATTTATGCTTTAACATCCGTCATTAATTGAGGGGGAGAGTGATTTCTCAAAATTTTATGTATCATCAAAACTCCCCACACTTCGTACATAAAACCTTGCAACAAAATGTTTTGTGATGTGTTATGTGTCAGAATGAGTAAATTTTCAAAGAGTTTTCACTAAAACTTCGAATCTTTTACAAACTCTTCAAATCTGACACATAACAACCTCCCTCACAGTTTGAGGGGGAGCTAGAAAAAGTTCCTTTTTATCAGAAAATATTAAAATTGACCGCATTTCTCTCCCAAAACGCTTTCTAAATTATTTAAATCAATTGAGATCAAAAATCTCGAAAGATTTGAAATTTTTGATCGGGGGAGAGAATGTGATTTAAATATGCAATCTGATATCAAATGTGATCTTTTCGACTCAATAATATGCTCCCACATATGTGCTAAACACTTTCGAATATCGATGCACATATTGAGGGGGGGCGAAAGGCGTTTGTGGAAATAATACCTAAGACCGACCATTTACTTTAATGCACGGAGTTATAAGGTTGGTTAAGGTTAGGTATAAGTTCCCATGATCCACCAGAACCGGAAGGATCTTCCCAGGGACAATCCATAGATAGATTAGAAGTCCTTAGGAATGATTGAAAAAAAGGAGTAAAGTGAGAAAGGGAAGAGTGCGGACTGAGATAGAGCTAGGACTGGAACAAACCCAACAAGGTTCTAGTGATGAAGTCTCGATAAGCACTGAAGGGGTTGAAGAATGAAAAAGAAATGAAATGAGAAAAGGTGAAAAGAAATAGCCCTCCATATATTCAACCTTAGGGCAGAAACCGGGTTCAATTCATAATCTACTGGCGGTTACTAAGGTAACACCGGTATTGAAGACAAGACGTCATGGACCCAGTGACGCACTGCACTAAAACTTCCCAACCACTCAAGTTCTCTTTAAAGAGCTTGTTTCAATCTCACGGGGAACCCTGTGCAATGTATCGACCGCTCATTGCGAGCTATGTTGATACCTAAAACAGGAGACGCCTCCCTAGTCTCCAGGAGCGGATCAAAACGCACTATTGAGTCTAGAGCCATGAGATCATCCATAAATCTCGATAGGACACATTCCAAATATGCTTATTGTTTCACACAATGTGGAAAATAAGATAAAATATTTAGAGTCCTACACATTATCCTTGTGGTATTGCCAGAACATCCGAGTGATATGAAAATATTCACAATGAAGATGGAAATCCTTCTAGAGCGAACATCACTCAAGCTCTTGGTAGGTGACATGTGAGATCCATCTTGGATCAATGATCAAGTGACAACTGGAAAGCAACGATGGTGCGATTCATAATTGAATCAAACTTGTTCCAGGATATGGATTGACGGATACTTTTGCTAAAACCTCTCAATGTGCTCACCAACTAATCTTTCGAGCACATTGACTGTGTACAATATCTTTCAAACAAAAGTATTTTTTATGGAAATGTGATTCTAAATACAAAACTCTCGTTGTGTCTCAAAAATGTTTATCATAGGACACACGAGTGATTTCTACAAATCTATTTCTCATCAATCCGTGAATATTCATTCACCGATTCACTCTATCGTGTTGTCTGCTTTGAGACGTTCCGGTATGAGAACATGCTAAGTATGAAGATTCCGAAGTGGATTCTTTGGAAATTTCATTACTACAAGCTGGAAATTCCTGTCAAGGAGAGTCTTCTTTAAAAGAAACTCTACCTGATCACAGGTCGGTTTTCACAAAACCGGAGGGTAGTCTGTCCTCGCAGAACGAATGACAAAGCCATGTTCGTTCTCTATCTTTATTGCTAACTGTCTTATTTCAGGGACACATATAAAGATGGCATTGATGGCTCCAGTTTCCAGCTGAATCGGGTCAATCCATACCTCATGCTCACACATCCTCCACACTATCAATGAAGATGAGAGACTTGCTACAACAAATGTTGAGAGACTACTAACAACGTTTCCGCAACTCTGATGAAAAGGTCTCCTGATCCACAAACTCCAATGCAACGTCTCCAGATACAGAAGGGTGTGAGCATGATGGTCCTTAGTCACTACATCACATGAAGGCAATACAACTATGGATGAGCTTGGAGATTTACTTTGGCTGATGATCTCAAGGAAGCTTAAAGATCACACATCACAAAGGAATCCAAATCACAAGTTCGTTGCTTGAAGTACAAAGTGTGAAGTAAAGTGAAGAATCAGATCCTACGAGCTACAGTGACGAAAGAATGCTTAAAGACCAAAGAGCTTAATTTCAAAGGTGACCTCGCTTAGGGGGAGATTGTTAGGAATACAAATATTCCTATAAAAGTCTCGGTCACCTGATAATTGTAATAGCATTAAGTTAGCTCGTAGTTAGTTTATATATTAGTTAGTTAGTATTAGTTTAAGTAACACTGTGGAAGAAGGACGGGTCTTTACCCACTGTATGCCTGATCCACAGCCCGGGTGTGGGCGTTTGTAGGTAACTATATATACCCCTCTCCACATGTGGAGAGGGTTGGTGCTTTTCATTCAATCTAACATTTTCTTATTTTTCTCTCAACTCTCTCTCTTGAAAACACCCATCTTCCTCTCTCTAAACTCTTCTCTTATTTCTTCTTCTTCTCTTATTGATTTGATTCAAGACACACAAACCATACTAGTTAATATTGTTAGTTTATTTCACTGATGCTAGTAAGCATTCTGCTGCTAGTAAGCAATCTGCTGCTAGTACAAAACTTTCTACTTCTGGGCCAAAAGTTTTATCAAATACAGCTGTTGGAAATCATTTTTATGCTATTAAGGCCTCAGCTTGTTGGGTTTGGAAACCAAAATCAACTGTTACAAACAATGTTTCCAAAAACAGCAGTGCATCTAGTGATTTAAAGACATTTAACTATGTTGATGCACAAGGCAGATCCAAGTCAGTAATGGCATGGGTCCCCAAGAGAAACTAATTTCTCTATTTTCATGTGCAGGGTAATCTACTGGATGATCTTAAAGATATGGTTATAGTTGATAGTGGATGCTCTGGACATATGACAGGGGGTGAGTCTCAGCTTGAAGATTTTGAGGCTTTTGAAGGTGGTTATGTTGCTTTTGGGAATGATCCAAAAGGTGGAAAGATGGTTGGTAGAGGCACTTTAAGAACAGGGAATTTGGACTTTGAGAAGGTGTTTCTTGTGAAAGGGCTTAAGTTTAACCTCTTTAGTGTTTCACAAATGTGTGACAAAAGGAATTTTGTTCTTTTTACAAACACTAAATGTACGATCCTTTCTCCTGATTTTCAGTTGCCAAATGATAAATTTGTGCTATTGAAGGTCCCTACAAAAACGAAAATATATACAGTGACCATATTAAGAACATAGTTCCCAAAAGAGCTTTAACTTGTCTGATTGCAAAAGCTACTGTTGATGAGTCCAAATTATGGCATAGAAGACTTGGGCACCTAAACTACAAGACAATGAACAAGTTGGTGAAAGGAAATCTTGTGAGAGGCATGCCCACAAAGTTGTTTGAAAATTGTGAGACTTGTGTTGCCTGTCAAAAGGGTAAACAACACAGAGTTTCATTCAAGTCTAAGACAGTGAACACAAATACAGAGCCCTTGCATTTACTTCACATGGATTTATTTGGGCCTGTTTTTGTAAAAAGTTTGAACAAGAAGTCATATTGCCTAGTTGTCACAGATGACTTCAGCAGATTTACTTGGGTGTTCTTCTTAGCCACTAAAGATGAAACCCCAGAGATACTTAAGGAATTCATTACAAGAGTTGAAAACCTGCACAACCACAGAGTTAAAATTATCAGATGTGACAATAGTACTGAATTCAAGAATAGTGTGATGAATCTATTCTGTGTGGGAAAAGGAATTTTAAGATAGTATAGTGTTGCAAGAACTCCACAACAGAATGGTGTTGCAAAGAGAAGAAATAGGACACTTATTGAGGCTGCAAGAACAATGTTATCTGATTCTAAACTACCTATACCTTTTTGGGGTGAAGCTGTAAACGTTGCATGTTTTGTGCAAAACAGGAGTAAGGTAGTGAAGCCTCACAACAGAACTCCATATGAGCATTTTCATGGGAAGAAACCATTGATTGATTTTCTCAAGCCATTTGGATGTCCTGTCACTATTTTGAATACTAAGGATCAGTTAGGCAAGTTTGAAGAGAAAGCTGATGAAGGTAATTTGGTTGGTTACTCTGTACATAGTAAAGCTTTCAGGGTATATAACAAGAGAACCAAACATGTGGAGGAGAATTTGCATATTAAGTTTAGTGAGAACACATCTAATGCTGAAGGAAAAGGACCTGAATGGATGTTTAATGTTGATATCCTGACCAAGACAATGAATTATGTACCTGTTATTGCTAGTGTTGACACTAACAAACCACAAGATGACATTGTTTTGATTGAGAAACTGAAGGTTGTTCCTACTTTCTTACCCTTACAGAAAGAACAAGATATACAAAAAGATGATGTTACTCCAAAGAAACCTAAGAAAGCTGAAGCAGATGTTGAAGCTCCTATTGATGCAGAAAAGATACCCAATGAAGCTCCAAAAGTAGTTGTTGATGACTCTCCTACAAGGCCAGAAGACTCTACTGCTGACTCAGAAGACTCTACTGCTAGACCAAAACAAGCAACTACTGCTTCAATCAATTCTGCTGCCAAGCCTATTAACTCTGCTTCTACATCACATTTTCCTTCTTTGGACACTCAAGATAGACCTTTTGTTGATTCAAACTATCCTGATGATCCTAATATGCCTCCTCTAGAGAATATCTATGATAACACAAATGATGAAGCTCTTGATGGTAAACTATTTGGAGCTGAAGTTGATTATACTAATTTGGAACTAAACATTCCTGTTAGTCCCACTACTACTACAAGAGTTCACAAGGAATATCAAAAAGAACAAATTTTAAGTGATCCTCAATCATGTGTACAAACAAGAAAAATGACTAAAGAGTTCAAAGATCTTCAACATCAAAGTTTCTTTGCAAGATCTCTGCATCAAAGAAACAGTCACAAAGATCTACAAAATTGCTTGTTTGCTTGTTTTCTATCTCAAATTGAACCCAAGAACACTTACAAAGCCTTACAAGAAGCAAGTTGGGTGGAAGCAATGCAAGATGAGCTTCTGCAGTTCAAATTACAAGAGGTATGGACTTTGGTTGATTTGCCAAATGGAAAAAGAGTAATTGGCACTAAATGGGTTTTCAGATATAAAAGAGATGAAAGGGGAATAGTTATCAGAAATAAAGCTAGGTTAGTAGCTCAAGGATACACACAACAAGAGGGACTTGACTATGATGAGGTATTTGCAACAGTGGCAAGAATAGAGGCTATTAGACTATTCTTGGCTTATGCTTCATTCAAAGATTTTGTGGTGTATCAGATGGATGTAAAGAGTGCTTTCCTTTATGGGACCATTACAGAAGAAGTTTATGTGTCTCAACCACCAGGTTTTGAGGACCCAGATTATCCTGACAAAGTTTACAAGGTGAATAGAGCAATGTATGGTTTACATCAAGCTCCTAGAGCTTGGGATGATACCTTGTCAACATATTTGTTGGACTCTGGTTCAGTAGAGGAAAGATTGACAAGACTTTGCTTCTCAAAAGACAAAAAGATGATATTTTGCTGGTTCAAATCTATGTAGATGACATCATCTTTGGTTCTACAAACAGGGCTATGTGTGTTGATTTTGAGAAGCTTATGAAGGATAAGTTTGCAATGAGTTCAATGGGAGAACTCAACTTCTTCTTGGGACTACAAGTGGTACAAAAGAAAGATGGCATATTTATTAGTCAGGATAAGTATGTCAATGACATTTTGAAGAAATTTGGATTTGAAGATGCTAAGCCTGCTAAGATGATGAGTGTGTAAATACTCATCATTTTTACCAATTCTGAGCTGCCAAAATATTTAAAAACACTCAATATTGTATCAAAATAGTGAAAATATCCCAGGAAAGTGTTTCACATGTTTCAAACACAAAAGTATCAAAAAAAAGATGAAAAACGTACAAAGTTTGCATAATTGGCAGTTTCAGTCCCCCAACTTTCAAAAGTTGTCAAATCTAGTCCCTGGTCATTCTAAAAACTTGAAAAAGTCACCAAAGGTCCTTATAAATCAAAAAGTTACATAAATAGTCCTTTGGTGAAAAATTTCACAAAAATGTCAAGTTTAGTCCCTGAACTTTGAAAATTGTCAAAAATGGTCCCTGGGATATAAAAACCTTGAGAAAAACAAATTTTGTCCTTGCACTAACCTTTTATGACAGGATTGGTCCTTGGTGGAAAGTTTGGTGAAAATTACACAAATGGTCCCTAAAGTTTGAAAATTTGGCAAGATTAGTCCCTGGTGATAATTTAATGGAAAAAGTCAACTATGGTCCATGTACAATTCACATATGGCAAAACTCAACCTTGGGAACACTTTGAAAAAAATGCCAAAATCCAACCCTCAACTTTCGATATTTGGCAAAAATGGTCCTTGTGAAATGATAAACCAAACCGGATCCTAATTCTAAATAATACTACTCCTAGTCCAAGTCCAATCCATCCACAAGCCCAGCCCCATCCTTTCTTTGGGCCCAAAACTCCCCAGCCCACCACAAATCCAAAATAACAACACCAGGGTCAAACCGTTGACCCCGGTCAAATACCAGTCAAACCCCACACCCTCCTTCCCTCTCAGCCTCCCCCACAACTCCCAACTTGCAGCTCCCATCATCTCCTATCATACGCCACCGCCCAACCCACTACACCAACTTATCACACCACAATTAATGCCACCCCCCCCCCCTAGTTGGAATATCAGTCCAAAAATCCAATCCTCAAAGTTTCCCGCCAAAACACGTGGCAAACGATTAGGGCATTTCAGATATCCAATGGTCCAAATTTGAAGTGGGATTTGATCAGAGGCTCAAAGGAACCCTAATGGGTGGATATAAAAGGAATGAAGATGCAAGGAATGAAGCTAGTAGTTAATTAATAGTTTTTTAGTGTCGTTTTTAAAAATTAAGCTTTCCATTTTCAGTGTAACCTTCAATTTAAGCTCTGTAATAGTTAATCCATGTACTTTTAATCTTTTCAAGCAATAAAATCAAAGTTTCATTTCTGTCTTGTGCAATTTCGAATTTTCTCAATTTAAGGATTCCTAAATAAGTTTGATTGTGAACTGTACCAGGTTTAATGGATTGAAATAAGCTCACATAGGTTCCAAGAAGCTTATTAAAGCTTTAGAGACCTTAAAATTCAGATATACTAGAAGAAAACTAAAAAACACAAAATAGTCAAACTTGGTCAACTGTTGCATTTTGAGTTTGTTTTCAGGTTTGAGAAGCATTGAGGAGCAAAGCTTGGATTGGAATAAGCCTATTTAAAGATAGGCTTCTGTGGAGAAGCCCCTTGTTCAAGCTAGGGGTAACATGTAAGCTTTTGCCAATTTTAAAATTCCACTAAAAAATTAGTTGTTGATATTGTCTAATTGCTTGTTACTCATTTGATTATCAGTGTTTGTTTGTGTTATTTGATTGTTAGTTAAGTAATTTTCAGCTTAAATTAAATAGTTTGTTTGTTAGAATAAATTAGTTACTTTAAATTTAGTATTTAACTGTCATAATAAGCTTAAGTAAGAAACCTGTGTAATTGTCATAGAAATCTGTTTTCAAGTGTTTAAATAAGTTACATTAGTCATAATTTGTTGTTTGGAATTAAGCTTGTACCCCCTAGTGATCATCTGCCCTAAAATTCTTAAAACAGTCCACATTAAGGGGTGTTTGGATTTGCAAGGTTGGTTGTGTTTGTGTGGTTCTTAGAAGGCAACAATAGTGTAAACATTATACTCAGAGTTGCATTGGGTGGTTTCAAGCTTAACATTAGTTGTTGTTTTGGTCTAAAGTCAAAAACTCAAAAACTTATCTCTCACAGTTAACTGTGAGAGTTTTTGGTGTCCAAAACCATATCATTAGCTTAATAAGTAGTTAATATTGAGTAAATCAGCTTAAGTACATCTTAATACATCACTTTGGATCAGTAGGAGTCATTGGAATCTCATCAAAGTCAAAGTTTGAGTGTTCATAAAAAAGTCAAATTTCATCTTCTCAGATTTTTGCTAAAACTCCAAGAATTTTCATGATTTATGGGATGAGAGTTAAAGGCTGAAACTTGTTGTAGCCTTAATCCACCAGCTGATCTTTAGGTTCCAAGACTTGTTTCATTTTTGTGAATTTGTGTGTGGACCCCACAGGCTAGGGAAATCACTTGCAGGGCAAGCAATTCTCCTGCACCAGCAGACCTCACCCACACCACCATCTTTAGTGGTGGTTGCAGCCCACCTCAGTGGGACCCATTGCCCACTTTTTGCTTTGGACAACCCCCCTCCTACCAGGGTACAAGTGTTGACCCATTGGTTGACCTAAGACTCAGTGGACCCCACCTAGTTTAGCCCCTTAAGTCTGTCCCATAACTGAGTGAAACTCAGTTTTGCTCAAGTGCTTATTGGCCTCCCATCTGCTTATTTGTGATCATTATTGGTTGTTTTTAGCTTATTCAAGTTTGTTGAACTTAATTGTACCCATTTTCACCATTGTGGGCCCCACCTTCACTCATTTGACCTTATTTGTCTAAACAGTAAACATAAGTCAACTGTCTAGCCAAAGGGGGTGCTTATAGCTTATTTATAAGCTATTTTTCAAAGTGTTTTCATAAAAGTTTCTCATTTTCAGTGGTTAAGTAGGTTTGTAAAAGAAAATCCAAGAAAAAACCAATTTAAAATAAGTGATAGTTTCTATTTAATCCAATTTAATTTTAATTTTCATTTTTAAATTTTTGTTAAGTACTTGTCAATTTCATATTTTTATTAATTACCTTATATAGTAAAGTATTTTTAGTAAAATTTTCAGATTTTTATATTACCATTTAGTATTTATTAGATTTAATTTTAGTTTCATTAATTATTAATTAATATTAAGTATTAAATAGCTTATTTAGTTTTTAGAAAGTAAAACTTAGTTTTTATATTTTTCATAGCTCTAATATAGTATAATAGACTTTTAGAAAATATATTTTTAAATTCTACTATTCATTTTCCATTTTTCTAATTTTAATTGTTTAAATTAGAATTAAAGTAATTAAAGGTAAAAAAATTAGTGGATTAATCTTAAAACATAATTTTTAGAGTTTTTATAATTTTGTAGGATTCCAGTGATGGTTAAGTAATTTTATAAATTTTCTCATAATTTTCTTAGTTAATTTAGTATTAATATTAATTAAAAGTAGTTTAATTAGTTTAATTAAGTTAAATAGTTTTTAATTTATAAAAAACACATAAAAAGACAAAAATATTTATATTTATTTTTTTTTATACTTTCTTCAAGTTCTAATTTAATTTTAAAAATTATTTTTGCAAATTTTTAGTTTAATTTGTAATAGTTATAGTTATTAGTTAATTTAAATTAGGTTTTAATTTAGATTTTAAATAGTTTAATTAATTAAATAATATTTTAATCACTTTTATAATTTCATTTTCATTTTTACTTTTCTTTTAATTTTAAGTTTCAAAAAGTGTCAAAAGCACCCCTGTAGTTTGTTAAATACCAAAATCCCACTTTTTCAGTCCGATTGCGTAAATCTGAATTGTGAATACGTGCATATATCTGGGATCTGATTTTTGTGAATATTACATCTGTGTACAAATACCAAAATAACAGTAGCAATATCAAATCCAAATCATCTGGCTACTGTTCTCAGTGCCACTCACTCATAAACGATTCCCAAAGCACCATTTCAATCTCGCTGGGACTTTAACGACCCGGGGAAACACTATACCATCCACGGAGTATTGATTCTAAGCTGTTTTTGACTAATTGACCTTGGTCAATATCTTACGGTTTAGACCCAATCAAATTTTGGCGCCGCTGCCGGGGAGGTTGTTGCGTGTTTTATAAAATCGTTTTAAGTTAAGTGGTTTTCAAAACCCTCCCTGTACAAATTTCACACTAATTTGTAAAAAGTTTTTGTAAAAACATAATCATATCAAAAACGTTCATTAACACTTTCCCTAAAGTGTTAAAAAACACCAAAAAATCCAAAACAACAAAACAAACTGTGAAGTTAAATTACTTCGTTTTCTTTAAGATTACAACCTGAAACAGTTGGTTTAAGGTAAGTTCTGACATTAAATTGCGAACTGGAGAGGAAACCTATTTACTTCCTCCCGCCAGCCTGCGAGCAATCTTGAAAGAACGATTTCGGTTAACGAATTAGTTCCAAAAATAATTCCCAAGTTTTCTGCACACACACCCATAAGCCTAAAGACAAATTTTTCAAAGTAATAAATACATAAAATCTTACCACCGCAAACCAAGGCTGAACACCTACCAACTGGGGGTGTGGACATAATAAGTTCCCAAACTTAAGATAAAAACTTGCCTTTGTATCCCTGTGAGTGGTGTACCTTTTTCAAAGAAGCCATTCACTTGTGATTATTGGTTTAAGTTCACTGTGGTTTTGCCTCGATCTTGTTTTGAAAAATTGTTTTTAGTGCATGCGCACTCGGTCACAAACAAAACGTAAACATCAGAAAGACGTACCCGAGCTACGTACTGATACACAAGAACCAAAAACCGAGATGGCTGAATTGCCACCACCATTACCACCCCCTGACCCTCCCAGGGATGAGCCAGCTCCCGATCTCCGAACGATGGAGGAGCTGTGCCAACCTACCATGCAAGGGCGGGGTGGGCCTATTGCACCACTCACTATTGAGGCTACGGACTTTGGCCTCAAGCACCACATGATCCAACAAGTCCAGAATTCGTGTCAATTTCACGGATTACCGGGTAACGATGCCAATAAGCATCTTGACAAATATCTCACGGTCACCCAAAGCATGAAACAGCATGGTGTCACCGATGATGCCCTCCGGCTGTACCTCTTCCCCTATTCTCTCACTCATCATGCCACTGCATGGTTTGACCGACTTCCAAAGAATTCTATTCGTACCTTTGATGAAATGGTAACCAAGTTTTTAGCAAAATATTTTCCACCATCCATGGTTACCAAGTTACGAAATGATATCAGCAACTTCCGGCAACGTCCCGATGAGTCTCTTTTTGAGGCTTGGGAACGTTATAAGCTAGTTATTGATCGGTGCCCTAACCACAATATGTTGCAAGTTACCATCATAGACACCTTCTATAATGGTCTGACATTGAGGCACCGAGACATTCTCAATGCTGCTGCTGGTGGGACCTTTATGAAAAGGCGTCCCGAGGAGTGCTATGACTTAATCGAGAACATGACTGCCCACCATAACTTTTGCGATTCCTCTATGGAGAGGGATGCGTCATGTAATTCCGTTACTCCCTCATCATCATCTCCTGAAATAATTGCTCTTACCAAAAAGATGGATGACATTTCTACGGCTGTCTTGAGAATAAGCCAAACGATGCAAAATCAGGCTCAAAATCAGCAAGTGAAAGCCGTGACACGAAGTTGTGAAACTTGTTGGGCCCTCATCTGTATTCTGAATGTCCAGCTACTGCTAGCTTTTCTCAAGAGAACGTATATGCTGCTCACGGTTCCTACAACACGGGGGGTAATTCTTACCAACCGCAAGGGGACCGTAATCTCTTAAGCTATCGTTCCAACAATTTTCTCGAACCTCCAGGTTTTAACCAAAATCAAAACCGTAACTCGAATCAGAATTTTAACCAAGGTCAAAACTCAAATTTCCAAAACCCGAATCAAAATCAAGGCCAGTTTAATCAAAACAATTTTCAAAATGGCAATCAAAATCAAGGTTTTCAAGGAAATTTTCAAAGAAACCAAAATCAAGGGAATTACAATCAGGGTAATTTCAATCAGAGAAACACTTTTCAAGGTAACAACAATCAAAATCAAAGGAATTTTCAAAACAACCGTGTTCAAAATCCTCCTGTTCAAAATCAAAACGTTGTTCCACCCCCGTCTTCCTCAAATGCTGAATTTAAACAATTCATGAAAGCACAAGAGGAAACGAATCGGTTATTGCTTAGCACGATCTCTGAGCTTCAGAAGTCTTTAAATGATCGACCCTCGGGCCCGGGTACATTACCGAGCAACACGATCGCTAACCCGAGGGGCGATGTCAAAACGATCACCACCCGAAGTGGGGTATCATGACCCTCGATTCCTTCTCCTCCTAAGGTAGCGGAACGTGAGCCTGAGGTTACTACGGACAAAGTACTTCCTACTAATAACGGAGGTATCAACAACGTCCACCCTCAAGTTATCCCGGTCCCGACTCATAAGTCAAAAGTTGTATTTGATCCCCCTGTGAGTTCTGATGAAATACCAAAGAATGATCCTAAGCCGTCAATTCCATATCCTTCACGTTTGAATGAACAAAAGAACCGCGAAAAAGCTAACCATCAGATGGAAAAATTTTATCAAATTTTCCAAGAATTACACTTTGATATTAGCTTCGCGGATGCTCTTCTTCTCATGCCTAAGTTTGCTTCGACAATCAAAAATCTGATAAGCAACAAAGAAAAACTTTGTGAAATGGCAAAAACTCCTCTTAACGAGCATTGCTCAGCAGTGCTCTTGAAAAAGCTTCCCGAAAAGCTTGGAGATCCCGGGAAATTTCTCATTCCTTGTGTTTTCCCTGGGATGGTTGAATGCTTTGCCTTGACCGATCTTGGCGCAAGCATTAATCTGATGCCTTACACAGTCTGGAAAAGACTCTCACTTCCCGCTCTCACTCCGACCTGCATGACACTCGAGCTTGCAGACCGTACCATATCCCGTCCTCTCGGCATTGCCGAAGATATCTTCGTGAAAGTAGGAAAGTTCCATTTTCCGGCAGATTTCGTGATTGTTGATTTCTATGCTGACCCTCGAGTCCCTCTCATTCTCGGGAGGGGATTCTTAAGAACGGGTCGTGCTTTAATCGATGTATTCGAAGAAGAAATCACTCTACGTGTTGATGGCGAAGCCATAACATTCAATCTTGATCAGACTTCAAGATACTCCTCCAATTATGATGCTGAAACGGTTAACCGAATTGACATCATCGATGTTGCGTCTGAGGAGTCTTCCCAAGAAGTCCTTGGTTTCTCAGCGAGTGGGAACACCACTCCTTCTACTGATCCGATCATTTCCGACTCTTCCCCTTCCCTCACTCCGTTTGAGGGAGGTGACTTCCTTCTGGAAGAGCTCGAGGCTTTTCTTGCTCAGGATAGCTCAATCCCCGATGGGGTTGATGAAAACTATCTTGACCCGGAGGGGGACATTCTTCTCCTTGAAATATTGTTAAATGACGATCCTTCACCCTCTCCGACTCCCAAAATACTTCATAAAGCGGAAGTCAAAAATGTTGAAATAACTGAAGACTTTCCCGAGGTTGAGCTCAAGGACTTGCCTCCTCATCTAGAATATGCATTTCTGGAGGGTGATGATAAATTGCCCGTCATTATTACTAAAGACTTAAAAGTTGAGGAAAAGGCAGCACTCCTAAAGGTTCTTAAGTCACATAAACAAGCAATTGCTTGGAAACTCTCCGACATTAAGGGCATAAGCCCGAACTTTTGTACTCATAAAATCTTAATGGAGGATGACTTTAAGCCAGCAGTGCAAAAACAGAGAAGGGTAAACCCAAAAATCCACGAAGTTATCAAACAAGAGGTTCTAAAACTTCTTGATGCGGGATTGATTTACCCTATATCTGACAGTCCTTGGGTTAGCCCAATTCATTGTGTTCCTAAAAAGGGTGGCATTACCGTTGTCACCAACGAGGAAAACGAGTTGATTCGAACTCGTTTGGTCACGGGTTGGCGAGTATGTATTGACTATTGAAAGTTAAATGAAGCCACCCGTAAAGACCATTTCCCTCTTCCTTTTATGGACCAGATGCTTGAAAGACTTGCGGGGAATGAATATTACTGCTTCCTCGATGGTTTTTCGGGTTACTTCTAAATCCCCATTGATCCCCAGGATCAAGAGAAGACTACCTTCACATGCCCCTACGGAACTTTTGCTTACAGACGTATGCCTTTCGGCTTATGTAATGCTCCAGGCACGTTCCAGAGGTGCATGATGTCTATATTTTCCGACATGATCGGGAAAACTATGGAGGTATTCATGGATGACTTTTCAGTCATCGGGGATTCATTCCAGACCTGTCTCTCCCACTTGGAACAAATGCTTAAACGTTGCAAAGAAACGAATTTAAGTCTCAACTGGGAGAAGAGTCACTTTATGGTTAAAGAGGGCATAGTCCTCGGCCATAAAATCTCAAAGAACGGGATTGAGGTTGACAAAGCCAAAATCGATGTCATTGCTAAATTACCTCATCCCACCACCGTAAAAGGTGTTAGGAGCTTTTTGGGTCATGCCGGCTTCTACCGTAGGTTTATCCAAGATTTCTCTAAGATTGCCCGGCCTATGACCCATCTCCTCAAGAAGGATGCTCCTTTCATCTTCTCTCCTGAGTGCATCGAAGCTTTTGAAACATTAAAGAAAAAGCTTACCGAGGCACCGATTCTTGTTGCCCCCGATTGGGACCTACCCTTTGAGCTTATGTGCGATGCTAGTGATTTTGCCATAGGTGCGGTCTTGGGGCAACATAAAGCAAAATACTTTCAGCCTATACACTACGCAAGTAAAACTATGACCGAGGCTCAGAGTCATTACACCACCACTGAAAAAGAACTCCTAGCTGTGGTGTATGCCTTTGAGAAATTCCGGCCATACTTAATCTTGACCAAATGCATAGTGTATACGGATCACTCGGCTTTGAAGTACCTATTTGCAAAGCAAGATGCAAAGCCGAGACTTCTTCGTTGGGTTCTCCTCCTTCAAGAATTTGATATCATTATCCGTGATAAAAAGGGAGCCGAGAACCTTGCTGCTGATCATCTCTCACGATTAGAAAACCCACATCAAGATGTGTCCGAGAAACAAGAAATAAATGAATCATTCCCTCTCGAGACACTCAGTGCGGTTACTTTTCGTGGTGACTCTACTACCCCATGGTTTGCCGACTTTGCAAATTACCATGCGGGTAACTTCATCGTGAAGGGGATGACGTCCCAACAGAAAAACAAATTTTTTAAAGACGTCAAACATTACTTCTGGGACGACCCCTTCCTCTTCAAAATCTGTGCCGATCAAGTCATCAGGCGATGTGTATACGGACAGGAAGCCGCTGATATTCTCAAGGCTTGCCATGCTGGACCCACCGGGGGCCACCATAGTCCTAACTACACCGCCAAAAAGGTGTTTGATTCCGGTTTCTATTGGCCCACAATCTATAAGGATGCCCACGAGTTAGTCAAAGCCTGTGATGCTTGTCAGCGTCACGGGAATATTTCACAAAAGAACGAAATGCCGCAAAATGCTATTCAAGTTTGTGAAATCTTTGATGTCTGGGGCATTGATTTTATGGGGCCATTCCCATCTTCTCGTGGAAACAAGTATATTCTCGTGGCTGTTGACTATTTGTCAAAATGGGTTGAGGCTAAGGCCTTACCCACTAACGTTGCCCGAGTTGTTGTGAAATTCTTGAAATCCCTCTTTGCTCGTTTTGGAACTCCACGTGCCATCATTAGTGATCGCGGTACTCACTTTTGCAATGATCAATTTGCAAAAGTCATGCTTAAGTATGGTGTTACTCATCGTCTTTCCACCGCATATCACCCCAAAAAAGTGGGCAGGTGGAGGTTTCCAACCGTGGTATAAAACGGATTCTTGAGAGGACAGTAGGTGAAAACCGTGCTTCCTGGTCGGATAAACTAGATGATGCACTCTGGGCCTTCCGAACAGCTTACAAAACACCCATCGGGTGTACTCCATACAAGCTTGTATATGGGAAGGCGTGTCATTTACCGATCGAGCTCGAGCACAAAGCCTACTGGGCTTTGAAACATGCTAACTACGACCTTCATAAAGCGGGTGATCACCGTAAGGTTCAACTCAATGAATTAAACGAACTTCGTGATCAAGCCTACGAGAACTCTTTGATCTACAAAGAAAAGACAAAGAAGATTCACGACTCTAAGATTAAGAACCGTGTTTTCAACATCGGTGACAGAGTCCTTCTTTTCAACTCAAGACTAAAGATCTTCTCGGGGAAATTAAAAACCCGATGGACTGGACCATTCACTATTGCTAAAGTATATCCATACGGGACTGTTGAGTTATCTCAACCCGAAGATCCCAACTTCAAAGTGAATGGTCATAGATTGAAACATTATTTTGGAGAGGACATACCACCCATGGTTGTCCCGGATCTCCAAACTTTCCCCATGGACCAATGAATTCGGGGATCGAGTCAAGCTAGTGACTTGGTGAACAAAAATTAGCAACATATATGGGTTTTCACCCGTATTTCTGACTTCTTTCTACTTTCTACCACCCTAGTGTGGGGGAGTGGCCGTCCCCCACCATTTGAAAAGTAAATATGTATATAAGTCTCATATAAAAAAAATAAAAAATAAAAAATAAAAAATAAAAAATAAAATGTGTGATTGTATGTACAGATAAATAAAGTGAAAAATAAAACCCATATTTCCACAGTTAGAATCGAATATTAGCTTTTTCCGTTCAGAGATTCGGCATAATAGCCGGGATTTTGAATATTGAGGACAATATTCAGTTCTAGTGTGGGGGGGGGGGGAAATTCTTACGAATTTTATCACAAAACTTTCTAAAGTACCCCCATTTTTAGGCCTAAATTTTTCAAAATTTTTCACTTTATTTCAAAATTTTTGTGGTAATCAGTCCGCCAAAGTCTAAATGACAAATGGATTGGCTAGTCCAGGAGCAAACGGCTCTTGGTAAAGACATCTCAAACCCGTTGATGGCTTGCAATTTGCCAAAAATTGTATGGTTCCTCAACTCCCCGAAAACAAATGAGTTGGCTAGCCCGCAAGATTATGGCTTGTGGTAAAGGCCGTGGAAAATCCAAAATTGATAATCAGCTCACCAAGATGTCGACTTAGTCCATCAAGATGCTGGCTAGTCCAGAAGCAAACGGCTTTTGGTAAAGACTAATCAAATCCGTTGATAGCTGGTGGTTTGCTCAAAATCACACGGTTATCAGGTGTGCCACAGTTCTTACACCTGGCTACTCCAGAAGTGATGGCTTTTGGTAAAGAGATTCTCAAATCCATCAGGTTTTTCTCAAAAGATTGCTAGGGACTAGCAATGTTTTAGTGTGGGGGATTGATGAGTGTGTAAATACTCATCATTTTTACCAATTCTGAGCTGCCAAAACATCTAAAAACACTCAATATTGTATCAAAATAGTGAAAATATCCCAGGAAAGTGTTTTACATGTTTCAAACGCAAAAGTATCAAAAACAGATGAAAAACGTACAAAGTTTGCATAATTGGCAGTTTCAGTCCTCCAACTTTCAAAAGTTGTCAAATCTAGCCCCTGGTCATTCTAAAAACTTGAAAAAGTCACCAAAGGTCCTTATAAATCAAAAAGTTACATAAATAGTCCTTTGGTGAAAAGTTTCACAAAAATGTCAAGTTTAGTCCCTGAACTTTGAAAATTGTCAAAAATGGTCCCTGGGATATGAAAAACTTTAAGAAAAACAAATTTTATCCTTGCACTAACCTTTTATGACAGGATTGGTCCTTGGTGGAAAGTTTGGTGAAAATTACACAAATGGTCCCTAAAGTTTGAAAATTTGGCAAGATTAGTCCCTGGTGATAATCTAATGGAAAAAGTCAACTATGGTCCATGTACTATTCACATATGGCAAAACTCACCCTTGGGGACACTTTGAAAAAAATGCCAAAATCCAACCCTCAACTTTCGATATTTGGCAAAAATGGTCCTTGTGAAATGATAAACCAAACCGGATCCTAATTCTAAATAATACTACTCCTAGTCCAAGTCCAATCCATCCACAAGCCCAGCCCCATCCTTTCTTTGGGCCCAAAACTCCCCAGCCCACCACAAATCCAAAATAACAACACCAGGGTCAAACCGTTGACCCCGGTCAAATACCAGTCAAACCCCACACCCTCCTTCCCTCTCAGCCTCCCCCACAACTCCCAACTTGCAGCTCCCATCATCTCCCATCATACGCCACCGCCCAACCCACTACACCAACTTATCACACCACAATTAATGCCACCCCCCCCCCCCCCCCCCCGCAGTTGGAATATCAGTCCAAAAATCCAATCCTCAAAGTTTCTCGCCAAAACACGTGGCAAACGATTAGGGCATTTCAGACATCCAATGGTCCAAATTTGAAGTGGGATTTGATCAGAGGCTCAAAGGAACCCTAATGGGTGGATATAAAAGGAATGAAGATGCAAGGAATGAAGCTAGTAGTTAATTAATAGTTTTTTAGTGTCGTTTTTAAAAATTAAGCTTTCCATTTTCAGTGTAACCTTCAATTTAAGCTTTGTAATAGTTAATCCATGTACTTTTAATCTTTTCAAGCAATAAAATCAAAGTTTCATTTCTGTCTTGTGCAATTTTGAATTTTCTCAATTTAAGGATTCCTAAATAAGTTTGATTGTGAACTGTACCAGGTTTAATGGATTGAAATAAGCTCACATAGGTTCCAAGAAGCTTATTAAAGCTTTAGAGACCTTAAAATTCAGATATACTAGAAGAAAACTAAAAAACACAAAATAGTCAAACTTGGTCAACTGTTGCATTTTGAGTTTGTTTTCAGGTTTGAGAAGCATTGAGGAGCAAAGCTTGGATTGGAATAAGCCTATTTAAAGATAGGCTTCTGTGGAGAAGCCCCTTGTTCAAGCTAGGGGTAACTTGTAAGCTTTTGCCAATTTTAAAATTCCACTAAAAAATTAGTTGTTGATATTGTCTAATTGCTTGTTACTCATTTGATTATATGTGTTTGTTTGTGTTATTTGATTATTAGTTAAGTAATTTTCAACTTAAATTAAATAGTTTGTTTGTTAGAATAAATTAGTTACTTTAAATTTAGTATTTAACTGTCATAATAAGCTTAAGTAAGAAACCTGTGTAATTGTCATAGAAATCTGTTTTCAAGTGTTTAAATAAGTTACATTAGTCATAATTTGTTATTTGGAATTAAGCTTGTACCCCCTAGTGATCATCTGCCCTAAAATTCATAAAACAGTCCACATTAAGGGGTGTTTGGATTTGCAAGGTTGGTTGTGTTTGTGTGGTTCTTAGAAGGCAACAATAGTGTAAACATTATACTCAGAGTTGCATTGGGTGGTTTCAAGCTTAACATTAGTTGTCATTTTGGTCTAAAGTCAAAAACTCAAAAACTTATCTCTCACAGTTAACTGTGAGAGTTTTTGGTGTCCAAAACCATATCATTAGCTTAATAAGTAGTTAATATTGAGTAAATCAGCTTAAGTACATCTTAATACATCACTTTGGATCAGTAGGAGTTATTGGAATCTCATCAAAGTCAAAGTTTGAGTGTTCATAAAAAAGTCAAATTTCATCTTCTCAGATTTTTGCTAAAACTCCAAGAATTTTCATGATTTATGGAATGAGAGTTAAAGGCTGAAACTTGTTGTAACCTTAATCCACCAGCTAATCTTTAGGTTCCAAGACTTGTTTCATTTTTGTGAATTTGTGTGTGGACCCCACAGGCTAGGGAAATCACTTGCAGGGCAAGCAATTCCCCTGCACCAGCAGACCTCACCCACACCACCATCTTTAGTGGTGGTTGCAGCCCACCTCAGTGGGACCCATTGACCACTTTTTGCT
The DNA here is from genome assembly GCA_030686995.1 of Artemisia argyi. NCBI lineage: Eukaryota > Viridiplantae > Streptophyta > Magnoliopsida > Asterales > Asteraceae > Artemisia > Artemisia argyi. The sequence goes on along the minus strand of CM060689.1, from coordinate 13,932,604 downwards.
TTGGACAACCCCCCTCCTACCAGGGTACAAGTGTTGACCCATTGGTTGACCTAAGACTCAGTGGACCCCACCTAGTTTAGCCCCTTAAGTCTGTCCCATAACTGAGTGAAACTCAGTTTTGCTCAAGTGCTTATTGGCCTCCCATCTGCTTATTTGTGATCATTATTGGTTGTTTTTAGCTTATTCAAGTTTGTTGAACTTAATTGTACCCATTTTCACCATTGTGGGCCCCACCTTCACTCATTTGACCTTATTTGTCTAAACAGTCAACATAAGTCAACTGCCTAGCCAAAGGGGGTGCTTATAGCTTATTTATAAGCTATTTTTCAAAGTGTTTTCATAAAAGTTTCTCATTTTCAGTGGTTAAGTAGGTTTGTAAAAGAAAATCCAAGAAAAAACCAAATTAAAATAAGTGATAGTTTCTATTTAATCCAATTTAAATTTAATTTTCATTTTTAAATTTTTTTTAAGTACTTGTCAATTTTATATTTTTATTAATTACCTTATATAGTAAAGTATTTTTAGTAAACTGTTCAGATTTTTATATTACCATTTAGTATTTATTAGATTTAATTTTAGTTTCATTAATTATTAATTAATATTAAGTATTAAATAGCTTATTTAGTTTTTAGAAAGTAAAACTTAGTTTTTATATTTTTCCTAGCTCTAATATAGTATAATAGACTTTTAGAAAATATATTTTTAAATTCTACTATTCATTTTCCATTTTTCTTATTTTAATTGTTTAAATTAGAATTAAAGTAATTAAAGGTAAAAAACTAGTGGATTAATCTTAAAACATAATTTTTAGAGTTTTTATAATTTTTTAGGATTCCAGTGATGGTTAAGTAATTTTATAAATTTTCTCATAATTTTCTTAGTGAATTTAGTATTAATATTAATTAAAAGTAGTTTAATTAAGTTAAATAGTTTTTAATTTATAAAAAACCCATAAAAAGACAAAAATATTTATTTTTATTTTTTTTATACTTTCTTCAAGTTCTAATTTAATTTTAAAAATTGTTTTTGCAAATTTTTAGTTTAGTTTGTAATAGTTATAATTATTAGTTAATTTAAATTAGGTTTTAATTTAGATTTTAAATAGTTTAATTAATTAAATAATATTTTAATCACTTTTATAATTTCATTTTCATTTTCACTTTTCTTTTAATTTTAAGTTTCAAAAAGTGTCAAAAGCACCCCCTGTAGTTTGTTAAATACCAAAATCCCACTTTTTCAGTCTGATTGCGTAAATCTGAATTGTGAATACGTGCATATATTTGGTATCTGATTTTTGTGAATATTACATCTGTGTACAAATACCAAAATAACAGTAGCAATATCAAATCCAAACATCTGGCTACTGTTCTCAGTGCCACTCACTCATAAACGATTCCCAAAGCACCATTTCAATCTCGCTGGGACTTTAACGACCCGGGGAAACATTATACCATCCACGGAGTATTGATTCTAAGCTATTTTTGACTAATTAACCTTGGTCAATTATATCTGACGGTTTAGACCCAATCATAAGACAACCATGGATACCAACAAATCTTTGTTGAAGGATGAAAATGGAAAAGAAGTAGATGTTCACTTGTACAGGTCCATGATTGGCTCATTGATATATCTTACAACATCAAGGCCTGATATTATGTTTAGTGTATGTGCCTGTGCAAGATTCCAAGTATGTCCCATAGAATCACATCTCAATGCAATAAAGAGGATTTTTAGGTATCTAAGGCATCAACCTAAATTGGGCCTATGGTATCCTAAGGATTCACCTTTTGATTTGGTGGCATATTCAGACAGTGACTATGCTGGTGCTTGCTTGGATAGAAAGTCTACAACTGGTGGTTGTCAATTTCTAGGAAACAGATTGGTGTCATGGCAATGCAAGAAACAGACAGTGGTTGCAAATTCTACAACTGAAGCTAAGTATGTGGCTGCTTAAAGTTGTTGTGGTCAAGTGCTTTGGATGCAAAATCAAATACTGGACTATAGGTACAATTTCATGAACACCAAAATTCATATTGATAACAACAGCACACTTTGCATAATTAAAAATGCTGTTTTTCATTCTAAAACAAAACATATTGAGATAAGACATCATTTCATAAGGGATTGCTATGAAAAGAAGTTAATTCAAATTGTCAAAATTCATACTGATAATAATGTTGCTGATCTTCTCACTAAACACTTTGATGTGGGGAGATTTCAATTCTTAATTGCAAACATTGGTATGATAAATCTTTGAAAATCTTATCTCTTGGTGTTTTTGTAAAGTGTGTAAAGGTACTGTGCTGTTTGTTAATCTGTTTCTGCTGCTTCTCAAGAAGCATATGCTTGAGTTGGAATGTACTCTGCGGCTATTTTACTCTACTGCTAGTATATAGTTTTGTATACTTTGTGGTGTTTGGACTAACATTTTGCAGGAAAAGCAAAAAATTGATGATTTGCAAGTTACCAAACAAAAAATAAGCACATATCATTGATCATCAAAAGAGTACATCCAAACAGGGTACATCCACATCAATTCAGAAATAACAAAAGACTGCTACATAACATGCTAAAATTAAAAGACTCCAAACATCAATGTCTAGGGCATGGAAGCCCAAGTACAATCTTTCTCTCCTTAGGAAGAGGAGGGTTTGCCTTTCTTGCCTTGGCTGATGTCTTGGGTCTTGGCCTTGAGGATTGTGGTCTTTCAGGAGTGGAAGGTGGATTGTTGTGTGGCTCATCCTCATCAGATGAAGTACAAAGGAAGGGGAAACAAGCTCCATTGGAGATGGTAGTCTAATAGGGATCCAAGCAGGGTCTTCTGATGATTCTGAAGATGATGGAGACTTGGGGGACATCACCTCTTTACCCCTAGAAGTGCTTGGGGTTTGATTCAAGTTTAAAAGATCTTTGAAAACAGGGAGATCGTGCTTCCTCTTGCAGGCTTGTTCCTTGGTTCTACATCCGTTGTGAGGAGGACGGAAGGGAGGAACATAGGTTTCAAATGGTGCTTCATCCTCAGAAGATGAATCGGATGAGATGTTGATAATTTCGGGAGAAGATTTCATGATTATTGAAGATTTGATTTGGGTGATTGGCGTTTTTTATTGCGAGATTGGCGTTCTTGATTGTAATTAGGGTTTGATTATGTTGAATTAGGGAAAAGATTTAGTCCATTTTTATTGGGATTACGGAGTATCAAGCGCATTTAATGTTATGGGTTCTTGACTTTTTGACCAAGTTTGATTAGTCAACTCTGCTGCTGGCTTAATCTTACTCTGCTGCTAGTTGTTTCATTCTGCTGCTAGTTATGGATGATATGGTTATGCTGTTGCGGTTGTAAGTGTGAGGGTGGAATGTGTAACTTCTCGAAAACCATTTAAAACCTAATTAGTCTTCATAATTGGTTTCTACACGCTCCAAATTGAAGTTTTCACAAACCCTAACACTCTATTACTCTCAAAGTCAATTATCCCCAATTTCTCAAAACCCTAATTCATTGATTGTACACGTACCTGGGCAGAGCAGCACAATAGTGTGGTTATTTTGGATGTAGAGTTGGTTCCTGAAGGTTTCACAGACATGGTAAAATTCTTGAATGCTACTTCTCTTAGGTATGCACTCACTGTGAATCCTACAATATTTGTTTCCTACATCAAACAGTTTTGGCTTACTGCTAAAGTCAAAACTATGAATGAGGAAAAATATGTCAGTGCTATAGTAGATGGTCAAAAGATTCGTGTAACTGAATCTTCTATAAGGGAAACTCTTCTCTTAGATGATGAAACAGAGACCACTTGTCTTGCCAATTCTGCTATTTTTGAAGGTTTAAAAGATTTGGGATATGAGGGAAAGCATACAAATTTAAAATTTCAAAAAGCTCTCCTCTGTCATCAATACAAGTTTTTGGTACACCTTCTCCTTCATTGTTTGAGTCCTAAAACTTCTGGGTGGCATGAGTTTAGTACTACTATTGCTTCTGCTATGGTATGCCTAAGCAAAGGTCATCCATTTAATTTTTTAAACATGATTTTGGAGGGGATTGTTAAAAGTGTTAAAGAGTCTGGTTCTTACTTGCTTTATCCACGATTTATCCAGCTCTTTATTGAAAACCAACTTACCAATTTCAGATCACATACTGCTACTTTTGATGCTCCTACATTGGTTTCCAAAACGTTTACTTTCTTGCTTAAACATGGTAAAGGTTTTTCAGGCACACATACAAATCTTACACCTTCTATGGTGCAACTTGTGCAAAATGTTCAAGGTGAAGGATCAGGAAATCCCACTGATTCCCATCACACACCCAATTTTACTGCATCTGCTACTCAACCTACAATACACTATACCCGTAGGAAAACCAAAAAGAACACTGATCTACCTCAGGATACTGTTAGTATGGCTGTACCAGATGAGGCTGTCCTAGTTGATGGAGGGGACATGCTGGCAAGGGCTGTCACTACTGCTTCTAGCTTAGCAGCAGAGCAGGACAGTGATAACATAATTAAGACCCAAACCAAGGCAACATCTAGAGAAAAGGATTCTACTGAATCTAATTCTCAGGATGGTAAGCCTAGCCAAATGGAAAATATAGGGGGCTCAGATGATCAAACTAGGTTTGATACTGAGTTTGTGTCCCAAGATTCACCTCTCGGACCAGGTCACACAGGTCGAAGTGATGAGGACAGGCCAGTGACAATTGAATTGACAGAAAATCTTGTACATGATGACAATGTCCATGATTCACCTCTCGGACCAGGTTACACAGGTCGAAGTGATGAGACTACTATGAAACTCATTCAGGAATTGACGGTTACTAGTACCAACTTGGAGGTGAAGTGTACTACATTGGAAGATAAAGTTCTTAGTCTCTCTACTGTTATTGATGGACAAGCCAAGCTCATCACCAAATTACAAAAACAGATTAAGAACTTCAGGAAATCAAGATCTTCAACCTCCTTGAAAAGATTGAAGAAAGTGGGCACTTCTCAAGTTATAAGTTCACCTGAACTCTCTACTCATTTGGAAGAGGATGCTTCCAAACAGGGGAGGAATGAAGAAATAATGGGTTCAAGGGAGGCTAATTTGAAGAAAGTTGATGGTGCTCAGGATATGGATGCTCGAATGGTTTCAGGGGAGGTTCCAAAGATTGGGGATATGGAAGTGGAAAGTCCTCAGGATGCTGAAAATTTTGTGATTGCTGACAAATCAGGGAATGAGGTTGTAATGGAAAAGATGATTGTTACTCAAGAAAATGTGGTGGAAAAACTTAAGACTTAGTAGCCTGAGCAACTAGTGAAGGCAACAGGGTTGATGGGTGAAGCTTTAATGACTTTGGGTGATTCTATGGTTAAAGAACTTGAAAATGCTGCTCTTGCTAACAAGGTTGATAACTCTGCTGCTGCTCAAGATTCTACTGCTAAGGATTTAGCTGATCCTGCTGCTAGTGGAAAGGTCAATTCTGCTGATGCACAAGATTCTGCTGCTGGGTCTAGTGACAATGCTGCTGCTGAGGCTATGGTTTTGTTAAGTAAGAAGACTACAGAGGTACCATCTGAATCATCTTCAAAACATACACCACTACCAACTCCATCACTACCACAACAACCAACAACCACAATCACATCATCTACACCAAGAATACCTCAAAAGGGAGATGTAATCAGAGAACCTGCTGCTCAACAAAAGAAGGTTGTTTCATCATCTTCTACTGATAAAGGGAAGGGCAAGCAAGTTGAAGATCCTAAGTAGATGTATAAGGGGATTGATTACTCTGAAATACCTTTTCATTGGTGGACCAAGGAATTACAAGTTGAACATGACACAGCTGTTGCATTGAAAGAACAAGAATTGCTTGATCAAGAAGAACAATAGTTGGTTCAGGAGGAAAAGGAAAGGGTTGAAAAGGAAACTAAAGATTTAAGGAGGTATGAGGAATGGGTTGATGAGAAGATAAGAATAGATGTTGATATTGAACTCTCCAAGCTGATTAAGATTGAAGAAAAAGAGGTTCCTACTTTTGATGTGCAATCTTGGATAAGAGAGTTCACTGCTAAGAAAAAAAAAAGATGTTGCTACTAGAAGAAAGAAAAGGGTACTCAGGGGTCCAACTTCATTGCAACAAAGAAGAGAGCAAGAAAGATACCTGAAGAATAAGAAGGGATGGAAATTGGTGCAGTTAAAACCTAAGTCTGATCAAGAGGTTTTTTATCTGTATCAACAAGCTAAAAGACAAACAGATACCTTCTATCCTATGGGTTGTGCTGAAGATTTGGAACATATTGCTCAGATGAATAAAAAGTTGGTACCTGAAAAAGTGGCTGAAGTAGAGCATGTTCAAGAGGCAGATAGTGTTAAGCAGCTTGATGATAGTGTAAATAAGACAACTTCTTCTGTTCAAAGTGGTAAAAGAAAAGGTGCTGTTCATAAATCCTTTGCAAAGAAGAAGAGAAAAACAGGAGAAGAAAGCAGTTCTAAGCCAGGAGATGAGTTCAAGAATGATTATGATCATATTCCTCCTGAGCATTTAAAGGAACAATTGAAAGGTCTTACTATGGTTGGTAAGATGGAGGAACATGAAGTAGTTGATGCCACACCAATAGGAATCAAATATCCTATTATCAAAGTAACTACAGGGTATGATACTAAAATTGGAGCATTTCATGATGTTGAGAGATCTGATGGAAAGACTCACAAGTTTCTTAGATTTCAACAAATGCTATATTACTTTGATAGAGAGGATGTTGATGATTTGTGGAAGTTATATAAGGCAAAGTTTGAAGCTGAAAAGTTTGATGGTAAAAAGTATGAAACAGAGGATCTTGATTATATTAAGACTATGGCTGATAATGTTCTCTGGAGAGCTCTAAAACTTATGCTTGAACTTCAATGGATGATTCTGAATGGACAGAGATAGTAGGATACAAAGTAAGAAAATGGAGACTCTTTCAAGATTCTGGAGTTCATGTTTTGGAAATTGGACCAATTACTTTGTATATGCTGGCTGAAAAGGATTACCCAGTGGTAAGATACTGGAATACTGTCAATCAGATGGTTAATGGTGCTGGACTACTCAACTTGCAGAAAGACTATGATACTGATGATCAGGCATTCAATTTACTGTCAAAGTATAAGAAGATACATAGTCAACAGACATCTCAAGACTTGAGTGTTTGGAAGCATCCTCCTAATGTTTAACTGTGCTTTGAAGAAACTTAATGCTTTAGTGATAAATATTAAGTTTAGGGGAGGATTGTTGGGTTTTGGATTCTACTGCTGAGTGAAACTGCTGCTGTGATGAAACTGCTGCTAAGGTAAATGATTCTGTTGCTGATGTCAAAGTGCTGCTAAGGGAAAATGCTGCTAAAAGAATCTAGTGCTAATGTGATAAGCATGTATTCGAAGTAGATAATTATAGAATAGATTGTGAGTATATAATATACGTCTAGAATATTCTTATCTTGCATAGAAAGTTATTGTAAACCTAGTAGGACTCCTTGGCCTATAAAAGGAGGATCCTAGGGTTAGATTGAGTACGTATTGTTTAGTTTTCATTTACACTTCAAGGTTGTAAAACCCTAGCATTGTCGAGTGCTCGTATTAATAATATTGAAGTGTTGATAGTGAATTGTTCTTCTTAAGTTAAGCTTTTATATTCCGCATTCTAGCTTAAGTGTTTAATACAAGTCAACTTCTATATAAGATCGTTTGCTCAACTGGGATCAACAAGCAAGTAAAGGAACAACTAGGATGCCATTAACAAAATTAAACCCATAATTATTACACAGTTCAAACAAAATTTTAGTTCGTTTGAAATGACCAAAAATGTCGTTAATGAAGCTCGAAGTCTATCAAAGAGAGACTGAAAATCAGTTTCATAGTTCCATGCGTGCCGTGTATGTTATCATATTTTATGTGTTCTTCTACCTAAAATAGTTTGTTCCTTCGAGCACAATAATGTCAAAAAATTTGTGCATTGTCAGCAAGATGGTATTGGAGCTAGATTGTTTATTTTGTTCTCTCGTGCATTTAGTAGTCAAAGAATCGACTAAGCAAAGTCTATAGTGAGTGACGCAGTGGCAAATATGGAGCATTGCAACAACGGATGATCTATACATAAGTTTTTTTATTTTCTCATATTTCATAAGCTTTATGCTTTAGTTAGTAAAATAAATGAAATAACATAATTTATTAAATACTTTCACAAGTAGGCATGTCATAAAACCCGACCCGACCTCGAATATAACTATTTGGGTCGGGTTACTTGGGTTCAAAATTATATTCGGGTCAACCCCAAAGACCGAGTTCTAAATAGGGTCAGGTTTGGGTATGTTCTTATTAACATCAACCCGAATTGACCCGAACCCGACCAACCCAGTTCGACTAACACTAACAATGTAAAAATATTTCATTAAGCCATTTTTTTGATCATTTTACATATACTCGAGTTGACCCGAACCCAAATTGACTCGACCTGATTTGACCCAAACCCGACTAACACAAGTTCTAAATACGGTCGGGTTCAGGTATGTTTCTTTAAGCCCTTGACTGAATTAACCTGAACCTGACCGGGTAACCCGAATAACACCCCTAGAATCACAAGTATATAATTGGTTAAATAAATTTTAAAAATGCAAAAGTCAACCAAAAAGGTCGCTCAAAATGGAGAAATGCTACACACACACAAAAATATCCACAAAATCATCCACAAAATGAGGTGTTACTATCTAATTGGTTTAATTTGAGAGAAGAGATAGAAACTATAAAAAAATACACCAATCAAGGAGTGACACCTCATTTTGTGGATGGTTTTGGGGATTTCATTTTGTGGGTGTAGCATTTCTCCTCAAAATGACTGTAGAGCCACATAACTATGCCACGTATCATGTACAATAGTTTTCTCATCCCTCATTTCTATATCTCTTTCTAACACACACATACTAACAAAGTTTAATTTTATTTACATATTGTAGATCTATGTCAAATTACTTAGTACATTGTTGCTTCAAAACTGTAAGTACAATTGCATTTCAGTTTAGGGTTTTGAATTTTCATACACCATCAGAATAATGTATGTTTTGACTGTGTGTCTCTAGAATTGCAAATTTTACCAAAGATAGGTTTGTAGAAGTAGCCGAAGAAGTCAACCTGAGAAATGACCATAGAAACCTTATGAAAATTTAGAGTGGCTGGATTGTGATCGACAACTTACTAGCTGAACAGGGTGGTTTCAAGTTGTGTGCAATGGTGGTGCTATTTATAGATGACCATATCCATATTCTTTGTTTGGTATGTTTTTTTTTAATTTCTATTCTTGTTAGTGGGTCAAAATTTATTGTTGATTTTGCATTATACTTATGTACAGATTCATGTTACCTATTTTTCTAGAGCTATATATTAACTCTCTTTGGGGGTGTTTGGTTCATACAATTTAAAATCATAGAATTTCAATTGTTGGCAAAAACGTCTATTTCTAATTGATTTTTGTGTAACCAAAATTAGTTTTTGCAAACATATAAATGAGTGAAAATGATAAATGAAACTTACAGCAACAACAAGTAGTGATAAGTAAATGAAGAAGAATTATTCATGGATGAAATTTACAAAAAATATGATGTTAAAAGATTACTATGGCAAAATGAAATTTGAGAAGATAGACACCAGTAACAATGAAGAAGAGCCATAAAAATAATAAATAACAAAGAATGGGTATATTTGTCCAACTCAACATTTGATACTTTGTGTCCTCACTGGTTTTATAATTCATCCCATGTGTGATGTATTTATATGTCACCAATTCTCAGTGTTTTAAATGTAAAGTTTCTTTCTTTTTTATCAACCAAACACACTATCCAATTGCATTTCAATATCAAAACCATTAAAAACAATCCAAATACAACAAACCAAACAGCCCCTTTACACTTTGTTCTCGAGTTTTTATTTGGAGGGGAAAGGAAGTGAAGTGGAGGGTGAATGAAAGGATGGTAAGTGGTGAAGAAAGACAAATAAATATTATGTGTGTTTTTTAGTTGTATAAAAGAAGAGGGGAAGTGAAAGAAAAAATAATGCAAATGACAATTTTACCCACATGTTCAAATGGAAAAGGACAAAATATAATACAAGTTTTTAAGGGATAATTTAGTCAATATACATGGACATACATCCTTCCACTCACTTTCACCCCAAAATTGGGGTGAAACATTTATTAACAAAAACACTTCACTTTACACCCATTTCTTTCACTTTCTTCTCTATGAAAATTGTTGAAAACACAATACCCTAAATTTTGATATCTTCCACTTCCTTTCACTTTCTTCCCTAAAGACATCTTGAGAACAGAGTGTTAAACCTTATAAACTTTCTCTTAAAAACATGTGAATGTTTGGTTGCTTTACTTTGTTGATGGTTGTTATTGTTTCTATTAGTTGGTTCATATTTTGATTTGACCTCTTTTTTCGATAATGATGGATTTGAGTTGTAGGTGTATTGGTACTTGGTGGATTAAATTAAGGGTTAAGTCCGTGTATTAGCAACATACTTTCACCATTTTACAGGTTTGAATATAGGTTTGCTAAACGAATACTCATTCTTGTTGGTTTCAACGTATCGACTGAAAGTTTCGCATACAAGGAGTATGGCATAAGATACAAGTGATTGAATTTCCCAAAGTACACGGGATGAGAAAACTTCCAGGATCACTGAGTTTCTTCGGTAGTTTGTTTTCAACTATGGCTGAGCAATCTTCATTTAAGAAGGTAGCGGAAATGTTTTCCATCTTGCTTTTGTTGCTCACAAGTTCTTTCAAAAATTTCCCATAATTGGGCATTCCAGCTAGGACATCAACAAGAGGAATGTTGATCCTAACTTCTTTGATTAATTCTATGAACTTGCCATATTGTTCTTCCATTTTTCCTTTCCTCAAACGTTGAGGATATGGAATCCTTGGTTTATAGGCTTTGAGCGGAGGTGTTGGTTGAACAACTGGAGTAGGATTTTGTTCGTTTTCCTTAGGTTCCTCCTCTGCTTCATCTTCACTATCATCATGGATGATGGTAGGAGTTTGATTCGGGTTAGGCGGTGGGTCATATGAGCGAACACTACGTGTGAAAACAACATTTACTTGCTCGTTTCTTGTTTGAGGTGGACGATAAGATCCAGATGATGATGGTTTTGGGTTGGATTGGGTATTGCTAGGCAAGGTACCTGGTTGTCTAGCCGCGAATTGATCGGAAGGACGGCCAAATTTGGTTTCAAGGTCTTGAATAGACGCTTGATGATTCTTGATATGCGGGATTGCGCCCTCGCAACAGGTTTTACCTCTCAAGGGATCTAGAGAAGCTTGCAATCCCCGCCAGGCAGTGTACCTGATCGTTGTAGTATAGTATAGTGACAAGTACTGGGGGATTGATCGTTCAGCTCAGGAATAGTGTCGTTAGGATTAGAAAGCCTACTAAACTAGGTCTAGAGGTGAGGGATGATTCTTTTTGTATTTTTTATATTTTATGAAAGCAAGTAAAATCTCGGGTTTTGAAGGAGTGGGCGGAATTAGTTGCTAGCCAACTAACCCAATTGACTAAGATGCAATCAAAATGAAATAAAAGAAACGAAATTAAACTAATATGGTGGAAACAATAATGAGAAAAGTTGTGTTTACTTAGATTTCATTACTCCCTAGATATCTTTTACCGGTTGATTAGCTTGTTACAATTGCATGGATGACGGGTTATATTCCTTAACACTAGTCGTAGGACCGTGTAAAATATTCCCTAACTCTATAAGATCCTACTTCACTCCTATGTCGAGCCGACTAAAAGCTCCTAACATGGGATCATTAGAATTCTCTTATGCATTAAATACAACCAAAAATCGTAGTACGCCTCCGATCATGTTTCTTAAGACGTTCAAGCAAGTTACCAATGGAAGTCTGCCAGTTTTCTTAAGCCTAACATCGAATACAATCATCCGTAACAATTATAAACAAACAATCAACCAATAATCAACATCTAGGTTTCACTACATCTAAGCAAACACAATAAAAATCTAGCCTAACATGTTAAAAGAAAGACAAGCATAAGATAGAATCAAACAATACATAGACATATTGAATGATTATTGGAAGACTTATCTTTATTCAAACATGGAAGAAAGAAGGGTTTGAAACCCCTTCAATAAGTAGGAAATTCGACCTAGGGTTTGTGTTTTAGTATTCCACAATTTGTTCCACACTTTATAATGAAAAATTGGAAAAATATATATAGACAAAGCATCCTGACGGCGTCATGTATTAGCTTCTGACGCCGTCAACTCACCTCCAAGTTGAAATTCTTATTGCCGAGATCCAGTCTTGACGCCTTCATGTAGAAATATGCTCTGGGCCGTCACTTGCATTTTGACCCTGACGGCCTTGGTGACGCCGTCAGGTTGTTAACACTGAAAATACTTTGGGCCGTCACGTTATAATTTTCACATCCACCTCTTTTGCCACTCTTGACGCCATCATGTTTTATTCCTTGACATCATCAGCTACTGTCCCAACAAGGAATTAGAGACTTTGCCGTTTTCTTCACTTTTATGCTTCAAAAATGTCCAAAATGCTTCCTTTTCCAGATTTCTCCTCAAAAGTACCTAAAATTACAAAATGAACGATTTAGGGCAATAATTGATCAAATAATCACGAATTCGGGCTTAAATGACCCTTTAAAAGCAGTACACTTTTCGCCTCATCAAATACCCTTACACTTGAGATTTGCTTGTCCTCAAGCAAATTCGCTTTTACTCTAATCAAAATACAAGTTTGGGGTCATTTAACACTAATATAAAAGTAATTACAACAAACAATCGTTCCACTAAAAACCAAAAACAAGCACGGAGGTTATACACTAGCACCTCACAAATAGTGTTTAGATACTCACATCTCTTGGGTGTAATAAAGTATATATCATAATAAGAAAATGGAAAACATCTCTCACTACCTGTCATAGCAAATAGATTACCATATCCTTGGGAAAGGATCAAACCTCCACCACTTGGCGTAAGCACCTAAGATAAACTATCAAAGAGGTCTTTTAAAAGGTTATAACGTTAGGTGTAGGGATATGATAAACACGGTTTTGTTGGATAAAGGCAATATTTACTGGTGGCGAGTTAAAGTTTGCCACTGGAGTTTTTTTTAATGAATATCTGTTTTTTTTTGTTCGGTATTTTTGCTTTAGGGTGACAAAAACAATACGAAAAATGTCTGGTTGAAAGCTACCTCATAGCTATTTTTCTATCAAAAAAAAGGGGCAAAACTATAATATAAGATTTACAATACTATACTAAATTACTAATGGTAGTTTTTTGAGCCTAAGTCAATCTTCAATGCGCTATATTCTCATATTTCTGTACCTTTACCTGGATGGTGTTTCTGATGGTTGACTATTCAATACCGAATTTGAAGTATTAGATGATGCTAGAGTACTGTTGTCTTGAGCTTCTGACCCGACCAACTTTGGATCTGCATTGGCGCTCAATGCATTGGCTCTATATCACTCCAACACTCACACACCACACCGTGTAACCCCGAGTCCAATGGCCAGTTCCAATACCTCAACCAAACCATCATGTTGGCTTTGCTAAGCCACAATCCATGAGGGTTCTACTTTGAGCATATCTCAAACCTTACTCAACCCGCTCATTTTCTCCTAAAGATTGGCAAGTAATAGTCAACGCACTATTTTAAACCCACTCGTATGCCGCTTTTACTTATGTAGTGAGCCAGAACTCTTTAGAATCAACAATAGCTTGATACCCCTCCTAAAGAATATGTCTAGTGGCATTCACATACCTAGCCAACAACTTTTCTTTAGCACCATTAGCCATAGCACCTCACCCTATGGTGTCTAATTGTCAAAAAGTTCTGTTTCAACAGATCATATATTAGTATCGGTCATAACATGGTGGTTGGATTGTGTTCCAACACAATTTTACAGAACCATATTTGCCATATGTGTTATGAAGCGGAGTCAACCCACCAAACCCTGCAGCGTCTGGTCTAAACAAACCTGAATCATGACGCGTTCCATCCCAACTATTTTAACTGTAACAAAAGTGCGTTGCTTATATTTGGCATTGTGACAACAACAATTTTTGACCCATTAACAACAAAATTTTTAAAAAAAAATCCACTTTTGACCCGTTAACCCAGTGTGACAGCAACAATTATTATGTCTGCAATATCGGTTAATTTGTTTTGCTACTTTCTGCAGGTGTGTCCTCCGATGTTAGTGGTGTTGACGGCGGTGGGGTTTATGTGTTGCCTTCATTGTGCATTAGTTTATATATAATATGGCGACTGAGTAATGGTGCGAGAAAGTGTTGGTATACCTGTATTCAGGAGTCGGCGCCGTGCCTTATTTGTGACAGTGGTCGTATGCATACCCTTCTTCCAATTTTTTCTACATGCTTCGCATTTTTTATAATACCATCCGTATGTTTCATCTATCCGTAAGATCATTGCATCCGTTGTGAAGCATGCACACTGCACCAATTTGTAAAAATTTAGTTAATGCATTTAGAGGTGGTAATGGTTGCATTGAACGTGCATACCGTCTGAGTTTCTGAATCAATTTCTAGAAGCACATTCAGCGGTATATGGTTCCCAATCGGTTAGCCTGTCAGTCTTCACTTATAATGGTGGTGCTCTAGCAGGAATCTGGTTGTAACTATTATGTTGTATCTAACATTGATATATGGAAAATGGCTTACTTGAGCTGGTCTATAAGCATGGTTAGGAAAAATGAAGCTTACCTCTTCAGCAGATATCCGGTCTGCATCCACATGTTGGGACATGATTGTCATCCATAAATCCTGTAGCGATGGGGCTGCTCTCATGACAAGTTGTTTCTTCTTGGGAACCAAAATCAATGGAACAAATTGGGTTTTCCTTTTCTTTTGTGGAGGCATGCTTGTTGCTCGATCGTTGATTATCTTCATTGCAGTTGATAGATTCTGTTTATGAAAATTAAGCCAATTAAATATGTGAAAATTAGTACACAATGGTTATAATCATACAAATATTAGTTAGAAATTAATACCTTTAGATCCAACAACAATAGGTGTAGATGATCGACTGAGAAAGAAAAGCCTTTACAAATATGCTGTACTGAAAAATAATTTAGCATTAACGTACCGTAATAAACTAAGTGTAAAGTGAGTTTTTAGCCATGTTCCACCATGGATTACCATTCGCTTCTAACATAATGCAACTTAACAAAACTCACCTCTTTGTTCAGCTCACTTTCTACCAACATCCAACATATTGCAAGTACAACCTGCATAGCCGATAAAATTATCAATAATTTGGCATTTTATGCTTTTTGTCATCATCCATATTGGATTATGATGCAAGTTTTTAGCCATGTTTCATCATGGATTACCATTCGCTTCTAACATAATGCAACTTAACAAAACTCACATCTTTGTTCGGCTCACTTTCTACCAACATCCAACATATTGATAGTTTCCAGGATCCCGAAAGCAACATCATCTGTGAAAATTCCAGCTCCAATAGTTCCATCTGCTCGTATCCTCGTACCCAAATAATTGTGATCTTTATATGTTTCAGATGCATGCCTATATTAGATTAAAACAAAAGAATTATTCGAACAGCATTAGATGTAGCATTATTACAACAAAAACTAATCAATTATTTATTCTTCTTCTTCTTGTTAAAAGGAAGAAAAGAAAACAGATGATATGGTTATGGTAGAAGCGAACTAATACATTAAACAAATAAAATCTTACGTGGTTTTATGTAACGAGCATGATCATCAGAGAAGATGTTGAGGAAAATATTATTAGGGTTTTGAGAAATTTGATTGTATGATAATGTACGATGACATATTATGCTAATATATTTTCTATGCTATAATTAAGGAATGGATATGTGCTATATAATTTTTGAAGATAATAATCGGTTTTGTAGGTTTATAGATTTGGTTTTGCAAGATATAATCTAAAAAATATGTTGGTCTAGTGGTAATCATGTTTCATTGTGGACTAACAGAGCCAGGTTCGAATCCAGCTTCATGCATGATTTTTTTTAAAATAATAAATAAATTTTAATATAAATGTAAAAAAATATGAAATTTTATTATAAAAGAAAAAAAAATCCGAAATTATTAAAAATCTGAAATGATTATGCAAAAAAAATTCGGATTTATTTAATGATGACATGGAAAATGCAAATAAGATAAATTTAAAAAATTGCTTACATGGCGACAATGTGATGACATGGCTGATAATTAATTACTGGGCAATCATTGGACAATGAGGTGTCATATTCTTCAAACGCCTCCTGTTATATAATATGTGTGTGTGTGTGTGTGTGTGTGTGTGTGTGTGTGTGTGTGTGTGTGTGTGTGTGTGTATATATATATAGGGGATAGCTTGGCTATAACTTTTGTAGCCAATTGGCTACAATTCTTTATTAAAAATACACTAGCATTGAATCAGGGACCCACAGAAAAAAATCAAGACCTACAAAATGAATCAGGGACCCACATTTATAGCACAAAATTGTAGCCAATTGGCTACAATTAATTGTAGCTAATATTTTTCGTCACATGTGAAAAAAAAATTGGAAATTTTCACAAAACTTTTTTTGTCACGTGTGAAAAAAAAATTCGTCACATGTGAAGAAAAAAATTCGTCGCATGTAAAAAAAAAATTTCGTCACATGTAAAAAAAATTTCGTCACATGTGAAAAAAAAAATTCGTCACATACGAAAAAAATTTGGAAATTTTCACGAAATTTTTTTTGTCACATGTGAAAAAAAAATTCGTCACATGTGAAAAAAAAATTCCGTCACACGTGAAAAAAAAGTTTCGTTACATGTAAAAAAATTTTGAAATTTTCACGAAATTTTTTTTGTCACGTGTGAAAAAAAAATCATCACATGTGAAAAAAAAAATTCGTCGCATGTAAAATTTTTTTTTCTCACATGTGAAAAAAAATTCCGTCACATGTGAAAAAAAAATTTCGACACATGTGAAAAAAAAATTCGAAAATTTTTCAAAAAGATTTTCGAAAATTTTTTTAAAGTTTTTCAAAAAAATTTTTGAAAATATTTCAAAAAAAATTTCGAAATTTTTTTGAAAATTTTTCAAACAATTTTTCGAAAATTTTTTGAAATTTTTTTGAAAATTTTTTGACATTTTTCAAAAAAAATAGTTAGCTAATAATAGCCATTAGATCAAAATTTAAGGAGGATAAAATGAGTAGCTAGGATTAGTTCTCGCGTTCTCACAAAAATTTGATTTCTCACATGAATGACCCCCTACATATATATATATATAGGTGGGATCGTGAGAATAGTTGATTTAAATAGAAAAGTGAGAAAATAACTGTGATGCACCGGGTTTTTTAACTGTGATGCAGCAGAATAAAAAGTGTGGTGCATCACAGTTTTAAAAAACCCGGTGCAATACAGTTATTTTCTCACTTTTCTACCGAAATGCACTTTTCTCTAGAACCTTACCCTATATATATATATATATGGGAATGAGGATTTTCCCCATGAAATTCACCATGTTTCAAGCCTTACCCTTTCTTTATTTCCATTTCGCATTTGCCCCATTGCGACTTATGCAACCTAAGCGAATCGTACAAACAAATACTATGTGGCCACATGTGTGTAAGTGTCTTTTTTCTTGCAACTAGTACTATGTGTAAGTGTACTATTATGCAAGTTGTACAATTTTTGCAAATAAAATATAAATTGTTTTTTTTATTCAACTTGTACAATTTATTTTGATTTGACATTTGTAAAAGTAATTGTACCTTTTATGCGAACTGTACAAAATTTTATTCGATTTGACATGTGAAATAGTATTAGTACTTTTTATGCGCTTTGTATAAATTTTGTTTGATTAGATAGGTGTACTTTTTATGCGATTTGTACTTTTAATTAGTTTTCTATACTCCTTTATCTATACTTCGATATCCATACTCTTTTATAAAGCATGCATATCCCCCTCCTAATCCAAACCAACCACCGAAGCTAGATTTTTAGATTCAACACCCGAGCCTGTTTAATATATAAATAAGTGCATTCACATTAGACAAACCAAACCTAAAAAAAAAAAAAAAAAGAAACACACAAACACAATATCTGCTCTCTTTTTCTTTCTCGAACCTAAAATACACATTACCACTTTCTTTATAACTGCCGCCGCCACAACACCGTTCATTATTTGAATCTGCCGTCACCACCACTACTTGGTTTGTTTGAATTTATGTATCCGATCGATTTTCAGGTGGCTTCAGTGCATATAGACGGGTGGTGGTGATGTGTCTGGCGAACCAGTGTAGTTAGGGTATTTTTGTTGTGACCGGATCTGTTGCTAGAAACTAAGATTAAACAAAGATCTTACCAAATCTTTTACCCGAAATCTAAACGCAAGGTATTATTTATTTATTTATTTATTTATATTTTATTTTTACATATATAGAAAATCAAGCCATAATTTTATTCGGTTACTTTGGTAATAGGGGCGGTATCGACTTCGAAAAAAATGTTGGCTGCGGTTGTTGTTGTTTTTTTCAAGAGACATGCGGTATTAATGCTTTGATGTATGTGTTTGTTGTTGCTTTCGTCATTTTAGTGGTTTAAGGCTTTAAGTGCTGGTGTTGATGCTTTGTTTTGTTATTAAAAGAATGGTCTTCACGTTAAGTGGGGTTTTTTTTTTTCTTTTTTTTAATGTAGATCTTAGGTTTGTTGATCAGATCTAAAGGATTCCGGTTGTTTTAGGTAGATCTATAAGTTTTTGAGCTTTATGGTTTTAGATCTAGCAACCTAATTATTATTTTTTTGGCAGTTTTTTTCATCGTACAAAGGCCGATGATGATATCAGGCTTATGAACACAACTTTCCTGTCATTGATGTTTGAATTATTGTATCTTATTCTTTCTAAATGTCATGGCTATTTGAACATTTTTGTTTTGAAGCACATGATTTTTTTATATGCCATGCTTTAAAAAAACTTTTCAATCTCAAAGTCTTTATTTCATTAAGGACCATATTCTTTTCGACCCAAGTATTATAGATTTGTTTTGATATGAGGCAAGTTCTTATTTTATTTATTTTAATATTTTTTAACATGAGGCAAGTTCTTATGTAATGCGCTCAATTTACATATATGAACCATCTATGGGGCAATGTTAAAGTTATTTTATGAGGGATTTTAGACTAAAGGTTTATCACTTTATTGCATTTTTTGGGAGTATAATAAGGTTTTTAAAGATGTTATTGGTGAAACGGTTTGAGATTATAATTGTTTGCTCAAGAAACAAGATAGTTGAATCTTTTGTAGTTATCATGTGTTTTGAGAGACCTAGAAGAGGAACCCGTACCATACTTGATCTCAGATGCATTATGGCACTTCCTTCAATTAGTTGTAGACAGTCCAAGGATTGACTTAAGAACTAGCAGCATGTCGTGCATCCTGTTTATGCAGCCTTGCCTAGTCTTGGTGAAAAGGATGACTTCAAAACCTCCAAAGAAGAAGAGTGGGCTCCTATGCCTGCACTAATGACAAAGAAGGATATAGAAAAGATCTACGATAGTGAGTCAGAGTAGAGCAAGCTTGAGTTGATATCAAATATGAACAAAGGAACAAAGGCGGCTTCAGGAATGATAGTGAACACCTTCAAAGAGCTTGAAGAACCAGCATTCTTAGCTATATCCCTCGATTTTCGCATACCCACTTTCCCAATTGGTCCGTTTATTTTCCAGCCTCGTCTAGCAGCTTACTAGAACCGGATAAACACACTATATCATGGTTAAACGTCCTGCCAAACAGCTCAGTAGTATAAGTGAGTTTTGGGAGTATTGCCCAACTGGGTTGGCTAACAGCAAGCAACGGTTCTTGTGGTGTATTACATCTTTTAATATTAATGCCATGTATTACATCTTTTTATATAAGAAAAAGTTTCTGCAAGTTTAAGTATTAACACCAAAACACTTTATTAGGTTGATATCTTGATGTAATCTTGAAATCTTGATGTAATATTGAAAAGGCGTAAAGCTTATTAGTACCTCTTGTGTGTAAAATCGTGAACTAGACATTTCGGCAGCCTTGTTACAATGTTGTTGCCTTTTTTGTGCTACTCTGCCCCAACCCTTGTTACAATATCGTTGCCTTTTATGATGTTGTGCTTCTTTGTGAGACTTTTGTCACAACTCGTAATTTCCGGTCATTTTCCAACCCTCGACAATTTACTATTCACAAGTTACTATTCACCATTTACTATTCATCGATCATTATTCATCGTTTTTTAGGTCAATTTGACATTTCGAGAAACATTCAGAAATTTTACTATTCACTTGACACTATTCATTTTCGGAAGAAAACCACTATTCACGTGCATTACTCATCTCATCGTAAAATTTAGTTTACGAGTATTCAAATTCGCGTAACCGTTTTGGTTCAGGAGCGAATTCATGCATTATCATTTGGGACATCTCATACAGACTAGAAATAGTCTACGTATCATCATATGGCACTTGCATACTATTCCACTCGTAGGATAATTAAATTAATACTTTTGGTATAAGTAACGAATTACGTATGTTTATTTTAGATAAACGCTAATACGCGAACTATAAACGAGAATAACACGTCCGACACTCCCGACTATGAACCCAATATATTTTTATATTCATTTTTATAATATAAAAATTATAATATTAATTTACCCGGTGTTTTGAAAATTTATTTATTTCGTATCGTACGCCTAATTTAATTACGACGGTTTTCTTAGAAATTAAACAACAATTATCTAAACACCCAATAATTATACCCAACCTATTTTTATAATTTTTACAACTTTATTTTATCCCGATTAACTCCGTTAAAATTTATTTTTGGTTAACCCGGTATCCTCTAAAACTAATAATATCTAACTTAACTTGCATAATAATACATAAAATCTATTCTTTTCTTCCTACCCCATGTCTTGGCCGCCCCCCCCCCCCCCCCCCCCTCTTTTTCTTCCTTGATTTGTGGATCTAGTTCCCCATCTATTATACTAATATCTACTTTTCTTATATCATTTTCACTAAAACCATTTCAAGTAAACTAGCAAAACTCTCTCCTTTTTCCTCTCTTCTTGGTGTGCTCGGCAAAACAACATGGAACAAGAGAAGCAATATTTTTCCTAGATCTAGTTTAGTAGTTAGTGTATTTTGTATCCCTTTTAGAGTTTTGTAATACAAACTCAAGGTTTACTTAGGTTTTCTCCATCAAAAACCCTCAAATCTTTCAAGTAAGTATGTCAAACTAATTTTCCTAATTTTATCAAGTTCTTATTATGTTCATATGGTTTTTATACAAGATCTTATGCATTTGATAGCTTATACCACTTTATTTTACAAACTTATAACTTTTGAACCCTAGAAAAGTGTTTATGGTTAGATCCTTGTTAGATCTACTTGGTTATGATGTTTAGGAACCCATGACACCCTAAGAAGGTGTATGGTAGGATTAGACTAGTTTTGTGGTGATTGAAAGTGGTTTGGTTGAAGTAGAAACTAGATTGAAACCTTGAAAATGGTTTTTTAACAAGTAAAAATACATGATGTCCTATTTTGGTTCACCCAGAAAACTCCGAATTTACACAGTAACTTTTGATAATATTTTTAGAAAATAATTTCAAAAACGAAACTTTGGGCGAAAGAACGGATTAAAACGAGCTTATAACGAAGGAGATATGCTTTTCCGAATTTAACGACGAAAACTATTTTCTGAAAAACTGCATGCTGTTTGGCAGTTTTCGACGGGCAAAAAGAGGTGTTAAACGTAACCTAGAAGAGCCGAGTTATCAAAAATATATTAGTATATACTAAAACGAATCCGTGGATATAAAGAACGAGTAAAATGAGCTTAAAACGACCAAGTTATACCCGTTTTAACATCGTCAAAACTATATATATATATATACTTGGTCACAAATAAAAATAATAACTTACGCACTAAATGGTATATTTTCTAGAAATGTTACTAAGGACTATATTCTTAACAAATGAATACATATGATCCAAGAGAATATTTATACGACTTAACGACATTATTTTAAGATTTTCGATACGAGGAATAGAACGCTAACATTTTTATACGATATATGTTACGACAAGTTTTTATAACTCCAATGGGACTTATTTTTCCTAAGTATGGAAACTATTTTTACTTTGACAATAACTAGTGTTTCCAAGTTACGAGTGGTATAGGCATCATGTGCATGTGCATTCATTTCATCACGTCATGATCTAAGGTAGATCGTTATTACTCATATTAGGTTGCGGTTAGAGATCGTGCCTCATTTCAGTGTATCCATTCTTGTCATCGTAGCTATCGCTCCAGGTGAGTCATAGCCCCTACCATTTTAACTTGTTTTATAACGGTTTTGGGGGAGAATACATGCTTGTTTCCATCTAAATGTATACTTGATTTAATTGGTTTTTGCTACATGCTTAGTCAAACCTTTACTTGTTCCACTTATGAATTTCTTACTCATTCAAATGTAGTGTATATTCAATTGCATCACACTTAATCCTTTTTACCTTTGGACCCAAGCCTTTTCCACTATTATGCACACTTAACCGAATGAACCGGTTTTTCCACTATGTACATACATGACCAGATGAACGGGTCACATAACCGAATGTACGGGTAATACGACCGAATGAATTGGTCACATACCGAATGAATTGGTCACGTAACCAAATGTATTGGTCAAACTACACTTATCTTTGATTATTGGTCCACGTATTTCTTTTGTTCACGTAGACTTTAACACATTTGGCAGTGGGTTGTAAACACACAGGTTACAAGTCTCTTATGGCGGGACTTGTAACTGAGTGGATTTACGATACCTTTGCTGGGCGATCTTTTCTCTATTGGCCTTATTTGTTAAACAAACTCTATGAACTCACCAACCTCGTGTTGACACTTTAGGATGTATTTTCAGGTTTTAAGCAATGGCATGCTACAGGAGGTTTTGGCAGGGCATGGCATGGTCATAGAAGACTCTGATTATTTATATGGGGACCGTTTTAAACTATTTTAAGGGCCTACTTCCGCATTACTTTTAATGATGTAAATTCAACATTTTGACTTAACCATGTTATTCTAAATGTTTGAAATCAAAAACTATTTTTGTACTTGTGTTGTGATACAATTGAGTTACACCCCAGCTACATGTATGCTTCCGCTAGACTCGATTTTGGGGGTGTGACAACTTTGGTTGCTCAGAATTGGTTACCTTGTTGTGATTCTCTGCTTCTTTGTGAGACTTTGGTTGCTCAGAATTGGTTACCTTCTTGTGATACTCTGCTTCTTTGTGAGACTTGTGTAGCTCAGAATTGGTTACCTTGTGATATTCTTTGTTTCTTTGGTTGGTGGTTATGTGGTATAGTGTTTCTTGATATGGTTGGTTATAGTGTTTGTTGCAATGCTTGTAGTGTTTGCTGTAATGGTTGTGTTTGTTGTGATACTGCTTTGTTGATTGAGCTTTGTTTGTAATCTACCAAAGCTGCAATTTGTGGAATCTTATTGTTGCGCTTTGCAGTTTGTCGAATCCTTACTGTTTGGGCTTGTGGCATGCTTGTTTTTGACAGCCTTGCTGTGGGTTGGTTTTGACCACACCCTCCCCTGCTTTCTAGTGATACTTGAGTATGGAATCTGCTGTTGAGCTTTGCAGTTTGTGGAATCCTTACTGTTGAGCTTGTGACATTCCTGTTTTGACAGCCCTTGTTGTGTTGTGATAGAGAAGAAATTAGAAGATCAATCAAAAGAGTAATTGTCGACCGAGAAGGTATTGAAATGAGACAAAGATCTAAATCTCTTCAAGAAAAAGTCAACCTTTATCTAAAAGAAGGCGGTAATCCCTCAAGAACTTAGTTGACTATATCCTCTCTTTCTATTGTATTTAACTATTTATATTTAAATTTCTAATAACTCTGTGTGCATTTTATGCTTCAAATTAAATTACAAAACTCAAACAAAGATTGAAATTTTATGTCACTTACAAGTTTCAAGGTGAGACCAAAGTGTGTACCTTGATACGACAGTTACATAGCTTTTATGTCACGAATCAGAAGATGATCCACCTTCCGTCAAGCACTGTCTTGCAAATTTCGCCATCTGATCTGCTGACTTCCTAAACTCATCTTTCCTATCCTCCATTAATTCTCTCACCGTCTTCTCTATAATCACTCTGTCACAAGTATCCTTCATGTCCAAACCCAGCTTCCACACTTCCCCCACAAACCTACTATTCACTTGCTGGTCTAAAAAGTAAGGCCAACATATCATAGGTACACCTTCAATCACACTTTCTAAGGTCGAGTTCCACCCACTGTGTGTCAAAAACTCACCCACAGCACTGTGGTCCAAGACCTCCTCTTGTGGGGCCCAACCTATGATGTAGCCCCTCTTATCAGTGCCTTTAGACAGTTCGGGTGGGATCTCAGCTGAATCACTGGTAATCGAGTCTGGTCTTGTGACCCACAAGAAACGAGATCCGCTGTTCACCAACCCATACCAGAACTCAATGTATTGCTCCTTTGTCATCACAGCAAGACTTCCAAAGCTAACATAGATAACGGATTTTGGCGGTTGTGAGTCCAGCCATGTGATACAACTTATGTCTTCTTTCCATAGACTGTTTGAAGAAGGGAGTGATGAAGACGATTCACCCTCTAGCTTTTACTTGAGATGCGAGTGTAATGGGCCAATAGTGTATAAATTAGGACAGTAAGTGCGTATTTGGGACAACATTGGACCCTCCAAATCATCAAATGTGTTAAGTATAAGCCCATGAGCTCGTGGGTTTTCTGTACTTTCAGGGAGATAGAGCTGTAAGCTCGGGTCAAACAAGTTCCCAGAACGACAGAACGTTGGAAGGTCACGGCGCCTGAAGAATCCTTCCATTCCTGGTATGCTCTTTATTGGCATGTCCAAGTCGTCCCCTATAATAAAATAGCATAACCAAAAAAGTCAAACTACATACCAACCCTCGTACCATTGTCAAAGGTATGATGATTATGCAATTTCAAGAATATGAATTACTGCAAATAATGATGATGTTATGACATTGGCTTGACATTTTGTTTTTGCATGACACAACGTTTATACCAATTCTTTCAAAAATTCCATTCTAATCTGAGCTTTTGTATAAAGCAGAATCATAGCATATAAACAAGTCACCAATGGGCCTTTGGTCGATTAGTATTCGGGAAAAGTCT
Source organism: Artemisia argyi (assembly GCA_030686995.1). Lineage (NCBI taxonomy): Eukaryota > Viridiplantae > Streptophyta > Magnoliopsida > Asterales > Asteraceae > Artemisia > Artemisia argyi. The sequence goes on along the minus strand of CM060689.1, from coordinate 13,907,318 downwards.
CCAACCGAGAAGTTGTGGGTTCAAGTCCGACGAGTGACGAAAGTGAGATTGTTGTGTTGTGTGAGAATGTATATATTACAATGGTGTGCCCAAGTTTGCTTTAAGAAAAGCATACAAACAAGTCAAAATGCACAACCACTTGTAACGAAGGGCAATAATTAATATTCAAAGCATAGGAAGGAAATTATCTATCAGTTGTACTACCAAAGGGTCATTGGGTCAACACTGCGTAACTGTGTCAACTAATGAATATGTTGTTGGTTAAGTATCTTGTTAGAGATATTTGTTAGATAGCGTCCGAAAAATTGCAACTCTAAGAAAACTTATATCATCGTTAAGTTGTTACTACTCACTAATCATGGACAAAACATTCATTATCGTCTACAATCTCCATAGACTACAAGTGTTGAAGTTACTCATTAATCTATACATTTTGTAAGTTGTATTAAATCTATTATATAATAAAAGAAAAAGTAATTTCAAAAATATTTCAGAAAAATGAATGTATAACAAGTGTAGTTATTTAAATATAAAGAATTTATGCCAGCTGATATAAGTCAAAATTGATGCACAATTTGATCAATATTGATTTTATACGTAACATGGGAAAAAAATTACGCAGGTATCTGTTGTTGAGCTTTTTTTTTTTTTTTTTTTTTTTTAAGAAAACTTAAATAATGTTATATTTTGATCAAGCACCACCAAATGGCCTCGTGTTAAAGTCGATAGGTGATTTTATCTGTTCTCGTGCCAGAGATAGACAATTGCACATGAAAGTTTTTTCACAGTGCATTTTCGGAGTTATAACGCTTATGCCTTAAACTTGGTTAAATCACAAAGAATGCTTTTGGAATTTAATTGAAAGGAAAAGAAGAGAAATTTGGTGGGCAAGTAAACACCCAACTTTTGTATAAACCTGGGACATAAACAAGGAGGAGAGTTATATTAAATACCAAACTTTTCTTACATATCAACGGACTCATCCCATCATCCATCTAAAAATAAATCAATGGTTGAGATTAAAGCATTTTAATTTTTCACCCGTTTTTTATAATTTAAATATCTCTTAAACCGTTAATCGTTAAGCGAAAATAATTACACCATCGCGACGAGCATTTAATTATCTTTCTATATACGGGCGCTTTGATATACTTTCGACAAAAAAAATCATTTTGTTCACGTTTTTTTTGTGGCCGAAAAAATCATATATGATATATCATATAATACTTTTGACAAAAAAAAATCATTTTTTTCACGTTTTTTTTTTCGTGGCCGAAAAAATCATATATGATATATCATATATATATGATATGTAATATCATATATGATTTTTTCGGCCACGAAAAAAAACGATTTTTTTTTTGTCGAAAGTATATCAAAGTATCCGTCTATAAAAAGATAATTAAATGTTCGTCGTAATGGTATATTTTTTTTCACATAACGATTAACGGTTTGAAATATATTAATATTTGGAAAAAAGGATAAAAGTAAGTTTTTTAAATTGTTGAGATTAATTTTATCAATTAGATCAAATAAAGATGGAGGGAAGATTGATGGTGGATATTAGTCGGTATATGTTAAATTATAAACAAGTTGAGCTTTTATTGAGTAATCGAGTCTCTAACTTTATCGATCATCGAGCCTAAAAAATGAGTTCTAAATTTTTAACGAGTCAATCTCGGCTTAAATTATTATCCACCTTTTAATTTAAGTTATATGTATTTTTTTAATAAATGTTGAGGGGTAATATGTAAATACGTGTACCCTCTTTCTTTCTTGTTGTTGCTAGGGCTTGATTAAATTCTGCAATTCACTTGATTTGATTTTGTGTTATGCTTGAGTGACGTCTAGCTAATCTTTTTTAGTAATGTTTGTTCTAAACAGATTAATATTGCTCCTAGAGCTGGTAGGGATTTGGGTTATAAATGGATCATTTCAAATTTAAGCAAGGGCTACAAAAGGTGAATTTATATTATTAATAACATCAATAACATCTTTACAATACATTGCAACATCTACTCGATTGAAAACAATACCAGAAATACTAAAACTACACATGCCTATCCGATATCTGATACTACATATCATCCGATATCGATCAGAGAATTAATATCACTACCATCACAGAGAAATACCAGCAACAGACCAAGCTGCACTTTAGCATGAACCATGCCAATTTTGACTTCACTAGGTGAGAATACTTCAATTTTGACTTCCGGTAGATTAAATTGACTAAACTGTGCTATTAACAGTATGAACCTATAATGTTTTTGAATGCAGTTGAGTAGAATATGGGCTGAAACAGCAGACAATGCTAGGTCAGCTGCACGGCAGTTTGTTCTTGGTGGCCTTTCAGACAAATATTACGGTGTATCTAATTTCTGGGTTGCAGATCGAATAAATGTACTTACTTTTGATTCCCTTTGCAACTTTAAAATGCATTATTCTTTCATTCATATATCTGATTGAAGATCTGAATATTAGGATATTGACACTGAGGCATTGCGGATTCTCAACATGTGTTATGGACATGCAAAAGAGGTATATAACATGTTATATATTATTGACACTATTTGATCATTTCAGGACCTTCTTTTTTGAACTAATAGTTTTGTATGTCAGATTCTGGAGCAAAATAGGAGACTAATGGATGCTGTTGTTGATGCACTTGTTGAGAAAAGAAGTTTAAACAAACAAGAATTTATTAATCTAGTTGAGCTGCATGGCGTTATTAAACCCAGTCCACCAAGTATACTTGATATGAGGGCTATAAAGCGTGCACAGATGGAATCAGTGCTAATGAAGCACAAGGAAGAAACTAGACAGGCAACTATTTGATGTACAAAAGTCAAGCTTCGCACAATTTTTGAAGGTCTTCAATCTTGTTTCTCTTTATATATTATTTTTATTTTATATTTTTGGGTGTAAAACCAGACCTCTCTATTTTTGTGTTCTAAAAAGAAAGCACTTCCTTCAATCACTGTTACAATGGGCCAAACCAGATGAATTCTTACAAATGGGCCTGGCCGACTCGTCAACACTTTTTTGAACTTCTAAATTGTTATACAACAAGGGGTTTATTACCCGCCGCGTTACGGCGGGGCTTTTTATGACTTTTTTTGGTCGTTCGTGTTGTAAACGGTACCTAAACGGAAGGGCTGATTTACTTCGTTATATTGCAGAGTCAGACTAAATTTTTTTGTCATTGACAAAAGAAGGAAAGGAAATAGGCCAAGGTTATTTATTTTGGAATAAAAGAAGCGTATATGAAAGGCTGTAATATGTGTCAAATGGGGTGTCATTGTATGACTATGTGTTAAATATGTATGAATTGGATCACTATGTAAGATTGAATGGCCAATTCTCGTTCGGACCCTCGATTCGATTGTTTTCCAAGAATGTTGAGCCGGGTTATGTATGAAATGGATTGCGGCGGGGCAGCGGCCGTTCGATTGGCCGTGCGCATCATAAGACGTTCGGATTGCTGGTTTGTTTTATGTTGGTTTGTTTCCAACGAAAGTGGAGTGGATTATATCTACTGACCTGTTTATTGAGATAGTCACCTCGTCTTAAATCGTTAGGCAAGTGGGGTTTGTGTCTATCGAAAAAGAATTAAATGTGCTAGAATTTATAAGGGGAATATGCCTAGCGTGTATGTTTTCTTTGTGCGTGGGTTTATATGTGTACTTTTAATGACACGTATGAAGCTCCTTTACCAATTGTTGGACGTGTGGATGATGCTAGGTGGCGTTGTCCTTTGTACTGATTGTTTGTTAATCTATTGTAACTGTGGTGGCTGGGAACATTTCGATCCATATTCCACCTGGCTATTACCGTACGAAGCTAAGTTGGATATTTTTTTAGACGTGATATATGATCATTCTTGTTTGAATCCGTACAAATTCCACGAATTAGGGAATCAATCCCGCCGTGATCAATGGCTTGGTTTCCTTCTCCGTTTCGGTTCAATTACTTATCTAAGATTTTACGTTTTATCTTTTTATTCCCTCCGTCTCAAATTATAAGTCCACTTTCATATTTCACAAAGTTTAAGAAAAGTGGGGCCCTTACAATACTAACCAATAAAAATTCATTCTCACCCACTTACAAGCATTCTCATTGGTTGAAATTAAAAGTGGACATATAATTTGGGACAACCCAAATTGACAAAATGGACTTATAAAATGGGACGGAGGGAGTAGTATATTTTTGTTCACTTGCAGATACGAGTGTAACACCCTTTTTTTTTTTTGCCCGATGTCATTTGTTATTGGATTTAGTTAACATTTTTTTAGGCCGATGTCATTTGTTGTCGGGTTTGGTTACTATCTTTTTTATTTATTTATTTGTTTTTTTTACGTTTTTTTGGTTTGTTTTGATGGATACATGTTTAGTATTATCCATCGGTTTTTCGGTTTTATCCGCGGGTATTGGTTATCCCCAATTGAATCTTTGCTGGACAAAATTGCGGGTATCCAGTTAAAAAACTCTACCGAAAACAAATCAAGACACCTTAATATTCAAAGTTTTTATAACTTAAATAAAACAACTTCAATATCATATCATACGATTTAACATCTCGAACCAATCAAGATAATAATTCCAAGAAAAAGTACAAAATTCAAATATCATTTATAATAGAGATCTAATTAATTCTTAAGTATTTGATCATAGAGATCTTAATCCAAGTATAAAAAAAGTACAGTCTTTTGATTATTATTATTATTATTTGAACAAAGAAAGATCAGTTAATGGGTGTGAGAACTCAAGTGTCAAGACTTGGCGTGAGTATTTGTTTAACTTTTTGTAATTACCAAGATATACTCATATAGGCTATTATAAGGAGTGGACCAAATTTTGTAAAGGTTCAAAAGTACACATCTTGGCTCTTTATAGTTTATATAAAATAGGCGGGTATACACTCGGGAAAACGGGTATGGTTAAAGAGGCGGGTATTATCGGAACCAAATCCGTACCCGCGAAAAAAAAATACTTCTACCGAAACTCATATTCAAACCTGCGAACCCGCCCCATCTGGTTCGGGTTACGGTTTTCTGTGCTTTTGCCATCCCTACATACAATGTAGCAGTTGCCAATAAAAGTCTTCCTTCATTTATCTATTTAAATCTTGTTTAATGAAACTAATTTATTATGATAATTGTTATCGGTAATTCAGTGTGTGTGGAGGTCGCTCAGTGATCCACCAACGCGCTCAAATAACGGTGTGCATTGGCTTATCCATTAATTAATGTTTTTGTTTTTTAGTTTTTTTTGTGCGTGCCTATAAATATCGGTTGTCGCATTACTTGCGCCATTGTCTTTCAATATCTGAGTAATCATGGATAATCACACTTTAAATGGCTTGCCCTAGTAGTAGTTGTTTAGTAATGATTTTAAGCTATATATATAGTGGCCTAAATCAATGGTGTGTAGGTTGGTTAAGTGTGTAGCTAGTTGCAAGTCTCTGGCGGATGGTTACGTGGCTTTTTTGTGGCGATTCAACTTGCGAGCTTTTGTTAGTGAAATGGTTGTAGTGGACTTTTTCGTTGTAAAGGTTCAGCTTGAATGAGTCTTTTGTTAAGTAAAATGCAATATGAAATAGATCTGTGTGTAAAAAAGTTGTATGTATTATAGTATGGTTTTTGGTGTGTTTAGTTGTTGGCCTGATGGTTGTATGGCTGTGTTGTGTTAATAGTCTATAGTTGTTGCAACCCTCCATTATGTGCAGGGGCGGAGCCAGGAATTTTTGTTCGAGGGGGCACACTTTGATAATTTTTAGAAACTACACTACAAATTGGTTCTTAAGGGGGGCAAATTACAAAAAAAACCCGATATTTTCGAAATTTTACACTACAATTTTTTTCGCAGGGGGGGGCACATGCCCCTTGTGCCCCTCCCTTATCTCCGCCCCTGATTATGTGCTCTAATAGGTATTAGGCCTGTAATGACTTAGCTTGTATAACGGCTTCAATTGATGTTGTGTATGTCGTAGGAGTTAGTTGTTGGTTGTCAACTGTTGGTGCTTATTTTAGTAACCGTTAGTTGTATGACGATCCGGCATAGATAATGGTTTGGATCAATGCTATGTACTGTGGCTTTTGTTGATGAGAAAGTTGATGTTTATATTAACAAATCTTCAATCTCATGGTGCATCTGTTATATTTTATATTAAGTGATTTTTTATTTTAATTTTTCTTTTTTTTACGTTTGTATGGTTTTTGATAATGTATAGCCTGTATTTTAATATTCTATGATGAAAATAGAATGACCGCCTATTTGTTTGTGTTGTAGGGGTATGCACTACGCTCTAAAAAAAGCAATTATAATGGTGTTTTCAATATTTACAGTCATCACGTCTAGTAACAATTTTTTTAGCTGTGTTGAGATCACGAGTCACGGAAACCGGATGGTCCTACATATCCTCTAACCCTGAACGAAAAAATGCATTTCTTAGAAGTCAAGCTCTTATTTGCCATGTTTTGAGAAGTTCATTGTTTATCAATATTGCTCACGCATATTTGCTGTTAGCATTAGTTTTAGCAATATTGCTTGGGCATATGTAGATAAGCATGTTTCACAAATACATTGAGAGTCTATTGACGACTATATTGATATATCGTTTTGGTTCTCTTATTTGTTTCTATGAACTTTGGGTTCCCGATAACTTTAGAGATCAAAGTCGGCAATTACTGAAGTCATATTTGGTAGGAATTACGTTACAAAATTCACAATTGTACACTACAAATCTGTGATCAATCAAATGGTTTCCTGTACATGACACTACAAGAATTCTGTCAAATACCCATGCACCAAATCCGTGGGCAAAAGATGAAAATTCGTGGGTAATTGCCTGATACCCACAGAATAGCCATAGATGCAGATAAATGGGTAAAAACTCCTAGGCTAATTCTTTACCCATGACAATTTGGATTCGTGTGTAACTTACCCACACCATATAGAGTGGGTGATTCTATTAAAACCGAGGGTAAACTTCTCATGGGATTTTATAAATGCCACAAAACCACCCATGAATATAAGTGCGGGTAATCCGTAGGTAAATTCACCAACATGTATAGCCACATCTACCGTATTTTTTTATGGGTAAATATTTCAAATCTCGAGTTTATTAATTATGATTAGCCACAAAGTAATCGTGGGTAAATCGTAGGTAAATTAGAACAACGATTTTTTTTAATATGCAGAATTTCATTAAAATTTATATAAAACAAAATACCAAAACATAAATATGAACAATAGCTTTATTATATTGATATCACATCTAAATACAATTAATACAGTAACTAATACATCCACAACTCTTTACAACGACAACAATATATGAGAATACATAGCTAGTGTTTGGATATTTCTAAAGCAGTATAATAATTTCCAATCACAAGGAATAGTAGGTCAACTATGTTACATATCAAGATATATTCACAATCTTTAGACTATGACAGTGCTTCTTTGTTGAGTAGGATGCTCAAACAGGATGCAAGCTTTCGATTGTACAGTTTTCACATGCTGGTCTTCACTTGAATCTGTAAATTTTTTTCCGTACCCTACATTTCATACATAGGCCATCAACTTTACTTATAATAAAGGGCTAATTACTTAAAAATGCATCAAACTTGACACTTTTTACCGTTGTATGTAGCCATGTTTATTTTTTTCTAATGTGTGACTGAACTTTCAAATTTGGTACATTGTGTGTATTTTGTGACCATTTTACCCTTAGTTTTTCCAAATTTCAAAGGGTAAAATGGTCATTTTACATGGCTGAATAGTCACAAAATACACACAATGTACCAAATTCGAAAGTTTAGTCACACATTAGAAAAAAATAAACATGGCTACATACAACGGTAAAAAAGTGTCAAGTTTGATGCATTTTTAAATAATTAGCCCTATAATAAAATGATCACAACTTCACAAGTTACCATGTTAACACGATTAACTAACCATTAATCTAGCACTAAGTAAAGTGCAGAGCAAGATGACCATGATAATCTAACATAAGTTCCATTGATTTAATGAAACTCATTGTTAGTCTACTATGTTGGCCTTATTATAAAATTGCCCAAATAGTATAAGAGTTCTACTAAAATGTACAGTAAGACTTAATAAAGAACTAACATTGAGAGCTTCAATTCCAAAGTCCCAACAATTGTAAAACCTCCTTAGACTTTACTACAAGTGAATGTAAATCTATGACCTGTATAGTATATCATAACTATTGAGTTAAAGTGATAACAGAAGTAGTTGAAGATGGACAAATTTGAATTTACACATACCATAAGCTCTTCAAAAGCATGCTGAATCATATAAATCCCCCTTCCAAATTTGCTTTCATTGTCAATATCCTAACAATTGCGTTATACCTGAACAATAAACAAAATAATACACTTAATCAATCCAATAATTTCATAATGGAATTAGTACATGATGTAACATTTAGACGCGAAGAGAATGTTTTGAGGAACAAAAATGTAAATACCATTAAAGATTAAATCTATAAAGTAACCACAATATCAAACAAAAAAAAAGTAAATCAAAATGAGCCTTCAAACATGAAACAACTGTTTCAGTTTCCAAGCAAAATTGCATCAGCCAATATATAATCCTGAAATCAACTAACCGCTATATTTACAATTATTTAATTTCTAATGTTACGTTGTTAGTTGTTACCCAATCTCTGCCCAAATAATGTTGCATAATCCTGGTTTTATGAACAAAAAACAACTCTGAATCTCAAAATAAAATAAATAATATACCTTCGATTTGTCACTTGTGGACCTGAAACTCCATTCTTTTCTCTTTTCAAACGATGGCACATAAAAAATGCCACTGTGATCGTACTGGTAGCAACACAACGATGAGATCTCACACTACAACAAGAGAGAACTAATTAATCACACAATAAAATCTATCATAAAACTCGATTAGAATTTAACTTGGTAACATGACAAATTATTAAAATCATGTAGCTACAAGAAGCTAATTAGAGAACCATAGCCCACGTTAATGTAAGAGTTAACTACATTTTTGGTCCTCGTGGTTTACCGGGTATAACAGTTTTGGTCCAAAATTTTGAAATGTAACGGATCTTGTCCAATATCCGCTGACCCGTAACACTTTTGGTCCAATTTTTGTTGACCGTTAGTTTGACTAGTTAAAAAACCATGAAATGACTAAAATACCCTCGGATGATGATGTCCAATGACTAAAAAGCCCTTTTCTTCTCCTTTATTATTATTATTATTATTATTATTATTATTATTATTATTATTATTATTATTATTATTATTATTTCTAAATACATATATTAAAAACACACACCACACAAACATGATCTGTACAATCATAAACATGACTTTTGCACCCCTTCTTCATATACATATGCAGTACAAACCTAAACCCAAGCCCAAAATTATTCCGGCGAGGCAGCATCAACCACCCATGACCTATGGACATCACCACCATACTTGACCCAAAGTAATTCCAAGCACTCCACTCTCTAATCTCTATGCATCCAAACCACCTATGACCTATGCACAACAACCACCACCACCACTTGTGACACTTCCACCCCATCACACCTTCAACCTCTTCACCACCACTGCCACCACCACTGCCACCACCATCAATGCCACCACCCATTAACTTTTGACTTGCAAAAGCTGTGATATCCTCTGAACCATATCACTCCCTGGCGCATGACCCATACCACCTGATTCTTACTATTTCGTGAGTCACAAAGAACAACTATCTCATCTTTATCACTCCCTAATAATCATTACTCCCAACATAAACGTAGAAACAGACCCGAGATCTGTGATATGTGGGTTTTCTTTAGATTGAAAGTTATAAGTGGGTTTTCGTTTAGATCGAGATCCATGATATGTGGGTTTGTGTGAATGGTGTGAGTTTGTGTCGTGGTGTTTTGTTATGTGTGATAGTTTGATTGATGTGATTTTGTTGCGGGGGGTGTTAGTGGTGATGGGTTGGTGGTTTGGTGGGGTTGGTAGTTTCGTGAGTCGGTGGTGGTGGGGTGGTGGTGACGTCGTGGCAGGGGGTGTTTGTATTGATGGTTCGGTGGTGGCCAACTGTGGTGGTGGCCTGAGTTAGGTGTGTTTTTTGTGATTGAAGAAGTGTAAGGATAAGTGGTGTATTTTTTTTGTTTTTTGTTTTTGGTTTTTGATTGAGTGGGTTTTAGGTGTGGAACTGTGGATGACTCATTTTGTTTAATAATGGGGATGAAAAGACAAACAAGCCCTCACATTTAACGGTCAATTTAAGTCAACTTAACGGTGTTAGTAAATTTGGACTAAAACCGTTACGGGTCAGCGGATATTGGACAAGATCCGTTACATTTCAAAATTTTGGACCAAAACTGTTATACCCGGTAAACCACGAGGACCAAAAATGTAGTTAACTCTTAATGTAAATTTTGGAAGGAGCCAAAAACGGTAAAAAAAAATAATAATAAAACGTGTATGGCCATGTGGGAAGTTTCACTTTTAATTTTGCCAAATTTGTTTTGCCGCCTCTAGGATTTGTTTTGTCGCTTGATGAAACCCCCAATTTTTATTTGTATTTTCATATTAAATATTCATTAATAATAATAATAATAATAATAATAATAATAATAATAATAATAATATGCGGTGACTATGGATGTCAGTCGGGTCGAGTTGGTCGGGTCGAGTTGGTCGGGTTCGGGTCAATTCGGATCGGGTTAGTCGGGTTCGGGTCAATTTGGGTCGGGTCAATTTTGATCGAGACAATTCGGGCTCGGGTCAAACCCATTATAAGTAAAATAGTCATAAATTTGTGACTTGGTTCTAATTTATATAGATATTTTATAAAAATATATATTAAGAAAACTAAAAAAAAACTTATTCGGGTCAAATGGGTCAACCTGAACCCGAGTTAGCCAAGCTTTTTCAATCTGATACCCGACCCTATTTAGTATTCAGGTTGACCCGAATAACCCAAATTCAAATTTTGACCCGAGTTACCCCGACCCGAATAGACTTAGTCGGGTTCGGGTCCGGGTCGGGTTAGGTATTTTAACACCCCTAGCGGTGACCTTACTGAAGCGGATCCGAAAGTTCAGTATGACTCGAGACATTAGGGCACGTGCTGCTACTCATATTTTTAGTAAGATCAACTTTGTTATAGCTAGAGGAGTGGGGTCCAAGTAGTATCTCGGCTTTCCACTAATTTTTTGTAAATCCTTTAAATTTTTAATAAAGTGATTAATAATAATAATAATAACAATAATAATAATAATAATAATAATAATATGGTGTGTGATGTTATTATTATTATTATTATTATTATTATTATTATTATTATTATTATTATTATTATTATTATTATTATTATTATTATTATTATTATTATTATTATTATTATTATTATTAACATGGTGTGTGATGTTCTTGTTGACATACGCTCTCGGTCAGGGATTTCGGCTCGTATATTGGGCTTAGTGGGGAAAGGGACAAACCCTTACGTACGTCTAGCTGATATGTTGTTTTACTCGTGAGACGGAGGGCTTAATGTATGTATTGATTTGACAGGGTCATCGCCTTTGACGTAAACGGGTGACCACGTCATGAAGCTGGTAACGAAGCTAAAACTTGCCGTTTTTCTTTCATTCTTCATCTAATCTAGCCTAAAACTTGTACATATATTGTGTTTGCATTCACAAGTACCTAAAACTCAAATAGAAAGCTTTTAAGAAAATAAACAATTCAATTAGAGGCTAAATGACCCCTAAAACTCGACGAATTGTTGCAGGCCATCCGTAATGTGACCCTTTCTGATTCTGTTGATGGCTGGAAATGGGAGTTGGACAAGTCTGGTTTTTCAGTTTCCTCTGCGCGATCCCATATAGACGAACACACTTACCTTGGTAGTTTCATGTCTACTAGATGGTTGAGATGTATTCCTTTCAAAGTTAACGTTTCATTTGGAAGTCGAGGCTCGATAAACTTCCTACTTTGGCAAATATGGATAAAAAAGGCATTGATGTTGCTACCCTTGCCCCATTTGTAATGCTCATGTGGAGAACGTTGATCATCTCTTTTTCTCGTGTGGGATGGCCCAGGATTTATGGGGTCTTCTGGCTAGATGGTGTACGTTGGATATTTCGGAGGTCTCTAACATCGTGGAATGGTTTTCTTGGTTAGATGTTGCTCATGTGTCAAAACATGCTAGGACTATTCTTGAAGGGATCGCTTCTACTATGTTGCGGTCTATTTGGAACTTCCGCAGTGCTTCAATTTTTTCGATGACTAAACCTAAGAAGGCGAATATTTGTGGATTTCATCTAGAAACCCAAAGTGTAGATTAGATGGCTATATGCCTATAGTGGTTAAGAAACCCTATTGAAACTTTTTTTTTTTTTTTTTTTTTTTTTTTTTTTTTTTTTTTTTTTTTTTTCTCTAGCGTTTTCTAGCTTTTAATATATTGTCGCCGTTGCAAAATAAATGACCCCTAAAAATAGAACAAAATTAGACCTCATTAGTATACCCTTGATAATCTCTAAAAGTAAATACACGCTAAAATAAAGAGGTGATTATAAATGTGGTCATGTATTTACCATAAATTAACAATAGAAATTACTAGTAACAAAATACCCATGGAAAAATGACGTGGGTAAATCTGTGGGTACATGTTTACCCACAAATCACCCATGACCAAATTGGATGCTTGTAATCTGTGGTAACAAAAACTTACCCCACACATTTAACCACGATAAGTTTCTTTATGGGTAATGCGTGGGGAAAAATTCTGTTTGAAAATATTACCCACTAAATTACCCACATATATATCCATAAGAACTTACAATGTGGGTAATCCGTGGGAAATATTTTGGCGCCAATTATTTACCCACATATCACACACCAAATATATTTATGTGGCTATTAGTGTGGGTAATTCCGTCGGAAATTCGAGGGAAAATAAAATCGACTTTGTAAGTCACCGATCGTGGGTAACGGGTGGGTATTAGGTGGGTAAATGCCCTCAAAAGGATAAGTGTGGGTAATTTTCGTGGGTATTTCATCAGATTCTTGTAGTGTGATATGAAGTTATGAACAACTTAATTGCCTATATAGTAGGGTAGTTGGTACTTCAACCATATGGAGATTAATATACAATTTGTTTCGGACGATGGAGATTTATTAATTTCAGTTTTAGATATATTACTCTGAATTTGAATGAAAATGGAGCAACCTTATTTCTTCAATCTCATCGAGAATCCTCATGGTGATGGCGGACTGTATTAAAAAAAAGGTTTAGATAATTGGGGGTCCGACTAGAAAAGATCAAACTCAAGATGGTGTATGTTTTTGTGAATCAAAGTTAACTTTTTTTCCCCAATAATCCTATATTCACAAAAATGGGGCCAGAAAGATGAACTTAAGCAATAAGCGAAGAGCATCTTACAATCAACAACAAAATTCGACACAATAAGTAATTTTCATAATTAATGAGCAATAGTTCTGAACAATTAATACATAACCAAAACACTTAACCGTAGCTTTAAATGAAAATATTTCTTTTAGATTGCCACTTAATTGTTGGTGAGTAGCTCCTGAAATAACTCAAATTAGTTTGTTAGCAAGTTTTTGATGTTTGATTACTATATGTTTTGTTTGTGTTATACTGGGATTGAAAGCATAGTTGTTCTTGTGATCCTTTGAATGCTTAATAGGATCATAGCAAATAACTTTACACGTATTGTTTCTCAAAGTGAAATTGAGCACAGATAATAAGGGATATTGTGATTCAGGTTTCGGCGAACCAAACATTTTGGGTTAATGTGTACTTTAGGGCACGGATGGGATTTTATCACTAACGAGTAAATGATTAAATTCTTAATACATACTAGTATTATAAAGAAAACAGGGCAAAAGCTGTCCAAACATAAAACCTCCTATATGAGTATTTTATAAGATAAGATGTTATTAAGCTAATATAGTATTTGTAATCATCTTTGAGTCTTTGACATGCTAATTGTATATAAAAAATCGAATATTCATTTGCTCTTAGAAATGTGAGACTTTAAACTTCACCTGTTTTTGCTTGGCAAAACTGCATGTTTTCTTGAAGTGAGCTGGAAGTTTCTCAATTTGCAATTTTCTAACAATTTTTCATTATAACATAACCTTTAATAACGTTTCCATGCTTATTGTAAGTAACAGAGGAAGAAGATGAACTGGTAACGCCATCACTAAAGGCAACCCCTAAAGCAACCATCACTGATATGATGAAGCTCCGAAAGAAATTTACCAAGTAAATACCATCTCCAACGAGGTGGCAACCACAATACCAGCCAAACCAAAGTACAGTCCTAAACATTGTCATCTAGAAACTGTCGTACCCAATTTTTTATTATTTATTTATTATTATTTTTTTATCACAGAGAGCAATATAGGAGCCATAAAGTAAACTACCTCGAGTATTGTTTCTATCTTTTTTCATAGTCAGCGATGATTTTGGTCCATATTGAAGATGTAACTTAAGCAATTTGAAGAGGAATATGTGTAAAAGAAGTTTATGGTTTATAATTTGTAGAGAAAATGATATTACAGTTACAAAACATGACATGTCAAAACCCTGTACGTAATTTTACATGATTCATGCACGTAATTGAAGTTTTTTGTTAAAACCCCGTGCGTGCACGAGTATTATAACTAGTGCTCAAATACAAAATATCAACAACTAGTATCATTTTTTGTTTTAAGCAATTTCTAGATTACCTTTTTTTTTAATTAAGATAATTGAATCAGTTAAAAAAAATAGAGTATTATTATTATTATTATTATTATTATTATTATTATTATTATTATTATTATTATTATTATTATTATTATTATTATTATTATTATTATTATTATTATTATTATTTAAGATGCAATGTATTTATCTAGATGTTTTTATGTACTTTTTTTCAGGTAAACATGGTTTTTGATTTTTTATTGACTAATCCATGAGGGTTGAACCCAACACTGCAGAGACTCAAACTAAGTAAAGCTCTCAATTTTCAAAAGATTGACGTGATCAATTCAAAATTGTTTGCATCTATACTATTTAAATGGTTTTGTAACTGAAAATCCGTTATTTTAATTTAAAAAAAAAAAAAAAGTATAAAATACTAGGACGCATCTACAATGGTAAATTTTTTAAGAAGATTTATAAGTATGTCATGTTACAATACATTATTTATAAAGTTTTCTTTTTATAAACCTATCTTTATTATGTTTTTAAAATTTTATAATCATCTCACATAACTCAAATATATTAGGTATGTGTTTAATATTTAAAATCTTTTCATTCTACATAGCCATGAAAAACAAATTTTTTAAAAGTTTTAAAGCTTTTTTCTAAAACTCTGCTAGTAAAGAATAATAAGTTTAATATGAACCCATTTTCTTATTGGAAAGACACCACTTAAAAGTATATCCTTGCACTTCTTCGCCCACATGCCTTTAACACAATCTTTTCTCTTAAAAAATCACTTCATCTTTGCACTTCCTAATACGTAATAATAACTCATACGAGTACCATTTTTATTTTATGCGTGTGAATTTTGTATTTCTCAAAATATAAAAGGTTTTTTGCATAACATATCCCTTCTATGTGGTTTTTAGTCACAACATAAAGATTTTTGGTATTAAATATGATATAACATGGTATAATATGATTGTTATAACATGAAATAATTGATATCTACTACGTATGTAATGCCGGTGCATTGCGGAAGGATAAAATCCATATTTTAGAGTTACATAGTTACATGTAATTTTATAAAGATAAAATAATGCCTGCAAAAATGTGATTATTATGAAGTAAATAGTAGATTTGTTTTTGTATAATATACTCCGTATGAGACAAGATACCCTAAAATACATTTTGAAATTCTAACATACTAGAGCAACTAAAAAAGGTTTTCTTACTACATTTGGGTTTGGTTGCTTTTTCTTCTATATTTGTTTTCATTATTTTATATCAATTTTTTCTTCTTTTCATTAGTTTCCGAAACGCGTGAACCATATGATCACGATAAACCCATATATGAACATTGAAACATTTTGTCACAACAACTTAGCTATAAACGATTTCACAGATTTTTTTTTTTTTTTTTTTTTTTTTTTTTTTTTTTTTTTTTTTTTTCTTTTCAAAATACGAAGGATTGCATATATCTGGATGAACTTGTCAATCAAAGTGATCTAATTAACTTAGCTATACACAGTGGCGGAGCCACGAATTCTAATCAGTGGGGGCATCAAGCAATAAGAAAAATTTGATAACGGGTTGATGTTTTCTAGTCAAATTTAAAATGAGTCGTCGGGTCGGGTCGGTTTTTATCAAACGCAAAACCACATCAAAAGTAAGAAGAACTCACACACACCAAACTTGTGTCCAAGCAATTAAACTTTTTAAATCAGTTTGATTAATAACAATATGTATGCATTTATTAAAGTATGGAATACATTTTTTAAATCAAACTATAACATAAGATTTTATATTTAACTTGAACTAAAACAATGTAGTGTCACTACTAGAAACCAAAATGTATACGTATTCATGTTAAGGATTAAAATTCCTAATTCAAATTAGTGGATCTTTAGTTGTAAGTAATGTAAGTATTACACGCCTTTCAAAGTATAAAATGTGTATCAAAGTAGATAGATATGTAATTGTATTTATTACACACATTTCAAAATTTACACTGTTAAAATCGTATTCCCATCACCATCTTCCCTTTTTGGTTCTATCCTCCATTTTCACCTCTTCCGGTTGAATAAATCCAGAAAGAAGAAAAACATATTTGAAGATTAGATTGGTGATATTTTTCTTACCAATGATGTCTCGATTCCAGCTCCTCACCACCACCACCACCACTACTCAACCACCACCACACAACATCCCTGCAGGCGGAGACAAATACCTCCAAATAATCATTATTGCTGCTGTCGCATTGTGCCTGCTTTTTCTGGCAGTAGTACTAGTGTACTTCAGATGGATAGCACCAGCAGCAGCACCAGCACTAGCACCAAGGCGTCTGAGGAGGGAGATACTGAACAGACTACCCAAACAAACCTACGAGGAGGGTGAGAGTGGGTCTGAGTGTATAATATGCATAACCGAATATGAAGAGGGAGACGAGGTCCGTGTTTTGCCATGCATGCACGTCTTTCATGTCACGTGCGTTGACAAATGGTTTGACTCCCACTCCACCTGCCCAACCTGTCGCCACTTATTGGTTGACTAGCTACTACTTTTATTTTTAATATTTTATTATTGTAACTTTTTATATTTAATTTTATATATACAATCTTAGTCTCAGTGTAATCTTTATATTTATATATTACTACGTAATTAATTAAAGTGTAATCTTTATGTTTAAAGTCTCTATTATCTTGATAACAGTTTTAGGATCGAGTGAAACATGTAACTTTGTACCAATAATAAATTAATAATGTGTAAACTTAATTATTGCTTTTTCATTTTCGGTTTTGTTTTTTGAAATTAAAGTACGTGGTGCTTTGCAGCAAATGTGAAAAGACGAGGGACCAAATATATAGAAGCAAAAGTAACAAACAACAATTGGTTTCGCAACAAGCAAAATAGCAGCTATAGAGCACTTAATAACTTTATATTTTTTTTAGTAGTATTACTTCAAAATCATAATTTATAATCGAACAGGTTGGCAATAAAGGTTTTTCTTACTCTTTTGGGTTTGGTTGCTTTTACCAATATTATTCTTTTTCCTTCAAAGTTTTTCTTCTTTTCGTTACACCCTTTTTCTTCTTATAACCATATGATAACGATTAGCCCATCCATATATGTAGATTTACACCTTTTTTTTTCGTGTGGATATTAACCAAACTCAATTCAAATCTTCGACACTTGAAAACAACTTAGACATAAAATACAAACATCTACCTATATGTATAAAGAACTTGACAATCTTGTGATATGATTAAAACAAGTTTTTACTTAATTCTAGTTGGATCAAACCTAAGAAATGAAAATGTTTGAGAAAAGCAAACAAAAAGTGATTGCACCAGAATTAAAATGCAATAAACAAATATATTTATAACCCACTTAACATATTGGAAACACTACTTGTCAAAGTGTACGTGTTTAGATTTTAGGTATTGTCTAATTAACCCTACC
Source organism: Artemisia argyi (assembly GCA_030686995.1). NCBI lineage: Eukaryota > Viridiplantae > Streptophyta > Magnoliopsida > Asterales > Asteraceae > Artemisia > Artemisia argyi. The sequence goes on along the minus strand of CM060689.1, from coordinate 13,889,117 downwards.
TATAAAAGCACTCAAAAACCAACGGATCAAAGCCATTCAGGAGAAGATTAGTATCTTTAAGAAATTTGTTTGTATTATATTATAAGCTCTTCTTTTGAAACTAATTTGAGAATTTAATTCATAAATTCCTAGTAGATATTCTTTGTAGAAGCAGACACACTAATCCTGATACGACGACTTAAATATTAACTATAAAAATGTTAGAAATTTTAACACATCCACTAAAAAATGTTAAATGTAATTAACCTCAACATGTACACTCAAATTTACCCGTAAAAAATATTAAGTCTATAAATCAATATAACTTTATTGAAATGTAAAAAGGATATGTATTCTGCCAGTCATATAAATCGAATCTAGTTTGTCATAATCAATTTATCATATCAATTCAAAAGATTCTCCGAAACATTTTGTAATGTTTTATCGAGACTTGAAAATTAATTGATACTAGAATATTTTCGTATCAATAATACTGGTCAAATTCAACATCTTTTGTTATGTTACACTAGTAGTAGATCAAATTAAAGTAAAGTAAACAAACTTTTTGCTTAAAATAAAACTAGATAACAAAGACAATTACCATAAGATTGAATAGAAAATGATATTTCAAACTGCAAAACTACCAAGGCGGTGTAGAAACAATGTAAAAGTATCACTATAACACGATGTAACGCAAAGTCTTTATGTATTTATTTTCTTGACCGGGAAACATTCATTCTAACTAATCAAATGTTATGCAATTTACGAGTGAACCATCAACAATTTTTGATGTGATATCCATTGTTTGGAACACTCTTATTACATATATATAAACTTCAAATTCAACATTGCTTCTGCCTTCGTAAATCATTGTAGAATCGGTTTATAAACTGCTCGGCCGCGTCATCTACGACGTGACTGTCCTCGTCCACGCTACTCAATGGAAACGGAGAGTCAGTAACCCTAAGTTTCCTAACCATTGGACTCCTCCCAAACCCTGGGAGAACGGATGATGTGATGAGGCGAAAAATGAACCATTTTTAGGGGGTCATTTAATCCCGGATTTGAATTTATTTGATCAAACATTGACCTAAATCGTTCCTTTTGTCATTTTAGGTACTTTTGGAGTGAATTCTGGAAAAGGAAGCATTTTGGATGTTTTTGGAGCATAAAAGTGAAGAAAACGGCAAAGTCTTAATTTTCCTTGCCGGGAACAGTACCTGACGGCGTCAAGAGTCCTCATGTGACGGCGTCAAGAGTAAACAAGAGGTGGAAGTGGTGACGATCCAGAGAAATCGTGACGGCGTCAAGCTTGGCCGTCATGGTTCATGATATGGTGACGGCCTAGAACTCAATTACACATGACGGCGTCAAATCTGGATCTAGGCAATCCGATCTCATTATGGGCGGCGAGTTGACGGCGTCAGAAATTCCTTCTTGATGCTGTCACCCTGTAAAATCTATATATAGTTTTGCAATTTTCATTCATTAGTGTGGAACTTTAGAGGGATAACTTTGGAGAAACCCTAGCACGAATTTTACTGTTCTTTCAAGGGTTTTTACCCTTTGAAACCTTTTATGTTCAATTGAGATAAGTATCATTTCAATTCATTCAATATGTTTATGTGTTGTTTGAATATATCTTACGATTGTCTTGAATTTAACATGCTAGGCTAGTTCTCTTGTGTGTTTGCTTAGATGTAGTGAAACCTAGATGTTGATTATGGGTTGATTGTTTGTTTATAGTTGTTACGGATGAATGATTTCGGTGTTAGGCTTAAGAAAACTGGCAGACTTCCATAGGGTAACATGCTTGAACGTCTTAAGAAAAATGAACCAATGCGTACTAGGTTATTATGGTTGTATTTAATGCATGAGCGAATTCTAATGATCCCATGTTAGGAGCTTCTTGCAGGCTCGACATAGGAGTGAAGTATGATCTTATAGAGTTGGGGAAGTACGTACGCCACCCCACGAATGGTATTAAGGAATGTAACCCGTCATCCACGCAATTGTAACAAACTATCAACTTGTAAAAGATATCTAGGGAGTAATGAAATCTAAGTAAACACAACTCTCCCCATTATTGTTCACACCACTAGTTTAATTAGCTTTATTTTCATTTCTCTTATTTTATTTTGATTGCATCTTAGTAATTGGGTTAGTTGGCTAGCAAATAATTCCGCCCACTCTTCCAAAACCTGAGATTTTATTTGCTTTTATAAAATATAAAAATACAAAAAGAATCATCCCTCACCTTTATACCTAGTTTTTCGGCTTTCCAATCCTAGCGACACTATTCCTGAGTTGAACGATCAATCCCCCGGTACTTGTCACTATACTATACTACAACGATCAGGTATACTGCCTGGTGGGGGTTGTAAGCTTCTCGAGATCTGGTGCGATTCCCACGTATCATGATGCATTCTCGCTATGAATAATTTCCTTTGCCTTTAAAACCGCAACATTGACAGCCATCATGTCAAGGTCCTCGTTCTTTCGATTGTTGGAATGATGCTTCTTGTGGAATAAAGAGAATGGATGGTTATTTGTAGAAGGACTATTGCTAAAACTAAACTCGTATTCACCGGGTGGTGGGTAGACATTTGTCTCGAAATTAGCAGCCCAATTGTTGTGGTGGTGATGGTTGTGGAACATAACATAAAGTTGACAACGAGCATAGACATGTTTTTACGTTGAAGGATGTTTTAACTTTTAACACTATGTTGTAGCAAATCTCAACAAATCGAGATTGTAAATGCTAATTAGTTTCGACTTGAGACAAAACAATGAGATAAGCACTTTCAAATGTGATGTCAATAAGCCACACTAATTATTTGGATAGTGGATTCTTTTATGTAATACTTAAATGTGTAGAGGATTCTACTTATTAGCTTTAATGACCTCAAAATACGAATAAGCATATATATATATATATATATGGGCAATTGGCAAAAAAAAGGAATCATACCTGCCACTTTTTGTCATTGTATATAGCGTTTTTTTTTTTTTTTTTTTGATTTTAGCACAAACCTTTTTAAATCGTTCCATTGTGTATACTTAACTTTTTAAATCGTGCTATTGTGTGTACCATATATATATATATATATATATATATATATATATATATATATATATATATATATATATATATATATATATATATATATATATATGGGCAATTGGCAAAAAAAAGGAATCATACCTGCCACTTTTTGTCATTATATATAGCGTCTTTTTTTTTGATTTTAGCACCAACCTTTTTAAATCGTTCCATTGTGTATACTTAACTTTTTAAATCGTGCTATTGTGTGTACCTTGTGATCATTTTACCCTTACTTTTTTTAAATTTTGAAAGGTAAAATGGTCATTTCACATAGCTAAAAAGTCGCAAACTACTCAAATGACATGATTTAGAAAGGTTAGTGCTAAAATAAAAAAAAATAATAAAATAAAATAAAAAATAAAAAAATAACGCTATGTACAATGACAAAAAGTGACAAGTATGATGCTTTTTTTTTGCCAATAACCCTATATATATGTATATATATATATATATATATATATATATATATATATATATATAAAGTTATATATATATATATATATATATATATATATATATATATATATATATAAAGTTAGGATCAAATAAGAATAAAAATTAAAATAAGAAGGGTAAGAAGAAACCACAACCACACATTTCAGATGCACCTACAAAAGTAGATGCATCTCCCGTTAATTTTCTCTCCTTTATTTGAAATATGTGACTATAAATCCTTCTTATTCTTCTTATGTTATTTTTTCTTCTTACTGGATCCCATATATATATATATATATATATATATATATATATATATATATATATATATATATATATATATATATATATATATCGAAAGGTTAATGTGAGAACTTTCTTAAAGTTGTAAAAATGAGAACTATTTTAAAATACCATTAAAACATTGATATATAACCATTTTAGCAAAGATGCACCAAAATATTATATATTAATACAAGTTAAATTAAATCGACTAATAACCAACTCATACATGAGAAACGGATTACTGGTAAACAATTAAAATTTTGATACATATACATTAAAATCTCAAAAAACTAATTTCTTATACATAAATTGATACACCTAATATACAACAACCACTAACAACTTGATACACAATATTAAACCTTGATACACATTACACGTTGAATCAAAGTGTATCACTTAGTTTACGTCAATTTTCATAAGAAAACCCATCAAATCTTTAACAATTTAGTTGTAATTAATTATGTTTTTATTTTCTATTAAGTTGAGTATCATTTGTGAGATTTTGGTTGGTTCTCATTTTTACAACTTTAAGATAGTTCTCATTTCATCACAATATATATATATATATATATATATATATATATATATATATATATATATATATATATATATATATATATATATATATATATATATGTATATATATATATATGTATGTATGAGTAAAAATAAAATGTCTCTTATAATAAAAAGTATAGAAAGGATTGTGAGGGCGACATATGTCACCCCCATGCCACATCATATGACACGTGTCATCCCCACCCCACCCATCCCAAAAAAAAAAAAAAAAAAACATGTATGCAGTAACCAGGATGCAGTAACTTTATAACCATGAATGCAGTAACCAGGATGCTGTAAAATCATAATTGTGATGCAGTAAACGTGATGCAGTAACTTTATAACAGTGATGCAGTATAAATTTTTGGCGGGAAAAAAAATTTTTTTTTGCCAAAAAAAAATAAATTGGTGGGAAATTTTTTTTTCTGCGGTGGAGAGGGGGGGGGGGGGGGTTGACACGTGTCATATGATGTGGCATGGGGGTGACACATGTCACTCCCACAATCCTTCCTACACTTTTTATTATAAGAGACTTTTTATAATAACCCCACCATATATATATATATATATAGTGTATCTTTATTTTCAGAACCCTGTTAAGTGCGGGAACTGCGAAAACTCTAATTTTGCATTAAAAAACATGCATGTTCATATAAAACATGTATGTTTTTTCTTACATACACTTTAATACACATACCTGCGTGACATATATGTTCATATAAAACCCTGTTAAGTGCAACATATCAATTCAAAATGGTTTTATATGAACATGTATGTTACGCATATATGTGTATTAAGGTGTATGTAAGAAAATATACATGTTTTATATGAACATGCATGTTTTCTAATGCAAAATTGGAGTTCTCGCAGTTCCCGCATTTAACAGATTTCTGAAAATAAAGCCCATATATATATATATATATATATATATATATATATATATATATATATATATATATATATATATATATATATATACTAGCTTCAAGGCCCGCCCGATAGGCGGCTATCTTTTAGAATTTGTTTATGAGAAAAAAGAAATTGTAAAATGCATGATACGTCTTATAGAAAAACAGCAAAATGATGAAAAGGTGGAAAACATTAGCGAGAACAATTCACATGTTATAGTAAATAATGTTTACCTATACTAACCTCAATAAGTTCAGTGTATATTGTGAACTTTTTACTATCAACTTAAGCAATCCCACCATAATTTGTACAATGTCCATCAATAGCAACCACGATCTCTTCTGTCTAGTAGTCTTTCACTCTTTCCCAGTATCACTCATTTCAGTTGCAGTTAACTCTAATCACCAATCTCTCCCACCATTACCTTTACCAACCACGATACCTTCCCCTCGTATTTCGCATCGCCCTCCCTAGTATAACTTGCTACATAAAATAAAAAACCAATAGTTAATAAATAATTTTGTTGTGACAATATATAGCAGCTCAACATTGAAATAAATAATCATAGGATCATCCATTTTTATTCAAATTTATTTCACTTTGTTTACTATATACTAATTCTTGATTTAAATCATAAGTACGTGTAGTCATTAGAGACGAATCATGCTTAATAACTATAGAAATAAACATACAAATTTTGCAAGAATGAGCAAGTCTGTACACAACATACCAAATATAATAGTATATGGTCATCCTGCTACATTTTAATGCAATTATGCATTTTAGCATTTCATAGGTAATTTATCTCAAAATTCCAAAGACAATGATTCAAAGGCTTTTCACGAGCAATCTGACCAGAAAAGCATAAAACTTTGCCACATGTACTTCATTTATTGCCATTTTTAAACTTCAGCTACGATAACTTCACAAAATGTGGCTATTGTTAAATACCTCAAATACACCCCCTCGTTTTAGCTACTGTATTGGATCCTTCAACATACTTCCTTAAAATACTTCGGGTTCAATTTCTTATTTCGTTTATATCCCTATATTATCATTGCCTTAGATATCAGAATTATGATTCATTCCATTTGAATATATCATAAGATCATCCATTTGCACTAAAGCCTAATACATTTTATATATTTCTTTCAGTGTAATTTCATCAAACACTTGGTGTGGACTTTCTTTCTCAACAACTAATTTGTAGTTCAAATGCTAAACGACATTAAAAAAAATAATAAATAAATAAAAAATAAACAAATTTAGTTCAAGAAAATCCTAACTAAATAACACATAAGTTAACAAATAACAAAGTAAATAATTTTTTGAGATCAAATTAATAATTTTCAAAAAATATGCAATTGACACAAAAAATTATCAAAATAAAATTTTAAAACATGTAATTGATACAAAATTTATCAAAATAATAATAATAATAATAATAATAATAATAATAATAATAATAATAATAATAATAATAATAATAATAATAATAATAATAATAATTGATACAAAAATTATCATTACCGTCATCGGCCGGGAAGATTTTGCCGTCAAATAGGTGACCAAAGTCTGAGAGGAACCCTTGGATCCGCATTAAAATCAACAATCACAAAGTCTGCCGGAAAATGGAATTTTCCCACTCTTACAAATACGTCCTCGGCAATACCGAGGGGACGATATATTGAACGGTCTGCAAGCTTAAGAGTCATGCAGGTGGTGGTGAGTTCCGGAAGAGAGAGTTTCTTCCATACTGAATAAGGCATCAAGTTGATGCTTGCACCAAGATCGGCCAGGGCGAAGCATTCAACCATTCCTGGGAAGATACATGGGATGAGAAATTTTCCCGGGTCTCCCAGCTTTTCGGGAAGCTGTTTCAACAGAACTGCAGAGCAGTTTTCATTGAGTGGAGTTCGTGCCATTTCGAACAGTTTTTCTTTATTGCTTAGTAGGTTTTTGATTGTCGCTGCGAATTTAGGATTCAAAAGGATACCATCCGCGAAACTGATGTCAAAGTGTAGATCTTGGAAATTTTGAAAATTTTCTTCCATCTGGTGATTGGCTTTTTTGCGGAGCTTTTGGTCTTGTAATCGTGAGGGATATGGAATTGACGGTTTTGGGTTGGCTTTTGGATTTTCAACAGGGTTTTTGGGAGTTTCAAACATAACTTTTGTCGGAGTCGGGACCGGGATAACTAGAGGAGGGACGTCATTGGTACCTCCGTTGTTAGTAGGAAGTATTGTGTCCGTTGTATCCTCAGTTTCACGCTCCTCTACCTGGACAGGAGAAGAGGTAGACGGAGCCGTGGATCCTTTATAGGAAACTCCACTTCTGGTTGTGATCGCTTTTACATCCCCCCTCAGATTCGCGATCGTGTTGCTGGGTAATGTACCCAAGCCCGAGGGTCGATCATTTAAAGACTTCTTGATTTCGGAAATCTGGCTGACCAACAACTTGTTCATTTCTTCTTGGGATTTCATAAACTGTTTCAATAACTCATCGGATGATGGTCCAGTTGGAACAACAACTTGAGTTTGGTTAGAAAAATTTTGAGCCCGGTTGTTCTGGAAATTCCCTTGATTCTGATTGTTGTTACCATGGAAATTGTTTCCTTGTTGAAAATTACCCTGTTGGTAATTGTTTTGACCTTGATTGCGGTTGAAGTTTCCTTGGTTCTGATTTTGGAAAACCTGGTTTTGACCAGCATTGAAATTCCCTTGGTTGTTAAAACCTTGATTCATCTTATTCTGGTTCTGGTTAAAATTCTGGTTTCTGTTTTGACCATTTTGGTTATGGGACTGATTGAATCCTGGTGGTCCAAGGTGGTTATTAGAATGATAGCTCAACAGATTTCGGTCCCCTTGCGGTTGGTAAGAATTACCCTCGCGTTATAGGATCCTTGATCTGCGTACACGTTTTCATGAGCGAAGCCACCGGAGGCTGGGCACTCTGTGTACGGATGTGGACCACCGCAAGTTTCACAACTTGGGTTAACAACTTTGACGTGCTGATTATGATTTGTCTGATGGATACGTAAAACTGCTGTAGACAAATCATTGAGCTTTTTAGCCAGGATAGCTATCTCATTGCTTGCCGGAGTGACTGATTTACATGAGTCGTTCCTCTCAGCAAAGGAGTCCCAAAAATTGTGATGGGCAGTCATGTTCTCGATTAAATCGTAGCACTCTTCAGGGGTCCTTTTCATAAAGGTGCCCCTAGTAGCAGCACTGATGGTGTCACGATGTCGAAGAGTCAAACCATTATAGAAGGTGTCGATAATGGTGACAAGAAGCATATTATGGTTGGGACATCGATCAATGACGAGTTTGTAGCGTTCCCACGCCTCAAATAAAGATTCGTCAGAAAGCTGTCTGAAGTTGCTGATATCATTCCTCAGCTTTGTTACCATAGATGGTGGAAAGTATTTGGCCAGAAATTTGGTAACCATCTCATCAAAGGTGTGGATCAAATTCTTTGGAAGTCGATCGAACCAGGCAGTCGCATGATGAGTGAGGGAGTAGGGGAAGGTACAAACGTAGGCCGTCTTCGGTGACGCCATTTTGTTTCATGCTTTGGGTGACAATAAAAAATTTGTTGAGATGCTTGTTAGCATCGTCACTCGGCAATCCGTGGAACTGACACGAATTTTGGACCTGTTGTATCATATGGTGTTTTAGTCCAAAGTCCGTGGCTCCAATAGTCAGTGGTGCAATGGATCCACCTCTCCCGTGCATGGTAGGCTGACATAGTTTCTCCATTGTTCGGGTGTCAAGAACTACGTCATCCTTGGGAGGTAGTGGGGGCTCGTCATCCATTTTTAAAGTTTTTTCTTCTTCAACAATACGTAACTCGGTTACATTTCTTTGGCGATTATGTTTTGCTTGTGAACGAGTGCGCATGCACTAAAAAAGTTTCAATTAAAACAAGACCGAGGCAAAATGACAGAACTTAAACCAATAACCACAATGTGAATGTCTTCTTTGAAAAAGGTACACCAATCACAAGGATACAATGGCAAGTTTTGATCTTTAGTTTGGGAACTTATTAATGTTCATACCCGCAGTTGGGTAGTATTCTGCCTTGGTTTTCGACGGTGTATTTTATGTAATTTATACACAAGAAAATAAAATGTTTTTGGCTTTTCATGTATGGGTGAAAAAACTTGGGAAATATTTTTGGAACTGATTCGTTAACCGAGATCGTTCCTTTAAGATTACTCACAGGGTGGTGGAAGAGAAGAATGGATCTCTTTTCAGTTCGCAATTTAATGTCAGAACTTGCCCTTACCACCTGTATAGGTTGTAATCTTAAAGATAACGAAGTAATTTAACTTCACGATTAATTTTTGTTGTTTATGATTTTTTTGGTGTTTTTAACACTTTAGGAAAAGTGTTAATAAACTTTTTGATATGATTATGATTTTTACAAAAAATGGGTGGAATTTGTACAGTGACGGTTTTGAAAACCACTAAACCTAAAAACGTTTTGAAACACGCAACAACCTCCCCAGCAGCGGCGCCAAAATTTGACTCCTCCCAAACCAACCACTCAACCGGGTGTGGTCAATAGGCTCACCTAGGTGGGAGGTGGGAGTGCAAGATATAAAATCCGTGGAAGTGCAGGGAAATCCCCGGGTCGTTAAGTCCCAACGAGATTGAAATTGTATTTGTAAACATTTTCGGGATACAGTGATTGGGAAAGTAACCAGATAATGATTTGGATTTGTTTTACACTACTGGAATGATTTGGATCAACAGTATTAACAATTACGGGCAACCGATATTTATAAACGTAAACTGAAATTAAAACAAATACGATTACGTGCTGGTAAAAAGGTGAGTTTTAAGCCAAAATAAACTACAGGGGGTAAAAATGACTTTTCTAAAAACTTAATGTTAAAAGAAAATTTAATTAAAATGAAAATTATTTTTTTGATTATTTTATTATTTAATATTAATTAAAACCTATATAAACTATTTAATAATTAATTAAAACTAAATTTTAAACTAATTCTAAATTAAGAAAAATATCAAATTAACTTAGAAAATTATGAAATTTTTTATAAAACTAATTAACCATCACAGGAATCCTAAAAAATTATAAAAAGTCTATGTAAATTATATTGATGCTATTTTAATAATTATTTACTTAATTATTAATTAAAATCTATTTAAACTAATTTAATTCTAAAAATTTCCAAATGAACAGTGAAAATTAGGAAAATTTTCCTAAAAATACTTTATAAATTATAAGACCTAGGAAAAATATAAAAATATACTTTTGCTTATAAATAAGCAGATAGAAAATTATTTTTTTGGTTTTTTAATTAAAACTAATTAAATTTAATTTAATTATTATAAATACTAAATTAACTCAGAATATTATGAAAATTTTTCTTAAACTATTTTAATATATTAGAAAATTAGGAAAATTATAAAATTGAAAATTGATTTTTGAAAAAGCTGAGCAATAAGCCAAGTGGCTTAAATAGAAGCTATCATTATTTTTAAAATTGGCTTTTCTTGGATTTTCTTTTACAAATCTATTTTAACACTGAAAATATGCAACTTTTACAAAGATAACTTAATTGGAGCTTATTAATAACCAGAATGCAAACCAAAAATCAAGACAGAAAGGTCTAATAAGCTATAAATGTGAAGTTTTAAAGCAATAAGCTACTACTAGGCTACAAGTTGAACAAAAAGCTATAAACACAAGAGATGTACATTAAATAAGCTCAAACTACTGAATAAGCACTTGGAATAATCCTGGAGATCAAATAAGCACTTATAAAAAAACCACAGGCCAAAACAGGCTATAAGCAGCCCTCTGTGGGGTCCACAGAAGTGACCAAGGGTCCAAACAAATGATGATCTGAAAAGATGGACTGGTAAGCATTCCAAAAAGCCAATAAGCAAGGCTTATGGCCTAGAAATAAGACAATGATGGGCTTGTGAATTTGGGTGTCTAAGCTGAGTAACTCAGTATACTGAGTGTGATTAGTACAACTTGGTGGCACAAATAAGCTATGGGCAAAGGATCAGAGATCCAAAATAAGCACTGGTATGTTGTGTTGGTCTAATAAGCTATCTAAAAATCCAAAAGTTGGGGGCTGGGGTCCACTGGTTAAGCCAGAATGAGCTTATGAAACTTGGGCAAATGCCCTGGTGCAGGGGAGGGTTCTCTCCCTGCAGGTCTAATTAAGCACTAGAATAAGCCACAGAAAAAATCTTAAAAATAAGCCAACATGATTTTTCAAAAGTTAAGCTGGTGGACTTTGATTTCCAAAAAGTTCAGGGTCTAATTTGTAAGACAAAAATCAGGAAAATTCCTTGAAAAATTGACTTTCTGCCTAAGCTATGCAATTTTGACTTTTTGATATGAACACCTAAGTTGACTATTGTGAGATTTGAGTGAGTCCTAGTGACTGAATAAGTTGTTTTAAGCTACAAGAAGATGAAATTAAGCAATACTAACAACTTATGAACTGATTTGATGATTCTATGAATCTAAAATCCTAACAGTGATCAAATGAGGTGAGATTAAAGATGATTTTGACTTTCTTTCAAACTAGGCCTTGTTTTTATGATTCTAAAAGTCTAATATGACCTAGAGTGACATGTTTCAAGCATAAGCCATGCCAAAAACACCCTGTGAGATCAGGGATTCAGCAAAACCAAACACCCTCAATAAAACCTGATTTCTTTGTTTCTTTAGCAATTGGATACTTGGGATTATGAAACTGCTTTTAATCAACTTATTGAGACTTAATAAGCTTAAATGAGCACAGAAGCTTAGGATTTAAACACAAAAACCCAGGATGCTATAAAAGCTAATTTGGCAGTGAAACTATGAATTTTGAGCACAAAGAGATTTATTGAACAAACAATTGATTTTAAACTACAACAAGGCTTAATTAAACTTAATAAGCAAATAAAACACAGAAATAAGCTATGATAAGCAAAGGAACAGTAAAACTTGAAATTTGAGAAAAATCTGTGGAAAACTAGAAGGGGGGGTTGAATAGTTTTACGTCCTTTTAATTTTATTATGAAAACTTGGTTTAGTTTTAAAACCTTGTTTGCTTTTAAAACTTTGATTCAATCTTATGTGAACTCAAATCTTGAACAATATGAACAAGTATATCTAAGTATGAACAATAATAATAATGTAAGCTAAGTATGTGAAATCAACACATGCATAACATAAACAATTATAGCTATATATACAAGAGATAAGTACGTAATCGTTTATCTTATAATCCTTAGTTATATTTTGTATGAAAACTATACTTGATCGAAATGATCAATTATATGTATGTAACCTTTTTAGTTTGATTGTAAAAACTTTGTTTTGTGCATGAAACTTTCGTTTGATCTTTAAGTAAAATCAATACTAGCACTATATGAACAACTATATATATACGTCTACGTCTACAAATGTAATAACGATATAAGCAAGATAATAAGTAAGATATGGAAAGATCTAACCGTGAGACAAAGGATTTATAGTGGTTCGGCTACAAGGACACCTTCCTTGCCCTACTTCACTCCTCGAGTCACCTACTCGAGAGTTTTCTTCACTATGTCAACAAGCTCCTTATGGCGGAGAAACCTTACACACCAATATACACACCACTTACACACCAAAGCTTCGTCACAACGAAATCACACCTTCTTCACAACTACTTCACACCAATCTACTACACACCTATCTTCACAACTACTTCACACCAACTATCTTTACTACAATCTAGTTCACACCTATCTTCTACACACCAATTATCTTCACTACAATCTACTAGCCAACCACACTATCTATATTCCTATCACAACTATCTACAATCAAATATTCACAACACACTACACAAAGATATATGTAAATATTCTTGATGATGCACCAATCAACTTGGATGTGGAGGTCACAACAAGTTGTAATACTTCTTGTCTTGGGGGATAGAAGTATTCTTCTCTTGCACTTGAGAGGATGAAGTAAGAATCACTTTGAAACAAAGGATAATGTATTTATGATCAAAGGATTTGGAGAATAGAAATGAGATCTAGAACAGAAAGTTTTGGGGTGCAAAAGGTGAGAAAATTCTGTGGGATGAACCAGTATTTATAGGGGGAAAAATTACTGTTCTGGAGCATGGCCGGTCCCCTTAATTGGGTGCCGGTCCCCTTAATAATTAAGGGGACCGCCTAGTATAATTAAGGGGGCCGCCTAAATAAAAAAAATATTTTTCTTCAGATTTTTTGTCTTTTTGTGGGGGAGGTTTTTCCTGAAGAATGTGGCCGTTTTTTGGGTAAAGATTTGAATTCAAAATGTTTATTTTGAATAAAACATTTCTTATAAATACAAAAATGTTTTGTATAAGTTTAAAAATGTTTGTCCCACTTTAATAAAATGTAAGGTTTGTAAAAATAAAAATTCCTTTGATCATAAAATGCATTAGACACTTTGTTTATTCATACCTTAAGTGATATGGATGCTAAAGTGAATATTTACGACTAAATACTTGTTTATGTCATAATTTGTAGTTCAATGAGTTTACATTTTGTGATTATCAAAACATAGAGATATCGATATATGTTAATAATGTTTTTAGGCATTATTTATATCAACAAAATCCTTACAAATGCATTCCTGCCAATATACCATGAACCAAGGACCGATGAACCAAACCTATAGGCTTTCCACAAAGCCACTAACCCACTGCCATCCAAAATGTATAGTGCTCTAAGCCTTGTCTTCCTTCTTTGTGTGATTTTTGATTTTTGACTAATTTTTTTGTAATTTTTGTTTTTTAAGTAAACTTAAATTTTATGCTTTATAAGCTTAAGAAAGCTTATAAGTAAACTAGTTTGAGCTTAAGTGAACACTAGATAGCAACTTTTAACCATAATAAGCTTAATATGAAATTTCTAATAAAAATGGCACAACTGAAACTTGAACAAAACAACTTGATTTTATTATTGAAATAACTTCAAAACACTCTGAGATACTAGGAAATACAATTTAGAACTAAGTTTTGCAACTAGAAAAGAGAATTTAATACAAACGACATAAAAATAAAACTAAGTAACTACTGTCTTGCTCTTCTCCTTCTTCTTCCTTTTATAGGCTTCAATTAGGGTTTCCAGAGCCTTAGGCACATATCCCACTTCAAATCCCAGCATTTGGATGCCTGAAATTCAATCTAGGCCCTCTACGTGTTTTGGCGGGAAAAAGGGGTATTTGCAATTTGCTCTGTTGCGTGTAGGAGGGGGTGGTGCATTAATTGGGGATGTTTTGTTAGGTGCAAGGTAGCTTTGGTGATGATGAATTTGGGTAGTGGTTTGGGCGGTGGAGGTGATGGGTAGCAGAGCAAGTGGTGTGGGGGGAAGGGGAAGGAGACGGTTAAACCAGGTTTGACCCTGGTTATTATTAGTGGTAAAGGGAGTGGAGTGGGCTGAGGGTATTTTGGGCCAAGGTGGAGTGGACTTGGTGGTTTGTTGGATCAGGTTTGTGTTTGGAATGGATTTGGATTTTGGTAATAATACAAAAGGGTCCGTTTGGTTTAGAAATTATGACAAGGACCAATTATGTAATTTTCTGGAAATAGAAGGGCTGGATTTAGTGTAGAATATTCATAATCATAAACATGTATGGTTACTTGTGGTTAGATTGATTCAAGAATAAAAAAGAAGAGATTTTAGAGAGAGAAAGTGAGTTGGGTGTTTTCTAGAAAGAGAGTTGAGAGAAAAAGTAGAATGTTAGATTTAATGAATGAAAATCACCAACCCTCTCCACATGTGGAGAGGGGTATATATATTATCCTACAAACGCCCACACCCGGGCTGTGGATCAGGCATACAGTGGGTAAAGACCCGTCCTTCTTCCACGGTGTTACTTAAACTAAACTAACTAATACATATAATTGACTAACTACGAGCTAACTAAAATGCTATTACATCAATTAGGTGACCGAGTCTTCTATAGGAATATCTGTATTCCTAACAATCTCCCCCTAAGCGAGGTCACCTTGAAATTAAGCTCTTTGGTCTTTAAGCATTCTTTCGTCTCTGTAGCTCGTAGGATCTGATTCTTCACTTTTCTACACACTTTGTACTTCAAGCAAGCGAACTTGTGATTTGAATTCCTTTGTGATGTGCGATCTTTGAGCTTCTTTGAGATCATCAGCCAAAGTAAATCTCCAAGCTTATCCATAGTTGTATTGCCTTCATGTGATGTAGTGACTTTAGGACCATCATGTGAGCTCACACCTTTCTGGATCAAGAGACTTTGCATTAGAGTTGTGGATCAGGAGACTTTTTCATCAGAGTTGCGGAAACGTTGTTGGTAGTCTCTCAACATTTGTTGTAGCAAGTCTCTCATCTTCATTGATAGTGTGGAGGATGTGTGAGCATGAGGTATGGATTGACCCGATTCAGCTGGAAACTGCAGCCATCAACGCCATCTTTATATGTGTCCCTGAAATAAAACAGTTAGCAATAAAGATAGAGAACGAATATGGCTTTGTCATTCGTTCTGCGAGGATAGACTACCCTCCGGTTTTGTGAAAACCGACCTGTGATCAGGTAGAGTCTCTTTAAAGAGGACTCTCCTTGACAGGAATTTCCAGCTTTTAGTAGTGAAATTTTCAAAGAATCCACTTTGGAATCTTCATACTTAGCATGTTCTCATACCGGAACGTCTCAAAGTAGACAGCACGATAGAGTGAATCGGTGAATGAATATTCACGGATTGATGAGAAATAGATTTATAGAAATCACTCGTGTGTCCTATGATAAGCATTTTTGAGACACGACGAGAGTTTTATACTTTGAATCACATTTCCATCAAAAATACTTTTGTTTGAAAGAAATTACACAATCAATGTGCTCGAAAATTAGTATGTGAGCACACTGAAAGGTTTTTGCAAAAGTATCCGTCAATCCATATCCTGGAACAAGTTTGATTCAATGTTGAATCGCACCATTGTTGCTTTCCAGTTGTCACTTGATCATTGATCCAAGATGGATCTCACATGTCACCTACCAAGAGCTTGAGTGATGTTCGCTCTAGAAGGATTTCCATATTCATTGTGAATATTTTCATATCACTCGGATGTTCTGGCAATACCACAAGGATAATGCGTAGGACTCTAAATATTTTCTCTTATTTTCCACATTGTGTGAAACAATAAGCATATTTGGAATGTGTGTCCTGACGAGATTTATGGATGATCTCTTTGGCTCTAGACTCAATAGTGCATTTTGATCCGCTCCTGGAGATTGGGGAGGCGTCTCCTGTTTTAGGTATCAACATAGCTCGCAATGAGCGGTCGATACATTGCACAGGGTTCCCCGTGAGAATGAAACAAGCTCTTTTAAGAGAACTTGAGTGGTTGGGAAGTTTAGTGCAGTGCGTCACTGGGTCCATGACGTCTTGTCTTCAATACCGGTGTTTCCTTAGTAATCGCCAGTAGATTATGAATTGAACCCGGTTTCTGCCCTAAGGTTGAATATATGGAGGGCTATTTCTTTTCACCCTTTCTCATTTCAATTCTTTTTAATTCTTCAACCCCTTCAGTGCTTATCGAGGCTTCACCACTAGAACCTTGTTAGGTTTGTTCCAGTCCTAGCTCTACCTTAGTCCGCACTCTTCCCTTTCTCACTTTACTCCTTTTTTCATTCATTCCTAAGGACTTCTAATCTATCTAGAGGATTGTCCCTGGGAAGATCCTTCCGGTTCTGGAGGATCATGGGAACTTATACCTAACCTTAACCGTCCTTATAACTCCATGCATAAAGGTAAATGGTCGGTCTTAGGTATTACTTCCATAAACGCCGTTTGCTCCCCCTCAATATGTGCATCGATATTCGAAAGTGTTTAGCACATACGCGGGAGCCTTTTATTGAGTCTTAAAGATCACATTTGATTATCAGATTCCATATTTAAATCACATTCTCTCCCCCGATTAAAAACTTCAAATCATTCGAGATTTTTGATCTAAAGTGATTTAAATAAGTTAGAAAGCTTTTGGGGGAGAAATGCGGTCAATTTTAATATTTTCTGATAAAAGGAACTTTTTCATGCTCCCCCTCAATCTATGAGGGAGGTTGTTATGTGTCAGATTTGATGAGTTTCCAAAAGATTTGAAGTTTTAACGAAAACTCTTTGAAAATGTTCTCATTCTGACACATAACCATCACAAATTGTTTTGTTGCATGGTTTTGTACAAAGGAGTTTGATGATACATAAAATTTTGAAATCACTCTCCCCCTCAATCAATGACCCATTTAAAACATTTTGAAGACAAAATTGTTGGCATTGATTGAGTGATGAAATTTTATGAAATGTTATCATTTTGATTTCTAAAAAAATTTCATGGTACCACCAAGTTTTTCACAAATACTTCCCGGAAAAATCATAGAAGGGAAAGTATTTGCGATAAAAGGAAGACTTCTCTTCCTTATCAAGAAATAATGCACTGAAGCGTACATTAGATCGAGGGTGCATGAATGTAAGGTAATTCACGCTCGGATGAATGGCACCCTTTGCTAGGAACAACCGTCTTTTTGGCGACGTGTTTTCCTCATTTTGAAAAACGGGTTGCTATCTGAAGTAATAGCAAGCCATAATTTTTAAGTCCGGGTTACAGTATGAAGTAACTGTAAGCCATAATTTTTAAGTCCGGGTTGTAGCCTGAAATGACTACAAGCCATATTTTAAGTCCGGGTTACAGCCTGAAATGACTGTAAGCCATAATTTTGAAATCCGGGTTGTAGCCTGAAATGACTACAAGCCATAATTTTTCAGAATGTTTTGAGAAACGACATGTTTTAGAAAAAAACTTTAGTTGAAACTAAAAAACTCTTGCTCAAGCATATGTATGATTCCGTGTCATTATTAAATGACATTTCTAGGAACGTACATAATATTGATTACACAAGAGACATGTCGTGAGAAGAATATTTTTGGATTTTTTTTTTTATTTTTCAGATTTTTATGGTTTTTATAGGTTTTATATTTCTCTATTTACGTACTTGTATAAGATATGTACAAAGGATACCAAACAGTTTAAGGAGATGTTGACATGAGCACCAAAATGAGATTATCGTTCACCTCGTTGTAGAAGTACGTAGTCAACATCTCTTAAACTTTCACCACCAAAGCTTTCGAGGCTCCTGAATAATCGTCTGAATCCGTAGATGCCATGATATAATCTTAAACGGGATTTTACAACTCTTGTGACTTAAACCGAGAGATCGATTCTCTCCTGGGATTTTACTAAAGTCAACAAAAGAAACCGAAAGATCTAATATGCGAGTTAGACTTAGAGAGAGATCTTGGATAGGTGACAATTAGCATTAAGTGTCAAGTCGCGACAAGTCAAGTTACAATAGATTCGATCGTAATAAGTCAAGTCGTAAAGATTAACTCACAACGTCAAATTACAATCAGACTAATCGAAACGACTTAAGTCACAACAATTCACCAAACACAAGTAGTTAACAAATCACTAGAATCTCACAACTGAGTTAATCGCTAGACACCCAACAAATTTTTGAAAGTTTTTATTGCCTCCTCAATGTGAAGCTTTGGTAGCTTCCCCCCAAACCGACAATCACCTACATGAGACCACTTCCCCCAAGTCGTTGAAGTGATGCAAAAAGTCTCATTATATGATGCTTGAAAACCCCGAAAAAAAATGAAAACCCCGAAGTAACAAGGTGAACCACGGATCATCTCTGCGGTAATCAATCCCGGAATGTATGATGAAGCCCGATCACGTGACCCTGTTGTACGTCCCCGATGTTCACATTACTCTGCGGTTTTGAGCAGTTTGTCTATTCAGGGGAAAATGATATCAACATCTTCATTTCACTAAATGCTTTCTAGTTATCTTACACATACCAACTTAATCCATATTGTACGCATGTATCCAACACATGAAGAAATGATAACACCAAAGTAACAGGTTGAAGCACTGATCATCTCTGCAGATATCTCCTCCAGAATATATGATTAAGTCCGATCACGTGAACCTGTTGTGCATCCTTAATGTACACATATCTCTCCCCATCATGGTTGCGATCTTATCGGAATCAACATAACAATGTGTACATGAAACATTAACCAGAAGCACTTTGCCATAAATCATATCAGCACGAATGAAGATGTCGATAAGCAATATCATCTCACGCACCAACTGTTCTTCTCATATTTCTTCCTATTGAAAGCTGAAGTAATACATACCACAAGTATCAGAAGACCACTTCCCCCACGTAGTTGGAATAATACACCAAACGCCACAAGTTAATACACTGATATTCTCTGCGGTTATGACATTTGTCTTCCCGGGATAACTTCAATTAAGAAGAAGTATTAAGTTCATCACGTGTGCTCATTATGCATTAAGATGTATGTCTCCTTCCCCCTTGCTGGTTTTGATACCTCAGAATCAGCAACACATTATAAGCACATCTACTTGAAATCTTGTGAGAAGAACAAAATTGGTTTAACTGGATCTGGTGAGAATCAACTGCTACAAAAACTCTCTCTGACTATCTTTACCAACCCTTATGTAGGCTATTTGAAGTGACCACTGATGAAGTAAACCCGATATACCAAAGTTGAAACTGAAGAAGAATTTCCCAAATCCGTAACTTAAGCTTGCACTGTTGTTGATTAAAGAACGATGTAGAAGAATAAGTACAACACCTCTTGAGACTATCCACATTCGCATTTGCGTGTGACACTGAGCACTACAATGTAACTCCTTGAAGTGATAGCCATAACCCGTGAGTACTATAATGTAACTCCTTCCATCGGGTATAACTAGATAATCCAAGTCCCAATCATAAACTTTAAGAGTTCACGCAAGTCATCAATCGATGCATGAAGTTTCGATGATGAAATAAGTAGACGCCTTCGTAAAATACTCTTCAATCTCAATTAAGGGATGCCAAATAAACTCCGTGATCACTTGACATTTCATGTCCAAATTGTTAGCCGTTTAGACATTTTAACTGACATTTTCCATAATGTTCTTCGGGTTGATTTACAAAGTGCACATTGGTAGGAACAACAATCCTTGATTTAAGAACGAAAAGACGGATCATTATTCATGTGTGCAACTTCGTAATCATGATAGTCATCATCAACACCTTGAGGAATAACTAGAGATTGGATTACTTGAGCAAGTGATCAATCATCATTCATAATACTTCTAGATGGTGCATCTTGATCAATCATCATTCGTTGAATCTTTGAAGCAATCATCAAACATAAATCCCAGTCATCCTTAGTAAGTAGAACATTAGGTGTTGGAGGAGAGTCGTATGACCATTCTTCAAGCATCAATCAACAAGTGGTATATACACACTTCCCCCCCTCAAAAATTGCAAGCGAGGTTTGCCATTTTTGATTGAGCAAGTGAATAAGAGTACAATTAATCATGTATTTTATTCACACTTTTCCCCCTCAAAAATTGCATACGAGGTTGCCATTTTTGATTGGGCATGTGAATAAGAATACATTCAATCATGTAGTTTATTCACTCTTCTCCCCCTCAAAAATAGCATACGATGTTTGCCATTTTTGAATGAGCAAGTGAATACGAATTCGATCAAAGATGAGTAGATCCACTTGATAACTGAATGAACATGGAGGAAGCATGAACTGTGTTGTTGAGAATGGTCAAAACTAAGAAGATTTCTCTTCTTCCGAAGATAAGGCGCCCTAAATCGTACACCTTTCTTTTCTTTGATGAACGGGGCCTGAAGTGTTGTCAGCAGATACCATAATGATGAAGTTGAAGACCGAGGCTTGAACTGATGTGTTCAAACGTCATAGCCGTTGAGGAATGAGGCCTGAACTGAAGTATTCAGACGTCATATATTGAAGAACGAGGCCTGAACTGATGTATTCAGACGTCATAGTGAGCATACATCAACATTGACCTTCTATACCTCCTGAAGTAGGAGATATGCTTGCTTTAGGCCTCCATACTTTGAGTCTTCTCATGTGGTGAATGATTGATGTACCTGCAACTGAGTAAGGACTACCTGCACTAACATTACAAACTTGATTGCATATATATGGGTTAGTGACAAAAGTATCCAAACCCTTGGGGGTTTCACGGTCAACCAAGGTATTGCCATTGCTAAGTATCTTTCCGGTAGGTATCCACTTAAGTCCAGCATCCTTAAAAATTCTACCAGTTGGAATCCACTTATGGCAAGGTCTAGGATTGTTAAGCTTCTTATGTACAGTAGAAGGCTTATCGATATTCCTAGTCTCAGAAGATTTAGTAGTTTGAATCCACCTAGGAGAAGTTATAGGTTTATTTTGCTTCTTATGCATTGTGGATGACTTACTATAAATCCTAGACTTAACAGGTTGAACCTTAGCATTGTTCCTCAATATCCTAGGAGGGATCATACAAGGTTGTGAACCTAAGATTCCATCCTTATGAAGTAGTGCCGTTTTCCTAGCCTTTTCTAGATCATAGTTCTTGTGCAAGTCATTTATATCATAAGTGTTTTGAACCTTAATGCTAGGTTTCGACACTGTTTTCGAACTAATCCTAGAGGAGCTGGGTGTAGGAGTAACTACTTGTTGAGGTTTAACCGAACTAGAAGCAGTTAACTTAGGCAAATAATGTGTAGTGACTGGTTTTGTCAAAACTTGTTCCGCATCAACTTGGGAGGCAAACCGTGTTTTTGAAAGTTTTGGTCGTTCAGATCTAAACATAGTCGGTTGCCTAACAACGAATTGGTTTCTATTTGATTGAAAACCTGGATTCCCCAAGATTGATGGTTTTGCAAACTTAGTGTTCACACTATTTCCTGTTGCTTTTCTAAGCTCGTTTTTTAATGCTGTAATAGTGAAACCCTTTTCCTGAAGTTGAGCTTTGAATTCATCATTTTTGGCAATCAAAGAGGTTGTTCGCTCTATCGTCTTAGTTTTTGTTTCTTTGATAGAATCACACAGTTCATTGTAATGAATTTTCAAAGTCTCATTTTCCTTAAGTAACTCAGCCACAGATTGTTCCAATTCAAAATTTCTAGTTGCAAAAGTCTTACTGACATGATTATCCTCAACTTCATTACACACATCACACATCTCAGAAATACGTTTTTTCAGGTTGTTGATTGTCAAGTTTTTGGCTTCCAGCTGAGCTTTCAAATCATTTATCATAGAGAATTCGCGGAAATCAGGAAGTTCCGGACTTTTACACGGTTGATTAGTTTGAAAACTTTCTTCCTTTTGTTGCATTGCAATTTCAAGTGAAATACAATGTTTTTCAAGGTGTGCAAATTTGTTTGAAAGTTCATTAAAAACTTCTTTATCAACCACATCATTTGATTTAAAAGACTCAGCAACAAACAAAGGATTAACACAATGTTTTTCAAGTTGTGCAAATTTGTTTGAAAGTTCATTAAAAACTTCTTTATCAACCACATCATGTGATTTAAAAGACTCAGCCATAAACAAAGAACTTGACACATCATCACGTTCAGCATCCTGATCACTTTCTCCCTCTTTATGATTCATATTTGTTAAATCAAAAATGGTATTGCTATCAGTCTTTTTCAACAAATATGTGTCATAACTGGGCATAACTTGATCAGTATGCAGTAGTTCATCAGAAAGCACATTATGATGTACAGTTAGGGGTACCTCAGCACATGACACTTGTTCTTTTACTGGTCTTAATTTAGTGCCCATGTCTGGAGTATCACTAGTCACTGAGTTGCAGGGTGTGGCAAGCTTATCAGTCTCTGATTCTTTGCATATCGTGACACCTGTCTCAACATCTGATGCAATACCCGAGTCACCAACACCATCACATGATTGTACCCTACATGCCTTCACCTTGCCATCATAAGCAGGTATATGCTGTGCCTTTTCGTTAATGAAACTTTTCACTTTATCCATAAGCTGGACAAGTGTGTCTCTGAACGTGTCAACCTCAAATCCCGTGTGATCAGCAAAGCACTTTTTCGTCATCTCACTATAGTGATCATAATCCAGAGTAATTTTTGAATCAAAGAACACTTGGAGTTGTTTGTTGATCACACAAAGGGCAGCCATGGATCCCATTTTGGAAAATTCTCCTTGGTCAAGTTGTTGTTGTAATTGATCTAAGTTAAGAATCATTGTGTCGGTGAAAGTTTGAACATCTTGACCAAAGAGTGTTGCAAATGCACGTTCGAATCCCATCTTGAATCCAGTTCCCTCTAGAAGTACCGATATGTGTGAATGAAGTTGTTGAAAACATTCTATGCAACAATCTTTTGCATTATCGAGCAATTTTTGCGGCTGATGAAGTTCTCTCTCAGAAATGACAGAGTCTGAAGTGGTAGACATGATGTAAACGTGCATGGGATTTTACAAGTCTATGATTTAAACCGAAAAATAGAATCTTTCGCGGGATTTTACAAAATCAAGACAAAACCGTGAAACAATGAGAAACTGGTGGATCGGTAAATGATTAGATGATTTTTGATTTTTTTTAATTATTTTTTTGATGAACGTGATGGTTGTAAGATTGAAATCCGAACAAACCCCGTAGATATCCAATAAGCCTGAAAATAACTCAACTCAAAACAATAACCAATCACCGATTCCTGAGGCTCAATCAAAACCGTGATCCCGAATTGAGAAGAAGAAAGAAAAAAAATACTAATCACACCCGTTTATGAAACCCCAAATAAATCCGGGATAAAACAAATTATACCCAACATTTACTAAAGTGTATTAGATAGCACAAGGAAATTGGACAAGAACCAAATACTTCCCTTTTGTTTTAGCAGCCGAAAACTACTATAAGCCCAAATCCACGAAATTTACTAGGCCCAAGACAAAAAGAAAACGTTCACACCTTGATAGTCTTATAACCCGAGACCAATAGCAGCCCAAACAAATAGTTAACTCTAGATATGGATTATAAGAGACAACTTAATCACACTTATCCCTAACAATCCGTAACCCTAAACACAAATAATCCGCCTCCCACATCCTGTAACACATTCATAAAATGAACACAAAGATCATGTCATCTCTACCAAAGAAATAACGCAGCCACCAATCATTCGTAACCACTTCAACCACAACGCAAATAACAAACCAAACAATACTTTCCTTGTACTTCTGATTCGAATAACACTAATAATCCTATCTTGCTTCTTTGACTCAAACCCAGGTAGGTTGTGAATTACGTTGTTTAGTATTTTTAACCGAAAGAAAGGAATAATGAATCGAATCTGATTTGTTATTTCTTTGACTATTCGGATATTTAAAAGAAGATTAATTCTTTAAAAGGATCTGTGATGAGATGTGTCTCGTGGTTTTGTTCTTTGAACGACTTTGTTTCCACAACGAGATGGACTGAGATCTTATACGTTATCCTATTGTTAGTAGTTTATATGTACCTGATGTAGTGATTGATGTTGGCTAACCTTTGTCATTGGTTTTATGTGGGCTGTGAGAGATCCGTGATGTAACCCAGTTCACATACGAAAAATCTAATAAAGGTTTGATAAGCAAGTGAAATATAACTGAGATCTCGAGACCCTTAGATTACACTCGATTCATAGATTTCTGCCGATTCATATAAGGCAGATTCAAGAAAAGAATGAAATAGCAATTGGTATCTACTTTCTTTAATAGTTCGAATATTTGAAGAAGTTATGCTTCAAAGGAACGATCTGTGATGTTAAGTCTCTTTGGTTTCGTTTGTAGACGGAATCTTGGAATACCAAAAAAAAATAACTGAGATCTGTTACAATTTCCCTTTTGTTTTCTTTCTTTTCTTGATGTTGTTTCTTTATAAAATGTTGGATTTGTTGTCCTTACTTTGTTGTACAGCTAGAATCAAGATTAGGATGTACACTAATCGCTAGTTAACTAATCGCTAGTTAAATTAATCGCTAACTTGAAATCACCAAGAGCTAATCGCAACAAATGGACAACTGAGATAATCGCAACTGAAAACAAACCACTAACTGAAGGAAACCACTAACATGAGGAGACCGCTAGACTGTGTAGAGATGAGCTAACCGCAAAGTAAAGATAATTGCTATATAGAAATGGACACAACTGTCACTCTCACTTTTCTGTCTTTATCTTGATTTGCTAATACTCCAAAAGTCAGTACACTAGCATGATCCAGGGAGACAAAACCGCAACAAAGAAACATATATCAAATAGCAAATCACTAGGAAGAACAAGGCAAAACAAAAACACGAAAATCACCAAATCCAATCATCAATCCAAGCAGCAACGACTAACCTAACCACATAGGTACCAACGTATAACTAATCAAACCACTAACAAGATAAACACAAGAGTTTACTTGTTATACCCTTCGAACCAAAATTAAACCACAAAGAAACCAAGCTAAATTCGATAATCCCTAGTCCCTAAGATGAAACCTTGGCTCTTGATACCAATTGTAGAATATTCATAATCATAAACATGTATGGTTACTTGTGGTTAGATTGATACAAGAATAAAGAAGAAGAGATTTTAGATAGAGAAAGTGAGTTGGGTGTTTTCTAGAGAGAGAGTTGAGAGAAAAAGTAGAAGGTTAGATTGAATGAATGAAAAGCACCAACCCTCTCCACATGTGGAGAGGGGTATATATAGTATCCTACAAACGCCCACACTCGGGCTACGGATCAGGCATACAGTGGGTAAAGACCCGTTCTTCTTCCACTGTGTTACTTAAACTAAACTAACTAATACATATAATTGACTAACTACGAGCTAACTAAAATGCTATTACATCAATTAGGTGACCGAGTCTTCTATAGGAATAATTGTATTCCTAACATTTAGCAACTGTCCAAAGTTGTCATGAGGGTGTGTCTTTGCCAAGCTTGAATAATACAAGGACCATAAGTGACATTTTCCACTTTTGAAATTTCCAGGGACCAGTTATGTCAATTTTGAAACTGTAGGGACCAATCTTGTAATTTCTTCAAATCTTTCACCCAGGGACCAAACTTGTTAACTAGTGAATTCCCAAGGACAAGAGTTGACTTTTTCTTCCAAATCCAAGGCTCAAGAGCCATTTCTGTCAAATTCCAAACTTGGGGGACTATTTTTGTCAATTTTGCAAACTTTTGCCCCAAGGACTATATTTGGCATTTTGTGATTCCCTAGGGTGTGTTTTGACAATCTGAGCTCAAAAGTGGTAATTTGCTTCCGCGGCTCTAACATTTGATACGTTTCCCAGACTCGTGCTCGTTTTTGTCCTTTTTGGCCTGATTTATTCCAATTTCTGAAATATCCGTTCCTGCACGATCACAAACACAAAAGTATAATATCTTTGGCAATTATGGTTAATTTGTGTCTGTTTTGGTCTTAATATGGCTAGAAAAAGGTGTGTGAATAAGCACACACCAAAATCCCCCAGACTAAGGAATTGTCGTGTCCTCACGCAATAGGATCATTTCATGCCCTACGAGTTAAATAACTTTCATAACTCTTTCTACTAACATTGAAGAAGTAGCAAAATGTTCAAAAGAGAGTACAAAATCATTTATTTTAGAGAACGCTCCGTTTTTCAACTTTATTTCTTACACTAATATTTACGTACTTATTATGTGACGGGATGTTTGACTTTCATCATTTTTCAATAACGTTTAGGGTCACAGAGTAAGAAACACAGCTCAGAGAGAAGTGTCCATACAGATAGAATTCATCGTCCATGATTTTTCGCGAGTTCCCATGCTAAACGTAAAAACAAAATCATAGCTTATTTACACGTCAGATGCTAACACTACTCATGGAAGTTACTTGTGTAATAACTCTTGCTTCCATTTTCCTATTTTCCTCTATTTATTTTATTTTTGGTGAGAGATGAATTTCTTCATATTTTCTCGTTTTGATCATTTTTATTCCAATAAAGATACCACATTAAGACGCTAAGTAGTTTTCTATCTTTTCTTGAGAATCGCTGCTTTAAAAATGAGGTCCACATCAAAGAGTTGGGATTCATACAGACTCATAGACATTAGCTGAGGAGAAATACACGTGCACCTCATGTGTCTGGTCTAGGACCATGCACATGCACCTCGCGCGCCATCAACTTTGTCTAACACTTAAGAACATAACTCACTCTTATTCATAATAATAATACATTTTTTTTTATTTAGGATGAATAACTTTACATACATAACGGAGTTTTCACTTGGTATTTTCACTCTAGACGTTCCTGAAATGAGGACTCAAAGGTTTTAGATCAAGACCTCACACATTGATGTGTACCCAATTTTTAATGCAAGGATTCTCTTAAGAAGATAAAGAACTAAGTTTCGTCAAAACATGATGTCTTTAATTATTATTTTACAGATATAGGGTGAGACAATTTTGTGGGAGCAAAAAGCCACAAGTACCTACGATGAGCTCTAAAGTGAACCAACTACTCCATGTTTAGCATCTAACTTCTAAATAAACTCTATATTAGTAGATCGCTGGCACGAGTCTTTTGATGCCTCAACTAACAGATGGTCACTAGTGCACTACTAGGCTCGCTGGCGCGATTATTTGCATAACGGATGGTTGATGAGTGTGTAAATACTTATCATTTTTAGTCAAATCTGAGCTGCAAAACGATCAAAAACACTCAAAAACGCACCAAAATGCGAAGAAAATCCCAAAGATCGTATTTTATATGTTTCTGATGCAAAACGAGTGAAAACAAACGAACAAAATTTGCATAATTGGCAGTTTCAGTCCCCCAACTTTCAAAGTTTTACAAAACTAGTCCCTGGTAAGTCATTTCAAAGAAAAGTCAACCCAAGCTCTTTAAAAGTCAAAATGAATCACAAATGATCTTTGGGTAAAATGTTTTCAAAAGATTTCAAGTTAAACCTTTGAAATTTCACAATTGGCATGTTTAGCCCCTGGACTTTCAAAAATGACAATTTTGGTCCCTTGTGTTTTCAAAACTGGAAAAATAACTTTCAAGGTCCTTGTAATATTAATATTTGGCAGGAATGGCCCTTTGAAGGAGTTTGGAAAAAAGGCAAAAGTGGTCCTCAAGTTTCAGCAGATTTGCAACATTAGTCCTTGTGGTTTCATAGTTACCATGACAAACAGACCCTTATTATTACTAGCCTTACACCACTACCCTAGCCCAGTCCACACACCATATTACTTGGCCCAAAACTCATTTCCAGCCCACAAATAAATAAACCCACGACCAAGTTTATTATTAAACCAAAGAGGTAAGGGTCAAACAGTCAAACTAGCACAGTTCCCTGTCTTCTTCCCCAAAACACTCCCCCCGTGAACCTGCAATCAGCCAAAACCAACCACCACCATCCCCCTTGTTCTCCACTCCATATCCCAATCCCACTACCTTCCTCCCCTCCTCACAAATGGTACCTACCCCTTGCCACGTTGGCAATCCACAACATCGAATGGGCGCCAAAATAGGTTTAAGGGCTGTGATCATTGGAACTTCAATCCAAAGGCTGGGATCATTTCAAGAAAGCACAAGGATCATGGTTTAATGGTTTATACTCACTGAAGAAGCACAACAAAGAGAAAAGAAGCTAAATTCATACCTACCACTTCCTAGGGTTTTAGTATAAATAGGTAGCTTATTGTAAGCCTTTGGGCATATCATCATCTTATCTTCTTTTATATTTTCTATTTTAAAAGTTTAGTTTGCAGTTGTAATTTCAAAAAGTTTAAGTTTAATGAAAATTGCATTTTAGTTCATTCAAGTCTCTGTTGCTTACTTTTTATAAATCAAAGTCTGTTTGTGCTTATAAAAGTTTCATTTGAGTATTGCTATGGTCTAAGAAAACAAAACTCAGAAAAAAAGCTAAAAACTCACAAACACAAAAAGAAAAAAAAAAAAAAGAGAAACAAGTAGAAGGAAGCATGGATGGGAGCAATTTGGTTTAGAGTCCCATGGGGGACAGTAGGTGGTTCTTGTGGTTCTTTGTTCCCAGTCACCAACTTCTTGGAATCCAAGTAATACTTTGTGCTTTTCTTAATCATATGTGTTGTTAAATGCTAATTGTTGTTGTTAACTGTTCAAACTAGCCCATTTAGGTTCAATTCAACTAGATCAGTAGAATTTAAGTGTTAATTTATTGATTTGCTTTGCCATCCCTTTAAATCTGTCCACTAAAGGAGTGTTTGGATCAAGTTTATTGACTGAGCTGTTGTTGTTGTTAGTTGGTTAAACTGATTGGTGTTTTTCTCTTCATTCAAATACAGCCCAATTCAAGTAAAGTTTTGGTCCCTTTTAAGCAAAAAGACAAATTCCATTTAAAGATCATTGACAGTTGATTGTAAAAGAATTTGAGCTCCAAATCTTGGAACTGAGCTTAGGAGTAGTATAGCTTGCTTGAAATAGGTTAACTAAGGGGTAATAAACATTAAGAAATCAATCTAGATCAGTTTAAATCCACATAAGTCAAATCTTCCAAAAACCTAAAAAGTCAAAAGTGTTTCAACTAAGATTTTTTATAAAACAGAGGGAATTATGCAGAATTTAGGAAGAGGGTTCAGGCCTTGAGCTTTTTAGGATTGGAAGTCCCCCAGCTCACCTTTGGATTCCTATACTTGTTTCATTTTTTTGATTTTGATTGTGGGTCCCACCACCCCTCAAACAGACCTGCAGGGAGGGAAATTACCCTGCACCAGTTTTTAACAGATTTCATAGGAGAATAAGTAGTCAAATTTTTGGTGTAATCCCTTGATTCTTGTTGATCTAAGTAGTCCTCTAGGGGGTAATTAAGATTCAAGCTTTAGGTTTACCTCTAGTTCTTGTTTGGAGCCCTTATTTGGCCTTCTTTTGGCCTATTTTTCTGTGTCTGCTGCTGCTGTTGTCTTAGCTCACCTAAGCTTGTTGAATTCTGATCACTGTTGATCTTGTTGTCATTAATTGTTGTTGTTGTTGCAATTTGTTGTTTAGTTTCTGTTTACACTTGTTTGTTTATGCTTATTGGGCTTATTAGTTTTTTTGATTAGTGTACTTAACTCCAAAATCTTGTTTCAAACCTCATAAGCATGCACTGTTGGTTTTCACAGCTTTAATAAGCTTATTTGAGCTTTTCATAAGTTTAATTTTCACAAAAAATTGGTTTATTTTAGTGAACGATCAGTTCTACAAAAGAAAAAAAAAAGAGAGTTTGATTAGTTTGTATTGACTAGGGATCGAACCCTGGTGGTTTTTAGATACAAAAACGTTTTTAGTTTTTGGTTTTTACCATTCAGTACCTCAGCTTCAGTTTCAACCTGTTTAGTCCCTCTCTTTGGTTCAAAAACGTTTTTAGTTTTAAACAAGTTTCAAAAACTGCCAATGCAGCCCCTTAACTTTTCCTATTGCACTTTTAGCTTTTTAACATTTTAAATTGGTTTAGCATAATTACAGATTTAGCCCCTTAGCTTCCAAGTTAATTTCCCAAAAAATTTTCATAATTTTCTACATTAGTTTAGTATTTTTTTTAATTTGGTAAAAATAGTTTTTAATCAATATTAATTAAATAAAAAGTTAAAAAAAATAATTTTCTTTTTCCTAAAAATTTCTTTTGTCTTTTAGTACGTAAGAAAATTATTCGTAAATCCGTAGGACGTTTTTATCTTAACTTTCATGTTTTAATTTGTACGTCGACGTTTATTTTTAAATACACGTCACGTTTTTAATTTAGTTAATGTTTTAGGATTCCCGATACCTAATTATGTTTTTCCGTAGTGTTTTTCCTAGTTTATTAGTTTCCTTAGGTTAATTTATTTTTACCTTCATTCATTAATTTTCAATTTCGTTAATTTAATATACCGCTAAACCAAATAACCTTTCCAATCATACAAGATTTTAATCCCAATCTCATTTGAAGCTTTCCATTCACACCTCGTTGGGGTACGACCCGGGAAATCACTTCCCGGTCTCACAATTTGAATATCACTTTCACGAGTTTTGCGAGGTAATCGTTTTCCTAAACGGTTTACTCGTATTACTTCACGTTTATTTGTCTCACGACAAATTAAACTTCACGTTTATTGATATTTTGATAAATTGTTGTTTACACACACCAAAACACAACGAACCAAATGACGCCGTTGCCAGGGAGGCTATGTGTCGAAAGTTTCGATAAGGTTTAGACGATTAGTCTTGTAGAACCTTCGCAAGAAGTTACGCTTTTATAAAACGTATAAAAAACCAAAAATATTTTTCTTTTGTTTCTAGTATATGTATTATATCTATAAAATTTAAGAAAAACACAAAAAGATTTTCCCGTTTCATTGTTTAATAATTACAACATTAAAATCTTACCACCGCAAACCAAGGCAGAACACCCACCAACTGGGGGTGTGACCATAATAAGTTCCCAAACCAAAGATCAAAACTTGCCTTTGTATCACTTGCGTTTTGGAAAATTTTTAAACGAGAAACACACTTTAAGAGGAGTCGAAACGGTATGTGGCGATCCAACGAACTTCGCCCAGTGAGAGATCCATTCTTCTCTCCCGCTCCTTTGTGCGTTTTTCTTTAGAAGTTAACCTTGCGTTCTTAATTATTGGTTTAAGTTCCCTTGTCGTTAAAGTGGTATTGTTTTAATTGATATTTTTGTGGTGCATGCGCACATGTTCGTCTACGTCAACAAGTCCTTTGCAATCGCTTAATAACATCCCAAGAAGAAGGCGTAATCGATGACGTACCAATCGAATAGTCGAACCCGAGCTTCGTACTATTCCCATCATGGCTGCCGAACCCACTATGAATGAGCTTCTCCAAGCACCCATCGAGAGTTACGGAGATGCTATCATCATTCCAGCCATCGTGGCTGACAATTTCGAGCTTAAGACGGGGTTGATAAACTTAGTCACCTCGCGGCAATTCTATGGTTTCGAGAGGGACGATCCTCAAGATCACATTCGATGGTTCAACAAAATCACGTTCACCATCAAATGCAAAAATGTCCCTGAGGAAGCTATCAAACTTCTTCTCTTCCCGTTTTCCCTCTATGGGGCTGCCAAAAATTGGCTAGACAAACAACCCCCTCGATCGATTGAAACGTGGGAAGATTTGGTCAAGAAGTTTGTGAATGAGTTCTTTCCTCCATCTAAAACCATCGCCCTCAAGAATGAGATTATGAAATTCACTCAAAAATTCGATGAATCATTCGGTGAGGCATGGGATCGTTACAAGGACATGCTTCGTAAATGTCCTCATCACGGTTTCTCTGAGTTAATGCAACTCGACGCTTTCTATAATGGTGTGAGCCAAGTCGATCAAGACTCTCTTAATGCCTCCGCGGGAGGTAACTTCTTGAATCGAACCACTAAAGATGCTTTGATGATCATTGAAAATAAGTCTAAGGTCCGCATTCCACGAAGCAAATCGGTTGTTTCACAAGTTAATGTTGGTCCTTCTTCCTCATCACCCGTGGCTCAATCTAGCACCGATGCTAGACTTGACAAACTCACGGAAGCTATTCATGCTTTGGTTCTCACCAAAACAAAGAAAGTTTCTTCTCAACCTGCTGAAGTAAAAAAGGTTGACGTTTGTGTTACTTGTGGTGGTCCACACGCTTACTACAATTGTACTGCCACCGATGACAATCCTTTTGAAGTTAATGCAATAGCCGGTAGTTCTAATCAAGGAGGTAACCAATACCGCCCTCAAATGGAACCAAATTACCATGCTAACAATCAAAGTGGTCCACCCGGTTTTTCTCAACCCAATAATCTAAATCGATTCAATCAAAATCAACAACAAAGAAACCCGAATGTTCAAAACCAATTTCAAGCCCCTATGAACCAATATCAAAATCAAGGGGGAAATTACAACCAAGGTTCTCAAAATCAAGGAAACTTGATTAGAAACCAAGGTTATGGTAATTTCAATCAAGGAAACAATTTTCATGGTAATCAAAACCATGGAAATTTTTAAAATCAAGGTTTCAACCAAAATAACCGAGCTCAAAACTTTCCTCAAAATCAAACCATTGCTCAACCTCAATCATCAACCGATGAATTGTTGAAGCAATTTATGAAAGCTCAAGAAGAAACTAACAGGTTGTTGATCGGTCAAATTTCTGAACTAAAGAAGTCTTTAAATGATCGACCTTCGGGATCGGGAACGCTACCAAGCAACACGATCGCCAATCCGAAGGGCGATGTAAAGGCGATCACAACCCGTAGTGGAGTTTCTTATGATGGACCCGCGATTCCTACTACCTCATCTCCTTCTCCTCCCAAGGTAGTGGAACGTGAACATGAGGCTACAAAGGACAAGGTGCAAATCACTAGTACACGAAGTACCGCACACGTCCAACCTCATGTTGTCCCAAAAACCAAGTCGAAACCGGGAATTGTTTTTGAACCCTCGGAAAATCCCGTTCAACCAAAAGCTTCAATACCGTATCCTTCGCGGTTAGATGATCAAAGACTCCGTGAGCAAACTAATGATCAAATGAAGAAGTTTCTTGAAATTTTTCAAAAATTACACTTCGACATTAGTTTCGCGGATGCTCTTCTCTATATGCCCAAGTTTGCTTCCACTTTCAAGAGTCTTCTAAGTAACAAAGAGAAACTATTTAAACTCACCAAAACTCATTTAAATGAGAATTGTTCGGCGGTTCTTCTAAAGAAACTTCCCGAAAAATTGGGAGACCCCAGAAAATTTCTCATTCCTTGTGATTTCCAAAAGCTTGAGGAATGCTTTGCCTTGGCCGATCTTGGCGCTAGCATAAACCTCATGCCTTTCTCTATTTGGCAAAAACTTTCACTTCCCGAACTTACACCAACACGAATGACTCTAGAATTCGCAACCCATTCGGTTACGATCCCGAAGGGTAATGCTGAAGATGTCTTTGTGAAGGTTGGCAAGTTCCATTTTCCTGCCGACTTCGTAGTCGTTGATTTTGATGCCGATCCTCGTGTCCCCCTTATTTTGGGAAGACCATTCTTAAAAACGGCTCGTGCATTATTCGACGTCTTCGAAGGGGAAATGACTCTTAGAGTTGGCGATGAAAAATTGGTCATAAACATTGAAAACACTTCAAAAGATCTTCTCGAACTTGAACGAGAAGAAATTAATCGACTTGACGTCATCGATTTTGCATGCGATGACCCTTTTGAAGAAGTGTTAAATGTGCAAGGATCAATAAATTCTTCCATTGATGTCTCTCCCCCTCTCTTACTCCATTCTTGGGAGGTGACTTCATTTTGGAAGAAATTGAAGCTTGTTTGTCATGTGATTCTCATGTTGATAATGATTTAATCAATCCCGAGGAAGACATACTTCTACTTGAGAAGTTGCTTAATGATGATCCATCATCTCTTCCTCCAAAAGAACTTCATAATGTGGAAGTCAAAGATGTTGAAAAAACTGATGACTTTCCTGAGGTCGAACTCAAGGAACTTCCACCTCATATCGAGTATGCATTTTTGGAGGGTGACGATAAGTTTCCCGTCATAATTGCTAAAGACTTGAATGAGGAAAACAAAACCGCTCTTCTCAAGGTTTTAAAGTCGCACAAGCGAGCCATTGCTTGGAGACTTTCCGACATCAAGGGTATTAACCCGGAATTTTGTATGCACAAAATTTTGATGGAGGATGACTTTAAACCGGCAGTTCAGCAACAAAGAAGGGTAAATCCTAAGATTCATGAGGTTATCAAGCAAGAGGTCATTAAACTTCTTGATGCTGGTTTGATTTACCCTATTTCGGATAGTCCTTGGGTGAGTCCCGCTCATTGTGTGCCCAAGAAAGGTGGCATGACGGTTGTCAAAAATGATGATAATGAGTTAATTCCTACTCGATTGGTAACGGGTTGGCGCGTTTGCATTGATTATCGAAAATTAAACGACGCCACACGTAAAGACCACTTTCCATTACCTTTCATGGATCAAATGCTCGAAAGATTGGCGAGAAACGAATACTATTGTTTCCTTGACGGTTTTTCGGGTTATTTCCAAATTCCCATCGATCCTCAAGATCAAGAAAAAACGACTTTCACGTGCCCATACGGAACATTTGCTTATCGACGCATGCCTTTTGGCTTATGTAATGCTCCAGGCACGTTTCAAAGATGCATGATGGCCATTTTTCACGACATGATCGAGAAAACAATCGAGGTCTTCATGGATGATTTTTCTGTCGTTGGGAATTCATTCGAATCATGTCTCGCCAATTTAGACAAAATGCTTCAAAGGTGTGAAGACACCAATCTTAGTCTAAATTGGGAGAAAAGTCATTTCATGGTCAAGGAAGGAATTGTCCTTGGCCATAAGATTTCCAAGAGTAGGATTGAGGTTGATAAAGCTAAAATCGACGTCATTGCTAAGTTTCCTCCTCCCACTACTGTCAAAGGTGTTCGGAGTTTCCTGGGTCATGCCGGCTTCTATCGTAGATTCATTCAAGATTTCTCGAAGATAGCTAGGCCTATGACCTGACTTCTTGAAAAAGCGACTCCATTTGTCTTTTCTGATGAGTGCATCGAAGCTTTTCAAACTCTCAAGAGAAAGCTTACCGAGGCACCCATTCTAGTTGCCCCCGATTGGGACCAACCTTTCGAACACATGTGTGACTAGGGATCGAACCCTGGTGGTTTTTAGATACAAAAAACGTTTTTAGTTTTTGGTTTTTACCATTCAGTACCTCAGCTTCAGTTTCAACCTGTTTAGTCCCTTTCTTTGGTTCAAAAACGTTTTTAGTTTTAAACAAGTTTCAAAAACTGCCAATGCAGCCCCTTAACTTTTCCTATTGCACTTTTAGCTTTTTAACATTTTAAATTGGTTTAGCATGATTACAGATTTAGCCCCTTAGCTTCCAAGTTAATTTCCCAAAAAATTTTCATAATTTTCTACATTAGTTTAGTATTTTTTTTTAATTTGGTAAAAATAGTTTTTAATCAATATTAATTAAATAAAAAGTTAAAAAATAATAATTTTCTTTTTCCTAAAAATTTCTTTTGTCTTTTAGTACGTAAGAAAATTATTCGTAAATCCGTAGGATGTTTTTATCTTAACTTTCACGTTTTAATTTGTACGTCGACGTTTATTTTTAAATACACGTCACGTTTTTAATTTAGTTAATGTTTTAGGATTCCCGATACCTAATTATGTTTTCCCGTAGTGTTTTTCCTAGTTTATTAGTTTCCTTAGGTTAATTTATTTTTACCTTCATTCATTAATTTCCAATTTCGTTAATTTAATATATCGCAAAACCAAATAACCTTTCCAATCATACAAGATTTTAATCCCAATCTCATTCGAAGCTTTCCATTCACACCTCGTTGGGGTACGACCCGGGAAATCACTTCCCGGTCTCACAATTTGAATATCACTTTCACAAGTTTTGCGAGGTAATTGTTTTCCTAAACGGTTTACTCTTATTACTTCACGTTTATTTGTCTCACGACAAATTAAACTTCACGTTTGTTGATATTTTGATAAATTGTTGTTTACACACACCAAAACACAACGAACCAATGGTCACCAAGTCACGCACTAGATCGCTGGCGCGATTAGCCAATTAATCTAATACTCGGATGGTCACTACCTCAAGTAATGAGATTCGCGAACGCTTAGCCAAAAGAGTTAAGGGAACAAGCTAGGGCTCAATGCGCCCGGTCAAGTCAAAATTCTATTCTTACTCTACCCAGCG
This sequence comes from Artemisia argyi, assembly GCA_030686995.1. Lineage (NCBI taxonomy): Eukaryota > Viridiplantae > Streptophyta > Magnoliopsida > Asterales > Asteraceae > Artemisia > Artemisia argyi. The sequence goes on along the minus strand of CM060689.1, from coordinate 13,852,203 downwards.
AAAGTAAAACAAAATGTCAAAACTTATTATATTTTTGCAGAAAATTTTCAATTTTTCTTATTTTTTTGTACTTTTCTGATGAAAATTTTTCAATTTTTTGGATTTTTCAAGAAAAACGGAGTTGCATGAGTAAACGGCACATGAATGGTGCAAGTCAAATCGAAGATACCCCCTAGACTAAAGTTAAACATTGTCCTCAATGTTTCAAGGGCGAGGGTCATCCTACTTTGTATCTAAGGCTGTTTATTAATTAATGCCAAAAGATAACGTCCGCCCACTTTTCCAAAACCGAGATATTTTACTTGTTTTCCATAAAATATAAAAATACAAAAAGAATCATCCCTCACCTCTAGACCTAGTTATATCAATTTCAATCCTAGCGAACACTATTCCCTGTGGAGAATGATCAATCCTCCGGTACTTGCCACTTCACTATACTACATCGGTCAGGTACACTGCCTGGTGGGGATTGTAAGCTTTTCAAGATCCCTTGAGAAGTAAAACTTTGGTGTAGACTACAATCCACGCATCAGCTTCCAATATCAAAAACATCAGTGATGCGTGCGATATGTCAGTGTAGCATAGGGTGTTTAAGCCTTTTCAAGTTTTACATTTATATTTAGCCGACTTATTACTAACACACACACTTAACGAGCAGTGTACCCGATTAATATGTATATAGTGGTAAGTAGAGTGTCGAACACTAAAAATGGAATGTAATATCTAGTTGATTTAATCAGTATTTTAATATCTAAGTTAGTTTTACAATCTAATCTAATAAAACGGGGGTTTAGCCTGAGAGACTAACACGGATTTAATAAACAATAAAAGTAAAACTAATGAGAACGAATCAGTGAATAGCAATCACGTACACAGATAGAGAATAGAAACACGTAAAAAGACCTGTCCTTATAGTTAAGTAGATTGTCACTTGTTTTATTGCTAGTTTTATATGATGAGCATCGTAATTTAATCTGTCTCGTTGGATCCTAATATCGGCGAGTAAACTCTTAATGATTATTTATGTTTATGCTACTTTCTAGACACTAGATAAGCAGGTGAGGAACATGTATGGTAGCCAAGAAGACTCAACTAAACACAGAGGTTATCAATGCACAAATAAAGTCACCAAAAACATCAATCATATAAACTTTAACCGATGGGAAAGCAATTTTAAGGGGAGCAGTATGGTGGCCACAAGCCCATCAATCTTGATGGATTAAAGCTTACTAATACAATAAACAAAACTACTTAATGAATTATACATATGCAGGACCTTCTTACAGCTCTAAGATCTTCGTTTGGGGCGTGTCTTGTGATGCTTCTTCGACTGAATTCGTCTCCTTAGGGTTTTTCTGTACATAAAACTCGTATCTGTCTTGGGGTATTTATAGTTTCTGTCTGACGGATCGATGTGGCGCATGTTGATGACAGATGCGGCGCATCTACTTAACTTTGCGTGGGGTCTAAGATTATTATATTCTGGAATATTCGTACACCGCCTTAAGATGCGGCGTTTCTCTATGCGGCACATGTTCTTTAACGTCTTGGATAGAATCTGGTGAAGTCTTTAGCTGATACGCCGCATGTTGTAAATGAGATGCGGCATATTTTGGAGTAGAACAAGTTGATTATTCTTCGTTGACCAAAGTTTCATATGCGGCACATGTTGTAATTGGATGCGACACATTCTTCAAAGTCAGGCAATGGTCTCTGAATTCATCTAAGTATGATGTTACGGCGTATCTGTTGAGAGTGATACGGCGCATCTCTTGAATTTCAGTAGACTTTTCAAATCTTGATCATTTATCTCCATAATTCATCCAATATCATTAACTTTCACCTAATTACTTGTTTTTACCTGAGAATCACTAAAGTAAACATTAAGGCACCAATTCTCATACAAAATAATATAAAACAAGTCAATTAAATAGGATAAATGATGCTAATAAAATGTACTTATTTGATCTCATCAATCAGTTTGTTTCAAGCGAGAATAATAATAGGAAAACCCTCTAATTAGACCTATCTGCTCGATTTCACCTCCGTGACTAGAGGAATTTGACTCACTCATTGAACTTCCAGGTCGTACACCCAACAAGAGAGCATACTTAGCATGTATATCTCTTAAAAGATTTTTTAAACCTTTGTTTTTCTCAATTATTTCATTTGCATTATATAGATCCTTAAAGTACAAATTAAGCATAGTTAACTTACATCTTAGATCTAATATAGAGCCAATGCACATCAGTATGTTGGTTTCATTCTAGTACTTATCAAATTTGTCTTTCATAGCTTTCACCATTTTTCTTAGCCATTCACGATCATCATTGAATTGCCTATCCGAAACTTGTTTGATATATTGCACCTCTCCAAAATATAAATAAGAGGTTGGGTAGTCACTTCGTGATATAATGTTGGTGCAAGCATCAAAAGCCTCTTAGGTCTCACATATTGATTCAATTTTTTCCCAATCAGTGTCGGAGGGGCAATGTTTATATAACGGGTCCCTCACTTCATACATAGAAAAAGCTTCTTTAAAAGTAATTGAGGTAGATAACATTTTGTATGTCGAGTTCCATCTAGTCTTACAATCCAATATAAGATTTCTATCAGGCAAGCGAACTTGTTATGCTACTTGCGAGAAAACCTTTAATCTTGCATCGCTAGCATTTATATAGCTTACACTAGCATGAACCTTTAAAACTATATCTTTGATTACCGACATCCAGTCTTGCACCATGAGAATTAAAATGTGTGCACACATTTTAAAAGCTTCTTTAAAAGTAATTAAAATGTTTATATAACGGGTCCCTCACTTCATAAATAGAAAAAGCTTCTTTAAAAGTAATTGAGGTAGATAACATTTTGTATGTCGAGTTCCATCTAGTCTTACAATCCAATATAAGTTTTCTATCAGGCAAGTGAAGTTGTTTTGCTACTTGCGAGAAAACCTTTAATCTTGCATCGCAAGCGTTTATATAGCTTACACTAGCTTGAACCTTTAAAACTATATCTTTGATTACCGACAACCCCGTCTTGCACCATGAGAATTAAAATGTGTGCACAATATCTCACATGAAAAAATATACCATCAAAAAATTTACCATTACAAAATATGTTTCCAAGTCTTTTATAATGAGCAATTAAAATTTTCATTGCTGCATCATTTGTAGAAGCATTAGCTACAGAAATGGTCATGATTTTTTCTGCTATTTCCCACTCTCTTAAACATTTCAATAGAGTCTCAGCAATCTCAATACCACGTTTAGGGGGAGGAATGCCAACAAAACTTAAAACTCTTTTTTGCAAGTTCCAGTTTGCATCAACAAAATGCCCAGTTATAACCATGTATTCAATGTTTTGGTTTTTAGATTTCCATAAATCAGTGGTTATACTTATTCTCTTAACATTTTCCAATAAGTTTTTTAGTTTTTTTTCTCAATCTCATACACACTTATACAATCATTCTTAAGGGTATGCCTAGAAATATTTTCAGCCCCATGTTGCATGCTTTTAAAAACTAACTTTAAACCATGTTCGTCGACAATATTAAATGGGTGTTCATGCATTAGTACCCAATGAGAAATTAACTCTCTAGTAGCAGCAGGATCATACTTACCGGTAGTAAGAACAGGAAACGAAGAAGAAATGACTTGGTCCGCATCATATACCCGTAGAAAGTTAAGAAGTTGTTGTTTTCGGTCTGCCTTTTTCTTCTCAGTACAATTAGTAATATGTCAATTTAGTATTGTTGTAGTTCTAGAATCAGGCATGACAAAACATTCTTTACAATGAATACATTGTGCTTCTTTTCCATTATCAATCTTAATCTTATCGATCCACGCCTTTGCCTTGCAAGCTCTCTTTCTTTTAGTAAATAGGTGCTCATCACCACGATCCCCTAAGATATGTTGTTGGACTCATGAGGATCACTAGAACCTGTTGTGCCTACTTCAGGACTACCGTTCGCACCTGAAGCCGTCTATGAACGTTTGTGTTTTTACTTTTGATTAATTGTTGTTCTAATGGAGGAAAAAGAACTCAATGAAAAAGAAGAAGAATACAAGTATATAACTAAAAGTAAGAGCAAATGGTAAGGTAACTTTGGTTAAAGTTTAACCAAGTGTCACGTCAGCGTCACATTAGCCACCAAACTTTAACCAAAAACCCCCATTATAATAACCAAACTTTAACCAAACAACATTATATAAAAACACCCCTATTTAGGGGGTGAATTGATTTTTTTATTACAAAAGCACCTTAACGAGGCGTTAACCTCCTCACTTCCTGCGTTAACGAGGTGTTACCTTCCACCCATGGTATGGTTAACGAGGCTTTCACCTTGTTTGGTTAAACTTTAACCTCCAAATTCGATGAGCATACCGTATGCTCTAAATGACTACTGATCGATAGAGACAGAGTACTTGATAACTTGGGAATATGTGAAAGGGATAAGTTAGTGTTATGGGTTTGTTTGTTTTTTTTTTGTTAGCTAAGAGAATGGGTCCACAAATCATTTTAATATTATATCTTTTATAAGTGAGCCCCACTATTTACCTTAGTTGGTCTATATCCACTAGGTTAGAATTATAATGTCCTCCTCAATAAGTGGCTTATATAGATGTTGAGCCCACACACTCTTTTAGCTAAAAAAAAAAAAAAAAAAAAAAAAAAAAAAAAAAAAAAAAAAAAAAACCCTCTTAGACGATTCATTAACCAAGAGTGAATAACTATTGGACTATTGGTATTCTTTATTTTTTAATGGGTCTAAAATCTAAATGTGTAATTATGTTAAAACTAGAAAAATGTTTTTTTAGTTACTTTAATCCTAACTAAAAAAATTTCTTACATATTTATATACAAGTCGACAATATGTAATGGTGTACACACACACACACACACACACACACACACACACACACACACATATATATATATATATATATATATATATATATATATATATATATATATATATATATATATATATATATATAATAGAGCAATGATCTTATAAAAAGACATCGTAAAGATGTAGACACTGTAAAAAGTCGGATGGATTATCAAAATTCGTAGATATTACAAGAAACCGAATCGGTGAACATTGTGTACAAAGTAGGGGTACCACCGAAAGCACCTTCTATAGAGTTCAATAGCCTTTATATATGGCAACATATTGATTGTGAACGGATGAGTAACTCTGGGTTAGAGTCTTTAATGTTAGTGATTACCCTCTCTGAAGACTCGTTATTATCTTAACCTTTGGCTTGCAAGAATCAGAATCGATGAACATTGTGTACGAAGTTGGGGTACCTTCGAAAGAGGTCAGTAGCGTTTACGTATGGCGATATATTGATTATGAACAGATGGTTAAATCCGGGTTAGAGTCTTTAATGCAAGTGATTACCCTCCTCCTTTGGAGACTCTTATTATTCTCTTATTAAGTCTTAACCTTTGGCTTGCAAGAATCGAAATCGATGAACATTGTGTACGGAGTTGGGGTACCTTCAAAAGAGGTGATCAATATCGTTTATATATGGCGACATATTGATTATGAACAGATGGTTAACTCCGGGTTGGAGTCTTTAATGCAAGTGATTACCCTCTTCTAAAAAAAGCTTTGTCAATCTAAATCTGAAAAAAATATAAATGTATTACTTTTATGTGATCATGGTATAGTAAAAAAAATCGATGTCTTCAAAAGAAAACACATACATATCATATTTATATTTAATGTCTACTAAGTTCGGTTGGATTTCGAGTTGAGTACATGACAATGTATATTAATAAATTATAATGACAATGAAATCATAAAGTGAGCTTGTAGCTAGTTAGTAAGGTCGGTAGGGATGAGCATGGGTACTGGAAAAACGGTACGGTGCCGAAACCGTACCGGTACCGGTTATCACTACCAGGTACGGTACCGGTATCACGAAATTCGCTCAAAAAAATCCGATACCACTAAAAATCAATATGGTACCAAGACGGGAGATCCCGATTTTAGTACCGGAATAAAAAGAGTTTTTTTTTTCTTTTTTTTTTTTTTTTTTTTTTTTTTTATTGTTTTTTTTAACTCATGACCTAAGCACTCCTAACTAAGTAGTAGCTTGTGTAAAGTATCAAGTCTCAAACCTCACTTGAGAAACTCACGACACGATAGGAGAAAACTAAAAGATGTACAACTTGCCTGCTACAAGTTGCATGAAGAAAAGAAATCACCGTGGCTACATTTTTACTTCTCATTCACAAAAAAAAAAATAATAATAATAAATAAATACAACCAAATACATACTTAAATAACAAAGAAAAAATACCAAACTCCTAATACCAAAAGACCCACTTCCCTTTTACTCCTAAAATAACGAATGAGTATCCAAAGGAAGTGTCATATTGGTACAATTTGAGATTATTTTTATTCTAAACGGTATTTAATTCAGTATAGTACTGGTTTCCTGAATCTGGTACCGAAACCGGTACCGGTACCGGTATACATCTCGGTTCCGGGATCGGGACTACATATTTTGGTCGGAAAAAAATACGGTACCTCGGAAACAGTGCCAGTACGGTATCAAAATGGTACCGTGCTCATCCTTTGGTCGGAAGTTCGAATCCCACCAGGCCACCATTACTTTATATTTCTTTTGAAACAAGGGAACTCTTATATATATCTAGGCTCGATTGGCTCGTTCGACTCGTGAAGCTCGATAAGCTCGGCTCGTTCGACTCGATTCCAAACGAGCTTTCAAACGAGCCAAGCCAAAAAGTTTATTTTTTAGGCTCGGCTCGTTAAGCTAAACGAGCTGTAATGTTTGTTCGGGATCGATTTGAGCTCGAATATTATCGAGCTCGAGTTGAGCTAAACGAGCCTAAGCACGTATAGCTTGTTAATAGCTCGGATCATTAACACCCCTACATGAAACTCAACTTTTATTATAATGACACAAATGAAACTCAAGTGAATGAGTCAAAATCGTTAATACTTACATTTAAACCATGAAACTCAAACATTTAATATAATGACCCAAATGAAACTCAAGTGAACAGATCAAAATCATTAATAATTACATTTAAACCCTGAAACTCAACTTTTATTACTACGAGGCATGCAGAACCCGTGCTACGCACAGACTTTTAATCTGATTGTTAATCGCGCGTATTGTTTTTGTGTATTGTCGAGTGGATTTGTATTTTTAGTTTAGTATGTTGTATAAAACGTTTTTATTTTTTTGTTTAAAAATATAAAAATGGTTGATATTGTTTTGGTTTTTTGGTCTTTTTATTTTTAAAATGGGGTTGTCGTTATTAAATTGTTATACGCTTGATGTAATTTCATTTGATTGTTTTGGCCTATTACGTAACCCAACAATAATTTTGCATTATATGATTTTTGCATGGTAATACGAAGCACACTGGCTTTTTCTTATTTGTTATAGTGTAATTTGCGTTAATTATTTTTGTTATTAGGTTCGTAAGTTGTGATTGTATTACATCTGTTGTAAGTACGCCATTAGTTGTTTGGTGATTTTTATATTTAATATTTTTATAACATATTAGTATTTATTTATAAAGTTTATGATTAAAAACTAAAGTTAGCTTCATCTCATTTTTTTGTACAACTAATTTCATTGAAAATTAACATTGAAGTCTAACCAATATTAATAAATTTTATCAATAAACTCAATTCCAAATAGCTAACCAAATGAATATTAATTAACACACTATTAATAATTCCTAAAACCTTTTGGACTCCATTATTATGTCTTAAACTTAATTTTTTTAATTTAAAAATGGGTTCGAGCAAAAATTATGTACTTTTCCTTTTATATTCATTATTTAAGTTGCATGCTTACATATACTAATCACGCTAAAAGTATCATTTAACCATTTAAATGTTGCTTTACATATATGCATGTGCACATTTTCTTGAATCAAATCGCACATTTGAGCTACATCAATAGAAAACACACATAAATTACTTGTATATGAAAATGCATTAACATAATACATATATCTATATATATTGCATTAGGTTAAATCATCAATTATTCTTGCAACTTTTTCAACTTCATCTCAATCAATAACCAACTTTTAATTCTCTACTAATTACTAAATATCATGTGATCAATTCTGGCAAGCCTTGCACTTCCATCTCGATGTTGTATATACTTCACATTAAATGCACCGGTTTTGTTTTTCGATAAAAGTTTGAACTTTTGCTTATGTTTAAAACTCAACTTTTTTATTTGATATTATAATTTACAAATGGCTTTAAGTCAAAATTATGTATTTTTTCCTTTCTATTCGTTACTCAATGTGATATTTTTAATAGGTTGTATTTTGCTATTATGGCAAACTCATTTAATGGGCGTCAATATTGGTTTCTTACTAATGATTCTACATATAGAAAAAGAAAACACTTTGCGATGCGCGGACCTTCTTCTTTTCAATAATAATTCAATTGCACACAATAAATTCATTCTTATATTTCTCAAAGAGCATTCGAAAGCAACTACTTACATAAACTAATCACGCTAAAAAGTATCATTTAACCATTTAAATGTTGATTTACATACATGCTCGTGTACATTTTCTTGAATCAATTCGCACATGTGAGCTACATCAATAGAAAACGCACATAAATTACTTGTATATGAAAATGCATTAACATAATACATATATCTATATATATGCTTATCTATAACAATCACCTAAATATGTATGAAACAAAGAAAATAGTTGGTATCCCAGTCTTTGGTTCCATTTATCTGAGCATGCATTATCTTGTGTGAGTTTCATGGTACCTGCGTATGATAACTAAATTAAGAAAAAAAGAAGGCCGAGTTAATTACAAAGATCTAAAAGATGTGTGAATCATCTCCTAAATGTTGCAAAAGAGAATTTACATACCGCTACCAACAATCAAAGATCTAAAAGATGTGTGAATCTGTACATACTAAATGTGATTTTGGCGGTTTATATAGGCATGAATTAGGTTATATCATTAATTATTCTTGCAACCTTCCGCAACCCTTGCACTTCATCTAACCGACTTTAATTCTATACTAAATGCCATGTGATCAATTCAGGCAACCCTTGCATTTCATCTCCTTTCATGATTGTATAGTTATTATGAGGTTGCATTGAATTTTGAGCATTAGCTATCTTGTACTATAGGCAATGGGACTCCATCTTGAGTATCTTGATTACTCCACATTAAAATGAATTCGTTACAAAAAATGGAGCCTAAAATTACCCCTTCCCACTAATTACGACATATTCTCACTTTCATGTCCCTACCAATATTCCAAAACTCATCTTTTCATGAATAACAACATCAAATTTTATATATATTTGTAAGATCAAAAATAAAACAAATAATTTGTGAACTTCAATTAATACCATATAGTAACCATTGGCAAAGAGGCCCTTAAATCCCTATAAAAAAATATACATTAAAATAAATTCTCAAAATATTAATTTTGTCTAGTTATACTTTCCATCAATTCAACTTTGATTTTGTATTATTTCTAATGTCATGGGGTGGATACATTGCAACCTCTTAAACTGCTTAAATAGAAGGAAAAAAAATAAAAGCAAGATTCAAGCCACCATTAATATTCATCAAAGCTTTGTCACACTAATTATAAACCTTGTTTACATATGATTTTCATTTTCTTGCATGCCTAATTTTTTTGACAGTTCTTTCATAAATGTGGAGATATTATCCACTCCGTCTCCATCTTCCACTTTGTTTTGTTATCAACATCTTTATATACCCCATTAGCGTCACTAACCACTTATCAATACCTGCAAGAATAACATTAATAAACTACTACCCAACCCAAAATTTTAAAATAGGTTAGCAGATCTAACCCTCGGTTCCTTATCAGACAACAACACATCCATTTGTCTTCCATAAACTTCAAAGCTAGACTATCAACCGACTTCACATGCAAGAAAGTTAACCATTTGCTTACCTTTGCACGTATACCCCCTTGCGTTAATCAAGTCAATATTTCTACATGAACCACTGCACGTAACATTAATATGCATAGTACACTTTCATTGGACGGAGAAATTTTACATTAACCAACTAAATTCAATTTCATAGGTGAGAAGCTACACCAAAAAGAACTTTATCACACTATTAGAAAAAACATGAAAAAACTATTGACTGAAAAAAATGATCATGTCAATATCTATTTCAAAACTATTTATCTAATTAGCAAGCTTGTTAATTCACAGATCTTGAGCCATAAAAACAGATGGGGTACATACCAAGGTTACGGTTATTGATGCCAATGAGTTCAATGCCATCAATTGCTAGCATGCAATCCATTTCATTCTCATCATGTGCCTAGAAACAAAAAGTAGAGATCAAAAGGAAATTGGTTAGTTGGTGTTGCACTGAATTTACACACAAACAATAATAAACTAACAGCAAACATGTGATTCATACAAAATCATCAAACTACACACAAATTAAAGTTTCACACACACACACACACACACACATCATTAACAAAGACCAAATGGTGTTATTTATAGTATTCAATGATGGTGGTTGAAGGGTTTGTACATTTATTTGAAAGCAAATGAAAGGAGCAAATGATTAAATGGAAATAAAGGCTAGCAACACTTCGTATGGTTTCAATCATTTATATTTAAAACACTAAATATACCTCATATGTACTTACCACTTAAGCATGAACATTAAATCAAGGTACTTACGCATGAAGCCTCCGCATAATGAAACTCTATTTTCTGCATTTAATTCCGAGCATTAGGTAACTTGTACTCTATGCAATCGTGACGCCTCCACATTAAATTAGAGGGCCTAATCTTATAGTATTATAGATAGATATCCGTTCCAAAAAGAGTATCCATAAACAAAAAATTAGACAAATTATGATATGTGTAATTAATGCTAGTTTAAATTGAAAAAACGTCATTTTCACACTCATAGTTAATATAGAAATTAAGAATGAGTAATTAATGCATGTTTTGATAATAAGGGTAAAGTAGGAAGATCAGTTATAATTACTATTTAAAAATAAAATCTGGACACTTTTTATGGGACAAACATAAATAATATTGTATGATGAACACTTTTTTTGGGACGAAGGGAGTATAATAACGTAAATGAAACTCAAGTGAATGGGTCAAAATCATTAATACTTACATTTAAACCATGAAATTCAACTTTACTCAATGGATCAAAATCATTAATACTTACATTTAAACCCTGAAAGTCAACTTTTAGATATTAGTTTTGAAATTAATGAACCAACTTTTTTGGTCTATATAACATAATCTTCGTATAGGTTCATATAGTCATATGCCCATTCAACACACCCATGAAGTCATTTATTTTCTTGTTCATTTACCTTGTTTTCACTACAAACGCATCTCCAATAGCCAAAACTCCGACAACTCAACCTTCAAAGAGTTGTCTTTGGAGTTATTGGACCATCTATATCTATAACGCGATGAATGATCCAATCAAAGTTCATGTAAAATCAGAGGATGATGATCTGGGAGACCGTATTCTTGCTTTTAACGAAAATGAAAATTGGGGTTTCTGTGAAAACTTCTATAAAACTACCTATTTCTATGCTTCCTTCTACTGGAATGGTTCAAGGACCGCTTCTTTCGATGTGTTCGATAGAGCTACTACTCCATATTGCTCAAAATGGCGATTTACGAAACCACGAGTATGTTTCTGGTTAGTTAGAGATAATGGATTTTATGTGGGACCACAACTTACGCCATTTCCAGATGGATGGACCAAACTGCATGATTGGTCATGAATGACATAGTTGTTTATGATTTTATCAAATAATATGCGTTGTGTCAAATGTTCAAAAATTTAAATAAAGAGTTCATTACCTTTAATGTTATTGATGATACTATCATTGAATATCATTATATACCTCTTGTGTGTTACCTTTAGACTGGTTCTTTTAGTTGGACCAATTATTATTATTATTATTATTATTATTATTATTATTATTATTATTATTATTATTATTATTATTATTATTATTATTATTATTAATTCATCACTTTATTGAAAAACAAATAGGATTTTACAAGAAATTAGTGGGGAGCCGAGATACTAACTGAGCCCCCACACCTCTAGCTACAGCAAAACCAATCCTACTAAAAATATGTGGAGCAGCACGTGCTCCAATGTCTTGGGTCATAGAGAATCGTCTAATGCACTTTAATAAGGTCACTGCATCCTTTTCAAGTTCTCCAAAAGAAGAGAATGAAAAGGGGAGGAATCCATATCCGATATCAGCGCATTTAGCTGCGTACTTGACACGTTTACGTTGTGCGGCTTCAATAACCGCTCGACCGGGCATAAAATCAACCATACACAAACGCGTCAAAGGTGACGATCCTGTAAGATCAACACAAACATCAAGGCCACCATCCCAAGAGTAAAGTAACATATCGGCCGGACGTAAGGTTTTGTCCCTCTCTCCACGAAGCCCAATAATAATAATAATAATAATAATAATAATAATAATAATAATAATAAGGTATTATTATTATTATTATTATTATTATTATTATTATTATTATTATTATTATTATTATTATTATTATTTTAAACATCACTTTATTATTATTATTATTATTATTATTATTATTATTATTATTATTATTATTATTATTATTATTATTATTATTATTATTATTATTATTATTATTATTTTATTGAAAAACAAATAGGATTTTACAAGAAATTAGATGGGAGCCGAGAGACTAACTGAGCCCCCACACCTCTAGCTATAGCAAAACCAATTCTACTAAAAATATGTAGAGCAGCACGTGCTCCAATGTCTTGGGTCATAGAGAATCGTCGAATACGCTTTAATAAGGTCACTTTATTAAAAATTCAAATGATCTATAAAAATTTAATGAGAGGCCAAGATATTATTTGGGCCCCACTCCTTTATTATTATTATTATTATTATTATTATTATTATTATTATTATTATTATTATTATTATTATTATTATTATTATTATAATAATAATAATAATAATAATAATAATAATAATAATAATAATAATAATAATAATAATAATAATAATAATAATAATAATAATAATTCCTACATGATTTTGTGTGTCTACAAGTAGGGGTGGTAATTTCTGACCCGACACGAAATTTGACCTGACACGACACAAAAATTAACAGGTGCGAGTTGAGCTAAATAAAATTCGGGTCAGGTTTGGGTCGACATATCTAACCCGTTTATTAAACAGGTCAGGTTCGGGTTGGGAATAAAATAAACGCGTCGACCCGCTAACCCATTTAAGATTTTTTTACTTAAATTAAAAATTATTGATATTTAATTATACAGGTTAAATGTGTTAAATGGGTCGACCCCTAACCCGTTTAACTCGTGTAATGTGCTAACTTTTGTATATAAAATGGGTTAAATGGGTCAACCCGAAACCCGTTTAACATATTCAACCTGTGTAACCCATTTAACCCGTTAACCCAAGTATATATGTGGGTTAAATGGTTCAGGTTCGGGTTACGTGTAAACAGGTTAGGGTTGACGTAGCTGACCCGATGAGTTAATTGAGTCAGGTTCGGGTTGGGTTTTTCTGACCCGCCAACCTGACAACCCGAACCCGCTAACCAGAACCCGACCCGAATTGCCACCCCTATCTACAAGGGGTTTGTTGGGGGTAACTCCCCCTCCCCCTTTAGTCTCAACTTTGATATTTGAACTAATTAAACATACATTACAAACAGAATAATGAGACTACTGACCGACGTTTATTAAGGGTAGCAATCCAGCAACTTAAAATGAGACTTCAAGTCAATATAAACAAAGGCATAAAATATTAAGAAACAAAGTTATGTATAAGCCCACAAAGACATTATCCTATATACTAAAAATGGGAACCTCCAGTGCGCAAAAACGCTGTAGCCGCTACAGTGGACGAAACAGTGTCCATGTGCATTTTGGTCTCTAAGGTGTAACTTTCTTTGCAAGATAGGTCCTTTGGGGACTACCGCTGCAACGCGCCGATAATTTTAGAGACTTTTCCCGTAAAAACATATTATTTCATTGTGTTTGTAATGGGTTGCTATTGGGCCTAAGTGAAACAATAAACAATATTATGGATTGGGCTTATATTTTTTTTATTCGAGAATTATATAAAAAATAATTGGAGTGCAAAGTATTTATAATCCAATGTATTTTTTTAATGCATTATGTTAATTTTGGGTATAATATTTGGCGAAAAAGAATGGTATTTTGATTATTACCAATTTTTACGATGATACATTTTTGACAAGATCGGGAAAAACCATTAACAAAGTTCATTTACAGTGGACGCAACAGTGTCTTTTGCAATTTAGTCCCTAAGGTGTAACTATATATATATATATATATATATATATATATATATATATATATATATATATATATATATATATATATATATATGTATATATAGTGTAACTTTCAAACGAGAACCATTTTAACTGCAAGAACTGCGAAAACCACTTTTTTACAACTAATTGTACATGATGTACATCATTTAAATGCACCATGGCATTCTGGTAAATAAATGAAAGTTATTTTCCTGGAAACTTTGATGTAGGGGTAAACATGGTATTTAACTTTTATTCAATTTCAATAACTGCATCCTCAAATTTTGGGATTGTATCTCTATCTTAAACTACAAACCGGATCTCTCTCCCTATTTCCATCAAATCGATCAAACCATTTCCAAAAAACATGTCATTTATTTTTTTCACAATTATCTCTCTCATTGGATCTCTCTTCTCTCAAGAACCCTAGCCGCCGACCCCCACACCATCTTTTCCAACCCAGATCGAGCATGGGCTATGAACCACATGATAATATTTTATCTTTAACTGATGATTATTGATCCGATTATTGGTTGTACAAGGGATTCGACACGATTGATTATTGGTAAGTGTGGATTTTTTTTCTCTCTGGACACAAAAAAACCAACGCCCCACCTCTTGATTTTTTTTCTCTTGATCTATTCTGCTTGATTCAAATAAACATCAGTTATGTGGGATCCAAACGGATCTACTGTTATGTGGGTTCTTTTGGTTCTCTTGTTGTTCTAGTTATGGAAATGGGGTTGTGATATTGGGATCCAAACAACGCTTTTAATTATAGTTATGTAATATATTAATGGTTACTCCAGTTATAAAGAATTAATGAATTTTAAATGATCAGAAATTTAGAAATCATTAAGGTTCTTGTAGTTAAGAAAAATGACATGTAAAGAGTAATGAAGTTGCATATGAATGTTTGTTAAGAAAAATGAGTGTTTGTTGCTTATTGTACTTTTTGATGGTCTCGTGATAAGCTAGTTTGTATGTTTTTATCACTTTTTAGGTAGATTGCGTCAAATGTTACTCACAGAAAATAAATATGTTTTCCTCACTTGTATAAGTTATTATAATATATGCACATGTTCTCGAAAGGGTTTGATTTTCCTAGACTTATACGTATGAGTGATTGACTTTTGGTACCAACACACTTGACCTATATATATATATATATATATATATATATATATATATATATATATATATATATATATATATATATATATATATATATATATATATATATTAAACAAACCATTGTTCTTGTTTGAAAATGGAAAACTAAAACTCCATTCGATAGAAAGTGATTTTGGTCATTTTAATAAGTTGATAATAGATAAGAGTGCCCTTATTTTAGCAACTGGTTATTTTTATTATCAAACAATTTGAAGTTTCAGCATATTTACATCCATTTTTGTTTGGTTTCTAAGTCTGTTGTTATCAATTCCTCGTTAGTGCATATATGTTTTAAATTAAACATATATGTTTTATGTGTTTGGATTATAAAACATATATGTTTTGGAAAGATACATATACGTTTACGTATAAAACATATATGTTTTGTGTTTTGAATTATAAAACATGTATGTTTTGTGTTTTAAATTGTGCAAAACATGTATGTTCCAAACATACATTTTCAAAACATATATGTTTTTGGAAGATATGCACTTATGTTTTATGTGTTTTATAGTTGGTATAAATTTTTTTATGTTTTTTTGAAGGAATACATTTATGTTTTTGAAAGGGGTACATACATGTTTTATGGTTAATATAAAATGAATGAAATGGTATGATGATAATACATTTATGTTTCGTGCATGCTTGTTTCAGATTGATTGATGAAGATGATGATATCATTCAAGACCGGGAAGTGGATGAACACGATTATACATGAAGATACTTTGGGCCTTTGGAGATATATGATTATTTCATGTGTTTTTGTACTTGTAATCAAGTGAAATGTAACATTTAAGTATATCAATCTTGTTTTTCTTTCTATAATGATTTATGTTCTTTAATTTGTGTTTATAAAAATATTGGTAGTTTATTAAAAAAAAAGTATTAGCTAAAAAAACATGTATGCACGTTGATTATTTGGAAAAGAAAAAAGAAAAAAAAACATGTATGTACGTTGATTATTTAGGAAAAAAAAGAAAAAAAACATGTATACACTTTGACTAATTGAAAACATGTATACACCATAACTATTTGAAGGAAAAAAACATGTATGCACATTTGCTTAAAAAAAAACATGTATGCACCATGACTATTTGAAAACTTGCTAGAATTAAAAAAAATATAATAAAAAAAATAAAAAAAAAATCCGAATTTTAAGAATTATGAAAAATGGGAATTAAAAATGAAAATGAAAATGTCTTTTACTATTATGCCCTTTTGAATTAAATAAAAACAACAAAATGCTATGGAGCATTAAATGATGTACATTGTGTATTATTAGTTGTAAAAGAGTGGTTTTCGCAGTTCTTGCACATAAGATGGTTTTCGCAAGAAAGGGACTATATATATATATATATATATATATATATATATATATATATATATATATATATATATATATATATATATACGTATAAAATTTATATAACTATAATTAAATTTTAGATGATAAAACAATACGTAAATATTTTCTTTTTACATCTACGACGTAACACATCACCTATACACATTGTTGATATAAATAATGCTTAAAAAGGTTATTAATATCTCTCAATAAACCTATGTTTTGATAATCACAAAACTTAAATCAAATTAAGTCAAGATTAAGAAGTAAACAAGTATTTGGTAACAAATATTTACTTCTACATCTAATATCACTTAAGGTATGCATAAACTAAGCATCTTATGCATTACATGATCAAAGGAAATTTTATCTTAAGACATAACATCTTATAAAATGATATAAATATTTTATATATATTTGTAAATCATTTTTGGTAATGCTATATTAAACCACAAAGATATGATTTCAAATTTCCAACTAAAAAGGGCAAATTTTATCCAGAAAAACTTTTCCAACGTTCATGAGGGCGGCCCCCTTAATTTTACTAGGTGGCCCCCTTGATGATTAAAGGGGACCGGCCTCTAATTAAGGGGACCGGCACGCTCCCGAACAGTAAAATATGGCCCTATAAATATTGGATCATTTCACACATTTTCCTCACCTTTTTGCACTATAAACTTTTTGATCCAACCTCCATTTCTAGATCTAAAATCCTTTGATCATATAATTCATAAGTCTTTGTTTCCAAGTGATCCAAAGCTTCATCCGTTCAAGTGCAAGAAGAAGAACACTCCTCTACATCCATCTAATTGTAGTAGTGTTGTGAATAGCTAGTTTCATGTTGTAGTTATGGTAGATATTTGTAAAAGTGTTGTGTAAATTTGTTGATTGTAGAAACTAGGTGTGTTGTAAAGTAGTTTAGTAGTTGTGCATAGAAGAAGGTGTGAAGTTGTGAAGGTGTGAAGAAGGTGTGAAGCCTTGAAGAAGTTGTGAAGTTGTGAAGAAGGTGTGAAGCCTTGAAGAAGTCGTGAGATTGGTTCTAGCTACGATTAGAACTCGACATTTAGCTTAGTGTCGTTAACTCGTGTAAGCCAAGGTGTGTAAGGTTTCTCCACCATAAGGAGTTTGTTGACATAGTGAAGAAAACTCTCGAGTGTGGTACTCGGGGAGTGGAGTAGGGCAAGGAAGGTGTCCTTGTAGCCGAACCACTATAAATTCACGTGTTGTGGTTTGATCTTTCTAACTCTATCTTTTCTTCATTACATTTCAATACTTTCATTACTTAATTAGAATTGCTTATATTGGTTGTCATTTGAATTCACTTGAGATCGAATCGAAAGTTTTTAATAACCTACAAATTATTTTGGTAATAAACTTTTAAAAAGGACGTAAAACTATTCAACCCCCCTTCTAGTTTTCCACAATTGGTATCAGGAGCCACGTCTAGCAAGATCTTTAAAATATATTGTATTTTAAAACTTGTAACGATCTATGGAATCTGAAAAATATTTAGAAGGGCAATCTATGCAAAGACCACCACTATTTGAAAGTGATGGATTTTTATATTGGAAAAATCGATTCGAAACTTATGTGAAGTCAAAAGATCTAGATCTTTGGCATATTATTACTAATGGTGATTTTTTACCTATTCAAAATAACCCGGAAACTAAGAAAGATGAAATCGTACCTTCTGAAAAACAAAACGATGATTTAAAAAGAAAACTTGCTAAAAATAATGAAGCAAAAATGGTTATTTATAATGCGCTACCACGTAAAGTGTACGAAAGGATCTTTATGTGTGAAACCGCAAAAGAAATTTGGAACTCTTTACTAATAACTCACCAAGGTAATAGTCAAGTCAAAGATAATTAGATAGATCTACTTGTTCAACAATATGAGCAATTCACGATTCCGGAAGAGGAATCAATTGATAATGCTTTTGCTAGATTTAACACTATCATCACAAGTTTAAAAACACTTGATGAGAATTTTTCTAGTAAGAATTTTGTTAGGAAGTTTCTTAGGGCTCTTCATCCAAAATGGCGAGCTAAAGTGACGGCTATTGAAGAATCGAAGAATTTGTCAACATTGCAACTTGATGAATTAATTGAAAATCTAAAAGTTTATGAAGTCATCATTAAGAAGGACTCCGAAATGGTCAAAGAAAAACGAGAGCAAAGCAAGTCAATCGCCTTGAAAGCTAGAAAGGAATCTAGTATCGAAGATAGCTCATCTTCCGAAAGTGATGACGAAGAATACGCCATGGCCGTAAGAGATTTCAAGAAATTCTTCAAAAGGCGAGGAGGATTCGTAAGACAACCGTATGATGAAAAGAAAACATTTCAAAAGAGTAAAGATGACAAGAACAACAAGATTGAAAGAAAGTGTTTCAAGTGTGGTGATCCAAATCACCTCATCGGAAAATGTCCAATGATGACAAGAGATCAAAATCAAAGAGCCTTTGTTGGAGGTGCGTGGAGTGATAGTGATGAAGATGAGAAAGAAACGACAAAAGAAGAAAAGTGTCTTATGGCAAATACATCAAATGAGGTACGTTCCGAAACCGAATATTTTAGTGATGAAAGTTTATCATTAGATGAAAAAGATCTAGATAATGAATATAATAGGCTATGCAAATTAAGACAACTAGTAATGGCTAAAAACAAATCACTAAAATACATAAACAATCAATTGGAAAATGAAGTACTTGAACTAAAAATTAAAATACATCAACTTGAAAAAGGTAAAGAAATTTTTGAAGAATGCAACTCATGTCAAATGCTTAAAGATGAAAACGAAATACTTAGGGAAGAAATTCGCAAACTTAATAAATTTGAAAATAGTAGTCGCTCACTTAATAAAATAATAAGTGTTCAAAGAACATCCGGAGATAAAACCGGTTTAGGATTTAACTCAAATGAAGCTTCAACAAGCGAGATTAAAAATGTCAAATTCGAAAATGAACCTAACGAACAAAAACCTCTAAAATCTAATCCTAAGTATATACTTGTAAATGATAGAAAAATACCTCTTGCCAACAATGAAGAAGTAAAAGCTTTTTATAAACCGTCTTTAAAAAACGAGGTAGGATCTTCTAAATCTAAGACAAGATCTAAAACACCACCACCTAGAAAATCAAATAATTCTAAACCTAGGTCTAAAACACCTCAACCAAGAAGAAACCAAAATAGGCAAAACTATGATAACAATAGTAATCAAATGTGGAACTACCAACAAAGCTACAATCCTTGGGGTATACTACCACCTTTCATGCATCCTAGTCAAATGTTAAACATGTTTGGACCAATCAACTTTGGACCAAAGAGACAATGGGGATCGAATGGCTAGATGAACTTTCCTTGAGGCAATCTTGAAGTTTCTCTCAACATAGACTTTTTCAAAGTCTATATGTCATATTGATGATTTTGAAGATTTTTTTGAAGACCACCGGGTACGCCATTCTTTCATAACTCATTGCCATGCTTAGATAAATATGCTTTAGTTGATTACATTGTTTGCATTGATATAGTTTGCTTTCTTCTCTCTACTTGTTCGATCATATATATACTCTTATACTTAATACATATAATATATATATATCTATATATATATATATATATATATATATATATATATATATATATATATATATAACTCATTGCCATGCTTAGATAAATATGTTTTAGTTGATTACATTGTTTGCATTGATATAGTTTGCTTTCTTCTCTCTACTTGTTCGATCATATATATACTCTTATACTTAATACATATAAAATATATATATATATATATATATATATATATATATATATATATATATATATATATATATATAATTGCTTGCACATAACCTAGATACGTCATTAGTTGACTTTCTAGAACTCCAGAAAATTGTTCTTTATCGAACCCTTTCCTTCCCCCCTTGCGTTAGTCTATTAAGTCCTCTTTTAGGAAACTCATGATGATGAAAGGATATGAGTCAGAGTGGACTTTTATCATGCAAGAACGCCTTCGCACGCGAACACTATGGATGAAACAAACTCCTCTCGCCAACGTTATCCTATCTCCGCTACTATCTTTCACCCCATTTACATCAACCCATTTTTCACTCACACTTATACTTTTATATAAATATATATATATATATATATATATATACACACTTATTCACATATTCCCGAACACACCTCAAACCCTTCATCAACTTAACACTTTGATCATTTTATCCAAAATTGTCAAAGGTATATTTTAATTATCAAAACGGTAATTAAAAATTGTTAAGAATTTTATCATCGTGCCAATAAACGTTTACGTATTTTTTATATATTATAAATCTAATTATATACGTATAAATATTTTTGTTCCAGAAACTAATTCCGCGAAATTTGGAAAATTTCAAAGGCGGCCCCCTTAATAATTAAGGGGACCGGCATGTTATCGAGGGCGGTCCCCTTAATGTTTAAGGGGACCGGCCATCTGACACTTCTAAATCCGTTTCTCCTCCTTAATTCCATTCTCAAACACTCCATTTACTCATTTGTTCTTCCCAAGTGCTGCTGAGTACGAACCAAAACACCCAAAAACATCAAAATCCTCCATCATATCACCAATCCGGGGTTGTTTCGCAAGGGGCAAACATCAACCAAACATATAACAACATCTTTTGTAAGTTTTCCAACATGCATTTCATCACATCTCATTCGATTTGGTGTCTAATCAATTATTATGCATTTTATTAAAATTTATTTTAATTTGAATTTAAGTGCAATAGAAGCTAGAAATTGAACTACCAAATGCTTCCCATAGGATTAGAATGATGTATTGCAACTCAAATTTAGTATAACATATCATTTTGTCAAAATCATTAATCGCCCATAAACCCTTGTTAAATTTTATTTTTCAAGAGGTACATTGTTGATATAACTCTCAAAAACCACTTAAAACTTACTACATTACATTGTTTTAACGTCCTAAACAATCAAAACATACTTTTCAATTTGTTAGAAAATGGTTCATGAAGACAACATGGGCGTTTGGTTCATGAACAAACTATAACTATATGTAGTTATTTGAAACTTAAAACTAGTTCATAAAACTTGTTAATACTACTAGAATCAATAGACGTCGTCAAGATATATAATCAATATATATATTGATGTTTTAGGATATTTTTATCTAGTTAAGGGAGCGTTTGGTTTATCTCGAAAATGATATTTTTGAAAAATAAAATTCGCATTTTAATCTTTTAAACAAGCTTATGTTGTGTGAAACTCTTACGAAATGGAAGATATATAATCTAATATATATCCAGCCTTATTTCAAAATGAATTATGATATCATACTCTTTGATATTATATATTCTAAACGAGTTTAAAATCAAAATAAAAGGAACATTATGAAACTACTTCATTGAATTTTTTTTTGTGTCGAAGTAGAATTTCGTTCCACATATATTGCATATAATTATATATACATATATATAACATATGCATGATAGTTGTTTTTATATTAATTCTATTTTTATTGTTATATTGTTTAGGTGAAAATGCCTAAGACCACGGTTGGTGATGTATCCAAAACCAAACAATACATTCCAAATGTCTCTTCTACTCCCGGCATGTCTCCTTTAGTTGCATGTTTCTATCGTCCTATTGAAAATAGAAACATTCACGAAGGACGAATTGTCGATCCATCTTTCTATGAAAATGATCAAACCGAACGAATGTTCACCAATATTCATTTCGAATGTCTTCTCCAAATCAACGAACCAATCATTCCTCATTTTGTCCTTGATTTCTATAGCCAAGTGACGGTGCAAACCGATCCCTATGGTAATATCCTCATTTCCTTCATGATTCAAAATCAATTCATCACTCTTACTCTTGCTCAATTTGGTCAAATTCTTCGAATCCCATACAACGGCCAAGCCGTTTTCTCAAATGAATGGGATCTTTCCTCTCTTGAAAGAAATCGTCCTCAGGATGGCCCCTACTATTCTGAGATTCCTAGTCCTGAAGACATTCGTCGAATGCTTGAACTAGAACGTCGTATGACTAGTCGAGTAATCAAGTCGAAGAATGTCGATATTCATGCCAATCAAATCCTCCTCAAAGAGCTAAGCCAAGATATGAAGAAGTGGGAAGAACTCATTCGAGAGAATGTGTTTGGTACTGGTGGTCACCGTGATCATGTCACGGCAAGCATTGCCCACATGCTTTATTGTGTTATTGCTGAAGAGCAATACAATTTGGCTTATCTTTTTATTCATTGAATCATGTCCGCCAAAAACACCCCAAATGCCAATCTTCCTTACAGTATTTTTCTCACACGACTTTATCGTTGTGTGATGGAACATTACCCTCATTTTCAAAGAGATTACTACGTTCAAATCCTTCCTACCTTGAACCAACTCACTCTTGTTCGTACTCACCGTCCTCGTAGTGACAAAGGAAAATCTCGTGTTCCTTTGTACTCTAGGCCTCGTGGTTCTACATCTCATCGTGATGACGATGATGATGAGGAGGAAGACACCTCACGTGTTAGTACTCCATCCCCCACGACCTTTGTTGAAGATCTTTCCGATATTGATGATACCGAGTATCAAATTCCTCTTCCTCATGAACGTACCGATGAGCTTCTCTTCACTCGTCAAACGTCTATCATCAACCGTCAAAAACAAATGCATGAAGAACTTCGAGGAGGATTCAAATCTGTTGGGAAGATGTTTAGAAAGATGCTTGGAAATAAAAAGAAGTAGAAGATATTGACATGTTGCTACTTGTTATTGCTTTTTTATTTTAGACATTTGTATGGTTTGCTATTTGTTCGATTTATTCGGAAATACATGTGTTATTTGGAATGATGTTTAGACTTTTATTATTATCATGCTTCTATCATAATATTATGCCATGCTTCTTTTCAAGATAGATTTTAATATGTTAATTTCCATGCAAAATTTGATTATATATATATATATATATATATATATATATATATATATATATATATATGTTTATATATCATCATTCCTAGAGTATGTACTTCTAATAGAGCTTGCTGGAAAAACACACTTGAAAAATCACCAAATTTTGCAAATTTTGGGTTTCTGGTCGTCTGGGAAAACACCAGATGGGCGGCCCCCTTAATTCCCTAGGCGGTCCCCTTAATTATTAAGGGGGCCGGCATACAATTAAGGGGACCGGCCATCTGGAACTGGATTCACTGTTTTCTTTTGCATCTTGTGAACCCTTTCTCTAGTTTCAGCTACCATTTCCCATTTTAACCCAACTGATTTTAGAATCTCATTCAACCATTTCAAATACATACCTAAATCAACCATTTCCATTCTATAAATTCCCTCCACAATCACCATTCTTCATCTCATAACTCACCATCATAATCATCATGACTCCACCAAGCACCTCACACTCCAAAACCTCCAAGAAACAAAAACTTGTGGTCATCCCCCCAAAACAACTCTTCATTGACTTAACAAATGAAGACAACAAAACACCATCACCTCCACCCAAATGCTCATCCCCAAGTGCACCCAATGCACCATCTAAAACACCTTCCACTCATGGAACTTCCTCATCCTCCATACCCTCAACCTCATCAATCAATGACTACATCAACTCACACTTGTCACCACAAGTATCATCACCACCTCCTACACAAGAACCCATGTCCACCCATCTTACCATCTCACTTTCACCAATAACACCACTTGATGCTCATCTCTCATCCCCACCAATTACACCACCATTCTTTGCCAATATCGTGCCTTGGAGGCTACTTGAATCCCATGGGGATACTTGTCTTTGTTGCATCCACAACCGCACGGTCATCTTTGGCCTTAGAGATGAAATTCAATATATGTTTTCATATATACATTTGCTTACCAACCCACCACCACCACCAACTCCACCATCCTCTCCAATCATTCCTCCACCACAATTCTCACCCATTCCTTCACCATCACCGTCATGCTCTCCTAATTAAGCATCTCATATGCTTAATAAATAAAGCCTCTACCACCCTTTTGCTTGCAAGCTCTATGAAGACCATGTACTTTTTGCATGATGATGTATTTTCTTAGTTGCTTATTTGTAAACTAGCTTTTCTACTTGTAATTCAAATTGCTAGTTGTATGTTGTGTCTTGACACAACCACTTATTTAATATGAATGCTTTCTTTTCAAACATGCTTTATTTTTTTTATCACCTTATACATGTTTGCATGCATATACTTGTGCTTCTAATATTTTTTTTTGCAAAGCTTTCCATAGCTCGTTCTCTTGGTGCCCCCAAACGAGGGGGAGTACACATCAAGGGGGAGTTTCTACCTGTCAATTTTTCACGTTTGAAGATTGTCGGCAAAACCTTTTTTATTCTACAAAAAGGGGGAGAAGTAAATATAAACTCACTAAAATACTTGTTTAAAAATTAATTTTTGAGTTAATGAGTTTAAGTTTTGTAATCATCAAAAAGGGGGAGATTGTTGATATAAATAATGCTTAAAAAGGTTATTAATATCTCTCAATAAACCTATGTTTTGATAATCACAAAACTTAAATCAAATTAAGTCAAGATTAAGAAGTAAACAAGTATTTGGTAACAAATATTTACTTCTACATCTAATGTCACTTAAGGTATGCATAAACTAAGCATCTTATGCATTACATGATCAAAGGAAATTTTATCTTAAGACATAACATCTTATAAAATGATATAAATATTTTATATATATTTGTAAATCATTTTTGGTAATGCTATATTAAACTACAAAGATATGATTTCAAATTTCCAACCAAAAAGGGAAAATTTTATCCAGAAAAACTTTTCCAACGTTCAGGAGGGCGCCCCCCTTAATTTTACTAGGCGGCCCCCTTAATGATTAAGGGGACCGGCCTCTAATTAAGGGGACCGGAACGCTCCCGAACAGTAAAATATGGCCCTATAAATATTGGATCATTTCACACATTTTCCTCGCCTTTTTGCACTATAAACTTTCTGATCCAACCTCCATTTCTAGATCTAAAATCCTTTGATCATATAATTCATAAGTCTTTATTTCCAAGTGATCCAAAGCTTCATCCATTCAAGTGCAAGAAGAAGAACACTCCTCTACATCCATCTAATTGTAGTAGTGTTGTGAATAGCTAGTTTCATATTGTAGTTGTGGTAGATATTTGTAAAAGTGTTGTGTAAATTTGTTGATTATAGAAACTAGGTGTGTTGTAAAGTAGTTTAGTAGTTGTGAATTAGTTGTGCATAGAAGAAGGTGTGAAGTTGTGAAGGTATGAAGCCTTGAAGAAGTTGTGAAGTTGTGAAGAAGGTGTGAAGCCTTGAAGAAGTCGTGAGATTGGTTCTAGCTACGATTAGAACTCGACATTTAGCTTAGTGTCGTTAACTCGTGTAAGCCAAGGTGTGTAAGGTTTCTCCACCATAAGGAGTTTGTTGACATAGTGAAGAAAACTCTCGAGTGTGGTACTCGGGGAGTGGAGTAGGGCAAGGAAGGTGTCCTTGTAGCCGAACCACTATAAATTCACGTGTTGTGGTTTGATCTTTCTAACTCTATCTTTTCTTCATTACATTTCAATACTTTCATTACTTAATTAGAATTGCTTATATTGGTTGTCATTTTAATTCACTTGAGATCGAATCGAAAGTTTATAATAACCTACATAATATTTTGGTAATAAACTTTTAAAAAGGACGTAAAACTATTCAACCCCCCTTCTAGTTTTCAACACACATTATGGATTATTCGTAACTTATAATAAATGTTCGCAATAAAATGAGACTTAGAAAATGAAACTTGCCATATCTTTTAGGTCGTGTGTGAAGCCGTTGCCTTGCATCGTTGAGATTACGATTATTCTACTGTACTACTAAGGTGAGTTCATAGCCCACATTTAACTTGTTTTTGTGGTGGGGGGGGGGGGATACATGCTCAAATACCGAACACAAGTCTTTTCCTGATATTATTATTGCTTAAGTAGCTATTGCCAAAAGTCCCTCGATCATGAACTTTAATCACTTGAAGGGTAAACGTAAATAATTGTAAATAGATCTATTAGGGATTGACAATCCCCATTTGGTTGCTAGAGGAAAGTCACCAAATGCACTTTATTTAAATATCATAGGTTACTGGCAAATAGCTATCTTGGGGGCAACTTATTTCACATCATTATTATGGATAATTTTGATGTGTGCTGAATCGTTGAGTGTCATGAGCTTAAGGCAATAATGAATGTGATTTCTAACTTGTTTATTTGTATCGATATTACAATAAACATCTATCTCTTGTGTTCAAACTCTTAATTATAAACCTATGAATTTCACTCAACTTTTGTTGACTTTTAGCATGTTTATCTCAGGTAACAAAATGGAATGGATGGCAAAGGCACGAAGTGGGCAAATAAAGAAACGTTTATTTCTCTTTGAATAAAAACTTGTTGTTGAATAATGAAACCTCTTGGAAACATGAATATTTGGTATTTTAAATAAAACTTAAAACGTCTCATTTGAGTCGTTCTCTATAATTGTGACAAAGATCCACGATATAATACCCCAAAAGTCTTCCGCTGTCATTATAAGTCTTCCGCTGTATTGTTCGTTTTGGGGGTGTTATAGATTGGCATCAGAGCCACGGTTATAGTGAACCAAGTGTTTTTGGAACACTGGACTATAACTACACTTTTAACGGGACAAAATTTTTAAAATACCATCCTACGCCCTTCGTGCCTGAGCATTCCAATAATTGGTAAAAAGTATTATTTACTTTATAGCATTCTAAATTGATTATGATTATACTTACATTTACTAATCGGGAAATTATTACAGTGTCATGTCTTCGAACACCCACCCTATCAGCGTGTCATCAAACTCAGGAACTGAAGATGTTACTTCAGCCTATGCTACCTCACCTATGCCTATGTCTCCTGCTACAGACATATACATGCAAAACCATATATTTTTGCCAGCATCTGACACAGAGGTTTCTCCTCTGGCATCATCTGGTCCGATTCGCCGATCTAGGCAAATTAGACAACTTCAGCCGTATGAAGCAAGTACTGCTGTACCAGCACCAGCTCTTGTCATACCACCTGAATCAGTTGTGCCACCACCACCTACACCACCTGTGATACTACCACTACCTACTATCTTCTATAGCGAAACTACTACTGTGCCACTAACACCATCACCCATAGCATCTCCTCCACTAGCATCACCACCTGCACCTTACCGAAGTGTCCCAATATCACCTCACCAAAGGACTTACCCAATCCACCCAACAACCTCAGAATCTTCTGTTCACTGCAGACGCCGAAGGACCCACAAGTGAGTGGATGCTCGTAAATGGTCGTTCTTGTTGCCAATCATGCGATCTTGGAGATCTCAAGAAGGAACACCAACAACAAGGGAACTTGGGGAAACTTCTTACTCCACCTCCCGAATTCTTCCAGTCACTGGGGAACCCATACATCACACCATACCATTGTTAGCTGCAAGAATGGTTCACCACGAAGATCGGCTTGATTCCATCGCTAGTATACTCAACAAGATCCCTCATGAGCATCTAGAAACCTTTGAAGATGATATGAACAGTCTCATAATTGGTCATCTTGCAATGGAAGATAAGGTTGAAAAGTTGGATTCTCTATTTTGGGAGTCAATGGAATTCATAGGAGCACTATATGGGGCTAACACTTCAACAGAAATAATGATAGGAACCTTGGACCGAGAACTTGAAAGGATCAACACTGAAAACCTACGCCTTAGGCAAGCCTAGCTAGAATCTCGAGAAAGAGAAAGGACTCGAGATCAAACAATGGAAACCATGTCCACTGCCATTCAAGAACTCCAAAACCGCCTAGAAAAAGCCTTAGGGAAACCATGAGACCATCGCCTTGTTAGTGTAATCAATGTCTTAGCAATAAAGGAATCTTGTCATGTTTTGTAAACATTTGCACAAGCATCAATAAGTGTTGTAACACTTTGACATTGATTTATGGAAATTTATTTTATCTTTATTTATGTTGCAAACCTTATACATTATATCGTAATATATTGGTTTATGCAGGTCAAACTTATTCGTAATCCCTAAAGTATGTCATTCCAACATATGATAATTATGACTTAAACCTTTTCAATGATCAAATCATTGTAACAACGACCTATATTTACTATTTATTACTTGATATATTTCAACGTAATAAGACTATTATAAATGTTCTAATGATATACCTTCTTTTACAATAGCAACATGGCTAGAATTAGAGAAAAACCATGACCGCCACACCAACGAACCCTGAAGTTATGACCCCGGCAGTGATCCAGCAAGCAATTGCTGATGGTGTTAATGCTGTTTTAGCTGGACAAGCCCGTAATAGAGATGGGAATGCACCTACACCCCGCTACTGCACTTATAAGGACTTTATAGCATGCCAACCAACATATTTCAGAGGAACTGAAGGAGTGTCGGAATTATCCCAATGGTTTGAAAGAAGTGAAACAGTTTTCTAAAGAAGTGGATGCTCGGAAAACAACAAGGTAAGCTTCGCAACGGGAACACTGATGCAAGATGCTCTATCCTGGTGGAACTCTACCATTCAAACACTAGGAGCAGAGGTAGCACATCAACTTACTTGGATTGAATTCAAGGCTAAAATACTGAAGAAGTATTGTCCCCGTTCCGAACTATGAAAACTCGAGGATGAGTTCCATGCCTTAATAGTGAAAGGCGTTGATTTGAGAAGTTACAACAGGAGATTCCAAGAACTCAAGGTATTATGCCCTTCCATGGTACCTGATCATGAGAAGACATTAGAGAAATATGTCGAAGGACTCCCTAGGAGTATTGAAGGAAACGTTACCTCAGCAAACCTGCCAACCTTGGAAGCAGCAATGGAACTTGCTCAGAAACTTCTAGAATGAGAAGTGAAATACAATGAGCTTAAAAGGAAATTGGACGATAAGAGAACCACCCACCATCACAACAACAACCAACAAAACAACAACAGTCATCACCGCAACAATAATCGGAACCACCAATAATATCACAACAATCGGAGCACTCAACAGCAGAATCAAAGACAAGATAAACCCTGAGTCTACACCGCCACGGAAGGTGTAGGGTACAACGGTCAGAAACCCCAATGTCAACGATGTAAACTTCATCACGAGGGTCGTTGTACCGTTCGGTGTGATAGATGTCGTAAGATCGGCCATCAAACCAGAAACTGTAGGATTCCGGCTACAGGAAGCAACACACAGGTTGTATCACCCACTTGTTACGGATGCGGAGAAGTAGGACACATCCGGAGGAACTGCCCAAAAGGAAATGAACCAGCCAACGCTCCAGCTAGGGTATACCTTCTCGGAGATGGAAACGGACCTGATGCAGTCACCGGTACGTTTCTACTAAACCATCATAATGCTAGAGTATTGTTTGATTCGGGCGCCGATAAGAGTTTTATATCAGATACATTTGCCCCTTTACTTAATGTTACCCCCTCTAAGCTAAACACCACCTATGAAGTCGAGATGGCTGACGGGAATTTAATAGATAGCAATACTATCATGAAAGATTGTACCCTAACCCTATCAGAAAAACCTTTTGCCATTGATCTTATGCCGGTTCAACTTGGTAGTTTTGACGCTATCATCAGCATGGATTGGTTATCCCACCATCATGCTAGGATTCACTGTGACGAAAAGGCCGTCCATATACCACTCAAGGATGAAACACTCATTGTCCAGGGCGACAAAAGTAAACCTCAATATGGAATTATCTCATGTATACGAGTGATAAAATACATGAAGGAAGGATGTCAGGTATTCATGGCTCATGTTACGGAAAATAAGTCATCCGAAAAGCGGCTTGATGACGTTCCTATTGTTAGGGATTTTCCTGAAGTATTCCCTGAAGAATTACCTGGTATTCCACCCGCACGTCAAGTAGAATTTCAGATTGAACTAGTGCCTGGAGCGGCACCAGTGGCTAAAGCACCTTATAGGTTAGCGCCATCTGAAATGGAAGAATTGTCAGAACAACTAAAGGAATTGTCGGAAAAAGGATTTATTAGACCAAGCTCATCACCTTGGGGAGCACCAGTTTTGTTTGTTAAAAAGAAGGATGGATCATTTCGGATGTGTATCGACTACCGGGAGTTGAATAAACTTACGGTAAAGAATCGATACCCATTGCCTCGAATTGATGATCTGTTTGATCAATTGCAAGGATCGAGTGTGTACTCAAAAATTGATCTGAGATCGGGATATCATCAGCTAAGAGTTCGAGAAGAGGATATTCCGAAAACTGCATTCATAACGCGGTATGGTAACTACGAGTTTCAAGTAATGCCATTCGGATTGACCAATGCACCAGCAGTTTTCATGGATTTAATGAATCGAGTGTGCAAACCTTACTTGGATAAGTTTGTAATAGTATTCATTGACGATATTTTGATCTACTCTCGTAACGAAGAGGAATACGCGGAACATTTACGAATCATTCTAGAACTACTCAAGAAAGAAGAATTGTACGCTAAGTTCTCCAAATGCGACTTTTGGATTCGTACCGTGCAATTTTTAGGACACATCATAGATAGTCAAGACATTCACGTAGACCCTGCAAAGATTGAGGCTGTAAAAGGTTGGTCATCTCCTACAAACCCCACGGAGATGCGTCAATTTTTAGGTCTCGCAGGTTACTACCGAAGATTTATTGAAGGATTCTCCAAGATTGCAAAACCTTTGACTAAGCTAACCCAAAAGAATGAGAAGTACATCTGGGAAGAAAAGGAAGAAGCAGCCTTCTAGTTGTTAAAACGAAAGCTTTGTGAAGCTCCAATATTGGCCCTCCCAGAAGAAAATGAGGACTTTATAGTATATTACGACGCATCTTATCATGGACTAGGAGCAGTTTTGATGCAAAGAAGCAAAGTGATAGCTTATGCATCTCGACAATTAAAGAAACATAAGGAAAACTACACGACTCATGACTTGGAGTTAGGAGCTGTAGTGTTTGCGCTCAAGTTATGGAGGCACTACTTATATGGCACCAAATGTACCGTGTATACAGACCACAAGAGTCTTCAGCATATTTTTGATCAAAATGATTTAAATATGAGACAACGTCGCTGGCTAGAGCTACTCAGCGATTATGATTGTAAGATACGTTACCACCCAGGAAAGGCTAATGCAGTAGCAGATGCGTTAAGCCGAAAAGAACAATTGACACCACTTCGAGTTAGATCACTGGGAATGACTATTCACTCACCCCTTCCATCCCAAATCCTTACCGCACAGAACGAAGCTCTCAAAGAAGAAAACCGACCAAAGGAAAAGATTTACGGCATGCCCGAGAATAAGAATGGTTTCGTGAAGAAATCCGATGGAACACTGTGTTTCAAGGACAGAAGTTGGATCCCTCTGGTTGGAGGTATTCGTGAGCTCATCATGTATGAGTCCCACAAGTCAAAATACTCCATTCACCCAGGTTCCGACAAGATGTATCAGGATTTAAAGAAACTATACTGGTGGCCAAACATGAAGGCTGACATCGCAGAATATGTCGGTAAATGTTTGACGTGTTCAAGAGTAAAGGCAGAACATCAGAAACCTTCAGGTCTAGTTGTACAACCTGAACTTCCTATGTGGAAATGGGAATGAATCACTATGGACTTCATCACTAAACTTCCAAGAACCTCATCCGGATACGATACAATATGGGTTATTGTGGATCATCTCACAAAATCCGCTCATTTTCTACCCATCAAAGAAACCAATGAGATGAATACACTGTTTCAGCTGTATGTGAAGGAAATTGTCACTCGACATGGAGTACCAATTTCAATCATCTCGGATCAAGATAGTCGTTTCACCTCGCATTTTTGGAAATCCTTTCAAAAAGCCTTAGGAACTAAACTAGATATGAGCACCTCATACCACCCTCAAACTGATGGTCAAAGTGAAAGAACTATTCAAACCTTGGAAGACATGCTCCGAGCATGCGTTATTGATTTCGGAAAAGGTTGGGATAAGCACTTACCATTAGCAGAGTTTTCATACAACAATAGTTACCATGCCAGCATAAAAGCAGCACCATTCGAAGCACTTTACGGTAGAAAGTGCAGATCGCCCGTTTGTTGGGCAGAAGTTGGAGAGAGACAACTTATAGGACCAGACCTTGTTCGGGAAACTACTGAGAAAATCGTTAAGATTAAGCAACGCTTACAAGCAGCCCGAGACCGACAGAAAAGCTACGCTGACATAAGAAGAAAACCCATGGAATTTCAAGTAGGGGATAGAGTCTTATTGAAAGTATCTCCCTAGAAGGGAATGATACGATTTGGAAAACATGGAAAGTTGAACCCAAGATACATCAGTCCATTTAAAATCCTGGAAAGGATAGGACCCGTGGCTTATAACTCGAACTACCCGAAGAACTTAGTTGGATTCACGACACCTTTCATGTGTCAAACCTTAAGAAGTGTTTATCCGATGAATCTCTCGTTATTCCATTGAAAGAAATTCGACTAGATGACAACCTTGTCTTTACCGAGGAACCCATTGAAATCATGGATAGAGAAGTCAAACAACTCAAGCAAAATCGTATCCCTATTGTCAAAGTTCATTGGGACTCCAAGCGAGGACCGGAATATACTTGGGAGCGCGAGGATCAGATTCGCTCCAAGTACCCACATATCTTCACCTAAGACACCCTTGGCAACTATCTTAGACTAGAATTCTGGGACGGAATTCCCTGTAAGAGGTAGGTAATGTAACCTTTTGTAAATTTCCCTTATGATTAGTAAATGCACACGAAGAAATAAAACGATGTTATAATAACTTAACACCATTTTTACGGGTAACAATTTTTTTTTTTATTTATGGCTTGATATTGGAACCACTACGATAACTGTGATTGACCGTTTACCCAGGAACGATGCTCACACAACCTAGATAATCTATAATTATTGCGAACTATAAATATATACAAAACCTCTATATTTATAACTATACGTTTCGTCTAAATACCATATACTATTTATATATTCCCCGAACCTACGAAACTTCCCGAGAACGCTCATTAATATTTTTGAACCTCGACACGATATTTGAAACACACCATGTGGGCCCCCAACACCCAACGGGCCACGGAAACCAAATACAAACCAAACGGACTAGTTATTCTTTCTTTTTTTTTGTTTTGGGCAAACGCAAACCACAAGCCCACAGGCCTCAAGCCCAAACGCACCCTATATCTTTTTCCTTTGTTTCTGCTAGCCGCGACACACCCAAAACGCACCCTTTTTCTTGCAAATTCGACACACAACCTCAACATATTTTTGCTTGTCTCAATTCACCTAGTGCCCAAGAATCATGATTGATAAATATTACACTCCCTCTCGCTCGTTTGATACTTTAGAAATGACCAAAGTGAACCACAAAACGTCCCATGCAAAGATAAGACCAAAACGTGTCATAACATTCCTTGTTGCCACCTTGCTCCCCAATTACATCTAAATGAACAATGTACATCTCATGTGAATGTCAGGAATGAATAGCATGCAATCTCACAAGATCTTGGCCATGTAAACTTGCGATTGGTTTAAGTTTGTGGCGTTACTATTCGCCTAACATGCACCCTTCACCCTTGTGAACTTATCTTGTCCTTACACACCATAAAACTCTCTATAAAAGCTTCACATGCAATCACAAGCGTTACATGCACTATACGAACCACTTACACATAAATAATAACGAGAAGAAGAAGTGTTGGAGGACGAACGGATTGTCAAGTGTACCACATCTCAAGTGAACCTAGGAGATCAAGCTTGTAGCCTCTTGAACCTTTGGTGGAACGTGAAGTGAACCACGAAGCCATTTTGCCCTCACACGATCTCTACACTTTGTTTTACACCACCTTTTAGAGGTGAGGTGAGACCTTGACTTTCTTTCTATTTATATATATACGTACATTATATTTTGCACCCACACTTTCTATTAATAACTCGTAAACTATAAACACAACACCTATGTTTTATGTATTGTACTATTATTTGGCTAGACCATTACCGAGAACCTATAACGACTTTGCACTCATATTAACATATACACAAGAATAATCACACGTTTCTAAGTAAGTTGGACCTATACGATATACACAAACACTTAGAATATTTTTCAAGTTTTATAAGTTTTGCGTATTGAGTTTTGGCCGTGTACTTTGGCCTCGCCATTTTAAATTTCGACACATGACCACCTATTATTTTTATACGAACTAATTATCTACCTGGTGTACTAACGAGAATGATAAATAATTCGACCTAACAACTTAATTTGATAGCTTAAACCACCCTAAAGCGAAACGAGATTTCATAAGATTTTCAGGAAATTAAAACTATATATGGGCCGTAAAGCCCAAAAAGCTATTTTTAGCTTATTACGATAAGCTGAGTGTAAAAGATGTTTCGAAATGTTTTTAGAACTTAAAATGATGGACTTTGATAAACCAAGTGTTCCCCCAAACCCTTTGGATCGAAAAACACTAACAGGCCCTTAATTTTGGATCGTATAGCCCATTTAATGAAAAATGAGGAAAATAAGCTAATAAGCTATTGAAATAAGCTGTTCTACACATTCTGAGCTTATTGAAATATTAAAAATGTTAAGTTTCAAGTTTGGTAATTTTTGGACTAATTTTGCAAAATTTCGTTAACTAGGGACTAAAATTGTCAAACGTGTAAACTTTGGGTAAAAATTGTCAAAACAGTTTTCTAAGGGTATAAACTGTTAATATTGAAACTTGGGATTGAAAAATGTAAATATTGATATAATTGGACCTAAAACGTAAATATATATAACTTTGGACTAACGACATAAATATATTCCGTTAAGGGTAAAATGTGTAAATTGGAGAAACTTAAAGGATCAAATAGTAATATTGATTTTGAATAATAAATTATATATATATATATATATATATATATATATATATATATATATATATATATATATATATATATATATATATATATATATATATATATATACTAGATTTCGAAGCCCGCCCGATGGGCGGGCATGACTTGTGATTATTCTTTGAATATACTACTTTACCAATAGAAAGATATGCATATATGATTTTGTATTTTTGTACTTTATTACTTATGTTCTACAATACAATACAATTATATTTATAATTGGAAAATGTTGGTTTTTTTTTTGGTTTCAATTGTTAAAAAGATTCAAAATATGGAGGTGCAGGGAATCGAACCCCGTGCCTCTCGCATGCAAAGCGAGCGCTCTACCATATGAGCTACACTCCCAATATGTAATCAGTATAGTTAACCACTTATTAATCTAAATGTAAAATTGACTATAACCTCGATTAGTGCCATGTATAGATGCATACCCCGTATCATACCATAAATCCAGTGGTGGGTGATTTAGAAATTGATGGCCGGAGAAGCTTGCTACTACATCAAATTATCTCTCAAATTTTCATTAAATATCATAAATCAAACAAACAAATATCGCTATTATTTAAGTTGAAATAATGATAAATACTTACACTGAAGCCTCCTTGGCTAATGACTCTTGTGAGAAACACGTACCTATGTTGAAGGGCGGGGCGTTGTTTCACGTCGTTGATTATTGCATGGGATTTTTTTTCCCAAGTAAGGAGCCCTAATGGAAGAGTGTGATATAGTTCTCAAAGCCCGCCCATTTTTAAATTGATATGTGACAATTTTCTATATACGTTGTCAAATTTTGAGCATTATAAATTATAAATTCCTTGGAAAATATTTCATGTTATATTAACTTAATCGTGAAACAAATAATAAAAGCTTCAAGGATTATAAATTATAAATTCCTTGGAAAATATTTCATGTTAGATTGACTCAATCGTGAAACAAATAATAAAAGCTTCAAGGATAATATTTTTACAAATATACTAAAATTGTATATGAATGTCTGTATTAAATAATATATAAGGAAAATACACAAACTGTATACGAATGTATTATTTATCGGTAAATAATACATAAGGAAATTATTGTGGTTCATTAATTATTGAATTATTATCGTTGAAAGAATTAAGTTAACAAAAAAAGATATAAACATAGAACATAAATTTTTTAGCCACACCCCTTTAAAAAGACAGATCGTTAATGTTCTTATTTCAACGTCTCGGAAAAAAAGTTAAGACATATATGACATAAGCAAATGCAGCACCAATACTAATGTGCTTATTTTTAATGTGAAATTTTTTGCGTAAATGTTGTTTCACTCATAAAAAAATACAAAACTAACATATAAAAGGTATAGTACCTTAGTTCTATTATCTCATGAGTTGATTCGTCACACATATTCTCAAATGGGGAATATCCAATTGGTCCTCTTAGTGAAAAACCAACTAAACAAAGTTATAGAAAACATGTTAAACAAAAATTTTAACAAAAAACTACTTTTAAACTATATTAACAGAACTACTTCTTAAGTTATCATCATGTTGCATAGACAACCTTAAATCGATTACAAAAAACCACATAGAGGACACCCCTTTCATGAGCTTCTTTAATTACTATATAACAATCTCTAGAAAAGCTAATATACACTTAAAATAACCTTAACCAAATATCCCTTACTTTTAAACTATATTTTAAGTGTTATCTTTGAACATTGGTGGTTTCTTGTTATATTTGAATTGTTATGGCTAGCCTTATGAATCGTTGAAAAAGAAAATGAGTTAATGAAAAATAAAGCTATATAGATGCCAAATTTTGTATTTAATGCATTAACAACAAAAAGAAATAAGCGTCAAGTTTTATAACAGTTAAAAGTTACAAAGTTGTCTGCAAAAATAAAGTATATGTTTTAAAATGAAATGCGAAACAAATGTTATTTGTACACTACATTTATTGTTGATTTCACGTAATTACCATCCTTATCACAACAAATGATCTTTAATCCTGCTCTTCACTCTAAAGAAAACCACATATAGTTGGCCATAGGAGAAAATTGGTATCTAGAGAAACAATCAAAATTGTGAGACCTTGCCTTTTTTTTAATAATCATTGCAAAACACACCGCAACAGGGAATTGCTTACGGTTAAGTTTAAACGGAATCTTGGTATCCGAAGGACTAAGGACCATACGGGGTATTGCGCAAATATTTACATAGCCCGCTCGATGGACGGGTGAGCATGATGAATATCGTTGAAAAAATTAAGTTAGGGAATTTTTGCTCCGCACTCTTGAAACAACCACTTATAGTTGTCCATGCGAGAAAACTCGGCTTTGTAGCTTCATGGCCCAACGGCTCGCCGAGATGGGCAGGCTAGCTTCATGTACTAATTTGGTTAAAATATGAAAAATGTTAAGCATTTGTGTTACAAAATATAGTTCATCTTGAGTGACATGTGATATAAAAAACATTTATAGCATAGACCATATAAGCACTCCTAGTTAAGTAGACATGAATATTAAATGATAAAAACGTGATATGATAGATGTTGTACTTTCAAAGCCTACAAAGAACTTTGAAATTGGTGGTGCAGTTTGTGTATTTTTCTTTACTGTCGCAACAACAATCATGGTGGTCGGAACAACAGCTCCAATAATGTGCACGATTGGGACGTTTAACATATCCTACAATACTACAATAATGAGTATATGTCCTTGGAAGCAAACATATTCTCATGAAGGCAAGTAGTTGACCCATCCTAGTTGTTTAGCTTTGTTTATGACATAGTCAGAAGGACATAAATACCAAAGATATATGACATAATAACTTCAATCTCAAAAAACACATTCAGCTCCATTATCTGTAAATAATGGGCAAGTAAAAGGTGACTAAAAATAAAATAAAACAGGCCAAACTGATAAATAACTTTGTTATGAGTAAAGGGGCGACATGTTGACCCCTTTACTTATAGTTCTAACTACGTTCTCTAGAACTTATCACGATAAATATAACGTAAAAATTTAGAATTCCTAATTTGTTATAAAATTAGTATTAATCTCAAGTTCTTTCCTTGTCATTATCCTTCCATAGGATTCAAGTGGAATTGTAAAGAATACTTTTTTTTGGAGCAAAAAAATTACTATATCCTGTATTACATTATTCTTGACATTTCTAAAAATAAAGATAATCACTTCCCAGAAAACCTCATTCAAAAAAAGTAGAAATTCTTTCTAATTTCAGAGTCATGATTGGAGTAGATACATGTCGTTCATGATCTCCTATCTAACTTCCCGTCGCTTGACCTTCTTTCATCTGCCTCTCTCCGTCTTTGTTGTGCACACGATGATTTCCACGCCCAGCATTAGCAGCAGTTAGAAGTGCTGCATATGTCCCAACACTTGACACAGATTTATGTGAGCTTGTGGTTATGGGGTGCCTCCTGTCACCATCTACATTATCCACTTGGATTTCTTACTTGGTGTCCCTTCCCAAGTGCTAGTGCCAGTATCAACAGCACATGGAATTGGCACGTTTTTTGGCGTTGGAAAAGCTACTAATTGGGTTCCGGTAGAAAGAAAATCAATCTTTTGGTTTTCCTTTTTCTCTTGCTCTTTCCTCTTCAATTCCCTTTTCATGTCTGCCTCAATCTCATCATAATTGTCACTTTTTCATAATCATGAGGATCAAAACATCTTTACTAAAGCAAGATATAAACATACCAGATCTAGTCTACATCGCAGTAACATTAGTTAAGAAAGAATGAAAAGGATGGCTTACAAAGGTTAACATGTAGATATAAGCACCCACTGCAATTGGAACAGCCAATGTAGTAACGTCCTCCGGGAAAAAACACAATTGATTTATGCTAATGCTAATAAGCAACAGAGCAATAGCTTCTCACTGAAACAAACGGAGAAAAGATGCAACCAGCAATTACCTTCAGATTGCCAAACATCTTCAGAGTTGCGGGATTAAAATAAA
The DNA here is from genome assembly GCA_030686995.1 of Artemisia argyi. Lineage (NCBI taxonomy): Eukaryota > Viridiplantae > Streptophyta > Magnoliopsida > Asterales > Asteraceae > Artemisia > Artemisia argyi. The sequence continues at coordinate 13,812,311 of CM060689.1, read as the reverse complement.
GTTGCACAATAGTTCTCCATAAGTAGATAATATGTTAATATTGAACATAACAAAATAAGCTAACAATAAACGACTTCATGAGCAAGTAGACAGCCTGTATTCTTGAGATAAGTGAATTCTACTTAAACATGGTCTATTTTTAATAGGTAGAGTAACTCTCCTAACAAAGTTCACATATGCTCAAGTTTTCAAGCCAAACACACCTTATGTTAATCCTGTCCAAACAGCCTATAAAACATGTTATGTCCAAACAGTCCCTAAATCTTTTTTTCCTTCAAACGGCTCTTGAAGCAATCCCCTTATTCAAGTCATCATAATTACACACTAAACCAACTGGTGTCAATCCATGTATAAAAGGAACTTGTTTTGACCCGTTAGCCATTACCAAAAGGTAGTACATAAGTAAAAAAGTCTACACTTTAATCATTTTCTATTATAAGATATCATAACAGAAATTAGAAAAAAGTGATGATTTTGAGCTGCTAAAAGGTACTTAAGTAACTACGTACAATTTTATAAAAAAGATGACTTTATATTGAGATGTGATTTCCCATTAATGATGTAAGAGCAAATTCTGCATCTTTTCGGTTTGAAGGGCACATTCTTTGATGTCATTTTCTATGAAATTTACAAACTAATATACAAAAGAAAGTAACATCAGAACCTGCATACACAGAGAGATGAAAATTATCAAATTGACCATGAGGAACGTTATAATCAAATATCTTCATCTTGTCCCAAGGCCTGTCTCCAACCCCGACTAATACAATAGATAGTGGAAGCTTGCTGTAGAAAAAGATATTGGAATTTAGTTTAAGACAAAAAAATGTATGTAAAAGCTTATACTCGAATACTTGATACCGGTTGCAAACACTTGCCATGCTTTAGCAATGGCACATTTAATTTTATTTTCTTGTGAACTTTTACCACTTCCGTAACCATTATGTGTTACCTGTACCAATAATAAAATCTCAACTCATGATATACACACAATGTTACACGTATACAAAACAAAACGTGCCGGTTCCTATTGATGTTGGTTTGACTACTATAACTGAGATAAACTTTCGATTAAAAAATCTAGTGGAATGTGTTGGACTATTAATGTTATAGAAGCAAAGATAGGGTAGTATATTGTATTAGTTATTAATTTTAGAATTCTGTAAACCCAAGTTATATGGGCTGGGTCAATATGGGTCAAGTTGGGTCGTATAGAAACAACGGTTATAGTTTATACCGTTTGGTAAAATAGGGTTGTAACGTTTAGAAAGGTCGTGTCTTTAGGAATCGTCATGCCTCTTCATAGGCACCGATTCACATAGTATATATATGTCGAAGTCTGTAAAACATATTCAATACAATTCAATCAATAAAAGTATCGTTTAGTTTAAATCAAAATCCTGTTGTTTATTTCATATTCAGTCGTATTTCAATAATTGGCATCAGAGCTTACGGTTTAATCGATTCGAGGGAGGCAGAAGATTGTATTCAGGAAAGAAGAAAAGATCGAACATAAAGGGTGCTGCTTTGATTCAGAAACAGAAGAAGAGGGTTCGGTTTTTTTTTTTTTTTGGGTGGTGTTTGTTCGAAGATTGAAAAAAATAGAAGTACGATTATCTTGTTGCTGCTGTTCGGAAAAACGAGACAAAAGGAAACAGTTATTCTGGTTTGTGGTTCGAAGAAATCAAAGGCAGAATCAGGTATTGCGGAATCGAACAGTCAGATAAGTTTTTTTTCTCAATTTCGAATTGTGGGTATTTAGTGTTGGAATTAAGAAGTATTATGATTAGAATCGATTAGAATAGTTGTGTTGGTTTTGTGGTGAAACCAGGAAGTTGTGTTGGTTTTGTGGTGAAACCAGGAGGTTGTATTGGTTTTGTGGTGAAACCAGGAAGTTGTGTTGGTTTTGTGGTGAAACCAGGAGGTTGTGTTGGTTTTGTGGTGAAACCAGGAGGTTGTATTGGTTTTGTGGTGAAACCAGGAAGATACATTTTGGTTTTGTGGTGAAACCAGGAGGATTAAGGATAGTTGGTTAATAGAAAACCAGGGTACTATTCTTGGAGGATACATTTAGGTGTTAGAACAAGATTGGAAAAGGAAGGAAGAACGGATGAAAATGGCAGTCAAAGTAGTGGATGGGTCGAAGTGGCATGCAGTTTGGTTTTAATGAACTTGACTGGGTTAAGTTCAAGGAAGTGTATGAAGAGTATTCTGGGAATACTAGACATTGTGTACAAAGAATAAAGCAAGATTAGGAATAAGTGATGGGGCTAGACAAAATGAAAGGGCTACCAAAAGTGGACTGCAGAAAGGAAAGACAACAGGAAGAATGGAGAAAGAAACAAATTGCAAGAGACTCAAACGCTGGAAAGTGGGACGTATGGAAAAGATGATATGAAGTCATCAAAGATTGTATTTGAAGACAAAGATGAGAAGACCTGCTACAACATGTTCAAAGATAGATCGAATTGAAGACTTTGCCGTCTATAACATTAGGGGGGTGAATGTTGGACTATTAATGTTATAGAAGCAAAGATAGGGTAGTATATTGTATTAGTTATTAATTTTAGAATTCTGTAAACCCAAGTTATATGGGCTGGGTCAATATGGGTCAAGTTGGGTCGTATAGAAACAACGGTTATAGTTTATACCGTTTGGTAAAATAGGGTTGTAACGTTTAGAAAGGTCGTGTCTTTAGGAATCGTCATGCCTCTTCATAGGCACCGATTCACATAGTATATATATGTCGAAGTCTGTAAAACATATTCAATACAATTCAATCAATAAAAGTATCGTTTAGTTTAAATCAAAATCCTGTTGTTTATTTCATATTCAGTCGTATTTCAATAGAATGTATATCGATAATGATATAAACTTACAAATAGTTTTTGTCCCTTCATGATCGAAACATACAGGTGCATTTTGCGAAGTCATAAAAACATGCCAATGGAGGTTAATGATATATTTGATGCATTTTCACGCATAAATTTCCTCTAAATGGGTTAAATTAAGATATATTTAATGGGTGAGTTAAAAATGGAGACAAGGGTAATGGTTAAGGCGGTTGAAAACCACTACTCATATAATTGCCTAAATCTCAACATGAAATAGATGGGTCGTTTATGAATATGCATGAATTTTCAAACATCTGTATTGTTAATGCATCATCATGTTTTTATAACCAAATTAAGTGGCCATACCTCATAACTGAACTTGACTAAATTTCCTAATTAAGCATGATTACTTTCAAGATAATTCCACCAATATAACATCAACAAAAAATAAATAAAAGCATGATTTTTTATTGCCGCAGATATTTGGTATTTGAAAATAAAGCAACACTTAATTCGAACATTCTACAGTTGAATAGTTTTCTAACATGATGCAACGTGTATATTTCACTTTATTTATCTTGCTGGTCCAACTGGTCCAAACTGGGTCCAGTTCATGATCACTATTGCAATCTTTACGACACCTAGACTAATTTAAGCACTTCTATATGAACTCCTTCACTTATCGACTTTGACTTTTAAGAGACCATTGGCCGTTATACCCTACACCACAAGAGACCAAAATAACACATCATATAGCTTATCGGCTGAAGAGCGTGTGATGTTAGAATCTGGACCTCGCCATCCTTAAGAATGGGCTCACACTTCTTGTTTCTCTTTAACATGTCCTCAGCATTACCGTGATTGGCAGTCACAACGTATATCCCACCTACTTGCTCTAAGGAATCAAGGAGCATCTATTACCAAACTAAAACCCCCAAGCCAGAACAATCACTTTTCTCCCCACACCAAAAAAAAAATAAAATAAAATAAAAAATAAAACAGAATAATAGAGTGACAAAATGGGCAGGTCGAAAAGGTCGTGTGACTGCCAACACACTATCTCAATATTCATAATAACCTTTTTTTGAAATACATATTAATTTAGCAGGTCGCATGTAAAAAATACATTGAACGACTTTCAACATCGGCCCATAAGAGATATAGTGTGACCAAAACTTACACATTCATCAGTTAATGGGTTGAAATTACCGTTTCTACAGATACCAATCAAATCTAAGCCTAAATACAACAAACTTTGAATACCATATAGTTTTACCTTAGCAACCTTGCAGGCCATGACAATAGCCACAAGGATGGTGCACACCAGCAGTATGAGAATAGTGGTGTCCCTAAATGCCTCCACCATGACAGGAAAGAATCCTTTCAGGGTCGGAAAATTTTTGCTATAACTGAATTTAATTTACACTGTATTCTTTGTTAATATTATGCTATAAATGAATTTACCTTGGGTGATTAGTTGTTTATTCATAATCAAAATAATCATTCTACATATTACCCATAATCAATTTATAATCAAAATATAGACACTTAATGAAAATCAAACATACCTGGTTAGATACTAATGGGTGTGTCATGAGTAGTTATCGCCATGAATAATTTATCAATAACCTAATTCGTGAAACAGAAAACAAAAAATACCAATTAAATGAGAAGATTAAGATTGATATCATAGTATATTTTAACATATTCCTCTCAGCTTTTCTAACCTAAATGTTTTGGTCTACATGTATTACATGTTACATGGACATGTATTACCTAAAAAATAATAAACACAAACATCATTGAAAGCAAAGAACAAAGTATCAAAGCATAGCTCGTTTGATGGGCGAGCAAACCTTAAAAATACCGTTAAAAAACTTAAGTTAACGAAAAATAAAGTAAGATACATTTCAGTACAACTAAGATACATTTCATTCCAAGTGGTACTCTTCACGAAGTGCATCAGTAGTTTAATAACCTTAGTCTGGTCATGTACGATGTTTTCAAAACTGGCTGCTTGTTTTAGTTGAGGCATTGTACCATTTACTTGTTTTCTTCTATCAATGATTCAGATGTGGGCTTGAGCACTCCATGTACTGTAGATATTGTCGCTGCCTACGCAAAACCACACGGTTTCTTGAACAACAGTGGTGTATATTTAGGCCCGATCTTTATCCGTTCTTCGTTCCAAAACAACGTGTTACGGTGCTCGCAAATGTGAATGCACCTCCCTAGCCTTAAGTAAGTCGATAGTGGCCCTGAAATCATAGATAAAGGATTAGGAGAAAGTGAAGGGAAAAAAAGAGGAGGGAATGAATATGAAATATAACTTCGAAAACAGGTGAAGATACTATAAGTTCATATCATCTAAACCCAAAAAGCTTGTAGATGGGATGTCCATCTGTGAACTGATACGATTATTTTCCCGCGCATTTCCAGCACCTATTGGAATAGGGAAAATTACAAACTGTATATGCATCTGCTGATGCGGCTATACCTCCAAATACAATTGTACGTAAACAAAATGAATATAAAATAGAAATATAATACAACCGTTGCTAATATTGTAATTTTATATTACCAGAACTCTAGGAACTTGTAGACGCGACGTTTGATTGTTCCACGACTTGATTCTAAAATCGACTGCTTTAAGCACCTGTTGGAAAAGCAATTTATAAATTAGCAATGTCAATTATTAGATGTAAGCGTACAAACGAAATAAGAAATTGCAAACGCATCTGTTGATGCATCAGTAATTCCCAATACAGTTGTATGCAGCTTTACCTTGACTATGAACCTCAGGACGTTTAGTATTTCTGTCAAAGCTACTACTGGCCAACTGCCGAGTGTTGTAAGTATCTGTTCAGAAAGCATAACAGAGAATTGCAAATGACGATCTTAATTTGAACATGAAATGTAGTGTTAGCTATACTGAGAGCAGTAGTGTAAACTTATATAATAGTAATAAAAAATGTAGTAACCTTTGAATGTAGTTTCTGTTCAAATATTTCAATTAGCTATATATTTAACAGCAACTTAAAATTACAACGTGATACCTTGTCCTTTTGCAATGCTATACGTGGTTTTGTGACTATTTGTGCTAATCACTCTTTGGACTTGCTATTATATTGATTGAGGAACGGTTATTATATAATATATGTTTTTTTAAGGTATCTAGGCAAGTGAGTAACTTACCAGGAAATTTACAATCAACCACCAGTAATATCCTTTTAGGTTAAGCTCTCGTGTATTTTGACCTTTTCTTGCATCTGGGGTGTTCTTCATCTATATAGGATTTAGTATTTTTCATTCCTATAATAGTACTTGTACCTCAGAAATTTGCTTTGTGCTTCACTGTTAGATGTGGTTTCATAATTGGGTCAGTCTTCATTCTCAAAGGCCCAAAGAATCAGTTTCTGCATATCGTATGCCTCAGTTTCGCTAATTTCTTCTTCTCCCTATCAAAGCTCTTATCAATTTAGCAGACAACTGTCTGAAATTCAGATTCTTCACTGCTATCATTGTCCCGTCTTGTAGTTTACCCTTGTACACTATGCTTAAACTGCTTATATACCATCAATATTTTCTTTACTAAAACCCTCAGTAGCATCTTCTAGCTCTTTTCTATCAAATCATTTCGGTCCGGACCTTGAGGTGTACTCTGATTTGAGGGTATTAGTTTTCTCGACTTTATGCTTTCTAGCATGATGATAACATAACACCGCTATAAACAATACTAAAATAACAGCTAGAGGCTCAAGTATTGCAAGAATTAAGACAATCCTTTCGGATAGATGATGTAAACGGTTTTGTTTACATGCAGATGTGCATGATTCAGTGTCATTTTTATAACACAAACTGAGGTGGTGTTTCTAAAAATACCTGTATCTGGTACACGTCCTTCGAGCTGATTGAAGGAAAAGATGAGGTGTTTGAACGTCAACATCTTGTCAAAACCTTGTGAAAGAGCTAGACTCTGTAAGTTTCTACAGCTTTGGATCGCTACAGGAATATTATTTGTTGTAAGAAAATTGCTTGAGAGATTGAGATATACCTGAAGGCCAGTTCATCATTCTTGGAATCACGGGCCCTGAAATCGGGCCTGTGAGATGATTATTTGAGAGGTCTATGGAAGCCAAAATGTTTGATGTAGCCCCAACAAATTTGACCCGTTAATTGACCCATCCGTTTTGCCACCTCTAAGTTTCGCTAACCTTCTTAGACACTGAATCCATCATTGTCGAGTATCTTTTGATCTTTATCCAGCTTTTTCTCTATTATTTCTGTTAAGCATAACAATTGACAATACATACTTTTAAATGTAACTCCTCAATGTTACTCATATTATTGTATAACATAAATACCATGCTTAATAAAATAAACTAAATGTATGATAAACATGATTGAAAGGACCCATTTCGAGTATGCCTTAAAATAGCTCGTACATAATCCTCAATAAAATTTCCTTTTGATAGCTTTTTCGGAAGCTCGGTCTGCTGACTCATTTGACCAACTTCTTGAATTATGCCATAAATCTAGAGAAGTTACAGTCGCCTATACCAAATCAAGGAAGCTAAAAAGTTTAAAATAACTAAACAAAATTTCACGGATTTTAATCAAATAGACTTCAAGTGCATATAAATGTAAACCTAATGGAAACCTAAGAAAGTGTTAAACATCAAACATGGATCCAACTTAGAATTTTTGATAAAGGTGCATGAAGCAACTGGGTCAAATGGTGATGCATAGAGTATCTGGTTTTATGTTACTTTGTTGTTATACAACGTGTTATGACTTGTGGCCACCGAATGACAGGAGGTGGTCACCATGCTGCTCACATTCCTCATCGCCCTTAGCTTCCCTGCAAGAGGTTACGGATACCAAGCAAGTAGTGACCATAAGGTCCAGCACATGCACATCCTCCTCGACCTTGGATGCCAAAGAGGTCATTGAGGAGCTTAGCAACAAAAGTCCCATCAAGAGGCTTGTAAGAAAAACAACAAACTCCAGGTCTTATATATGCATCCCATGTTCATCTCACATGCATGTATATATATACGACAATCTGGAATTAAGTGGCTTCTGAAGTAAGCAATTGAATGAATAACTTTGTAATTGCACTTATTTAGGCAAAAGCAATACAATTTTTCTAAATAAACTCAGTCAATGAAACGTTGCCTCACTGTTGAAGGTGTGCAAAATAACATTATGAAGAAATGAGTATTACCATGTATAAATTATAAAATAACTGCTCTAAGATTAGTAAATGGAATATGAACATACTCATCTGCACGTTTTGATATGCAGCGCTTAACATAACTTTATGTGTATTCAGAAAACATGTTCTCGAGTTGTTCATCAGCGTTGGAATTTCTTCAAAAGGTTGTCCCAAACCTTCAAAACTTGTACATAATTGATATTCCTGATGTGTATATTAAGAAACTTGTGAGTCTATAGAAATCCTAGATGGCTAAATAGTACAGTAGTAGTTCATCAACATCATGTATATGTATGATGATAAAAGTAATTGTACCATGGTTATAGAGGTTATGTATGAAAAACATCACTTGTACCTGAACGATTTCCAGGGGGTGTCCACTGCAAGGAAATACAACATAATATTTAGTAAATAAACAACATAAAAGCTTCAAAAGATCACTATATGAAAGTTCAAAGATAACTAATTTATAACAGATTTAAGGGTTAATATTATCAATTTGACGATTTAACCCAAAATAACTTTTAGTTTTTAATATATATATATATTCAAATAAAAAAGTAGAAAGAACACAATTTGATATAACGATAGTATATGCAGAAGTGCATATTGCGACTCTCCTATAGAGTTTGTTCTTTAGCTTCAAATTGGTTAAAGATACTCAGTTGGTTTAAATAACCCATCGTATCTCAAAAAATCAAAGTTTCAAAGCTATTACCTTTGAGTCTTTGACACTCATTCTAAATAGAATGATTGTTTTGTGTAGACTGTAGAAAGCAGTGATTGAAATTCTTGACAGTCGTATTCTTCTTTCTCATACATTCACCAACTCCTCAAACCATTGACAGTTTAAATGTATCAATTTGTAAGAGCCAGTGTCAGTGTTGGTAGGAGGATGAATGAATAATATTAGGGTTTGAGAAAAACGTTTGATCATTATGGAGGATGAATGAATTATATTAGGGTTTTGAGAAAAAGGTTTCATATGAATGATATTAGGGTTTCATATGAATGATATTAGGGTTTGTGAATGAATAAAATACCGTATGATTTTTTAGGAGCCGTATATATTGATAATACTGTGGGCCGTTTGATAAATTAAGATAATATAGCGCTGAATGATTAAAAACTCTGAATGAATCAAAGACTCTTAATGAACCTGGTTATTAATTAAAACGAGTTGTTTGACAAATGATCTAACTTGATGCTCTGAATAGCATAAATTACTAATTTAACCTTGTGTTGTTTATAATGAAATACGATTGTTTAATAAGTAGTCTCGATTAACAAATTTTATAAGTTATATAAGCGAATAATTATTTCAATATAACAAATAGAGACAAAATAGTTTCAAACATAAATAAAAATGAATTCATGTTCATTTTGCTCTTTTGGTTTACACATTGGTTAGATTAACTTGGATGGCAACCAATGACAATTTTTTAAAGGATATTAAAAGGATGTATCAAAACAATATACATTCTAGAATCTAACAAATTACGAAGGGATATACTTTAGTGAATAACGAGTTTGGTATCCGCGCGTTGCTGCAGAATTCTTTTGTTTCCGTTAGCTACTTAACGTGAAGTTAGTTACTTAGGACTGACTTTGCAATTGATGTATAACATGAAGAACCATTTATGTAAATTATTTGAGGACTAAATTTGCAATGAACCACTGAGATGAAGGACAAAGTGCGTACATAATTTTTTTTTAAAATGTTAAAGATAACGGTCGTTAGTTAACAGCCGTTAAATAACTAACAACCGTTAGTACTAAATTTTTTTTACTGTAGTTTTTTACTGTAGCAAGCACTGTAGCTGCTACAGTAACCTCTTATCCTTTAGTAAATATATAATAACCATGAAAAAAAAATAGGCCAATAAAAAATTGACAATGAAAATAAGGGTATATAGGTAAATTGAGGTGAAGTGTAAGACGCTGAGTGGTTTTGCATCCAATTTCATGTGAATCGTACAGAGGAGTAGGGAATGAGTCAGAGTACTATTTATTGTTATCAAACAAGTAATGCGCTGACCGAATCAAATTAAATCTCTTAGTCACTTCATTAAGTGTTTATCAAACACACGTTTTCTAAATATTTAGCCATATATTAACTTTGTTTTCAGTTGTTGATCACAATTAATGGCTTGGCTCCGGTGGTTGAGACGTTTTATTGTAACCTAAACATGTAGGTTCGAATCTTACTATGACCATTTTTTAAATCCGAATTTTATGAATTATTTTACAAATTCAAAATTAACGAAAAAAATGTTGGGGTTGCTTATGTGGCAATGAGGTTATTTAAAAAATTGCTTACGTGATGACATCAAATTAACTGATTGCTGACATGACTTAAATGTGATGACATGGCTGATAATGAATTACTGAGCAATGAGGTGGCATACTTTTCACATACCTCCTGTTATATATATATATATATATATATATATATATATATATATATATATATATATATATATATATATATATATATATATATATATATATATATATATATATAGAGTGAGGATCACGTGCGGATGTTTAGTTTTAGTGCGGACGTGCGGATAGATCTAGGCCGTCCAATCCAGATCTGATCTTGACTTTTTGTAAAAAAGTCAAGATCTACGCAACTATCACAGTACCAAATCACCATTCAAATGATTTTTTTAATTTTTTTCCTTTTGAGCGATCCTTAATATTGTTATCTTCTTTCATTTTTTTATTTTTTTCAGATTTTTCTGAGAACTTTTTGTTTTTTTGATTATGAGTGCTACCGTGATATTAACCATATTATGAGTTCTACCGTGATATTAACAATATTATGAGCCGTGATATTAAAAACCCATGATAGCTACGGTGATATTAAAAACCAACGTGATATTAAACTTTTTTACATGTAAAAATGAACCGTGATATTAGTGAAAAGCTTAATATAATTGTTTTTTTATTACGATATTAAAAAAACTTACGGTGATATTAAAAAAACTGAAAAAGAATGTATGAATATTAGAGTGATATTAAGAAAACATGATAGTTACGGCGATATTAACAATTTTTATTAAGAAAAAGTTTTTATGATATTAAAAAAGTTATTGTGATATTAAAATTTTTATTAAAAAAAAAGTTTCAGAATCTGATTTTGACTTTTTTATAAAAGTCAAGATCTGTCAAGATCAGATCTTGACTTTTGTAAAAAAGTCAAAATCATACGCTAATATCACAATAACTTTAACGATGAAAACGATTTTTTTTTGAAATTTTTTTCAGCGATTCTTAATTATTTGTTGTCCTCTTTATTTTTTTATTTTTTTCATATTTTTTTTAATTTTTTTCAGAAAAAAAGCTAATACGATAGTAACGTTTTTGAAAAAAGACAGGATATTTACGATATTGTCACCGCGTTTTTTTTATCAGAATCTGAGATGGACGGATGATCGTGTGGTCCACATTCATCCGTACCATCCGCACTAAAAAGGAAAAATGCACCCGATCCCTTCCCTATATATATATATATATATATATATATATATATATATATATATATATATATATATATATATATATATATAACAGGAGGCATTTGAAGGATATGTCCAGTCATTGTCCAGTCAATGCCCAGTCATTGCCCAGTAATTCATATTTTGCCATGTCATCAACCATGTCATCATGTAAGCAATTTTTATAATTTATTTTGTATTTTATAATTAATGAATTTTTATAATTTATTTTTTATTTTTTAAAATTATTTATGAATTCGAATTTGTTTTTTTATCCATAAAATTCGGAAATTTATTTCTCAAAAATTTAATGAAGCTAGATTCGAACATGGGTCTATTTGTAACACTGACATATATCTTTACCATTGCAACAACACAATTCTTGGGATTTAATTTGCAGCTTATTATTGATAAACATATGTAAATAAATAACCACTAAAATAAAGCCCAATCCATTTGTATAATTATACGGAGTATTTTTTTTTCTCAAAACCCTAATATCACTTATTCATCTCATTATCACACACAATATTTTTTTTTTCTTTTCTGATTTGATGTAGGTTGTTCATCTTCTTTGTTGGTAATATCGTATCAAGGTATGTCGTTTATAATATTTGTCTATTTTACATTATTGGTGCAGGAGCTTGCTTATTATGCTGTTGGAAACGATATAAGTTTGCATTATTTAATGTAGCTTGTGTTAACAAGGTTATTAGTTGTTTTCAAGTTATTGTTATGTTTTTTTACTATACATCGCTTTAATTACGTATATTTAATCAAGGCTTCATGTATACGGTAAAACTATTATTCAATTGTGTGTTGTGTTTTTATTTTACAGCACCAATCCGATTTCAGTTTGAGAGGGATTTTGGTTCACTGAAAGATTTTAATCATGCTTTGAGAATACCAGGTCTTCTTTGGAAGTAGCATGGTAAGTTTGCTCATGAGGTTTTTTTTATTTTATTTTACTGTGATGATATAAATAACCATCCATGTTTGTAGTTTGTCGCAAGTCGCAACAATAATACTCCAATAACAACAAGAAGATGTCATTAAGAGAATGGTTTATGTTTCTGATATTGATCACCATGTATAAAGCTACATAAATCTTTTCTTTTATTGTTGTTTCTAACTATCTTCTACAAGTTTTGATCTCTATTTACTTTATTGGGTTTGTTGGATGTAGGTAACTGAAGAAGAATTCTGTGTCGTATATCAGTTTTTCAGGCAGAATGGATGGCTTCGGAGGTTCTATGAAATGAACCTTCAGATGAAAAGTTGGTATTCTTTACTCTCTTTCGTAGTTTTGTAAATAAATTGTATATTTGATTGCATAAAATACATTTGTTCAAATATTTTGATGAATGCAATGCAGCTGTGATGTTATCAGCTTTGGAGTAATTTTATTAGAGCTATGTACATTGCAATAAACCTGAGCTGGAATGAACCCGATGTAGCATAATGGTTACTACACCAGTGGTAAGTTATTAGGATATTTAGGTTATTTATTCTGATAGCCAAGTATCTTAGCATTCTGCGAAAGCTTTACGAACTGAAACATCTAGGCAGTAAGGCTCAAGTAAGAAGCTTGAGGAGAAGTGGATGAACAATCAACCAAGACATGGAAGTAATGGCTTTAGTAATGGCAGTCATATTGGAGAGGTAATCATGATCATATATGATTGTTTGCATTTGTGTTGACAAACAGTATCAAAGTAAACTGAATGCCCCTGTTCTTAATCATTTAAATAATATGAGTAGTTGATTCGTATAATGTGCTTTATCTATTTAGACTAATTGATCTACATTCATTTTTTTAAAATACAGTGTGGAGAGTACGATGCCTCTATGCCTGAAAGAAGCTCCTGATAATCCATTTAAATGCCCTTATTTTATGGTAACTTCTTATTTTTATGTATGTGTTTGTGTAAGGTTTTGCCAATTTTAAGCTACAACATATTAAATGAATGTAATGTTTTATAAAGCAACTCATGACACTACCACTGGGGTTATGGTTCTTAATTTTGTTAAATGTATTGTTCGTGTGGAACCACTGTAGTATGCTACATTTCCATTACAGAACATCAGAGACGACGTGTCTGTGTAACGCGCTCAGACTGTCGCCACCGTGATTCCTTCAGTCGCCTTTCACAATTTCCCAACGGGTTGGTAGTTTCCATTTACCATCTGTTAGTCTTCAATATTTGTACGCTAAATTCCTGTTTTATATATCTTTGCAAGAACTGACTATAGCATCGATGCGCTGGATTCTGACCATACGAGCTCAGAAAATCATGATGCGCGTTAACTACTTTGTATAAGCTGTGTTCGATGAAGGCGAATAAGAAGAGAGCTGTGACGGCTGGGGTTGTTAAGCCGTTGGTGGAGTTGGTTGTGACGTTTCTGTCATTTATATAAAAAAATTGTTAAGCCGTTTGCGTATGGTTAGTATATACGAGTCAACCATTTTTGTCATTTATATAACAAAATTGTATGAATGATTTATCGATACAATTGTGTGAAGGTAGCTTTCAAGAACTGAGTTCCAGCAACAGTGAGTCAAGAACCCACCAGTAACCAAGTAACGAGGTGTGGAACTACTATCAGACATGTTGGCCCACTACAATCAGGTTATTTATCATTTTATGTTGATAGATCAGTGTTATGCTTTTTTTTTTGCCATTAGATATTATATCTAACTGCTATCAAGTATGGGTTTTATTTGTTGATTTTTTGGCTTCTGTAAGGTCTTTGCTATGAAATGCATAAGCACAGTAGCACTCTCTTTTCATGAAGAACATCTAACTTGAAGGAACAAACAGTGCCTTAATCAACTGCTGCACTATGTACAAATTGGTGGTACCATTTTATAGAATTGGGACAGTAGAATTTCATGTAGCTTTTGCAATATAAGATTTAGTTAAATGCGGACTGTAATTATTTTCTTTTATGCTTGTGGTCTGGATAAGTTTTGATAGGAGTTTAATATTCAATTTTGTTCTTACCAGGGACCTAAGTCAATATGAGCATGTTACACTCTAAGTTGCAATATGGGAAGTCTTTTGATGAAGACCCGATCTTGAGAGAGATCAGTGTGCATTGATGCTTGCTTATGATAGCGATGATCAAGGCTGGATTGTCATATGGTGACACGGCTATTTAAGGACCGTGTTGAGATCATCAATAAGATTAAGATTATCAGTTTGTTGCTTTTAATCAGGGAAGAAATACAATAAGCTCTGGAAACAACGTAACACATGATCGATGTCGTGTCGTGAAACAGCATAAACATGATGGTGATATGTTGCCCACCTGAGACGGAAAATGTAAACATTGAACGCTATAATGTGTGTGTGTTTGTGTTATGAATGGTTTTGTAGGCATGTACCCAGTGGTAACTGAGGCCGACGCTGCCCGCAGTTGGTGGGTGTGACGGTGTTGGTGAAGTACATTCTGTAGGCTCAGCAACGCAAGGTCTTTCGACACCCTTTCTTGTGTTTCATAGCATTTATTAGGACTACTTTGCTTATTTAAAATTGATAATTAACATCAGGGACATGTGAATATAATGTATCATACAATATCTTTCTATTTCACCAATGAAAGTTTGAAAAAAAAAGTCAAGGAAGTAGGTGTATCAGTGTATCAGTAAGGTAAGGGAATGAGAATAAAGTTGATTATGTACCAGTAGGTAGGTTGGTTGTTAATTCATCCACCAGGTTGGTTATGTAAAAGAACATAAAGTTGATTATGATAAATAAGAGGTGTTATTTTCAGAAAATATATACTTCCCAGATATCGGTGGCACCGATCTTGTGCAGAAGACACATTTACTGTGCTTACTTCGACGAGAAAGTTCAATTGATAGTACGTGTGGTGATCCTCTCATTCAGGTTTTTTATTTTATCTGTAATCCGCAATGCCAAACAACCCTTCACACAGTAGTACTCACTATTAGTAATCTATATTTAAGCTGTTTGAGTACATAAATACTACATCATGAAAATTTCAATTAGTAATCCATCTTTAAGGTGTTAGGTGCGGCGTTATTGAATAATGCACATGTTCAACTTATGCAGGCTGATTAGGTATTAAAAAAGTGTATGTTTTTCCTTATATCACATACTTTTTTTTAATTCCCATTGACGGATAAAGCAAATATCAGTATTTTTGGTGTAAATCTCATAACTTATTTGTAGTTTGAAATTTGGCTGGATGAATTTGGAGTTGTAAGTTTCATAATTATATGTGCTTCATTACTGAATTTGTAATTTGTAAATTGATTGATATTTTTGATTGGGGGTTTCTATTGGTTATTAATATTTTTCTTATTAATGTATAAAATTGTTGATAAAAGAGGTATTATTTAACGGATTTATAGCATGTTACTTGTGATACATATGCGGTGTATTTCTTGATTTCCGGGTTTAATACCACACCATCCTTAACCTTTTAGCAACCGGGTCTCTTTAACTATAGACAACAACTTGAAGAACAAGATGGATGCACACAAACTGAAAATGACTACTGAAGCTAGAAACTTCTGCCTCGAAAGCTCTCCAAGCACCAAATTCATCATGCATTTACCTGAGGTACTCATTATAAGATGTTTTTTCTTAATACTTGCGTGTATCCCTTTATCATTAATAGTCTGTACATGCCACTATATATTTTATTTTAACGTAATGCTTTATGTTTTCCTTTTAATGTTTCCTGCTTATATTGGGGCAGGGCATAAACGCTCTTTGGATGTAGCTACAATCTAACAAAGTGACTGTATTTTTTTAGTGTCTTGATGCTTGCATGGGGTATGTTAAAAACCAATCTAAATTCTTGCAATCATTATTCATTTATCTAAAGTACAGATTGTGGTTCTTTCAACTTAACTATCCGGGGTTTGTTTTCTTATTGTCTTTTGGTAGTCCTAGATTAGAATCTATGTAAGTTACCATGTTCTTACCCTTGAGCATACTTATAGCATTATACTTTTTAGGAAGGGGTGTTGGGATTTTCTTAGGGTCCACTTTTGACAGATCAAGACTAATCAGTATCTACTCAGCCCTGTCTTCCAAATCAATATCACCATGAATTACTGTATTTTATCTATGTTTTTCATAATACCTGTAATTAGGCATTGGTTGAGCACCAGATTCTTGACATTGCTAATGTGGAAATCTCTCTTCCAATTTCAATCCGTGAATGCATACAACATAACGCTCACTTTACCTTATTATACATCTAACTTATATTCACATACATTTTATGGACAGTTATTGCTTCAAAGCAATTATTGCAGATGAAACCGCAAGTATAATTGTTACTTTCTTTAGTCCAGAGACAGATTCATTGATGAAAAAATGCGACTAGGTGCAACTTTTCTGATTTAATAAGTAATGCATTACTTTTTGATGTATTAGTTTTTGATGTCCACGACAGGTTTAGTAGGCTCAGCTTATCAACATTGTGAGGATGACAGTCACTCTTTTGTAAATGCTTTTGGGAATGTGGCTGACACAGCATCTGCTGGCACTGAACATTACTATACAAAGGTACTTTTGCTACAATTTTTAACTTTCAACCTGTCTTCATGAGTTTCAGTAACATGTAAGACACAGCGTGTTGGATTCTGACTATGAAGAAACAAGCTCAAGAATCCAATATTAGGTCGCTGCCATTGTGTGTATTGTATTTTTCTTAGTTCTATAGCTACTTGACACAGTTAAGCTCCAAATATAGCTTTTAAATAAAAACTCAATAAATGCAAGAGTTGCGAGCAACCCACTACAGCAGCCTGGAAATAAAGAGTAAACAAAGACCTCATAAGGTCTTACCTAAGCTGAATGTTAAAGACTAAAAGGTTAATTTCACGAAAAACTTATTTATTCTATAGCCGTTTTAGCCCACTACATTAGCCTGGGAATAAAGAGTAAACGAGGACCTCATAAGGTCTTACCTATTATACTTATTAAAGCTTATAACAGCTTGATCTTAAGATCAGTAAAATATATATGTAAGATGAACAGTTGTGTTTTTTTGGTTGGAAATTGATTATAAGGGATACATGTGGATTGATTTGTGATAGGATTAGTAGGTGTATTGCTAAAAATACATTATACGTAATACATTTGTGTTTTTTGTGTAAAAGTTATTAAAAGAATACATGTGTTTTTTATTTTAAAAGTGAGTATCAATATACATTTGGTAGATTATGAAAGTGAGAATGAATGTACATTTGGTTGAAAGTGATTATGGGTACACATTTGGTTGATTATGAAAGTTATTATAAGTAGACATGGGTTTTGATTTATGTTACTGAAAGTGATTAACCACATTTGTGTCCGTATTGCCTATTAGTGTTTGAAAGTGAGGCAATGATCTCATTTTTTTACGCTTTTTTCTTTACAGGCAAGGTTTGCCTAAAATCATCTCCCAATATCACGGGTTTGTTACCAAATAAAGTTGCAGGAGCATCAAGTATATCATGAAAAGTAGGATCCAGTGCCTCAAAAGTTGTATTTTATGCTTTACATATATATAACTTGAAGAATAGGAGCTCTCCTATATAAAAGATGGAACGCAAGTTGGGGAATAGTAGGCTTGCGCATGATCATCTGCTATACATTCGTTTTACTCCTTTGTGATTTATCAATTACATTGTTTAATTTGGGGCTCCTTTGGCATCACTTACAGGAGGGAGCAGATAAGTGAGTAATACATTTGGTAGATTATGAAAGTGAGTATGAATGTACATTTGGTTGAAAGCGATTATGGATACACATTTGGTTGATTGTGAAAGTTATTATAAGTAGACATGTGTTTTGATTTATGTTACTGAAAGTGATAAAATACATGTGGTTGTGGATTATATTTTGGAGCGACTTATGCCCGCCCATTCATTCACAAGTAGATAAGCAAAATTGGGAAGTTAAGCTCCAGTCACCTGGGAGAAGAGGTCACATGTTCCGTGTATTATGTCTTGTCTCAACCTCTTTAGCAGAAATCTTCATATTGCTTCCTATAACAGAGGCTAAAACACATGTAAGGCATCATATAATTGCCCGTGCACAACAAAAAACTATAAATCATTACGCCTTCCATTATTAGTTGATTTCTTTTGTCTCCTAATCGATTTGCTTACTCCACTTATGCTTCAACATGGGTTGAGAGATAAATGGAATTTATGCCTCATGTCCTCTCTTCAATAGTGGCGTAACTTTATATTTTTGGCGTTGAAGTTTGAAGTCCAGTTTGGTTAATTACATATAATTTTATGCGTGTATTTATAGATAGTTTTAGATGTGGATTCCATTGATTATAAGTGGTTAATACGCTTAATCTTTGTTACATGGGTGTATTTTGATTTGGTGAATAGGGATACTAGAGTAAATGAAATGATTTTAACCTATTATATGGGTAAAGGAAGAGATTTTGACCCATTACATAGTTATAAAATCAGAAAGCTAAGGCATCATATAATTGCCCATGCACAACAAAAAACTATAAATCATTACGCCTTCCATTATTAGTTTATTTTTTTCCTCCTAATCGATTTGCTTACTCACTTATGCTTCAACATGGGTCGAGAGATAAATGGAATTTATGCCTCATGTCCTCTCTTCAACAGTGACGTAACTTTATATTTTTGGCCTTGAAGTTTTGAAGCCCAGTTTGGTTTATTACATATAATTTTATGCGTGTATTTATAGATAGTTTTAGATGTGGAGTGCATCGATTATAAGTGGTTAATACGCTTAATCTTTGTTACATGGGTGTATTTTTATTTGGTGAATAGGGATAATAGAGTAAATGAAATGATTTTAACCTGTATATAGGTAAAGGAAGAGATTTCGACCCATTACATAGATATAAAATCAAAAAGCTAAGGCATCATATAATTGCCCATGCACAACAAAAAACTATAAATCATTTATATGTCCGATAGGGCTTATAAGACATGCCCGCCCATCGGGCGGGCTTTGAAGTCTAGTATATATATATATATATATATATATATATATATATATATATATATATATACAAGTTACATGTATAATTTCTATTATCTCAATATATATATATATATATATATATATATATATATATATATATATATATATATATATATATATACGTATAAAATTTATATAACTATAATTAAATTTTAGACGATAAAACAATACATAACTATTTTCTTTTTACATCTACGACGTAACACATCACCTATACACATTATGGATTATTCGTAACTAATAATAAATGTTCGCAATAAAACGAGACTTAGAAACTGAAACTTGCGATATCTTTTAGGTCATGTGTGAAGCCGTTGCCTTGCATCGTTGAGATTACGATTATTCTACTGTACTACTAAGGTGAGTTCATAGCCCATTAACTTGTTTTTGTGGGGGGGGGGGATACATGCTCAAATACCGAACACAAGTCTTTTCCTGATATTATTATTGCTTAAGTAGTTATTGCCAAAAGTCCCTCGATCATGAACCTTAATCACTTGAAGGGTGAACGTAAATAATTGTGAATAGATCTATTAGGGATTGACAATCCCCATTTGGTTGCTAGAGGAAAGTCACCAAATGCAATTTATTTAAATATCATAGGTTACTGGCAAATACCTATCTTGGGGGCAACTTATTTCACATCATTATTATGGATAATTTTGATGTCGGTTGAATCGTTGAGTGTCATGAGCTTAAGGCAATAATGAATGTGATTTCTAACTTGTTTATTTGTATCGATATTACAATAAACATCTATCTCTTGTGTTCAAACTCTTAATTATAAACCTATGAATTTCACTCAACTTTTGTTGACTTTTAGCATGTTTATCTCAGGTAACTAAATGGAATGGATGGCAAAGGCACGAAGTGGGCAAATAAAGAAATGTTTATTTCTCTTTGAATAAAAACTTGTTGTTGAATAATGAAACCTCTTGGAAACATGAATATTTGGTATTTTAAATAAAACTTAAAACGTCTCATTTGAGTCATTTTCTATAATTGTGGCAAAGATCCACGATATAATACCTCAAAAGTCTTCCGCTGTCATTATAAGTCTTCCGCTGTATTGTTCGTTTTTGGGGGTGTTATAGGTGGAATGCTGGTATGGTTCGGTTTTATTCAGTTAAGTGGAATAACAGATTTAGAATGAGTGGTTCAGTGAAACAGCAAATGGAAACTGAAATGAAAAATTTGTCTTCTCAAATTATTGAACTAAATCGGAATCTCAACAAGAATGCTAAATTGAATGCTGAATTGATGTTGAAGAATTATGTTCTGACTACTCAAGATAATAGTGATGTTTCTTTTCGTAAGTTCTATGATGAAGCTTATAGAACGGAATTGGCCAAAATTGAGGAATTGAAAAAAGAAAAGGGTCTATTTGAAGTTGAGTTGTTTCTGTTATTAAATGTGCCATTGGATAAGGATCGTAAAGAGATGTGGACTGATGATAAGATGGAATATTATTTGAGTAGATGTGATCAGATCAAGAGTGACTTTATTAATGGTCATTATAATGATATGGTAGCTTCAGGTTCTGGTGATGAAGTTGAGGAGGAAAGGTCTGATTTTGCTCATTTCATGGTTCAGAATGAAGTTTCTAATGTTATTGACAATTCCATGGCGCAAACTGGTGGTGGTTTTGCATCACACCCTTCCACTGTTCAATGATGGTCAAAATAGGTGCATGGAACATTCATGGTCTGTCAAAAACCACGAGGCAAGATGAAGTGAAAATGTTCATTAGGGAGGAAGGTCTTTGCATGTGTGCAGTTATTGAGACCCGTCTTCGTAAGAAATTTGTTGAACTTGCTGGTAACAATGTTTTTGGTAAATAGTCTTGGGTTTCTAATGTTCTTGACTGTAAAAGTGTGTGTCGTATTATGGTGGGATGGGATTGTAATGTTATGAGTGCTAATTTGATTTCTCATAGTGATCAAGTTATGTACTTTGAAATTACCTTCGTTCATGACCATCGTAAACAGTTCATTTCCTTTGTTTATGCAAAAAACTTTGAAGGTGAAAGGAAGCCTCTATGGGAGAATTTGGTTAATCACAACATTCTTGTTAAGGGTGAGCCATGGGTTCTATTGGGTGATTTCAATGTAGCGTTGAAGATTGAGGAATGTTCTGATCATGATACTGTCAAAGATAAGGATGTGAAA
This sequence comes from Artemisia argyi, assembly GCA_030686995.1. Taxonomy (NCBI): domain Eukaryota; kingdom Viridiplantae; phylum Streptophyta; class Magnoliopsida; order Asterales; family Asteraceae; genus Artemisia; species Artemisia argyi. The sequence continues at coordinate 13,790,579 of CM060689.1, read as the reverse complement.
GATTTCAAAAATTGTTTAGAGGCGTTAGATCTTGAAGACATTGTTAGCAAAGGTATGTTTTATACTTGGATTCAAAAATGGCATAATCCTGATTCTGGCATTTTAAAGAAGTTAGATAGAGTGCTAGGTAATTGCAGTTTTGCTTCTTTTTTGAGTGTTGTTTTGCTGAGTTCCTCCCCGTTTGTTACATCGGATCATTGTCCGGTTACTCTTAATTACTATTCAACTAAAAGTATCAAACCTAGATCTTTTAGGTTTGATAATTTTCTTGCGGATAAAGAATCTTCCATCCCTACTGTTAGAAATAATTGGGGTACTGAAGTTCATGGTTTTCGTATGTTTGTCCTGGCCAAGAGATTGAAAAATATGAAAAGGCATTTGAGGAATATGAATAGATTAAATGGAAATGTGTTTGATAAGGTGCAAGTTTTGAGGTCTGAGCTTAAGAAGGTTCAACAAAATCTTGATAAAGACCCTAATAATTGTAGTCTTAGAGAAGAGGAAATCATTTATTGTAAAGCTTATAAAGATGCGATTAGGGATGAGGAAAGTTTGCTTAGGCAAAAATCTAAGATTCAATGGCTAAAGGATGGTGATCAGAATACGTCCTATTTTCACAATGTGATTAAGAGCAAGATCAGTAGAAGCAGAATTCAGGTTGTTTATGATGAGAAGGGAAATAAGTTTTATGGTGATGATGTCCCGGGTTGTTTTGTGGACTATTTTCAGAATTTCTTAGGGAGAGAAGATGAAGTTTTTCCTATAGAGGATTGTGATGAGTTTTTTAGCAAAAAACTTGATCCTCTAGTTGTTGAGAATATGATTAGAGCAGTCTCGGATGCTGAAATCAAAGACGCTATGTTTAGTATCGATGTTGACAAGACTGCTAGCCCGGATGGGTTTACTTATAAATTTTACAAAACTGCATGGAGTATTGTTGGGAGTGATGTTTGTGTAGCAGTGAGAGAGTTTTTCATTTCTGGTAAACTTCTCGGTGAATTTAATGCCAACCTCATTTCCCTCATCCCCAATATTCCAGTTCCATTGAAGGTTTCGGATTACAGACCCATAGCGTGTGGTAATGTTATCTATAAATGTATTAGTAGGGTTATTACTAACAGACTCAAGGAGGGATTATGTGACTTGACTGACAGCAACCAATGTGCTTTTATTACGGGTAGATAGATCAGCGACAACATCCTTTTGGCTCAAGAGTTTATGTAAGGGTATAGCTGGAATGGTAAGATCAGAAAGTATGCTATTAAGGTTGACATCCAAAATGCGTACGACACTGTTAACTGGAGTTTCTTAAAGACCATCCTTATCATATTTGGTTTTCATCAATCTCTGGTGCACTGGATCATGGTATGTCTTACTTCTGCTTCTTTTTCTATTTGTGTTAATGGTGAATTGCATGGTTTCTTTAAGAGTAATCATAGTCTTAGGCAAGGTGACCCTATATCGCCTTACCTTTTTACCATTGTTATGGAAGTTTTCAATATGATGGTGAAGAGGCAGATTAGGAAAGATAACAGATTTCGTTACCATTGGGGATGTAAGAAACTTTTATTGACCCACTTATGTTTTGCAGACGATTTATTGTTGTTACGCCATGGTGATGAATTATCTGCTTGTGTATTAAGAAGAGCTTTAGATGAATTTACTATGACCTCTGGCTTATTTCCTAATCAAGCTAAGAGTGTTGTTTTCTTTGGAAGTGTGCCTGATACGGTTAAGTCTAAGATTCTGCTTGCATTGCCCTTTAGTACCGGTGATCTTCCTATGAAGTATCTAGGCATTCCTTTGACTGGTAAGCGTATTCGCAACACTGATTGTAGAGTCTTGATTGATAAGGTTAAGAATAGAATCCACGATTGGAGGAATAAAACTTTGTCATTTGCGGGTAGGCTTTAACTTATTGCTTCCGTACTTAGTTCTCTTCATGTTTATTGGGCCTCCATGTTCATTCTGCCTGCTCATGTTTATGATAGTATTAATAAAGTTCTTAAAATATTTCTGTGGTCTGGTGGTGGTGATGGAAGTGGTATTTCCTGTGTTTCTTGGAAAGATATATGCAAACCCAAAAACCAAGGTGGGCTTGGTCTTAAACCTCTTAGACTTATGAATGAGGCTCTTATTACCAAACATCTTTGGAACGTTATTAGTAATAAAAATTCGCTGTAGGTTAAGTGGGTTCAGGCTTATAGGGTCAAGAATAGAAATATTTGGCACAATGTCAGTTGTATTAATGACTCTTGGAGTTGGAATCTGATTTTGAATCTTAGGGATAAAATTCGTGGTTTTGTTGCTTATAAGTTGGGTAATGGTAGATCTTGTTCTGTTTGGTTCGATAATTGGCACACTAACGGCCCTTTGTGTAAGCTCATTACCCATAGCTTTATTACAGAGCAGGGGTTTGATGTGAATGCTAAAGTGGCTGATTTGATTGATGTTAATGGGTGGAAATTTCCTTCTGAGTGGTATGTTTTATTTGGTGAAATGTTGAGGGTCCCGGTTCCTAGCTTGAGTAATGACTATAATGATAAGTTAATATGGATCAACAAGAAGAATAAGGAAGTGGAATTTTGTGTTAAGGAAGCTTTAAATGCATTAAGATCAGATTGCCCCAAGGTCTTGTGGTATAAACACGTTTGGTTCTCTCAGTGTATTCCTAGGCACGCTTTTGTGCTTTGGATGGCTATGCGGGGTCATCTTAAAACTATGGATAGAATTTCTAGGTGATTTAGCATTTCTAGTACTCTTTGTCCTTTATGCAATACAGTTGATGAAACTCATAGCCATTTGTTCTTCAGTTGTAAGTTTGCTAGAACGATTTGGGATAACCTTAAGCCTTTATGTAAACTTGAGGATTTATCTCATATTTGGGCTGAGATTGTATCGGGTATCTCCATTAAACTTGCTAACAATTCTATTTGGAGTGTTATCCAACGATTAGTTTTTGGAGTAGCGGTCTACTACATTTGGCAAGAAAGAAACGGTCGTATATTCAGAAAGGAGTTTAGAAGTGAAGAATCAGTTTTTAAAGTCATTGTGGATATTGTTAGATATAAGCTGATGGGTTTGAAGATTAAGCATTCCCGTGAAGTGGTTAAGGCTGTGGCTATATGGAAGATTCCCTTCAAAGGCAATAATGGTAGCGGTAGTATGGGTCAAAATGATTATGCTGATGGTATTACTTAGCTTTATGTGCGGTTCTATACTGCACATGATCATATTGAATATTGTGCAGATTTGGTGGTGTCTCTCAGTTATTTGGTATTTGGCCCGGATGCATTCATCTTACTATTTCTATATAGATATTGTACTTCCTTTTTATTCTTGCAGACCCGCTGTTGTTTATGGTTGCTGGGTTTGCTGGTTCTGTTTGGGCACTGGATTATGGAAGTGTAATCAAATTTTTGACCGGGGTGATGATTTTTTAGACAAATTGTTATGCACTACAGAAATGAAGATAGCTTCCTGCGATGTGTTGATATAAATAATGCTTAAAAACGTTATTCATATTTCTCAATAACTCTACATTTTGATAATCACAAAATGTAAACTAAATTAAGTCAAGATTATGAGGTAAACAAGTATTTAGTAACAAATATTTACTTCTACAACTAATATCACTTAAGGTATGCATAAACTAAGCATCTTATGCATTACATGATCAAAGGAAGCCTTTTCTTAACACAAAACATTTTTTAAAATGACATTAACATTTTATATATATTAGTAAATCATTTTTGGTATTGTTTTATTAAACTACAAAGATATGATTTCAAATTTCCAACCAAAAAGGGCAAATTTTATTCAGAAAAACCTTCCCCACAAAAAGGACAAAAAATTCCAACGTTCTGGTGGGGCGGCCCCCTTAATCATTAAGGGGACTAGCCACGCTCCAGAATAGTCAAAACTTTCTAATCTCTTCTCCACTTCTATTTCAAAATCCTTTGATCATATAATTCATAAGACTTTGTTTCTAAGTGATCCAAAGCCTCATCCATTCAAGTGCAAAAAGAAGAACACTCTTCAACATCTATAAAATTGTAGTAGTGTTGTGATTGGTTAGTATCATCTTGTATTAGTGCTAGATATTTGTAAAGTGTTGTGTGAATTAGTTGATTGTAGATAGTAGGTGTGTTGTAAAGTAGTGTAGAAGTTGTGAATTTGTTGTGCATAGAAGAAGGTGTGAAGTAGACTAGAAGAAGAGGTTGTGGAGCTATCTTGAAGAAGTTGTGAAGGTGTGAAGTTGTGAAGAAGTTTTGAGATTGGTTCTAGCTACGATTAGAACTCGACATTTAGCTTAGTGTCCTAAATAGGTGTAAGCCAAGGTGTGTAAGGTTTCTCCGCCATAAGGAGTTTGTTGACATAGTGAAGAAAACTCTCGAGTGTGGTACTCGGGGAGTGGAGTAGGGCAAGGAAGGTGTCCTTGTAGCCGAACCACTATAAATTCGTGTGTTGTGGTTTGATCTTTCTAACTCTATATTTACTTCACTTCATTTCAATACTTAGATTATTAGATTAGACTTGCTTATATTTTTTGACACTTAAATTCACGTAAGATCGAATCAAAGTTTTTAAAAGCTATAAAAGATTTTAAAAATAAAGTTAAAAAGACGTAAAACTATTCAACCCCCTTCTAGTTTTCCACACGCTGGTTGTCCGATTGTTGGTATGGAGTATGCATGGCTATGCACTACAGGAACCGATCTAATTTTCTGCGCTGACAATTTGTATTGGCTTATGAGGTGTTATGGTCAGGTTTGTGATACATGGTGGTGTTATAATGTCTATCTTACTAATGTTTTGGTTTGGATGGATAAGGGTATTGGTCAGGTTAGTAATGGCCAGATGGATGATGCCTTTCCTTTATACTGGATCAGATGGATGTATTGAATGTATTACTGGATGGCTAATAAGAGCATAGTCATCTGTCATTTATGGGATTTGGTTGATTCTAGTGCTAATGAGGGCCTTGTGAGGACTGTTAGCCACTGGATGTCTACCAAATTTCATGATTTTGGCAGTTATAAGTATGTTCCTCTGTGGTTTCCTAGGTATTGGTGCACTGATCTAGTTATGGTATCATACAAGATGTCTCTGTGGACTGTGATTATTGAGACTGTCATGCTCTTTTGCACAAGATTTGTAATGAAATTAGGCTATTTTCTATACTGTGTGGGTTATGGGTCTATTTTGGGTATGCTGGGTCAGTGTTATTTGATTTGGTATGCTGAGCTTGTGTATTGGAGTTGGGAGTATGGGACTGGTAGTAACACTTGGAGTTGGAGCCTTTTTTTATTATATTATCTGCTAATCTAATACTAACAATCCTTGTACTCTTTTTCCTTGCATTAAGTTTTCCCACAGGGTTTTTATTAGGCAAGGTTTTTTAATGAGACAAGGTCCAGGGGTGATTGGTTATTGTGATGTTTCATCCCTTTTCATAACTGTTGTTGTTGCTATGAAGTTGTATGTGGCTGATTGCATCAGATTCTTAAAGATCCAACATGGTTCAAAGCTGTAGTTTGGAACTTTGTGGCATGCACTTCTTTGGATTTTACTTGTGATGTCAGTATGGATTTAGAGTATTGCTTTTCCCCTATCTTCAGTTTTAGCTTGTTGCTTGCTATGGATTGTAGGCATATGGTGATGTTTGGAACTCCATTGGTTGGTCCCTTTGGAATCATCCATTAATTCAGAGTATGCTTATGATTCTAGTTTAAGCTGCCTTATGCTAAGATTGGGTTAGGGGATAGTTTTTTGCTAGTTATCTTGTTTGGTTTTGGACGTTAGTTGTTTTAGTCATTCGTAGCTTTATTATTGAATTGGGGTTGTCCTATTCAAGTTTATTTTCTTGTTAGGCAAAAGATTGAATTGTTGGGGGTTGTCCTAACTTTTTCTTTCTTTTGTGCTATTGTTTGTAAATAACTTTCATTTTAATTAATATATTTTACCTTTGTAAAAAAAAGAATAATAATAATAATAATAATAATAATAATAATAATAATAATAATAATAATAATAATAATAATAAGAACAATAATAAGAAGAACAATATTAATAAGAACAATAATAATAATAATAATAATAATAATAATAATAATAATAATAATCCAACCGTTTTCTCTCCACCACTGTGGGTGATTTCAAACCCACATCATCCCACTGATCATTCTTGCCCTATTGATTCAACATCCCTGTTGGATCTCTTATTCAACATCTCGTTTGGGGTATAATTTTGATCGTGCATGCTTATAGGGTTTGGTTTTTCTCCTTTTCTTCAGTTTTAGGGTTCTCTCCTTTTTCTTCAGACTTGTTTCGATTGAAGTTGGGATGTTCGGATAGATCAAGGGTTCCTATTGTTACTATCCTTTCTCCTTTGTAGTGATTATTTCGTGGTGATTACTCTTGTGACCATTCACGTTGATCAAAACAGTGGGGGTTTTATTTGTAACTGGTTCACTCGTCTTCTGTTGCGGACTCTTCTTGCCTCTCCAATACAGGTTCTGGGTTTTATCTTTGAGACCAGGAGTCGAGGTGGGTTTCAAAGTGTTTTTTGTTTTGTTTGTCGCCGTGGTTTTCAAGCAGACAAAGCCTAGGGTTTTGTATAGCAGGCCACGGTTTGATATTGTTTGTTGTTGCTGGGCATTCCATACAGGCTTTGGCTTTCAGAACAGATACATGTTACTGTTTTAAGACCCGGTACAATCTTGGTTGTTGCGGTTTCGAGCAGGTTTCTGCTTTCGGAACAGGTTACTGTTTCATTCTAGATACGTTATATAGTTGATGCTTCTTTGTAGTAGCATTGGTTGTGTAGTGTACCGTGAATTGTAGTGGTATCGGTTCTGTGGTTTTGGTTTTTATGCTACTTCTTTGGTTCTAGAACAGTGGTGTTTTATCTTTGGTTATGTGGCTCGCAAACAGTTTTGTATTACTCTCCTTCTTATGCCTATTGTGAGATTCCATTGTCCCTTCGCGGGTCTTAGTGGATGTCGTAACGGTGGTGGAAATGGGCTTACTAAGACTTCGTTGATCAAACATCTTCACGATCGACATTGCAATGATGAGGTAAAAGCTATATGTAAACACTCTCTTGTTTCCGATTTGGTTGTTTTTTAGAGGGCCGAGGTTACTCTTAAGCGAATGGGAATTTGGTTATGTGGTGTTTGTTTCAAGACGCACACTTTTCGAGCCAAGTGTCATCATGGTGAGGGTTCTGATTTTGTGTCACCTCCTGATTGTGGTGATGGTGTTGTTAGGATTGTGTTGTATGATATCCCTAAACCACAAGTTCCTTCTACTGTTGCGCATGTTGATGATTTATTTTTAGACGAGCATGTTGGTTTTGATTTACCACTCCTAGACGCTTTACTTTCTAAGGGGTTCAAATCCATCCCTCTTTAATATCGCTTGGGATTCTCTCGGGTATTAAAGGTTGCTCTTGATAAGGTGATCTGCACGCCTGATGACATCACTTGTTGGGTTAGTTTGTTAGTGTTGCCTCTTTGCCTCCTTAAAACCTTTAACCCGAGGAGTAATCACGAGTGTAGGTCTGCTGTTAAACGTCAACGCCAGGAAGAGTATATTGCTACTGCCATTCGATCTTGGGGTATGCCTGGTGGTAGTTTGCAGCTTGTGAAAGAGGTCTTAGCTGAACCCTCCCCATCTTGGTCTAATATTGATGATGAAAACTTGGATTTGGTTGAACGTAATGTCAAGCAATGTAAGAGGAAGATTTGTGATGGTCATTACACTGCAGCTGCCAGGGTTCTTTCTTCTTCAGGTGTTGCTCCTTATAATGATGGTACTCTTGAAGACTTAAAGGCTAAGCACCCCTTCAAACCTGCCCCTTCTTTGCCACATTTACCTATTGATCATCATCACCTTGTTGCATCTCCTGCTGTGGTTCTTGATATGATTAAGAGTTTCCCTCGTGGTACTTCTTGTGGTCGGGATGGTTTACGTGCCCAACACCTTTTGGATTGTTTTAATGGTGCTGCAGTGGCTATTTCTGATGAGTTAGTCGTTTCTATCACCCAAGTGGTTAATCTTTTTCTTGATGGTAAATGCCCGAGGGCGTTGGGTGAGTATATTGCTAGTGCTCCTCTCACACTGCTAGTCAAGCTGGGAGGTGGTATTCGTCCTATTGTTGTGGGGGCCATTTGGAGGCATTTAGTTTCCAAGGTTAGTGCTACTATGATTGGCCATTCATTGGATGGTTATTTAAATGACCTACAGTTTGGTGTCGCGGTGTCTGGAGGAGGTGAGGCTATTCTTCATGCCGTGAATCGGTTTATTGAAGATCATGGGAATGATGTGGGTCTTTTGATGTTGTTGGTGGATTTCAAAAACGCCTTCAATTTAGTGGATCGTGAGGTTATGCTACATGAGGTTCGCCTCCGTTGTCCTGCTATTTCACGTTGGGTGGAATTTTGCTACTCCAGCCCAGCTAGATTATATTATGGGGAACACACTTTATGGTTGCATCAAGGTGTGCAACAAGGTGATCCACTTGGTCCTTTGCTTTTTTCTTTAGTCTTACATCCTTTGGTATGCAAGATTAGAGACTCCTTTAGCCTTTCTCTTCAAGCTTGGTATCTGGATGATGGCACTATTATTGGAGATACTTTGACTGTAGGGAAGATTTTAGATCTTATCATGTTAGATGGACCTCATTGTGGTTTGCACCTAAACGTTGATAAAACTGAAGTTTTTTGGCCGAAGGAAGACCCCAGAAGCAGGCTTGCGGGTGTTTTCCCGCCTAATATTGCCCGACCTTCACACGGTGTTAAATTACTGGGCGGGCCTGCTAGTGTGGATTTTGATTTTAGTAGTGGGCTTGTTATGAAAAGGGTTGCCAAAACTATTGAGCTTATGGATGCTGTTGCTAAGATTAATGACCCGCAGTGTGAGTTGTTGCTCCTTCGTGCTTGTGCTTGTATTTCAAAATTATATTTTTCTATGCGCACTTGCTCCCCCCGGGTCTTTGAGCGTGCTCAGCTTTCCTTTGATGTGGCTCTTCGTTCTACTTTAGAACGTATTGTTACTGCTTCTGGACCTGGTTTTGGTGATTGGCAATGGAGGCTTGCTACTTTACCCTTTGCGTTCGGGGGGCTTGGTGTTTATTCTGCAGGTGACGTATTGAATTATGCTTTTCTTGCGTCTAGACTTCAATCTTCTAGCTTGTAGTCTCAGTTGCTTCGACATTCTGGTATTGTAACTTCCGGGCCTTCCTTTGATGATGCCTTGTGTACTTTTAATGCGAAAATGGAGATTGACCTTTTAAGTAATCCATGTGAGATCGCTGCCCCCAAACTCATGAGAAAATTGGCAGATATATATTTCACACGTGTTACACAAACAGCCGAATCTACATTTTCTTTATCTACTCGACAGATGGCGTTATGGAAATCACAAATGGAGGAGTACACTTCAGACTAGCTTAGGGTGGTTCCGATATCTGGGTTGGGACAGACTATGAATGCTAGGACTTACCGATGCATGTTATGTTATCGGCTAGGTGTTCCCCTATTCTCTTTTTAAAGGCCGTGCTCAGCTTGTTATAGGGTCTTTACTGGGGATGTTAATGGAGATCATGCTGTATTTTGTGCGGGTATTATTGGTATTAAACATCGACATAATGTAGTACGTGATGTTCTTGTTGACATATGTTCTCGGTCGGGGATTTCGGCTCGTAAAGAGGTTGATGTTGGTCTTTGTGGGGAGAGGGACAAATCCTTACGTCCTGCTGATATGTTGCTCTACTCATGGGACGGAGGGCTTGATGTGTGTGTTGATTTGACTGGGTCTTCACCCTTGACGCAAAATGGTATGGTTGATTTTGTACCAGGTCGTGCGGTAATTGAGGCTGCGCAACGTAAACGCGTCAAGTATGAGGCTAAGTGCACGAGTATTGGATATAGGTTCCTCCCCTTCTCTTTCTCTTCTTTTCGGGAACTTGAGAAGGATGCAGTGACCTTACTGAAGCGAATTCGAAAGTTCTCGATGACCCAAGATATTGGAACACGTGTTGCTACGCATATATTTAGTAGGATTGGATTTTCTATAGCTAGAGGAGTGGGAGCCCAGTTGGTATCTCGGCTTCCCACTAACTTCTTGTAAAATCTTTTGGGTTTCTAATAAAGTGATGTTTATAATAAAAAATAATAATAATATAATAATAATAATAATAATAATAATAATAATAATAATAATAATAATACCAATTCACTAGGTAGCCGGTTACCAAATTACTTAATTTTGAACATTTTGAAACTAGTTACGAGTTCTACCTATATTGTTAATAAAATAAGTTGATTACTTAAATCTGTAAAATGATGAAAGTATATTGCTAATACACGGACTTAACCCTTAATTTAATCCACCAAGCACCAATACACCTACAACTCAAATCCATCATTATCGAAAAAAGAGTTCAAATCAAAATGTGAACCAGCTAATAGAAACAATAACAACCACCAACAAAGTAAAGCAACCAAACATTCACATGTTTTTAAGAGAAAGTTTATAAGGTTTAAACCTTAAAGGGGCTGTTTGGTTTGTTGTATTTGGATGGTTTTTAATGGTTTTGATATTGAAATACAATTGGATAGTGTGTTTGGTTGATAAAAAAGAAAGAAACTTTTGCATTTAAAACACTGAGAATGGGTGACATATAAATACACCACACATGGGATGAATTATAAAACCAGTGAGGACACAAAGTATTAAATGTTGAGTTGGACAAATATACCCATTCTTCATTATTTATTATTTGTATGGCTCTTCTTCATTGTTACTGGTGTCTATCTTCTCAAATTTCATTTTGCCATAGTAATCTTTTAACATCATATTTTTTGTAAATTTCATCCATGAATAATTCTTCTTCATTTACTTATCACTACTTGTTGTTGCTGTAAGTCTCAATTATCATTTTCACTCATTTATATGTTTACAAAAACTGATTTGGGTTATACAAAAATCAATTACCAATAGACGTTTCTGCGAACAATTGAAATTCCATGATTTTAAATTGTATTAACCAAACACCCCCAATGAGAGTTAATATATAGCTCTAGAAAAATAGGTAACATGAATCTGTACATAAGTATAATGCAAAATCAACAATAAATTTTGACCCACTAACAAAAATAGAAATTAAGAAAAAAAATACACACCAAACAAAGAATATGGATATGGTCATCTATAGCACCACCATTGCACACAACTTGAAACCACCATGTTCAGCTAATAAGTTGTCGATCACAATCCAGCCACTCTAAATTGTCATAAGGTTTCTATGGTCATCTCTCAGGTTGACTTCTTCGGCTACTTCTACAAACCTATCTTTGGTAAAATCTGCAATTCTAGAAACACACAGTCAAAACATACATTATTCTGATGGTGTATGAAAATTCAAAATCCTAACTAAAATGCAATTGTACTTACAGTTTTGAAGCAACAATGTACTAAGTGATTTGACATAGATCTACAATATGTAAATAAAATAAAACTTTGTTAGTATGTGTGTGTTAGAAAGAGATAGAGTAATGAGGGATGAGAAAACTATTGTACATGATACGTGGCATATTTCTGGGACTCTACAGTCATTTTGAGGAGAAATGCTACACCCACAAAATAAAATTCCCAAAACCATCCACAAAATGAGTTGTCACTCCTTGATTGGTGTATTTTTCTATAGTTTCTATCTCTTCTCTCAAATTAAACCAATCAGATAGTGACACCTCATTTTGTGGATGATTTTATGGATATTTTTTTGTGGGTGTAGCATTTCTCCATTTTGAGCGACCTTTTTGGTTGACTTTTGCATTTTTAAAATTTATTTAACCAATTATATACTTGTGATTCTAGGGGTGTTATTCGGGTTACCCGGTCGGGTTCAAGTTAATTCTAACAAGGGTTTGAAAAAGCATACCTGAACCCGACCGTATTTAGAACTTGTGTTAGTCGGGTTCGGGTTAGATCAGGTCGAGTCAATTCGGGTTCCGGTCAACTCGAGTATATGTAAAATGATTAAAAAAATAGCTTAATGAAATATTTTTACATTGTTAAAGTGTTAGTCGAGTCGGGTTGGTCGGGTACGGGTCAATTCGGGTTGATGTTAATAAAAACATTCCCAAACCTGACCCTATTTAGAACTCGGTCATTCAGGTTAACCCGAATATAATTTTGAACCCAAGTAACCCGACCCAAATAGTCATATTTGAGGTCGGATCGGGTTTTATGACACGCCTACTTATGAAAGTATTTAAGAAATTATGTTATTTCATTTATTTTACTAACTAAAGCATAAATCTTATGAAATAGGAGAAAAAAAAAACTTATGCATACATCATCCGTTGTTGAAATGCTCCATATTTGCCACTGTATCACTCACTATAGACTTTGCTTAGTCGATTCTTTGACTACTAAATGCACGAGACAACAAAATAGTCAATCTAGCTCCAATACCATCTTGGTGACAATGCACAAATTTTTTGACATTATTGTGCTCGAAGGAACAAACTATTTTAGGTAGAAGAACACATAAAATATGATCACATACATGGCACGCATGGAACTATGAAACTGATTTTCAGTCTCTCTTCGATAGACTTCGAGCTTCATTAACGACATTTTTGGTGAGTTCAAACGAACTAAAATTTTGTTTGAACTGTGCAATAATTATGGGTTTAATTTTTTTAATGGCATCCTAGTTGTTCCTTTACTTGCTCCATGACAAGAACCTAGTGAAATGCTCTTCCCACAAATAAATGTTATGGATTTTTATGCATTTGAACTTCTAACATAAGACAGGAAACAATCATTTATGAATTAATGTTTAAAAGGCATTAAGCAAACGACATTTGATTGTATTTTAAACTGTGCTGCAAATTTAACTTCTATCTAATGGGTATGTGTCTTGTATGTGTTTGATTTTTTCTTAAAACTTAAATTTTTTTATTTTTTTTATTGTAAATTCAAGGTGAGATCTTTAGAGGTTGCTTGTCTTACTACACTAGCTGAAAGTAATAAGCTCAACTGAATACAGAAGTGGTGTTTGGACGCAAGAGCTTAAGCATAATTTGGGAAAAATCTCCTAAGCTAACTCAAGTAACTTTAGAAATGAAACTTGATATTTTGATAAACAAGAACAATTACACTTCAGTTAAAATGTGTGTTACATATTTAAGCCTGTAATATTAACTTTATATGTCATAACACATTTATGTCTCTCATTCATTACCGTAATTAGTCTCGAATTCCATAACTCAGCACACTTTCTTGTAGGTGACTGACGAAACAAATATTGGAGAAGAACTAAATTTTTATTTTTTAAATTAATAGTACTTGTTTTGCTACTTGTTTAGTTAATTAAATTTTCAAAACAAAATGGTAATCCAAGAAACTAGACACGAATGAAACTCAATTGAATGGGTGAAAATCATTAATACTCATATTTAAACCATGAAACTTAACATTACTCAACTTTAAATATAATGACGCAAATGAAACTCAAGTGAATGAATCAAAGTTATTAATACTTACATTTAAACCATGACACTCAACTTTTATTATAATGGCGCAAATGAAACTCAAGTGAATGGGTCAAAATCATTAATACTTACATTTAAACCATGAAACTCAACATTAAACATAATGACCCAAGTGAAACTCAAGTGAATAGATCAAAATCATTAATACTTACATTTAAACCATGAAACGCAACTTCTATTACTCTATCCGTCCCAAAAAGAGTGTTCATAAACAAAAATTGAATAAATTATGATCTGTGTAATTAATGATAGTTTAAATTGATAAAAATGTTATTTTTTTTACCCTTATAGTTAATATAGAAATTAAGAATGAGTAAAAGTAGGAACATCGGTCATAATTACTATCTAAAAATAAAATCTGGACATTTTTTTGGGTACAAAAATAAATAATATGATGGACACTTTTTTGAGACGGAGTGATTATAATGACGCAAATGAAACTTAAGTGAATGGTTCAAAATCATTAATACTTACATTTAAACCATGAAATTCAACTTTACTTAATCGATCAAAATCATTAATACTTGCATTTTTAAACCATGAAAGTCAACTTGTAGATATTAACTTTGAAAATAATGAACCAAATTTTTTTTTTGTCTATATAACATAATCTTCATATAGGTTCATATGCCCATTCAACACACCCCATGAAGTCATTTATTTACTTGTTCATTTACCTTGTTTTCACCACAAACGCATCTCCAATAGCAAAAACTCTGACACCTAATGCCTTAAAGATTTGTCCATGGGATTTTTGGGCCATCTATATCTATAACGGGATTAATGATCCAATCCATGTTAATGTCAAATCAAAGGATGATGATCTGGGAGATCATACTCTTGCATTGAACGAAAATGAAAACTGGAGTTTCTGTGAAAATGTCTGGAAAACTACCTTTTTCTATGCTTCTTTCATCTGGAATGGTTCAAGGACCGCTTCTTTCGGTGTGTTCGATCATAATACTACCCCACATTGCCCAAAAATATGGAATTTTCGGAAAGCAAGTAAATGTTTCTGGTTAGTTAGAGATACTGGATTTTATGTGGGACCACACCTTACTCCATTTCCAGACGGATGGACCAAAATGCATGATTGGTCATCAGTGACATAGTTGTTTATGATTTTATCAAATAGTATGCGTTGTGTCAAATGTTCGAAAATTTGAATAAAGTGTTTATTACTTTTAATGTTATTAATGATACTACCATTGAATATCAATATATACCTCTTGTGTGTTACCTTTAGACTGGTTGTTTTAGTTGGACCAATTGTTATTATTATTATTATTATTATTATTATTATTATTATTATTATTATTATTATAACATCACTTTATTAGAAACTTATAGGATTTACAAGAAATTAGTGGGGAGCCGCGATACTAGCTGAGCCCCCACTCCTCTAACTATAGCAAAGCTAATCCTACTACATATATGAATAGTAGCACGAGCCCCAATGTCTTGAGTCATGGAGAACTTTCGGATTCGCTTCAACAATGTCAATGCATCCTTCTCAAGTTCCCCAAAAGAAGAGAATGAGAAGGGGAGAAACCCATATCCAATATGTGGAAACCATAGAGGGGGGGGGGGGTGAATACGTTTCCATTTAAAAACTTAAAAACTTTTGTATCAAACACCCGATCAAGTGTGATATAATATGAAAAGTGTCAATACTAGTCTTACAAGAACTAGAGTTAATATAAAGCATCAAGTAAGGCATGTATGAACAACAGAAACTTAGACATATTGTAAATAGCATGCCATGACACAAAGCATAATAAACACAATATAAGCAACAAACCACACAAGTATAAATGCTACGCAAGATATAGATGTAAAGCGGTAAATGCGAAAATGAACGTAAAGAGATAAGTAAAGAAAACGCAAACACGAACACGGCAATTTATAGTGGTTCGGTCATGAAGCTCCTCTTTGCCCTACTCCACTCCCCGAGTACCCAACTCGAGAGTTACTTCACTAATCAACAAGCTCCATTCTCGGCGGAGAAAACCATACAACGTCGCTTACATTATTTTCCGACACTAAGCTAAATGTCGAGTACTAATCTTAGCTAGTACCAATCTACCACGATCTACCCAATCCTCACAAATCACACAAGCTACAAGATCCACATGATCTACACACGATCTACCCGATCCACTCACGATCTACCCGATCCTTACTAATCACACAATCAACACACCATACACGATCTTCCTGATCTACCCTTGATCGACTTGATCAACACACAAGCTCACTAGCTACAAGAGATCTCCAAGATCTCAACAATATCACAATGATCCACACTCACAAGACTAAACAAAGATTATGAGTACTTGATGTATATCAAGATACAACAACCTTACAACAAGTAATGAAAGTGCACTAATCAATGACTCTAACACTTTGTATCTTCTTGATACTTTGTGTTCTTCTCTTGGACTAGAAGAGGAATGAAGGTGATCACTTGAATGGATGATTGGATCACTCTAAAACAAACTAAGACTCTCTAAATGATCAAATAAAGTGATCTAAACAAGAAGGGATTAGACCAGAGAAAAGTGGCTGGAAAAATCAGCTTGAAAATGTAAAATGGTCCACTATTTATAGGCAAAGAGAAAAATGACCGTTACAGGGGGACGGTACCACTAAATACCCGACGGTACCACTAAACACTCCAAATTTTGTTTTTAGTGGTGAAAGTTTATTTGGGGGAGTTTGGAAATGATTTTTGTAAAATGTATTTCTGAAAAAATGTTTTGTCACATTAGGAATGTAAAGATTAGAAAAATATAATCCTTTGATCATTTGTCAAGTAGTAGATTTGTTTGTCCATACCTTGAGTGATTTACGTCGGGATGGAAATCTACGACTTTGTTGAAGCATGCTTGAGACATCGAGAGATGTTGATGTAAGTATGCATTGATAATTTGTGTAAACAAGTAACTTTCGTATTTTACGTTATGCATTACAAGTTACATGTTTGTCATCATTAAAACCGAAGTTTAGTTAAAATATCGTAATGTTTGCACTAACACAAGATTCGCGCACTTAGCCTCATATTTGGCGCATTTGCGTTGTGCAGACTCAATCACCACACTACCCGGCACAAAGTCAACCATACCAGTTTGTGTCAAGGGTGATTACCCTGTGAGATCGACACAAGCATCAAGTCCTCCATCCTACGAGTATAGCAACATATCAGCTGGTCGTAAGGTCTACCCTTTCTCCACTATGGCCAATATCAACTTCTTTATGAGCCGAGACCCTTGACCTAGAACATATATATGGATGGCAAAAAAATCTGTACCCGATGGAGGCCCGATCCCCAAACCCGATTTGACTGGGAATCCCCGCGTTGACTGGGGATGGGGACAGAGATAGGGAATCCCCTAAAATATTAAACCGGGGATGGTGATAACATAAATTCCCGAACTCGATCCCGACCCCAATCTTTCAAGTGTATAATTATTTAAAATTTATATGTTTTATCCATACTCGATTAACTTGTAAATGTACATGTACATATGTTTATGAGTATCGACATGTATGTTTATATGCATATATGATATTTATAGGATCAAACACATTTAGATTTAGAAGTAGAAGTAACAATTACATATTACTTAACTATTTTGTCCAAATACACAGATATGATACATATTGTTTTTATATTATCTTTGATGTTACAATGTTTACGATGCTTTAAAGTTGAATTGCAATTCTAATTAATGTAACTATGTGCGATGTACGTTTGTTGAGGTAATTTATGAGTCAAAATTCTTTATATTTTCGAAGAGTTGATGGAATTTTTAGGTTATTTCATAAGAGTGGAGAATCCCCGAATCCCCGCGGGGATACCCAATCCCCACTGGGGATGGGGATGGGGATGTTAAGCAATTCCCCAATGGGGATGGGGACGGGGATGGGGATGGAGAGTGTAAAACGGGAATGGGGATGGTAAGTACAATCCCTGACATTCCCCGCCCCGTTGCCATCCCTAAACATATATCAACAAGGGTATCGCGCACCACGTTATGCCGATGTTTAATACTAATAATACCAGCACACGATACAGCATGATCCCCATAAATATCACCTGTAAAGACTCTAGAAAAAGTTGAGTACGAGATTTGGACAGAGAAAAGCGGCACACCTAGCCGATAGCATAAAACACACCGGTAGGTCCTAGCATTCATAGTCTGTCCCAACCCAGATATCGAAACCACCCTAAGCCAATCTGAATTGTAATCCTCCATTGGCGATTTCCATAACGCCATCTGTCGAGTAGATAGGGAAAAAGTAGATTCAGCCGTTCGGGTAACACATGTGAAATATATAACTGCCAGTTTCTTCATTAGTTTGGGGGCAACGCTCTCATTTGGGTTACTCAAAAGTTCAATCTCTATTTTCGCATTAAAAGCACACAAGGCAGCATCAAAGGAAGGCCCAGAAGTTACAATACCATAATGTCGGAGCAGATTATTATTATTATTATTATTATTATTATTATTATTATTATTATTATTATTATTATTATTATTATTATTATTATTATTATTATTATTATTATTATTATTATTATTATTATTATTATTATTATTATTATTATTATTATTTATTTATTTTTTCTTCCAAAAGGTAAAATACATTAAATAAAATGAAAAAGTTATGTACAAAGGATAGCACAAGAAAATAAATCTGTTAGGACATCCCCTAAACAGATTATTTCTTGCCTAGGAAACAAAACAATAACAGAATGGACAACATCCCAGAACTGAAATACAAGAAACAATGACATAAGAACTAAATGACATAAGAAGCTGAGTATCCAACCAACCTCCAATCACAAACAAGCCCAATACCATCAGTCATAGTAGGCAACAAGCTCAAAACTAAGGCCATCCACATACTCTGAATACATGATAGAGTACCAAGGGACAAACCAAGATACCTCCAAACATCACCATATGTGAATAACCCATAGTAAGCTAAACTACTAGAACTAATGAGATAGGAACTGTCATACTGTAGAAACAGAATATTGCAGCAATCATTCTGCAGAAAACAAGAACTAGAGTCTTCCACATAAAGCCAAATCTTCATATCATAACATGTAGTCCATAAAAAGGGTGAATCCTCAAAGTAAATAATCACCCATAAACCTTGTCTCATTAAAAAACCTTGCCAAAGAAAAAACCTTGTGGGAAAACTTATAACAAGGAAAAAGAGTACAAGGTAAGCTTGTGTTAGAGTAGCAGATAACACAATCAATAAAGCCCCAACTCTAAGTGTCACAAACAACCCTATACCCCATTCAGTACATAAGAACCTCCAAAGATATGATTCTAATGGAAAACAGTATATTATAACCCAAAAACAAACAAACCATATATACAAGTATATCAATCTCCATCTGCATAACAAATCACAAATCTAAGTATAACCATGACCAAACCAAACCTGAATACTCCTCATAAGCTAATACAAATTGTCAGCGCAGTAATTTAGATCGGTTCCTGTAGTGCATAGCCATCCATACTCCAAACCAACAATCGGACAGCCAGCGCAGGAAGCTATCTTCATTTCTTTAGTGCATAACAATTTGCTTAAAATATCATCGCCCCGGTCAAAAACTTGATTGCACTCCCAAAAGCCTGTGCCTAGACAGAATGAACAGACCCAACATACATAACCACCATTAGGTCTGCAAAAGTTCAAGAAAGAAGCAACAATAACACCATAATAGTTATTATAAGGATTTCCGTCACAATACCAACTATCAATACCACAACAATACTGCCACAAACTCATTGTGGATTGGTGCAGACCCATAATCACCCAGAAATCACATAACGCCATCTTAAACATTTTAACCCATTCTGTTACCACCAACAAAACCATTCTGAGGCAATTTCCAAATTTCCGCAACCTTGACAACTTCACGAGATTTCTTAATATTTAACCCCCTTAACTTGTATCTAACCGTATCCAAAATAATTTGAAAAATAGTCTCTTCGGTCCTATAATCATGTTGGAAAATTCTAAAGTTCCTCTCTTGCCAAATGTAGTATACTGCAGCAACAAAGACTAAGCGCTGAACAATGCTCCAAATAGAGTTATTGGCAATCCAAATAGATAAACCCGATACTATCTCAGCCCATATACAGGAAAGATCATCAAGCTTGCATAACGGTTTAAGATTATCCCATATACTCCTAGAGAAATTGCAACTAAAAAACAGATGGCTGTGACTTTCATCAACAGCATTACACAAATGACAACGAGTACTAGCAATAGTAAGCCACTTATAAATTCTATCTGTGGTTTTGAGTCTACCTCTCATTGCCATCCAGAGCACAAATGCGGGCAATCTATTCTTAAACCCTTCCACGCTTCCTTGACACTAAAGTTCACTTCTTTGCTTTTCTTATTAATCCATATAGGTTTATCAACACAACTCTGAATTAAAATAGGAACCGGGACATTTAAAACCTCCCCAAACATATTGCCCCAATCAGAAGGCCATTTCCACCCATTATCATCAATCTAATCTGCCACTTTATCATTCAAATCAAAACCATGTGCCGTAAAGAAATTATGGGTTATAAGCTTGCATAACGGACCATTAGTGTGCCATTTATCAAACCAAACAAAACAATCCCTACCATTACCTAACTTATAAACAACAAAATTGCGAATCTTGTCCCTAATTCTCAAAATCTGATTCCAATTCCATGAACCATTTATAAAACCGACATTTTTCCAAATGTTTCTACCCTTAATCCTATAAGCATGCTCCCATTTTACCCAAAGCGAATCTTTTTTACTAATAACATTCCAAAGATGTTTGGTTATTAACGCCTCATTCATGAGTCTAAGTGGCTTAATACCAAGACCACCTTGGTTTTTGGGCTTGCAAATATCCTTCCATGAAATACTGGCAATGCCTCTCCCATCACTCACACCGGACCACAAAAACTTCTTAAGAATTTTATCGATGTTATCACAAACATAAGCGGGGAGGATAAACATTGATGCCCAATAGACATGTAACGAAGAAAGGACAGATGAGATTAATTGGAGTCTTCCCGCAAAAGACAAGGTCTTATTCCTCCAATTCTTGATCCTATTTTTAACAGTATCAATCAACACCCTACAATCATTGTTGCAAATTCTCTTACCAGTTAAAGGTATACCCAAATATTTCATAGGAAGCTGACCAACATTAAAAGGCATAGCAAGAAGAATCCTAGCCTTAACCACATCAGTAACATTCGTAAAAAAAAACAGAACTCTTAGCTTGACTAGGGAATAATCCAGAAGTCATAGTAAATTCATCTAATGCCCTTCTAAGGATACAAGCAGTTACTTCGTCCCCATGACAAAGTAACAATAGGTCATCCGCAAAACATAAATGGGTCAAAAGTAATTTCTTACACCCTTAATGATAATGAAACCTATTATCCCTCCTAATCTGCCTTTTCACCATCAAATTGAACACTTCCATGACAATAGTAAAGAGATATGTCGACACAGGATCACCCTGCCTAAGCCCCCATTTACTCTTAAAAAAACCATGCAATTCCCCATTAACACAAATAGAAAAAGAGGCCGAAGTAAGACATACCATAATCCAGTGAACCATGGAGCTGTGGAAACCAAATCGAATCAGAATGGTCTTCAAAAAATCCCAGTTTACGGTGTCATAAGCCTTTTGAATGTCTACCTTGAATGCACATTTACTAATCTTACCATCCCAATTATAGCCCTTCATGAACTCTTGAGCGAGAAGTATGTTGTCACTAATCTGTCTTCCGGGGAAAAACGCACTCTGGTTGCTATCAATCAAACTGCATAAACCATCCTTAAGTTTATTTGTGATAACTTTACTAATACATTTGTAAATGACATTTCCTCAAGCAATAGGTGTGTAGTCCGATACTTTCAAAGGAACTTCAATCTTAGGAACGAGAGATATGAGGTTAGCATTAAATTCACCGAGAAGCTTTCCAGACGAGAAGAACTCTTTAACTCCTGTGCAAACGTCATTACTCACAATGCTCTAAGCTGCTATAAAAAACTTGGAAGTAAAACCATCCGGGCCAGCAGATTTATCAACATCAATACTGAACATGGCCTCCTTGATTTCATCATCCGTGACAGCTCTAACCATATTGTTAGCAACCAAAGGATCAAGTTGCTTAGTGAACAGACCATCCTAGTCATCAATGGGAATAACATTATCTTCGACGCCCAGAAATTTTTGGAAGTGTTCAAAAAAACATCCCGGAACACCATCACCATAGAACTTATTACCCTGCTCATCATACACTACCTGAATCCTACTCTTAGTATTCTTGCTTTTAAGCGCATTATGGAAATAAGACGTATTCTGATCCCCTTCTTTCAACCACTGGATCTTCGTTTTTTGCCTAAGAAGATTCTCCTCATCCATAACCGCTTCCTTATACGCCTTGCAATATATGTACTCCTCTTCCCTTAAACTGCTATTATTAGGATCTTTATCAAGATTTTGTTGAACTCTCTTGAGCTCACCTTTTAATGCCTTGACTTTGTTGAAAACATTACCATTCACCCTCTTCATATTTCTCAAATGCCTTTTCATATTTTTTAACCTCTTAGCCAGAATAAACATATGAAAACCATGAATACTAACATTCCAATTATCTCTAACAATAGGAAGAAAAGAGTCCTTATCAGTCATAAAGTTAACAAAACGGAAGGACCTTGGCTTAAACAGTTTAATAGAAGGATAAACCAAAATGGCAGGACAATGATCCGAGGTAACTGATGAATGTATAAATACTCATCATTTTTACCTAATCTGAGCTGCCAAAACATCTAAAAACACTCAAATATGCATCATAATACTGAAAATATCCCAAGAATGTGTTTTATATGTTTCAGATGCAAAATATTCAAAAACAGATGAAAAATGAACAAAGTTCGCATAATTGGCAGTTTCAGTCCCTCAACTTTCAAAAGTTGTCAAATCTAGTCCCTGGTTATTCTAAAAACTTGAAAAAGTCACCAAAGGTCCTTTTAAATCAAAAAGTTACACATTTAGTCCTTTGGTGCAAATTTTCACAAAATTGCAAGTTTAGTCCCTGAACTTTGAAAAATGACAAAAATGTTCCCTGGGATATTAAAACTTTGAGAAAAACAAATTTTGTCCTTGTACTTCTCATATATGGCAGGAATGGTCCTTGGATGCAAAGTTTGGTGAAATTACAGATTTGATCCCTGAAGTTTGGAAAGTTGACAGAAATAGTCCCTGGAAATTTAAAAATGGAAAAATCACATAAGGTCTATGTACTATTCATCATTGGCAATATTGGTCCTTATAATAACTTTGGGAAAGTGGCAAATCAAGTCCCTCAAAAATCAGAAAGTTACATTTTTGATCCTTGGGCTTTATAAGCTTAAAAACCAAACGGATCCCTTTTATTATTACAAACCAAATCCAAATCCAAACTATACAAATCCAGCCCACCTTACCCTTTCCCCTAGCCCAATCCTAAGCCCAAAACAAACCCACCCCGTTATTTAATAAAAACGGGTCAAACATTTGACCCTGTGGTCAAATACCGGTCAAACCAACACCACCTTCCCTCCAATACCACCCCACCCTCTGCAAAACCACCATCTCCCACCACCACCACTTGCTAGCTTTTCATCATCACCTCCCCACACCCCCTGCACCTTATATCACCTCAGCATTAAATGCCACCACCCCCTTGCCTATAATAGTCCAAATCCATACACCCAACTTTCCCGCCAAAAACAAAATGGAGGATCAGGATTGATTCAGAGAGATTCAAGGGTTGAGATTGATTGGGAAATGCTCATAATGCTTTGAGGAACCCTAATCCTCTGCTATAAAAGGGAAGAGATGCAAGGAAAGAAGAGTAGTCCCATTTTAGTTAAAAATATAGTCGTTTTAATTGTAATTTAGTGTTTTAGTGTAATCTTAAAGCTTTTAAGCATTGTGTTAGTTAATTTAAGTGTAACATCAACTTTCTCAGTAATCAATTCCAAGTTTTAATTTATATCTCAGTTTGTGCAATTTTATTTTTATTTCAAATTCCTTAAGCAATTGTGTTGTTGTTATTAATAGAGTATATGGACTCTTAGGTTCACATAAGCTCCTAGATAGCTTATAAAAGCTATTAGTAACATAAAAACTCAGTTTAGTAACAAGAAAATTCAAAATCACAAAAAGTCAACAAAAGTCAATATTTGCAGGTTGTATGATTATAGCAATTGGAGCACAGTGAATCTTGGATGGCTGTGGGTTAGTACTCCATGGGGAGTGTTAGGATTGGTTTCATGGTCCTTGGTTCATGGTGATTAGCAGGAATGCAAATTGTAAGGCTTTAAACTAAATTCTTGTTTTCACTGTAGCTTTGCTTATTCAATTGCTTAATTAGCTTTTCTGAGTTTATTTATTGTTAAATAGTGATAATCTAGCATAAAATCAGTACCTTGTTTGTTGGGGATCGTAGTTGCTTTAAATTCTCAATTTCACTGTCAAATTAGTACATCTGTTAATCTTTGTCATTTGTTGTTGTTGCCTGTGGTTAAGTGATCATTTATGCTTAATATATCATAAAAAGCTATTGTGGATCAGGTTCATTAGCCCTAGCACCCATTTGTTTTGAAAATCACAAAACAGTCAATCTTTAAGTAGTGTTTGGATCAGTGTGATCCAAGGTGTTGTGGTGTGTCATTGTTGTTGTTCTTTGTTTCCATAAGCTACATAGGATCATAATAGCTCAGAGCAACCATAAAATCCAGGGTTTATTCAGAAAAAAGTCAAAATCAAATATAACTAGGTCTAATTATCCCTCTGTGTTGGATTAAGTGTGGCATATGCCCCAAATCCATTCACTTATGAGTGGTTTAGCCTAATTTAGTGTTATATTAGCTTAACTAATCAATTTC
This sequence comes from Artemisia argyi, assembly GCA_030686995.1. NCBI lineage: Eukaryota > Viridiplantae > Streptophyta > Magnoliopsida > Asterales > Asteraceae > Artemisia > Artemisia argyi. The sequence continues at coordinate 13,766,043 of CM060689.1, read as the reverse complement.
AATCCGAAAATCAAGATTAAAGTTCATTTAAGTCAACCTTTTGCAAAAAGTCAAAAAGTACCTTGGTTTCAGAAATCCAAAACTTGGTGTATTTATTGTGATTTTTGTGATAAGTTTGGGACCTTGCCCTTTTTAGAGCTTAATCTCTGTCACCTAGTCTTCAAAGTCCCACAAGCAGCTTAATTTTTAGATTTTTCTATAAGCTTGTGGGATAGCTTCTTTTGACCTGCAGGGCAAACACATGCCCTGTGCACAGGTTTTGACCAAAATTCCTTAGGCCTTAGCTACTTTATTAGTGGGACCCACTCTTAGCTTTTTGGCTTTTTGGAAAGCCTAGTAACCCATTTTGATAAGTCAAGGCTTATTTCAGCTATTTGATAGGGCTGCAACCACCCTTAAGTTTGACCATTCCCTGAGTACACACTGAGTACTCAGTGTTTGACCCCAACTTCATAGCCTCACCCAGTGTTCATAAATAAGCCATAAGCTTAGCTTATTGGCTTATTTGGTAGCCCTTCTGTCCCTTTTCAAGCTTCAAGTTTTAATTTGGACTCCCTTTAGCTTTTGTGGACCCCACAAAGGTCCAAAGTTCATTAGTTTGGCCTATTCAGGCCTTGTGTATGCAAGAGTGCTTATTTGCTCATATCAGCTTATCCAGAGTGCTTATTTGTGACTTTTGTCTTATTTCAAGTTTATATACATCTGTGGTAGCTTATTTGTTCATTTGAATAGCTTTTCACAAAATCACAAGTCCTAATAAGCATAAACTTCCAACTGTTAAGTCACTGTTTGGAAACAAGGGGGTGCACTCAGCTTATTTTTAAGCTTTTTTAAAAGTTGTTTTGTAAAAGTTTCTTATTTTCAACTTGTTTTCATCTGTAAAAAAAAAATCCAAAAAAAAAAAAAAAAACCAAACATAAAATTAGTGATAGCTTCTATTTAATAGATTTTATCTTTTAAATTTTTCATTTCAGCTTATTTATAAGCACTTCATCATTTTCATAATTTTCTTAATTTTCTGTCACCTTTAAGTATTTGTAATAATTTTCTTAGATTTTTCTTTATCAGTTTACTAATTATTAGAATTAAAAATAATTTAATTAATTAAATAGGTAATATTAGTAATTAATTAGTTTTATTAAATTTTAATTAATAACAGTAGGATTTTATATTTTTCCTAGGTTTCATAAATCACTTAAAACTTTTAGAAAATAGATTTTTAAGTTCTACTATTCATTTCCTCATTTTCTTATTTAATTTAGTTAAATTAGATTTAAATTAATTAATAAGTAAATAATTAGTAAAATAGTCTAAATATAATTTTTAGAAACTTTTTATAATTTTTTAGGATTCCTGTGATGGTTAATTAGTTTTATAAATTTTTCTATAATTTTCTAAGTCATTTAGGTATTATTAGTAATTTAAATTAATTTAAATAGTTTAATTAATATAATTAGTTTTTTAATTAATAGAAAACCCATAAAAAGACAAAAATATTTCTTTTTAATTTTTATACTTTCTTCAAGTTTATTTTAAGGTTTAGAAATTAGTTTTGCAAGTTTTTAGTTTAATTTGTAATCTTTATCATTTTTAGTTTAATTTAAATTAGGTTTAATTTACTTTTTAAATAGTTTTAATTAATTAAATAGTATTTAAATATTAAAATAATCATTTAAATAATTTCATTTTCATTTTAAATTTTCTTTCTATTTTAAGTTTTCAAAAGTTTCACTTGCACCCCCTGTAGTTTGTAATTTGTTAAAACCCACTTTTCTCTGTCTGTAATCTAATTTCCCAAGTTGCGTATCTGTGATTATATTTGTATCTCTGTGATTGTTAATTTTATTCCAAACTGTTCAAATACCAAGCAATCAGTAGTATAATCATTCCCCAATCATCTTGGTTACTGTCCTTACTGCCACTTATTCCCAAAAACGTTCAGAATACAATTTCAATCTCGTTGGGACTTAAAGACCCGGGGATTTCCCTGTACTTCCACGGATTATAAACACTTGACTTTTCTCTCCCAGGTGGGCCTATCAACTGCACCCGGTTGACTGGTTGGTTTGGGAGGAGTCAAAATTTGGCGCCGCTGCCGGGGAGGTTGTTGCATATTTCAAAATGTTTTAGGTTTAGTGGTTTTCAAAACCCCTCCTGTACAAATATCACCACTTTGTAAATTTTTGTGAAAATCAAAATCATATCTGAAAAAGTTCATTAACACTTTTCCTAAAGTGTTAAAAACACCAAAAAAATCATAAACAACAAAACAAACTGTGAAGTTAAATTACTTCGTTTACTTTAAGATTACAACCTGAAATAGTTGGTATAAGGTAAGTTCTGACATTAAATTGCGAACTGAAGAGGAATCCATTCATTTCCTCCCGCCAGCCTGCGAGTAATCTTAAAGGAACGATTTCGGTTGACGAATCAGTTCCAAAAATATTGTCCAAGTTTTTTCACCCATACACGAAAAGCCAAAAACATTTTACTGTGAATATAATTACATAAAACTTTACCACCGCAAACCAAGGTAGAATACCTATCAACTAGGGGTGTGAACTGATGAAGCGAAAAATGAACCACTTTTAGGGGGTCATTTAAGCCCGGAATTGAATTTATTTGATCAAATATTGCCCTAAATCGTTCCTTTTTGTGATTTTAGGTACTTTGGGAGAGAACTCTGGAAAAGGAAGCAATTCGGACGTTTTTGGAGCATAAAAGTGAAGAAAACGCCAAAGACTTAATTTTCCAAGCTGGGAACAGTAGGTGACGGCGTCAAGAGTAAATTGCATGACGGCCCAGTGCTGAAATGAAGGCGTCACAAGGAAGAGCGTCAAGAGTAAAATATGTGACGGCCTGGAAAAAGCTAATACATGACGGCGTCAGATGTAGATCAAGGCAGTCCGAGAATTATTTTGGCGGCGAGATGACGGCGTCACCTATTTGGTCTTGACGCCATCAGCCTCAATTTCCTATATATAGTTTTCTAATTTTCATTCATTAAGATGAGAAGTTTTAGAGAAACCCTAAGGCCGAACCTATTACGAATTTTACAGGTTTTTCAAGGGTTTTCAGCCCTTGAACCCTTTCATGTGTAATTGAGATAAGTGTTCTTCTAATTCAATCAATATGTCTATGTGTTGGTTGTCTATATCTTGTACTTGTCTTAATTCCATCATGCTAGGCTAGATTTATCTTGTGTTTGCTTAGATCTAATGAAACCTAGATGTTGATTATGTGTTGATTACTTGTTTATGGTTGTATTGGATGAATGATTTCGATGTTAGGCTTAAGAAAACTGGAAGATCTCCAAATGGTAACATGCTTGAATGTCTTAGGAAACATGAGCTGACGTGCACTAGGTTTTATTGGTTGTATTTAATGCATGAGTAAATTCTAATGATCCCATGTTAGGAGCTTCTTAGCCGGCTCGACATAGGAGTGAAGTAGGCACTCATAGGATTGAGGAATTAAGTGCGCCACCCCATGAATGGTATTAAGGAATACAATCCGTCATCCATGCAACTATAACAAGTAATTAACGTGTAAAAGATATCTAGGGAGTAGTTAAATCTAAGTAAACACAATTTCTCCACTTCTTGCTCACAACCTTAGTTTAATTTAGTTTTATTTTCATTTCTAGTATTTAATTTTGATTGCATCTTTAGTATTGGGTTAGTTGACTAGCAACTAATTCCGCCCAAATCCTTAAAACCCGAGATTTTTACTTGCTTTCTAAAAAAATATAAAAATACAAAAATAATCATCCCTCATCTTTAGAACTAGTATTTAGGTTTTCTAATCCTAGCGACACTATTCCTAGCTGAACGATCAATCCCCCGGTACTTGTCACTATACTATACTACAACGATCAGGTACACTGCCTGGTGGGGGTTGTAAGCTTCTCGAGATCCCTCGAGAGGTAAAGCTTGGTTCAATCCCTACGCATCATGAACATAATAAGTTCCCAAACATAAGATAAAAACTTGCCATTGTATCCCTGTGAGTGGTGTACCTTTTATAAAGAAGCCATTCACTTGTGATTATTGGATTTAAGTTCACTGTGGTTTTGCCTCGATCTTGTTTTGAAAATTGTTTTTAGTGCATGCGCACTCGTTCACAATCACGAAGTAATCGTCATTGAAACGTAACTGAGTTACGTACTGTTGAAGAACACACACTAAAAATGAACGACGAACCCCCAATCCCTCCCAAGGAGGATGTAGTTCCTGACACCCGAACAATGGAGGAACTATGTCAACCTACCATGCACGGGAGGCGTGGACCCATTGCACCACTCACAATTGGAGCCACGGATTTTGGACTGAAACACAACATGATACAACAGGTCCAGAATTCGTGTCAGTTCCACGGTTTGCCGGGTGACGATGCTAACAAGCATCTCGATAAATTTTTAACCGTCACCCAGAGCATGAAACAAAATGGCGTCACCGAAGACGGCCTACGTTTATACCTGTTCCCCTATTCTCTCACTCATCATGCGACTGCTTGGTTCGATCGACTTCCTAAGAATTCGATCCATACCTTTGATGAGATGGTTACTAAGTTCTTGGCTAAATATTTTCTACCATCCATGGTTACAAAGCTGAGAAACGATATTAGTAACTTCAGACAGCTTCCCGAAGAGTACTTATTTAAGGCATGGGAACGCTACAAACTTGCTATTGATCGGTGTCCTAATCATAACATGCTTCTTGTCACCATTATTGATACCTTCTATAATGGTTTGACACTTCGTCATCGTGACACCATCAATGCTGCTGCTGGGGGCACCTTTATGAAAAGGATCCCTGAAGAGTGTTGTGGCTTAATTGAAAATATGACTGCCCATCATAACTTTTGGGACTCCTCTGCAGAGAGGAATGACTCATGTAAGTCAGTCACTCCGGCAAGTAATGAAATAGCTGCTCTTACCAAAAAGTTCGATGATTTGTCTGCTGCGGTCCCCCGAATTCACCAGGCAAATCACAATCCGCAGATCAAAACTATCAGTTGTGAAACATGTGGTGGTCCACACCCTTATCATGAGTGCCCAGCCTCCGGTGGCTTCACTCAAGAGAACGTATTCGCAACCCAAGGTTCCTACAATACGGGAGGTAATTCCTACCAACCGCAAGGGGACCGAAATCTGTTGAGCTATCGTTCCAATAACTACATTGGACCACCAGGGTTTAATCAACCCCAGAACCAAAATGGTCAAAACAGAGACCAGAACTTTAACCAGAATCAGAACCAGAACCGAATGAACCAAGGTTTTAACAACCAAGGGAATTTCAACTCCGGTCAACACCAGGTTCAAAACAATCAAAACCAAGGAAATTATAACCGTAATCAAGGTCAGAACAATTAACATCAGGGTAATTTTCAACAAAACCACTTCCAGGGTAATAACAACCAGCAACATGGGAATTTCCAGAACAATCGAGCTCAAAATTTTCCAAATCAAAATCAAGCCATTGTTCCAACTGGGCCATCATCTGATGAGTTATTAAAACAGTTTATGAAATCCCAAGATGAATTAAACAAAGTGTTGGTTAGTCAAATCTCTGAATTGAAGAAGTCTTTAAATGATCGACCCTCGGGCTCAGGTATTTTACCTAGCAACACGATCGCTAATCCGAGGAGCGATGCAAAGGCGATCACCACGAGAAGTGGAGTTTCTTATAAAGGACCCACAGCTCCTTCTACCACTTCTCCTGTCCTGGTAGAGGAATGTGATACTGAGGATACTACGGATACGGTACTTCCTACTAATAACGGAGGTACCACTGACATCCCTCCTCCAGTTGTCCCGGTCCCGACTCCCCCTAAAAGAGTCGTGTTTGAAACTCCCGAAGGTCCTGTTGAAATACCGAAAGCCAACCCAAAACCATCGATTCCATATCCCTCACGATTGCAAGATCAGAAGCTCCGTGAAAAAGCTAATCATCAGCTGGAAAAAAATTTCCAAATTTTCCAGGAGCTACACTTTGATATTAGTTTCGCGGATGCTCTCATATTAATGCCCAAATTTGCATCAACAATCAAAAACTTACTGGGAAATAAAGAGAAACTCTTTGAAATGGCACGAACTCCACTCAACAAAAACTGCTCTGCAGTTCTGTTGAAACAGCTTCTCGAGAAGCTAGGAGACCCCGGGAAATTTCTAATACCATGTATTTTCCCGGGGGTGGTTGAGTGGTTTGCCTTGGCCGATCTTGGCGCAAGCATCAACTTAATGCCCCACTAAGTTTGGAAAAAGCTTTCTCTTCAGGCACTTACTCCCACATGCATGACTCTCGAGCTTGCAGACCGTTCTATTTCACGTCCCCTCGGTATTGCCGAGGACGTATTTGTAAAAGTGGGAAAGTTCCATTTTCCGGCAGACTTTTTCATTGTTGATTTCGATGCAGATCCAAGAGTTCCTCTCATTCTTGGGAGGGGATTCTTAAGGACGGGTCGTGCATTAATCGATGTTTTCGATGAGGAAATCACATTACGAGTTGGCAATGAAGCGATAACGTTCAACCTTGATCAAACCTCGAGATACTCCTCAAATTATGATGCTGAATCGGTCAACCGAATTGATGTCATTGACATTGCATCCGAGGAGTATGCTCAGGAAATCCTTGGATTCGCTGATAGTTCTCCGAGTGGAAATTCCACTCCCTCTTCTCACCCCATAATCGCTAATTCTTCTCCTTCCCTCACTCCGTTTGAGGGAAGTGATTTCATTCTTGAGGAATTAGAGGCCTTTCTCAAAAGTGATTCAGTTCCCAAAGGAATTGATAACCAAGAGATTGACCCGGAGAGGGATATATTTCTCCTTGAGAAATTATTGAACAAATATCCCTCTCCCATTCCTGTTCTACCTCCACAACTTCATAACGCGGAAGTCAAATATGTTGAGAAAAATGCTGATTTCCCCGAGGTCGAACTTAAGGACCTGCCTCCTCATCTAGAATATGCATTCTTGGAAGGTAACGATAAGTTACCGGTCATTATTGCAAAAGACTTAAAGGATGAGGAGAAAACCGCGCTGCTTAAGGTTTTAAAGTCCCACAAACAAGCAATTGCTTGGAAGCTCTTAGACATAAAGGGTATTAACCCGGATTTTTGTACACACAAAATCCTAATGGAAGAGGACTTTAAACCTGCTGTGCAGCATCAAAGAAGGGTAAATCCAAAAATCCACGAAGTTATCAAAGAAGAAGTTATCAAACTTCTCGATGCGGATTGATTTACCCTATATCAGACAGTCCTTGGGTTAGCCCAATACATTGTGTTCCAAAAAAGGGTGGCATCACGGTTGTCACTAATGAGGATAACGAGTTGATACCAACTCGGTTGGTTATAGGGTGGCGAGTATGTATCGATTATGGAAAGCTTAACGAAGCCACCCGCAAGGACCATTTTCCTCTGCCCTTTATGGATCAAATGCTCGAGAGACTAGCGGGGAATGAGTATTATTGCTTCCTCGACGGCTTCTCGGGTTACTTCCAGATTCCCATTGATCCTAAGGATCAAGAGAAGACTACCTTCACATGCCCTTACGGGACGTTTGCCTATCGTCGCATGCCTTTTGGGTTATGCAACGCTCCGGGCACTTTACAGAGGTGCATGATGGCTATTTTCCACGACATGATCGGGAAAACCATGGAGGTATTCATGGATGACTTCTCAGTCATCGGGAATTCTTTCGACTCATGCCTCTCCCATTTAGAAAAGATGCTTCAACGTTGTGAAGACACTAATCTTTGTCAAAATTGGGAGAAGAGCCATTTTATGGTTAAGGAGGGCATTGTCCTCGGCCATAAAATTTCTAAAAGCGGGATTGAGGTCGATAAGGCCAAAATTGATGTTATTGCTAAACTGCCTCATCCCACCACTGTTAAAGGAATAAGGAGTTTCCTTGGCCATGCCGGGTTTTATCGGAGATTCATTCAGGATTTCTCCAAAATAGCCCGACCATTGACTCATCTTCTTGAAAAGGAAGCTCCTTTCATCTTTTCCCCCGAGTGCATCGAAGCTTTTTCTACTTTAAAGAAAAGGCTCACCGAGGCACCGATCCTTGTTGCCCCCGACTAGGACTTACCCTTCGAACTTATGTGCGATGCTAGCGACTTCGCTATTGGTGCAGTTCTGGGGCAATGCAAAACAAAACATTTTCAGCCAATACACTACGCAAGTAAGACCATGAGTGAAGCTCAAATGCACTATACCACCACAGAAAAAGAATTATTAGCTGTGGTATATGCATTTGAGAAATTTAGGCCCTACTTAATCCTAACCAAATGTGTGGTGTATACGGACCATTCGGCTTTGAAATACATGTTCACTAAACAGGACGCAAAGCCAAGACTGCTTCGTTGGGTCCTGCTCCTTCAGGAATTCGATATACTCATATGAGACAAAAAAGGAGCAGAGAACCTTGCTGCTGATCACTTATCCCGGTTAGAGAATCCTCATCAGGATATTCTTGAGAGAAAAGAAATTAATGAAACTTTTCCTCTGGAGACTCTCAATCTAATCTCTACCCGGGATGATGCCACTACCCCATGGTTTGCCGACTTTGCAAATTACCATGCGGGAAATTTCGTTGTGAAAGGGATGTCGTCCCAACAGAAAAGAAAATTCTTTAAAGATGTGAAACATCACTTCTGGGACGACCCCTACTTGTTCAAAATCTGTGCGGATCAAGTCATCCGACGATGTGTCCATGGCCAAGAAGCCATGGAAATTCTTAAAGCTTGTCATGATGGACCCACGGGGGGACATCATAACCCAAACTACACCGCCAAAAAGGTGTTTGATTCAGGATTCTTTTGGCCCACAATCTACAAAGATGCCCATGAACTTATCAAAACCTGTGAGGCTTGCCAGCGTCACGGGAATATTTCCAAAAAGAATGAGATGCCATAAAACGCCATCCAAGTCTATGAAATATTTGATATGTGGGGCATTGGTTTTATGGGGCCGTTCCCGTCTTCACGAGGGAATAAATACATACTCGTGGCTGTCGACTATCTGTCAAAATGGGTTGAGGCAAAAGCCTTACCGACCAATGATGCCCGAGTAGTCGTTAAATTTCTGAAATCTCTCTTTGCCAGATTCGGGACTCCTCGTGCCATTATCAGTGATCGTGGCACACACTTCTGCAATGAACAATTTGCAAAAGTGATGTTGAAATATGGTGTAACTCACCGTCTTTCAACTGCTTACCACCCACAAACAAGTGGGCAGGTGGAGGTCTCGAATCGGGGTATTAAGAGAATTCTGGAGAGGACGGTTGGAGAAAACCGTGCCTCTTGGTCGGATAAGCTGGATGACGCATTATGGGCTTTCCGCACTGCTTACATAACACCCATCGGGTGTACTCCATATAAACTAGTGTACGGGAAGGCATGTCATCTTCCGATCGAATTAGAACATAAGGCCTAATGGGCCTTGAAACATGCAAATTTCGACCTTCACACAGCGGGTGATCACCGCAAGGTTCAACTAAATGAATTAAATGAACTTCGTGATCAAGCTTATGAGAATTCTTTGATTTACAAAGAAAAAACCAAGAAGATACACAACTCTAAAATCAAAAACCGTGTTTTCAACATCGGTGACAGAGTCCTTCTCTTCAATTCACGATTGAAGATATTCTCAGGAAAGCTTAAATCTTTAAGTAGTGTTTGGATCAGTGTGATCCAAGGTGTTGTGGTGTGTCATTGTTGTTGTTCTTTGTTTCCATAAGCTACATAGGATCATAATAGCTCAGAGCAACCATAAAATCCAGGGTTTATTCAGAAAAAAGTCAAAATCAAACATAACTAGGTCTAATTATCCCTCTGTGTTGGATTAAGTGTGGCATATGCCCCAAATCCATTCACTTATGAGTGGTTTAGCCTAATTTAGTCTTATATTAGCTTAACTAATCAATTTCAATCAGAAAATCAAGATTAAAGTTCATTTAAGTCAACCTTTTTGCAAAAAATCAAAAAGTCAAAAAGTACCCTTGTTTCAGAAATCCAAAACTTGGAGTATCTATTGTGATTTTTGTGATAAGTTTGGGACCTTGCCTTTTTTAGAGCTTAATCTCTGTCACCTAGTCTTCAAAGTCCCACAAGCAGCTTAATTTTTATATTTTTCTATAAGCTTGTGTATAGCTTCTTTTGACCTGCAGGGCAAACACATGCCCTGTGCACAGGTTTTGACCAAAATTCCTAAGGCCATAACTACTTCATTAGTGGGACCCACCCTTAGCTTTTTGGCTTTTTGGAAAGCTTAGTAACCCATTTTGATAAGTCAAGGCTTATTTCAACTTTTTGAGCTTATTTGATATAGGGCTGCAACCACCCTTAAGTTTGACCATTCCCTGAGTACACACTGAGTACTCAGTGTTTGACCCCAACTTCATAGCCTCACCCAGTGTTCATAAATAAGCCATAAGCTTAGCTTATTGGCTTATTTGGTAGCCCTTCTGTCCCTTTTCATGCCTCAAGTTTTAATTTGGACTCCCTTTAGCTTTTGTGGACCCCACAGAGGTCCAAAGTTCATTAGTTTGGCCTGTTCAGGCCTTGTGTAAGCAAGAGTGCTTATTTGCTCATATCAGCTTCTCCAGAGTGCTTATTTGTGACTTTTGTCTTATTTAAAGTTTATATACATCTGTGGTAGCTTATTTGTTCATTTGAATAGCTTTTCACAAAATCACAAGTCCTAATAAGCATAAACTTCCAACTGTTAATTCACTGTTTGGAAACAAGGGGGTGCACTCAGCTTATTTTTAAGCTTTTGTAAAAGTTGTTTTGTAAAAGTTTCTTATTTTCAACTTGTTTTCATCTGTCAAAAATAAAATCCAAAAAAAAAAACCAAACATAAAATTAGTGATAGCTTCTATTTAATAGATTTTATCTTTTTAATTTTTCATTTCAGCTTATTTATAAGCACTTCATCATTTTCATAATTTTCTTAATTTCCTGTCACCTTTAAGCATTTGTAATAATTTTCTTAGATTTTTCTTTATCAGTTTACTAATTATTAGAATTAAAAATAGTTTAATTCATTAAATAGGTAATATTAGTAATTAAATAGTTTTCTTAAATTTTAATTAATAACAGTAGGATTTTATATTTTTCCTAGGTTTCATAAATCACTTAAAACTTTTAGAAAATAGATTTTTAAGTTCTACAATTCATTTCCTAATTTTCTTATTTAATTTAGTTAAATTAGATTTAAATTAATTTATAAGGAAATAATTATTAAAATAGTCTAAATATAATTTTTAGAAACTTTTTATAATTTTTTAGGATTCCTGTGATGGTTAATTAGTTTTATAAATTTTTCTATAATTTTCCAAGTCATTTAGGTATTATTAGTAATTTAAATTAGTTTAAATAGTTTAATTAATATAATCAGTTTTTTAATTAATAGAAAACCCATAAAAAGACAAAAATATTTCTTTTTAATTTTTATACTTTCTTCAAGTTAATTTTAAGGTTTAGAAATTAGTTTTGCAAGTTTTTAGTTTAATTTGTAATCTTTATCATTTTTAGTTTAATTTAAATTAGGTTTAATTTACTTTTTAAATAGTTTTAATTAATTAAATAGTATTTAAATATTAAAATAATCATTTAAATAATTTCATTTTCATTTTAAATTTTCTTTCTATTTTAAGTTTTCAAAAGTTTCACTTGCACCCCCTGTAGTTTGTAATTTGTTAAAATCCACTTTTCTCTGTCTGTAATCTGATTTCCCAAGTTGCGTATCTGTAATTATATCTGTATCTCTGTGATTGTTAATTTTATTCCAAACTATTCAAATACCAAGCAATCAGTAGTATAATCATTCCCCAATCATCTTGGTTACTGTCCTCAGTGCCACTTATTCCCAAAAACGTTCAGAATACAATTTCAATCTCGTTGGGACTTAACGACCCGGGGATTTCCTTGTACTTCCACGGATTATAAACACTTGACTTTTCTCTCCCAGGTGGGCCTATCAACTGCACCCGGTTGACTGGTTGGTTTGGGAGGAGTCAGTAACAAAAGGAAAGAACTCATCAAAACAATTATCATACGAGGACAAAAACTTGCCATTACCCAAAACTCTCTCAAGCTTCTTAAGAATACCCGTATCAGGGTCATTTCGCTTTTGAATCCAAGTTTAAAACATACCTTTGCTATTAATATCTTCTAAATCCAGATGCTCGAGACAATTTCTGAAATCTTCTACGTCTTTAACTTTAACAGCAGAGATATCAGAACAGTCTCCAAGGTTAAGAGCCATGTTAAAATCACCCAAAATAGCCCACGGTTCACCCTTGACAATCTTGCTATGATCCACCAAATTTTCCCATAGCGCCTTTCTTTCCCTTTCAAATTTTTTTGCATAAACAAATGTAACAAACTACTTCCTGTGGTCATGAGCAAAGTTAAGTTCAAAATGCATAGCCTGATCAAAGTGGGAAATCAAGTTAGCACCAATATTATTATTGTCCCACCCCACCATAATCCTGCAAAACGCTTCTACAATTCTCGATATTGGAAACCCAAGACAAGTTGCCAAAAATATTGTCCCCAATAGGTTTGACAAATTTCTTCCTAAGACGAGTCTCAACAATAGCACACATACTGAGCTTTTCCTCCCTAATTAACGCTTTCACTTCATCTTGTCTCGTGGTTTTGGATAGACCATGAATGTTCCAAGCACCGATTTTCACTAACATTGGATAGAAGAAGCATGTGATGCAAAGGCACCACCCAGTTGAGCCATCGATCCATCAATAACATTGGAGACTTCATTTTGTGTTATGAAGCGAGCAGAACTAGTAGTTTCCTCCTCAAATTCATTAACAAAACCTGAACCTTCCATATCAGTAAAATGACCATTAATACAATCACTTTTAATTGCATCACATCTACTAGAATAGTAATCCTACATGTCTCCAGTCTAAGTTTCTCTACAGTCATTTTTCAAAGGCACATTAGATAATAAGAATAGCTCAACTTCAAATAGACCCTTTTCTTTTTTCAATTCCTCAATCTTGGCCAATTCCGCTCTATAAGCTTCATCATAGAACTTTCTAAAAGAAACATCACTATTATCATGGGTAGTCAAAACAGAGTTCTTCAACATCTTTTCTGCATTCAACTTAGAGTTCATATTAATGTTCCTGCTAAGTTGAACAATTTGAGATGACAAGCTTTTCATTTCATTATCAAATTGCTGTTTTGCAGAAGCACTCTTCCTAGTCCTGCTATTCCACTTAAATGAATAAAACCGAATCATATCATCATTCCACCCTTTCAATACATTATCCTCAATAGGAACATTAATATTACATGTAATAGCCACTTTATCTTTCACCTCCTTCCATGGGTCAGCAACCTCATTAACACCCTCTTCACTCAAAAGATCAAACCGGTTACTAGTAACCACACTCTTAGACCCTAATGATTCTTTAGCCCTGACTTCATTGCCACTTTTTCGACCCTTAATAGTCTCATTACCCTTACATGCCCCCATATCATTCTTATTACCAGTCTTATTATTCATCATATTCTTCTTGAGGTCACCATTTCCAGTGTTACGATTCCCAGTTTTACCAACTGCACGATCAATACTATTACCCTTATTCTTGTTAGCGGATTCACCGTCTTCATTAACCACCACAGTCTCGTCCAAATTCCCTACAGTACCACCATTAAACGAATTAACTGGCTCCGACTTCTTATTAGCATCTCTAGTACCCGCATTACCCACATTAGCGTTAATGTTTGTTGATATAAATAAATGACTAAAAACGTTATTTATATCTTTCGATATCTCTATGTTTTGATAATCACAAAACGAAAACACATCAAACCAAAAATCATGATGTAAACAAGTATTTAGTAGCAAATAATCACTTTCACCATCTAATCACTTAAGGTATGAATAAACATTGTGTTTAATGCATTATAAGATCAAAGGGGTATTTAATTAACTAATACAAAGTTTATTTAATTATATAAACATATTATACATTTTTGAAAAACACTTTTGGTAATAAAGAAAAATGTTTTAATCATACTAAAAATATGATTTCAAATTTTTAACCAAAATCAGTTAGTTTTTCACCAAATAAACTTTCCCCACTAAAAGACAAGTTTTCTGGCCGTTACAGCTGGGCGGCCCCCTTAATTATAAGGGGCGGTCCCCTTAATTTTAAGGGGGCCGGCCTTGATTTAAGGGGACCGGCCACGCTACTCTGTCAGAATTTGTTGCCTATAAATACCACCTTAAATCTGGAATTTTTCTCACCTTTTTGCACTAAAAACTTCTGATTAAAACCTCCATTTCAATCTTGAAAATCCTTTCATCATATAATTCATAAGCCTTTGTTTCCATGTGATTCAAAGCCTCATTCATTCAAGTGCAAAGAGAATAATACTTCTATTTATCAAGACTAGGAGTATTACAACTTAGTATCATCTTGCTATCTAAGTTGTTTGATCATTTCATCTTGTATATCATTCATTCTTTGGTGAATATAGTGTATACATTGGTTAGTTAGATTTAGATATAGGATCTAGATTTATTGAAGGTGTGAAGTAGTACTAGAAGTGAAGAAGTAGAGGTGGATAGGATTAGTGATAGAAGAAATAAGTAGTGGTAGTATATTGAAGTGGAGATAGTTGTGAAGACAAAGAAGTTGAAGCTTTGAAGTTGAGAAGACCTTGAAGCCTAGAAGTTGTGAAGTAGTATATATCTTGGAGTAGTGGTTAGGACTTAGTAGTGAAGGTGTGAAGAAACAAGTGGCGTGAAGAAAAAGAGTTAGGAAGTAGCAAGTTGTGAAGAAGCTAGGAGCGAAGTAGTAAGTTGTGAAGAAGCTAAGAGCTAAGTAGAAAATTGTGAAGAAGCTAGGAGTGAATTAGAAAGGTATGAGGAAGAATTGGTGTGAAGTAGATTGGTGTGAAGAAGTTGTGTAGAAGTTGTGATTGTGTTGTGACAAAGTTGTGGTGTGTAATTTGGTGTGTAAGGTTTTCTCCGCCATAAGGGAGGTTTTCGATCTAGTGAAAAAAACTCTCGAGTAGCTGACTCGGGGAGTGGAGTAGGGCAAGGAAGGTGTCCTTGTAGCCAAACCACTATAAACCCTTTGTCTCTCGATTTGATCTTTCCATCTCTCACTTTTTGATTAGTTACTTGTTTGCATTTCATACATAGTTATAATTGCTTGTGTTGTGCATATATTGATTTCACATAAAGATCAAACTAAAATTCATTCATAACATTAATTTTACAAAAACAAACCAAGTACATAAACTTATATTAAAACACTTATACATATATATACTTATATATGATATATGAGATTGCAAATCCTCTTTCAACATTATATATATAAGTAGTGTTTATACAAAATCGTAAATAAACTAGTATCTATATTTTTGCATTAAAGAGTTTTGAAAACTTACTTCTATTCTTTAGAAGCTAACTTTTATAAAACAAATAAAACGAAAAAGACGTAAAACTATTCAACCCCCCCTTCTAGTTTTCCACAATTGGTATCAGGAGCCACGCCTAGCAAGATTTTTAAAATATATTGTATTTTAAAACTTGTAACGATCTATGGAATTTAAAAAATATCTAGAAGGGGAATTTATGCAAAAACCACCATTATTTGAAAATGATCATTTTCTTGAATGGAATAATAAATTTGAAAATTATGTGAAATCAATAGATCTTGATATTTGGCATATCATTTCAAATGGTGATCTTCAACCAACCAAAATGGATTTTGAAAATCAATATAATAATCTTCAAACAAAGATTGATAAAAATACTAAAGCCAAATTACTTATTTTCAAAACTCTACCAAGAGTTGAATATGAAAGATTATTTTTTTGTAAAACGGCAAATGATATTTGGAAATGTCTTTTAAAGTTTCACCAAGAGAAATGTAAAACCAAAGATGATAAACTTGATATTGCACAAGAAATAATTACTCTAGAAAATTTAATTGATAAATATTTAGTTGAAATAAACACATGTACTACTAGTTCAAATGTGATCATTGAAGGTATCAATAACGAAGAATACATGAGCCAAATCCGAAGAAAGAGTGTTAATAAATCATGGTGCAACAAGTACGAAGAAGACGATGAATATACGGCTTGTTAGAATACTCAAACAAATGTGAATACAAGTATCGATGGCAAGGACTACGTGCTTCTAGATCTAAGCGAAACTACAAATAAAACATGGAGCGACATGGACGATGGAATTGATCAACATATAGCATGTGAAGATTGTACAACTACAAATAAGGTACAATCCGAAACCGAACATTTTTTCTATGATCAATTTATATTAGAATTTTCAAAGTTGGAATACAACTTCAAACATCTTTGCAACATTGACTCAAAAATTATTTTTAAAATTGGATCTTCAATTTCCGTTGAAAATAACTTTGAAAAAGAAATAATTTTAGAAGATAAAATGTCTAGACTTGATAGTAATATTGAAATTGATCTTGAATGTAAAAAATGCCAAGATTACAAACATGAAATTAAAATGGAAAATGAAAAAGCAAAAATGTTAGCCAAATTCGAAAATAGTTCTAAATCTTTAAAACATCTACTTAACACTCAAAAGTCATTTTATGATAAAACCGGTTTAGGATTTACCGCAAATGATTCTTTGACAAATACATCAAAACAAATAAAGTTTGTTAAACCTAGTGGAGAAATTTAGAACTAATAGTATTTACATCCATTATTTTTCACTCCAGTCAAGAAAGTCATTGTTTTTTAATTAAAACAAATATTTGATGAATTCTTGTACTTCTCGACGACATCCTCATCATGTGCATTTAAATGCAATGGATGTTCTTAACTAACCATTTCGGACCCATGAGAATCTGGGTACCAAGCTCTTTTTCATGTTTAGGTAGTTAACGAACGAAGAGACTTTACTTTTTGGATTGCTCACCTTGCTCTCTTACTTTTGACGACTATTGGTTCCTATTACTCTATTTCACATTCTACACACAATTTTCCTATAACGTTGTTGCGGTCATTTATTGTCTCGGCGTTTTGTTCTTCACTTTTGGAGTATTGACTATATGGTGTGTTCATTATTACCTCAAGACGAAGGATTCTAGCACAACTATTCTTGATCTACACGACTTGTGATGATTGGTGTGATCGATTAAGTATTTCAGATCATGCTTCCTTGATCTTTATTGCGTTGGAATTTTACTTTGCTACTTCGACATGCTTTGGGCAAACTCTTAAGATGTCTTCTAACACTCTCATGCCCACTCTTGAAGAAAAGCTGGACCTTAGGTAAGTTTTCTTTTCAAAAACTTATCAATATCACATTATACTAGAGTATGCTTTAATTAGTATATTAATATGATTAAATTTATAGGTTGCCATGTTTTTAGATCACTAATACTAATATATGTATACATGATACTAGGCTAGTTAACCCTCTTGTTGATTAGACTTTTACCATTCTTCTTATTTTTCATTTATATTGAAGATCATCTATGATCTATAGTAGAATACTTACTAATTGGACTAAATGACTATTCTAGTTGCATTAATATATGAGCTATTACTGAGATTAGTTAGCTTTTAATATTATGATGAGTTTATTATATATATATATATATATATATATATATATATATATATATATATATACATGTGTCAATCTTGTATCTATAAATGATTTACTTTATCCTCTCAATTATATTGCAATAAGATCATTAGAATCTACCATCACTCCTCCATATCTTTAGTTGCAATTAGAGATGATTATATGTGACCATGGGCTCAATTGATTTTCTTGAGTATGATAAGTTTCTATTTCAAACCCTTCACTTGTAATTTCTTGCTATCAAAATTAAAATATCACGTTTTAAAACCTCTCGCTTTGAATAATTATCTTTCAAATATCTATATCATTTTTCTTCAAACAATATGTTTAACTATAAGCTACCATAACTCTATTTTAATCAAAATCAAGATTGAAAATTCTTTTTAACATAATTATGAAGCAAAACTCTATTTATTTTATTCTAATGCACACTTGAATTTATTTCAAAGCATTATTGAATAAAACTAAAAACGTTTTATCTAAAACATATTTGATTATCTCACATGTGTCATACACTTCTATGAAAATGACATTCACAATTTAATCAAATCATTTCATGAGAATCATGGTTTGCCCATATGGATCTTGTTTGTAACAAGACTTGAAGTCCATATAATCATATCTTCCTACTTGTTACTTGTAAGCACTCATCTGCACTAGCCTACATATTATCATTTTCATATAGTTGAATATTTAACTAGAATGCTTTATTGCTTTCTTGGTTGCCTATCTTAATTGATCAATTAGTAGATTGCATGATTATTAGAAATTAATTGTCTACTTTACTTATTTCTATAACACTCTCTACATTCATGAATAGTATGCCCTATATTGCCTCAAAGAGGTGAACTTACTTGAATCCAAATCCAAAAACACAACCTTTTTGAAAATTTTCTGCCAAAAACCCATTTCTGGCATTCTGGGAATCAGCAGATGGGCGGCCCCCTTAATTATATAAGGCGGCCCCCTTAATTTTAAGGGGACCGGCCCCTAATTAAGGGGACCTGCCATCTGATGGTCGGGGATACTGTTTTCTTTATCTCTTTTTGACCCATTTCACCCTATGCTTCCCAAAATTCACAAACATATTTTGTCCCATACTATCCCTCAAAATTTACCTTCCTAAACCACATTTCTCATACACTATAAATACCCTCTTCCCATCATTAATGCCATCACACCCAAACATGTCATCTCCCAACAACCAAAAACCAAAGATTTCAAGAACCGCAAGGATCTTCGTCAAACCCGTTTGGAGAAGGAAACTTGATTCTTGTCATAACTCAAGTGATGTTGTTCCAAGTCAACCAACAACTAAACCTCAAACCCACACTAATGACTCATCTCACAACCTATCATCCACTCATGCTCTCATTAATGCTTCTTCTTATGATGAGCATGCTCAATCCCAAAACAACAATCCCAATCTCTCAATCAATACTTCACATGTTGCTCATTCAACAAAAACACCACCCACTCATGAAGAACCACTTCCACCCATTTCATGTTTTCATGACTACCCAAGCTCAACCATGTCTCAACCACCTAGAGTACCACCACCACATCCTACAACTTCACATGCCACTCCTTTGTTGCATGTTCAAAGCTTCACCCAAGACAACTATCATGTTCCACCACCATCACCTTCCTCCGAACACTTGAAGTTCGTTTAGGAGCTAAAAGAGGCTCATGAGCTTAGTACTCTTTTAGCATTACATCTTGCTCAACACAATTTGGATCCACCTCAATCAAGCTCACCATCATCACCGCACAACATCAACCAAATTGAGAAGCATGTTAACAATTGTCCTTGTTGCATCTTCCTCCAACAACAAACCATTGCATTGAATGAGCACTTTACTTGGATTGAGTATCTTCTTACTAGATCTCAACAAACATCATCACTTGAACAACATCAAAACCCTCAATCAACAAACCCAACTTCAAATCCACCACCTCCAAGCTCCACATCTCCAAACTCACCAACATCCATGCAACCAAAAGTTTACCTCCATTAAACCACCAAGCATTTTATATGCTTATGTTTCTCATTTTCAAATAAAACACTTCAACCATTTTGGGATGCAAGAAAGTTTAGTGACACTCTTTGTTGGCAATTAGGATGTTCTACTTAGTTTAGAATTCTATCTTTATGGCCTATGTAACAATGATTATGGGTTGACATAATCATTTTCTATTAATGAATGATTTAATATATGTTTAAAACTCTCTTTTTCCATGCTTATTATTAGTTGGTATTATGCTATATGTATTTGCTTGCGCCATGCGTGTGCTTCTAATATTTTTCTTGCAAGAATTCCATAACTCGAACCCTCGGTGCCCTCAAATGAGGGAGAGCATACATCAAGGGGAGCTTTCCTTTTATTGGCTTAAACCTTTTTGATTCTACAACAATGGGGAGAAGTGAATATAAACTCACTAAATACTTGTCTAAAAATTAATTTTTGGATTTAATGAGTTTAGGTTTTGTAATCATCAAAAAGGGGGAGATTGTTGATATAAATAAATGACTAAAAACGTTATTCATATCTTTCGATATCTCTATGTTTTGATAATCACAAAACGAAAACACATCAAACCAAAAATCATGACGTAAACAAGTATTTAGTAGCAAATAATCACTTTCACCATCTAATCACTTAAGGTATGAATAAACATTGTGTTTAATGCATTATAAGATCAAAGGGGTATTTAATTAACTAATAAAAAGTTTATTTAATTATATAAACATATTATATATTTTTGAAAAACACTTTTGGTAATAAAGAAAAATGTTTTAATCATACTAAAAATATGATTTCAAATTTTTAACCAAAATCAGTTAGTTTTTCACCAAATAAACTTTCCCACTAAAAGACAAGTTTTCTGGCCGTTACAGCTGGGCGGCCCCCTTAATTATAAGGGGCGGTCCCCTTAATTTTAAGGAGGCCGTCCTTGATTTAAGGGGACCGGCCACGCTCCTCTGTCAGAATTTGTTGCCTATAAATACCACCTTAAATCTGGAATTTTTCTCACCTTTTTGCACTAAAAACTTTCTGATTAAAACCTCCATTTCAATCTTAAAAATCCTTTGATCATATAATTCATAAGCCTTTGTTTCCAAGTGATTCAAAGCCTCATTCATTCAAGTGCAAAGAGAAGAATACTTCTATTTATCAAGACTAGGAGTATTACAACTTAGTATCATCTTGCTATCTAAGTTGTTTGATCATTTCATCTTGTATATCATTCATTCTTTGGTGAATATAGTGTATACATTGGTTAGTTAGATTTAGATATAGGATCTAGATTTATTGAAGGTGTGAAGTAGTACTAGAAGTGAAGAAGTAGAGGTGGATAGGATTAGTGATAGAAGAAATAAGTAGTGGTAGTATATTGAAGT